>OU026146.1:47485278-48085278 GCA_907269125.1 Eristalis pertinax | reverse complement strand
ACACAAAGAAAAAGTTCCACCAAAAAATGAAAGGGTCTTAGCTTGAAGAAATTAAATGAGTACGAATCACAACTTCATCATTTCTGGGTGAAAATGAAATCAGTTAAGCTCCTAACAGCTTTCAAACCCTCGTCCATATCTTGTTTCAACGCACAATGTTGCTTGTACTTATCAATGCATTCATGTACCCAGCTATGCATCGTCCACTTGAGGTCAATGTGACTGGCAAAGCTTAACATTGATCGTTGAACGCCTCTAGGGCAAATAATTTGATTCAGAAACTTGACCATTGACAATCGCCTCACCAGCTAAACTTAAACAACTTGAAACTTAGAGGACTGCCATCGATCTAAGTTAAGCCATTAACAATGCATCAGATAGGCAATGTGAGGATACATTCAGTGCACAATTGCGACATCCGGTTTGGCTTCTAGTTTTTGTGTTTCCATTTTGGTTTTTGCTTTCGCATGAAATTCGGAAGTGCATGACCTCGATAACGATCGTGACTTGAAGTGCATCTAGATGTAGTCTATCGTGGAATTCTTGACAGTGATTCGTATTGGGCGTTTGGTGAGGTAGGGCCTTGCGGGACAAGTTGTTTGTTGTCACAACATCTAATCGCCTGTTTTGCCAGACTTTAAAGACTATGAAAAATAACCAGCAGTGAACTGATGTCAGTTCGTTAATTTCAATGGCAGCACACCACTTCGCATTTTACCCAGAAATTCCAAGAGATTATGTTCTACGGTTCGAAAGGTTATGGCAAAGCCCTTCTTTGAATAATAATAATAATAATATGGGTGGCGCTGCAGCCCGTAGAGGGCCAGGGCCCTCTCTCACGAGTGGAGGGGACCTACAGTTGAATACCGACTCCGAACGGCCAAGTTTCAAGACAGTTATACTCTTTGAGCATTGTCAGTGACTCGAAAGAGGTGGGGCCGTGAAAAGTATATCTTGTCGTACCAGGAATCGAACCTAGACAGGTAGGTCCAAGTGCGTACGAGTCGACGCACATACCCACAACGCCACGGGCCAACACCACGGAGTGGGATGTAACGCCTTTCAAAAGTCATCCACCGGAGTACTTGCAGGCCTGCAATCTGACAAGGTCATTTTCGATGACTTTTTCACACATGTCGGGCAAAAGATCTGAAAAACAGCCCACAATTTCTATCGTCAGTGGTAACGAAGCTGCTTAATATGAGCGAGGATCAAGCATGGATTCCAAACTGTCTTTAAACGTCAATAGTTCTACTGAATGAAAAAGTATAAGCAGCCTGAGAGGAGACTTTGCCAAAAGAATATATCAAAGTCTGGACAAGAGGCACAGCAGTTGTTGTATTGTCGATGAATTCATCGAGTTCAAGAAGGCCGTTGACACTTTAAGTCATAATCAAATCCTGAGAGAGCTGGAAACGCTGCCACATACATATTAGCATGGTTTGTAAGTTACCAGAACCATTAAGTCCGAATGAAGGAGACGATGAAGATCAGCAACTCCGTCCACCCGGCTTGGTTGAAGTGAAGATAGTCATATCTAAGCTGAAATCCAATAAACCTGCTGGAGCTGATGACCTAGCGTCCGAGCTTCTCAAAGCGGCAGGGTATGACTTGGTAAGGTTCGTGCAGCAACTCATCTGCTGTAAAATATGGTCGGAGGAAAGTATGCCCGATGAATGGAACCTCAGCATTGTTTGCCCGATTCACAAAAAAAGAGACCTTCTGAACTGCGCCAATTATAGAAGCATCAGTCTTCTGAACATCGCGTACAAAATCTTATCCGCCGTGCTGTGTGAACGCCTAAAGTCTTTCGTCAACAACCCTGCCGGTCCATACAAGTGTGGCTTTATGCCAGGAAAATCCACAATCGATCAACTATTCACACTACGGCAAATTTTAGAAAACAGACCGATACCCACCACCTTTTCATCGATTTTAAGGCCGCGTATAACAGCATCTATAGAGACGAGCTCTACATAGAACAATGTCTAGTTTTGGCAACCCTACCAAACTCGTCCGTTTATGTAGGATGAAGATGGAGAATGCACGGTGCTCAATCATGGTCGGTAAAGATCTAACCGAGACATTTGATGTCAAAAAAGACAAGGCGACGCGCGCTGTCATGCGACTTCTTCAACATCAATCATGAAAGAATTGTTCAAGACTCGCACGCGCACGCCAGAGGAACAATCTTTCAGAAGTCTGTCGAACTATTAGCATATGCCGATGAGATAGACATTATCGGAGGAACGCAGCGTGATGTCTTTGGCGCTTTTGGGAGTATTGCGACGGAGGCCGCAAAGATGGGTTTAATGGTAAATGAGGACAAGACCAAATTTATACTGTCAACGAGAAAGGACACCCAACACCGACATCTCTGTCAGAACGTCACAGCAGACAGATATAACTTTGAGGTAGTCAAAAACTTAGTCTACCTAGGCACCGCTATCAATTCAGACAATGACACCATCGCTGAAATCAAACGAAGAATAACTCTTGCCAATCGCTGCTTCTTTGGGCTAAGAAAGCAACTGATAAACAAATCCAATGAAAGTCAGCAAGCGAACTAAGACTAACGCACTTGAAGCCGAGCGGAGTTACTTCAAAACTGAGTCGAGTAAGCAATTTGCTGTGTGTTGGGAGGAGGGGTTTTTTTTCGGAGAATCCAAGGTGTTTCAAGGTCAGTTACAAAGCTTAAGACCACATCTGAAATCTGCCACTGTTGAACTTTGAAACAAGTCACAGCTGTGCACACACTTCTGAGGATACCATGATATCACATCGCTGATTGGAATGTCTCTTCGTATGGGTTTCGCGACCGCACCGGCGATTGAGGGTGTGAGGCGAACGCTTCGATTGCTGGAGGAAAATTATTCAGACAATTTAGTCACTCAGTGAGCAATAAAGTAAAATGAAAACAAAAACGAGACGCTACGTGACAACCGTGACTCAAAACAAATAAAATACACTTCAGGGATCAGGCACCTCCATTTGCCGGGTTTAATAATGCCAATTACTGCAGTCCTGTAAAATTTCTGTCACAGAAATGTATAAGAGGAGAGCTGACGGCTTCCCTCAACTGCCGTCTAGCTCTTAACGAGGTAGCCGACTATTTCGTCATCCAACTTTTGTAAGTCCCGCAACATTGTTCCCGAAATTGACTCCTTCCAGAAAATTGCGAAGCGGACGAAGGGCACTAGTTCTTAACTCTTTCCCGATGGAGATGTGACATTCATGCCAAACTTGAAAAATAGTACCGGCGCAGGATGTCTCATTAAGAACCAACAATTATGGCCTCCTTTCATTCCAGCCTGATCAGAATGAGCAGTCCGAATCTGAGAACACTTACCGGCGTCATCACTGCCATTCTAACTCACGCCTTAAGATTGGGCCAGTCCCACAACGAATGTTTGTCAGTGACTCGAAAGAGGTGGGGCCGTGAAAAGTATTTCTTGTCGTACCAGGAATCGAACCCAGACAGGTAGGTCCAAGTGCGTAGGAGTCGACGCACATACCCACAACGCCACGGGCCACCACTGCACTTTGGTGAAACTTCACTTAAATCTACTTCATAGCTAAGTTACACTTAAACCTTATGTTCAACTTTAGCTGTTCTTCGTTGCTCGTAAATATTTAAGTCGAACTTAACTTTGCATCGTTCGAATTAGGCTCATCGTTCTATGCAATCTTGTAGCCAGTTGGCTTGAATTAGTTGAACTGCTTGGAGTGTGTAACAGAGCCGGACTCTTTAAATTGTTCACAACGTTGCCTATAGAACAGTCAAAGGGAAAAATACGATATCACAAGACTCTACAATGTGCAAAGAACAGCCTGCATAGGCACCACCGTCTGCCAGTAATGCTACATCTTCTCCATTTGGACGTACGCGTAGAAAACACCGCAGCACACAGCGCCATCGGTCTCAGAGAGTGGGTGTGGACAGAGGCATGGACTTTGTCAAAAGCGGATGAAGCTACTCTTGGTTGCTTTGAGGGGAGAATTCTTCGGGTGATTTTCGGTGCCGTCTGCGTAGATGGTGAGTGGAGAAGAAGATATAACGATCGACTTAGAACAGAAGAATGAAGATCCAACGAATGAGATGGCTAGGTCATGTAGAGCGGATGGAAACCAATGCTCCAGCGCGGAATGTCTTCGAATTCACCTCCGAGGGCCGACGCACTCAGGTGGCGCACGCAAGTGGAAGGAGACCTCAACCAACTCTGCGTGCGAAACTGGAGGCAGCTAGCTAAAGATCGGGCTGACTGGAAACACTTGTTGGTTGAGGTCCAGATCCACCCCGGACTGTAGCGCCACTTTAAGTAAGTAAGTTACTTAAGTAACAGATCGTTCCAAGTGAGAATTGGAGAGGACGCCAGTGATGAAGAGAAGGTTGAGTACGGTGTACCGCAGGGGTCCATGCTAGATCCGTAGCTAAAGTGTAGTACGGGCTAAGGGACTGCGGACGATAGAGCGATCATAGTTAACCATGGGGGCGTTAAAGAAGCTGCGAAATTTATGCAATATGAATTTAATAGAGTTTCTGCTTGGTGTCACGACCATGGATTAATTATCAACGCACTTAAGACAAAGGTAATGGAGATTAAGATCCACGACGGAGCTAGCTCGCTCAGAGAGGGATGTGGCAGCATAAAAGGAGAGGAAGAAGACTGGCCGTTAGTTAGGACTGACGATCGATTACAACTTCAAATGGAGGAGAACAAGAGGATCAATCTGCTTATGCACCTTTTCACATTTCACGGATTGCTGGAATCCCATCTGAGATACGAAATAGTTGCTCGAGAGTAGAGCGGCGCAAATGCAGACGCTACATCATGTGCATACAAGACATTAAAATCTAGTGAAAAGAGTAAGCGTACTAGGGAAGGCGCTTATGTAAGCGAGACTGGCTGTTCTTTGAAGCTTGGTGAAAGCAGCAGTTACGTATCTACCAAACGACCGATGCCATGGTAGATCCAAACAGGCGAAGACTCCCTTAAACTGCTAGGAAGCTGACAGCGTCTTTTTTTCGACTCGATATGTTCTATTTAGAATAACACAAAAACGGATGATGACATCTCTTAGTTTCAGTTCGGTCATACGTGACAATTTCCTCCTCTGTGAAGAGAACAGTCTCTGTTTTGAGATGGTTAACATTCAGTTGACGCCAGAAGGTGTCCCTTGATCCTATTAGTCTATCGGCGATACCATTCTAAGTGCATTCCTTCAGGCAATCATAGAAGTGTCTCTCTAGACACAGATGACATCACACTCATGTGACACGAGCAACAGATGACACTGCCATCACTCGTACACAAGGTGACACAGTGACACATCTTTAAATTTTGAATTAATATCGGCATCGTTTAAATTGATTTGGAGAGAGTTCTTACGCAGTTTGTCATGTCAGGCAAAACACACACTCTTCGGCCTTGGCATTTGAAAAAAGGCTGCGACCAATTAATTGGCCAAAGGCCAAGGCAAGAAACGCAATTCCGGTCGCTTGATGGGTTTTGCTTTTAAATGCCAATGCATAATGGACACGACCCTCGCCGTGATGCCGTTGTCACTACAAATATTTTTTATGTAAATGCGATTTTCGACTCAAGTTTCACATTAGTTATCGATTTTGACGCTTTCCTCAAAACCTACCCATTTGCAATTGTGTCGACATTTAGGAGTAGACGGACATCGGTGACTCAAAGAATCTTGTTTATTCAGATGATTTATACCTCATCGACCAGCACACGTGGTTGTTTAGGAGAATTTTTGATAGGGATGAGAAGAGAGAGAGAGAGTGAGATGGAGTGATGGAGGATGCGACGAAGGATGAGCACAGAAGGGGTGAGTGAGAAGGGGTGAGATAGATGAGGCCAGATGAACATTTGTTGACATCGTGTCTTAACTTAAATTGTTTTGACGCGCCAAACAGACCAATCAGAGTGATTTCGCTCAAATTCGTCTGTGGACATGGGGGCAATCAGCTGTGAAGTCGGTTTTTCGTTCATAGTAGGTAAGTGATTTCTGGAAGAATATTTGGTGTGAGATGGGGATTCATTTATAATTCATTTTTGTAGTGTTTACACTTGTTTATCTGCAAAGCCTCAATGGCTTCTCTGCAGATGACTAATCACAAAAAGTTTTTTTACAATTATAAATGTTGAAATTCAGTAAATTCAATTATGTTAAACAAAAGATGCAAAATCATGGGCAATACAAGCAACAAATACTAATAACAATTGAACAAATTACGATTTTCAGTATTTTTGAATGTTTTAGTTTGAAGAGTTTTTTTTTATAATTTCTCTTTTCGGTAGGTTGCGAATTTCCCTTGGGATTTCGTTAAGGATCACCGGAATTGCCACGTTAAATGTCCTTCGACCATATTCATTCCAGTACCTCGGAACTTCACATAGCTGCTGCTGTCGTCTTCTAGTTTTCACCGTCTGCTGTGCCTGGATCCTGCATGTGTTGTCGTCATCGAAGTTGGCCCAGATTTCCAAATTGTGTATTTGGCGGATGTTAAGCATGCGTGTTGGTTGGCTTCTTTGTTGCTGAACTTCGCTGGTACTTCCTGTTTTCACCACAAGCTTTTGAAGTCTTCTGTGCACTTTTTGTAGCGATTGCAATTGAGACGCTCTTCCCCACGCTGATAATCCATATCGTAGATGTGATTCTACCAAGCCCATGTAGCACTGTTTGAGTACTCTTGGTGTACAGAGTTTGCGTAGATGGAAAAGAGCGTACGCAGATTGACACAGTTTCTTCTTTAATAGTTCCATTTAAAGTTGTAGTCCATCGTCAGTCCAAGGTACTTATGAGTTGACACATAATCAATATTTCCGGTGCATTTTTATCTGAAGTTTTGGTCTGGGAATATGCGGCGGGCTGGAATATGCATGGTCGTGACACCAAGCTGCGATTCTATTAAAATCTAATTGCATAAGTTTCACCGCTTCGTCAACGCTCCTATGGCTAACTACGACCGTTGTGTCATCCGCATACGCATACCCCGTACTATACGGATAGAAATAGAAAGAGGAATATTGTGAGAAAGAGAGTAGGAGGGAGTATGAGTGCGAGGGAGCGATAAGGATAGAAGGTTAGGAGTAGATCAGCGTTGCAGAAAAAAATATTTTTCAAAGTGCTACCATTGCCACCAAAAACTGTCATTTTAAGGGCATGAGTCCCACAGACGGAAATATACCAAAATATACATATTTATGTATTTTAGTCAAGTTTATAAATTGCATTTATTAGAAAATGTCGTGGAAAGGAACATAAATGCATTCATTAATTAGGTTAATAAATAAATAAAGCACCATTTACACATATTCATCGAAACTTAATGAGCGTTCAACTCTTTCGGAAGGCAGATGTAAGCGATGCAGCTTGGCATTGTTTTTTTTAATAAGCGTTGAAGTAAATAAGTTACTTTTTCACCAGAGTGCCAAATTCAATGTTAAAGTGCCATTTCGATAAAATAGTGCCATAATGACACGATCGTGCCACAGAAAGATGAAGCGGGAGAGCATGTTATGGAAGGAGGAGGAGAATGAGAAGAAGAATGAGAAATTTACCGGAGAAGCGAGCGAGTGGGGTCATGATACTACTCGTAACTCGTATATAGTGAGCAGTGTTGTCACTTCTAATTTACAAAAAGTGGTAGATCAGGCCAACAGAAAGTGGTAGTTCCAGATTTTGTGGTGGTAGAATTTAATCAAGTGTAACGAGACAAACAAAAGGCAATTATTAACTCAAAACTGTGGAGGACCGTGGCGTTGTGGGTATGTGCGTCGAGTCCTACAAACTTGGACCTATCTGTCTGCGTTCGATTCCTGGTACGACAAGAAATACTTTTCACGGCCCCACATCTTTCGAGTCACTGACAATGCTCAAAGAGTATAACTGTCTTGAAACTTGGCCGTTCGGAGTCGCCATTCAACTGTAGGTCCCCTCCATTCGTGAGACAACGCCCACACGAGTGGTTGCTGAGAACCAACCTCTACGGGCTGTAGCGCCCCTTATATTATTATTATATTACACCCCACTACTAACGGCAAGATTCCAGCAATCCATTGAAATAAAACTTGCATCAAAATTCAAACCAGAAATGTGTTTTATTTCAATTTACTTTCGACACCACAAAATGGAGGACCTTGCTGCTTTCCATCACGCCAGCAGAACCCGACTTGGGTTGAAACCCTCTCGACATCCAACGCACATAAATCACAAGCTCTTCCCATTAACGTCATTACGCAGAATCTTCGTACGTAATGCTCAGCTAATTGAGCACCTTCAACGATGTACGAAGCATCGACGCACGAGTGACCCAAATTCCAAAGATAATCTACTCCCTTCAGTAATCGGCTTCAATCCAGAGTGTACTAAAATTGACCACTCGGTGGTATCAAAACCCCATCGAAGGCATCCGTTTGACAATGCTCAACCTTCGTCGAGCACGAACAGCCATTCGGTGTGGGAAATGTTGCCGGCGTCAAGCAAAGCCCCATTGTGCTTGAGAAAGTCAAGATTCATATTGCACGCTGTCCAAGGTCATGCAAATCAGGCACTGCTACAGTTACACTTCTCCCCCCAACAAAATTTCAATTATCGTTTAATTATTCCGCCAACACAAAGAAAGCCGAACCGCAGCCACCAGCGGCCACTGGCCACCGCATTCCACCGACCGTCCCACAATTGACCGGGACAAGAGGCGGCTAGGTGCGAACCGAAGCAATCACTCTCGAGCGTAATTGTTACCCGCAGAAATGTTGCAAGGTTAAGTTTAACGGTTTTCGTGTTTAATCTTTTTTTCGGGTTTCCCCCCTTTCGTAAGCCCGACCACAGACCTTTGATCTTCATCTCAAGACGAAGAGAGAGAAATATGTATTGGCCGCAGGCGCAATCTCGAATACCTCGCACTCGTACTGTGCGCCACCAGAAAACTGAAAACAAAAGCAATGCTCAGCTCATTGTGGGTGCCGCCCAAATCGGTATCAAGTTCAAAACGTCAGCGCTCACGTTGGCGGCTTCCAATTGTTGTAGCCACTGAGCCGGATGAACGTAAACTTGTCCCGTGCGGCAGCGAACGGGCAGCATCCGCGTCCACTCGGGCACAACCACTTGTTAATTGGAATTGAAATCCGCTCTAGTAATCGTTCGTGTGCAGTCCACACCCCGCCGCCAAGGTCGTGACAGTTTATCTGTCGGTTGGCAGCCGGCTGAAGGACATCGCACGCCTTGGACAAGTTAATAGGTTGACTAATTACTTTGAAAGCGTTCAGCACAAGCGCCCTTGTGCCGCTGTGACCGCCGCACACATATATTCTGCCCACTTGTGCGAGTATCTAAGTCGAAAATCACGAAATCCGCGAGTGCGAGCGAAAGAAATGTTGCCTTGGCCTTCCGGGCGACCGATCTGTGCAAATATTGAGCAACGAAATTGATTTTCCGGTTTTGAGGTAGTCCACCCGAGCCACCTCCGTGGCCCGCCTTTGTTCTCATGCTAATCGTGCCAATTGATCAATTCATCAGGCGTTGTGGATGCTTTTTGTGAATTCTGTTGACACAATGGCTGGTATTGTTCGCAGCCCCGTTGGCGTTTCGCGTGAATACGTTGACAAATTGACCGGAGGACCGAATGCGTCATGGGTGTGCATTCGAGGGCGGGTAACAGCGGCACTGGCAACTGCTGATGCGGGGTAGTGGTTTAATGGACACCATCGATGATGGGCATGGACCGTCTGCTGAGTGAAAGTGTTAAGTTCGTTCTTGAAATGCACTTGGGATTGGATTTGTCTCGACTGACTGAAGTACTTCCTGCATCCGCGCAGAGTGAGGTTTAAGGCGCAGTGCTGGAGGATTAAGAAGGAACGGGGACAGTGTGGGAGTCGGGACAGAAAGCCGGAACAAGGGGAGTTCATGATTCTTTCGAATTCCTACCAAAATCGAAAAAAATTCATGCCGATCTTGTGGGATTAATGTTGAAACAAAACAATGTCTTAACTGCTGAATGAATCCCCAGATGAGTGCAACAAATTGCACATTTTTCCCAAGACAAGACTGACATTTCCCAGATCTCCCTGAAGACTGACTCAAGTCACATCTTCTCGTAACCCACAGAATGACTGTCACTACAGACCACTCATCTGTTTCAACAACTCACAGCAGAGCGTGCCCAGCAACAAGTCACATAATCCATCACAACTCGCCACCGGCAGCACGAAGGAATGTAAATCTCCGCAGCTAATTCGCGATCTTATCTCGAAAGCCTTCAAATCCTCTCATTCAAAGTGGCTCGCCTAAGCGAAACAAATCCGCCGTAAAGGACAATGAACATGAGTCCCCCCTTCTGCGCCCCGCCCTCGCTTGTGTTCAGAATCCGTTGATAAACTGACAATGGCCAAGTAATTATATCCACGGGATTAACTGAAATAACAGGAATTAAGCCGGATTTCGAGCAAATAATGCGAAGGCGTCGAGACGCGAACAACAGCAAAGACACCGCGACAAAAAAATGCTACTGTCTGACGGTTAATCATCCAGTAATTGGATTCATTCAGTCGATCTTCATAATTGGCAATTTATTTGACTTTTTGTTTTCTTCATCTCACGCGTCTTTATTGTCTATGCACGCGCTAGGTGGTGGTATACCGCCCGACGTGACCTAGCCTCTACAGCAACCACTCGTGCTGTGTTTACTACCGGAGTTCTTTCACGAGTGAAGGCCTTCTATAATGGTTTCTAGATAAGGAACTAATGTCAGACTGGCTGCACAGAGATACACCTTCTCATTGCCTTGTCGACAGGGAAACTGCTCGCCTGAAACATCTTCACTTGGGAGGCGGCAAGGAGAAACGTCTTAGCCATCCAAAGAAACCGAGGTTCCTTCGATCGGTTCAGCTTATCGTTTCCTCATACTTCAGCCGTGTGTTTGTATTTCATGCACGATGAAGGTTTGAAATATTCTTGAATTTTCCGCAAAAGCTTGTGGTCCTTAATGGAATCAGTGTGAATGCATACAGACAGTCAGTCTTGTCTCGTCTCGACAGTCTTGCGAAGAACGGATCTGAGCTTAGAGGATCCCATGCAATCCCTTACACCGCTTAGCTCTGTACAAAGAAAACTGGAAGACGCAGCTCTGGATAGAGTAAAAACTAGATGGCTCCATCTGGATATTGGAGCAATAGCGAGGGCCCTGTGGCCCATCACTGATCAGCTTTTGTCGGAAGAAAGGTGCGGAAGCTAATAGGAGTCCTTGACGGACACTGTGCCGGCATCGCTTCTGAATATACCACACAGGAGCTGCAGAGATGAGGAAAAAATAGAATACAGCCAACATCTGCTATGCGAATGTCCAGCCCTAGCAAGGAAAATAAATCAATACGTGGGAAATCACTTCTTCGCAGAGGTGGAAGACCTGTGCGGTGTAGAGTTGAGAAGCGTCCTCAAGCAGTATGGTTTTAGTAAAAATAAAAGAAGGTCTCACGATAGCAGTAGATCATCACCGCATCGCAGAGGATGCGGCGATGTGGAAGAAAGAGAGGACACTCCTCACTATCTCTGCTACTACGCAAGTCTCAGTCAACTGCGATAGAGGACCACGTGAGAATTCTTTTTCCATGACCTACAAGAAATCCATAACATCCGACTATCTAACATTTTCAGGTTCATTAGGATGTCGGGCTGGCTAGACGAAGAGAGGTCAACAACGAATACAACGTCTCGATGAGTGCGATAAGGGTACAAGGAGGAACGTTTCCCACTCTGGGCAACACAATGGATCCACACAGACCTAAGTGAGACGTGCTTCCGCATGTCTACCCACATTTCTATCCTATCCTAAGGACACAATTGTCATATTTTGTTGGTCTCAGCGAGCCACATATGCACCTATTTACCACACATTTCTAAATTCTGTCATGACTCTTCTTGTGGTGCTCCAGCACTAGGTTGGGACGACTGTAGAGAGTATGGCACATTGTCCTCTCACGCGGACTGGAAAGTTCCTTGTCCAAAAATCTACACTGTTCGATAAGTTTGTCTGCCGCTGATATTATTGAACTCTCCCATGTCGTCCTCAAGTAGGAAGGACGCTGCACGATCTTACCCTCCAACTTCTACAGAAGCCAATACAAGGGTGGTACATCCTTAAGGCTTGTGCGGCCACATATCAACATCCTTTCTTAACGCCTTTCAAAGTCCTTAATGCTCATGCACGTCATTCTGTTTCCCCTCCTTGAAGGAATTCCGTTTTCATCTATTGGTGATCTTAAAATCCCTATAAACCCTACTAATATTATAAAAAAATAATTTTCAGATGTTTGTGGATGATCAGCTCCTGAACGCCTTTCCGATTTTGGATGAAAATTGATATAAAGATTGGTTATGTTCTGGAGTAGAACATAGGCTGCAGTATCTCGGACAGTTCACTTCATCACTTACTTCTATAAAAGAGAAATCAGATGCGATGTATATATGTATCTGCCACGAAATTTTCGAATCTACCCAACGGATTTGAGTGCAGTTTTCTCCTATAAATTCAGAATTCTGCTGCGGAGTTTTTTCTATACCACAAATTCAGTTTTCTTTTAACAAAAACATTTTAAATAAGCAAAAGAAATATTAAATTTGATTTTTTTTCCCATTTTTTGGTGGTTTATTTCTATTTTTCGTTATACTCAATTTACATGTCTATTACTGTGTAGAACTTTCATTTACAGCGAGTGTATTCATACTACAGTACTTGAGCTATTCTATACCTTTTGTGTGTTGCCTTAGAGAAGAAGGACACAAAGCAACTCCCTTGACTGTGTATGTATGCATTTTATGGGTCTGTTGTAAAACTGGTAGATACTTCAACTCACGGCCGGGGCCCACGTGAAACTATGCAGCTCCAGCAAATCCGGGCTGTAGTCACTCTTTTTTTCCACTGTCACCTTACATAAATGTGCAGAAGCAATATTCATACATTTATGTGACGTTTCGTACAAGGAAAATTTTCGATTTAAGGCGGTCGAAGTAAGGCGAGCATGGTTCAGCTAGTATTTAATAAAAAAAAAAAAAAAAACACGACATGAAGGTATGCCTCGTGAGCCTTTTGGCTATTCTGACTCACTCGCCTATACTAAATTGTCGGGGGATTGTAATCAGGCACTCCAACATATGACTCGACGCAACTACGCACGGTGGCCAATGTCATTGATGGACATTTGTGTAGCGCCAAGCATGCAACACAGGACGTGGCAGATAGGTCTCCACTCGGAAAAAGTGTGGCCACGTACCATGTTTAGCAAGTCCATAGACCGCGAAATTACCTTAAACATCGGAGTCATGGCAGCAATCTTAGAATGCTTGGTCATCAAGACCGACAGTAATTTAGAGAAGTCGTTGATTGAATCAACTTGTCTCCACTGATTTAATGGCGACCTGACTCCCGGAAATTGTAACGATATCATTTACGGACACAGCATAATTCTTGGGTCAAGGCAGGGTCTCTTTAATCGTTAGGGTTCCTGCCAGAAAGACACAGGAACACTTCCTCACGACTTCTAAGATGTGCCTTGAAAGTGACTCCATCAGATAGGCGACCGCTTGGCAGACCCAGGACGATGTGTTTGTACCATGTCCAAAAACTCGCCTGGTTTCGCTTGGGCATAACTTGCGATGAGTTAAAATCACTGTCGAAGGATCGAGGGGACTGGAGATCTCTTGTGGATTACGACTACTCTCGATGACGTCCGATTTCTGGCAGTGGACATCAATTGTCCACAATCTTCCGTCAATTGCCAGGCTTTACTATCCGCTGTCGTGCGTCATTGCTTCTAGTCCTGCATCTTCGTGCCTTCGGACCAAAATGCGCCATTGCTTCTAGTCGTGTGTCTTCGTGCCTTCGGACCAACATATCCTTTGCCGTCCTCTGCTGAAGGCTGCCTTGCAGCTATGCAACTATTTTGTTAATCCCCTCGTGGAATATTGAAATTCTTGTAACGCATATGTTTGATTATGTTGCGGTTGCCGTTGGCCTGGCCTAGCTTCTACAACAGCCACTAGTGTTGTGCGTTCTCTCACGAGTGAAGGGGACCTACAGTTTTATGACTACTCCGAACGGCGAAGTTTGAGCAGTGTTTTTTAAAGCGTTCCACTTAGAATCTATTCTTTCTGAGTCTTTAATATAGACGGTGGTGGTCGCCTTCCGTTAGTGCATGCATTCATGATTGATGAGTGCACGCAGAATACTGAGTCTCGTCTCAATTGCGAACTTGGCTTGTAGATCTGCCAATTTTTTTGTTAGCGACGAGCTTGCATTCGTCATCAGTTCAAATGTAGCAACACTTCTAACGAACTGCCGCCGACACACGGTCCAACAATGCATATCTAAGCTGATCAGATGGTGATTCTTTGGCGTTTATTTTCAGCCCTCTTAGCCAGCATTGATGTCATATCGCGTCCGTTCATAATTTAGTGGCAAAGTGGGGCATAGATGCTCAGCTTAGTCCACGTGCTTCAAATGATTCGCACGGATCACTTGAGTTCTTACTCGATACACGAAAAGAAATGCAATTGGCAGCCTTGACTGACTCCACCTTCTGTTCTGAAATCCCCTGAGAGAAACTCCTCAACAGCAACATTGATTTAAACCGCATCTCGGCATTGGCATAAAGGAACTCCTACGCTCTTGACACGAATTGGATAATTTTCCGAGCACATTACTGGCAAAATCAATTGCCTTCTCCACCAGAAGATTAACATAAAATCCATCCAGTTGACGCACATCAGTGCCCAAGCGTTTGAAGTTGAGTCGTTAAGCAATTAATAAATCTGTGTCATGCCAAGTTAGTATTCCCCATCCAGTGTTAAGGAGGTGCATCCTTCCATGGCTCCTCATGAACTCCTTAAGTACGCGAAGCTGAGATGGACTGCAACAAAGTACCCTGATGGCCTTGTTGAGTGTTACTCCAAGTGATCGCAATTAAGATCTCCAATTAAGCGCCTTGCAACACGTCCTGCAAAACAAGCCCCACGAACTAAAGACGACCTTTGCCCAGTCTTTGTTTGCTTGTTGCATCATGAACCCATTAATTACCCGCAAAGACTGTGCGGAGAGAGCATGTGATGTGTTTTCTTTGTCCAGACGAAGCGAAGGGCCAAGTCGTCCCATCGCGATCGGCCACATCACCCCGCACGTGTTCGCACAAGTTGATGTCGTAAATCAGAGCTGCACCTCGACTCCCATTCGCCTCTTTGTTCGGGCGAATTCAATTAATAGAAACACTCTTTCTTCTCGAACTCGAATCTCGAATCTCGACCACCGCTGCCCCACCACCCAATGTCACTTGCGGCAATTATGGCCGGGGCCCACGTGAAACTGTGCAGCTTCAGCAAAATCCTGGCATTAGTCACTCGTTTTTTTTTCCCACTGTGACCATACATAACTGTTCGCCCGATTCCGTCCACTTAGTCAATCCAATTCGAAATGCATTTAATCACGGATTACCAGTAATTGCAGCGCCCGAGTGGAGGGTATGGAAGAATTAAGGTGGAGCCGTCCTCTTCTCCGCTGCGCAACACCTCGCCACTTAACCAGCATCTCGACAGAGCGCCGTTCTAAACCAAGCTGGGCGTCTAGTTCCCCCAGACACGGCGCGAACAAAAGACCGCCGCTGGGGCACAAGAGCACACTTGGTGTTATGATAAAGAACTGTGTGCAGTGCACTCCTTTCAGTCGACAAGGTCAACCAGCGCCGCTGAACTATTTGCTATCCACGTTCCATGTTTGTGTACCTAGAATGGGATTTGCTGTGGTCGACGAGATGGAAATGCAATTTCCGACATGCAGCAGAACGCGCCCGCTTTTTTGTGGTCACCATCACAGTTGGACGTGGCCCCGCTCAGGTGTGATGATGGCTCCATGCGCATGGAGCCGTCTCATGACAAAGCACTTTCAGCTGCCTTGATTAATCATCTGTGAATGTGTGTGGGGGTTTTCTTAATTGGAATATGGTGGCTCCAGGTTGTGGTATAATTTTCTCATTGACAAGTTTTTTTTCTGGTGGCCCGCGAGAGGTGCTCCACTCTCATCTGTGTGTGTGGAGCGAGGGGAAATGACTTGGACTCGAGTGGAAGTGGGAAATATCCGCCAGATTAGCATGCTCGACTGAGACAGATCCACGTCGCGCGGCTAGCTGCAAATGTGGAGCGGCACTTGAATGGGAACCTTACTGGTTTGGGTGCCACCAGTGCTCGTGTATGGTAATGGCTGTGGAACTAGATCGCTTGAATGTTGATTGGAGCCATTCTAGGAAACGCTGTCCACAATTCTCCCACGGAGAGGGTGGCTTGCACATGGCAGTGATCACGGAGCAGCTGGTCGGATGGTTTGCTGAAGCGGGCAACTGGAAGACTTTGCTGTCGTTTGAGGGATGTAATGGATCTTGAACACGTTCTACGATTTGTGACAGAATGTCAAAGATCGCCTCCGAGGATACACTGAGGTGGTTTGTTAAGTGTTCTATGCGCTGTCCGTGGCTCTCTACTTGTCCGTCTGACTCGGAGTAGAAGACGCCTGGAAACAAGTTGTCCATGCGTTCTACACGACCTAGCCTAGCCGTGGGATAGAGATAAATACGTAGTTAGACGCATGTCGCTGTACAACTGATGCAGTTGAGTGTTTGAAGCTCGCCCTCTAACTCAAGGAAGACCAGAGATCACACGCAAAATTCTTTCCTTTACCCTGACACCACTTCACAGAGGAAACCTGGATATTGTCTGTCAGCAGGGTCTCATGGGTAGGTTAAGTATTCACGTCAGTCGCGTCGTTTAGAGAACCGTAGAAGCGGTGTGCCAACGTTCTGTGCCTACCTCTGTCTAGAGGCGGACAAAAACAGGGAAATGTGAACGGGTTTCTGGGGACTAAGCCTGAGTTTATAAGTGCAAGCCAATCAGTGAGCTGGAGTTTTATTTCGTTGATGTCATAGTCAAAGCCATTGGATGTGTGGCAAGAATTCTTACTCTTCGTAGTTTGGGTTGCGCAGCAGTTCAATGTGGACTCGGGCCCAGTTTCTAAAGCAACGACACGTGTAAACACGCCCGTTGTTCTTCTCACACGATTGGAGGCGACCTACAAGTTTGTCGCCTTCGTGTGGCTGTAGTCTAGAAGCGATGCGAAGGCTTACTAAAAGTCAATGGAATGCATTCTCTACGAGAAGACATGAAGATGCCAAGTGAGAGGACATGAGTGACCAGATCAAGGTGTCATTCGCAGGTAGGCTGAGGCCCGCTCGAAAAGCTAACTCAGTCGCGAACGACGTGCCGGAATATCTGGCTACCCTCTAGAATATTTAGACCAAACTGCGTATTGCAGCCTGACCTTCCTTTCTCCGATGCTCATGGAACCTTGTTTTTTGTTGTTGGTTTAAGTAGTTAAGCAGTTGCGCGCGGTTTTGATACCACACCTCGTAGACCACAGTAGTTTGGATAGCTACGAGGGGCGTTCAATATATTCTCGGTATCGGGGTGAAGCTGTGATTGTATATTTAAATTGACTTATTTATCAAGTAATACTATTATTATAGTGCATTCGAGTAAAATTGCATATAAATGTGATTATTAATTCGCGTTTTATCTCTAGTTAAACAGAATACCCATTTATTGCCGACTTGAGTTCTTCATCATCCGAATATCTTTTTCCACGAAGACATTATTTCAAATCCGGAAACAGGAAATGATCACTAGGGGCAAGGTCTGGACTATAGGGTGGGTGTTGGATTTCTTCGAAACCACAATCTCGCGCAGCAGCCTTGGCAACTCGCGCCGTGTAAACAGGAGCGTGGCCATGAAGAAGCAACACACCCGCTGTCCTCGTAAATCCAGCCCGTGGAGTTTAGCAAATTGATTATGTTGGATATGTTTTGGTTAGTGATGTCGGAGAGGTCACTAAGGAGGGGTTTGCCAAACGCGATATATCTTTGTTTGGCTAGTGCCGGACGGTCTCAGAGAAAGTGAGGCAGACTTTCCTCTGAGTGGGTGTCGAGGCAGGATATTACTGCAGGAATGAGGTAAAGAAGTTTTACCAAAGGGTAAAGTTAACCAGTCAAGGTTATAAAGTCCGAACCGAAGCCTGCAAGGATGATCAAGGGAACATCGTAGTAGAGTCACAGTCGATGCTGAGGATATGGAGAAACCATTTCTGCAGACTGTATAACGACGACGAAGAACCAAATCCCGCTGTCAGGCAGAACGAACCATTCAAGGGACGATGAAGATCAACAATTCCACCCAAAAGTCCACCCGACCCAGATGAAGTGAGCATTGCCATATCTAAACTGAAATCCAACAAGGCTGTGGGAGCTGATGGCCTACCCGCTGAGCTTATTAAAGCCTCAGACGATGATTTGGTAAGGAACATGCACCAACTCATCTGTAAAATATGGACTGAGGAAAGTATGCCCGATGAATGGAACCTCAGCATAGTTTGCCCGATTCGCAAAAAAAGAGACCTTCTGAACTGCGCCAATTATAGAAGCATCAGTCTTCTGAACATCGCGTACAAAATCTTATCCGCCGTGCTGTGTGAACGCCTAAAGCCTTTCGTCAACAACCCTGCCGGTCCATACAAGTGTGGCTTTATGCCAGGAAAATCCACCATCGATCCTATTCACACTACGGCAAATTTAAGAAAACAGACCGATACCCACCACCTTTTCATCGATTTTAAGGCCGCGTATAACAGCATCTATAGAGACGAGCTCTACATAGAACAATGTCTAGTTTTGGCAACCCTACCAAACTCGTCCGTTTATGTAGGATGAAGATGGAGAATGCACGGTGCTCAATCATGGTCGGTAAAGACCTAACCGACACATTTGAGGTCAAAAAAGACAAGGCGACGCGCGCTGTCATGCGACTTCTTCAACATCAATCTTGAAAGAATTGTTCAAAACTCGCACGCGTACGCCAGAGGAACAATCTTTCAGAAGTCTGTCGAACTATTAGCATATGCCGATGAGATTGACATTATCGGAGAAGCGCAGCGTGATGTCTTTGGCGCTTTTGGGAGTATTGCGACGGAGCCCGCTAAGATGGGTTTAATGGTAAATGAGGACAAGACCAAATATATACTGTCAACGAGAAAGGACACCCAACACCGAGGTCTCGGTCAGAACGTCACAGCAGACAGATATGTAGGAAGCGGATGGAGGTGGGCGCAAAAATAAAACACTTGTTTGACAGGCGGTGTTATCTTTATTTCGCAACGAAGAGATTAATTTGTATAATAGAATCTTCAAACCAAATACGACTGTTGATACTTCCTACCACCTGAAGTGGGCTATTGTTGACACCGCAATAAGTCTGGCTCGTCCTCTCGAGTGTTGGCAGTAAGACTGTTGGTAAATACCTCTCCTGCACAAAACTTATTGGACTCCCTGAGTCCAGCAGCGTCAACAGGTTTAGCGAGATCTCCATATGTTGGTCAATCCATTCATAACACATACAGCACTCAAAATCGTTCATCAGCCCATCCTCAGCTTCTGGTAACAAAGTGTCCGTCAAAGAGTTCCCATTGTTTCTTTCAGCAGTTACAGAAGTGTTCACATTTTGATTTCCTTGTAGCGTCATGACACGGTTTACGTTTTCGCAGTTAGGTGATATGTGACCAGATTTTCCGCACTTGAAGCAGGTGACCACCTTCTTGTTTCTATTGGGATCAGAGTGTTTAGCAGTTGTAATACGACGATTTTGAGAAACAGCGGAATTAACTCTGGTCATTTTGTCCGTGTTATGCTCCCGGTGATTGTTCTTCAGTTTCTCATACTTTCGCAGCGCTTCTTTTAACTCCACAAGACGGTTAGCATTGTACAGGATGGTTTTATATTTGTCTCAGAATCAGGAATTCCTCTGATAATATATTGGATTAAGTCCTCCTCTTCGACAACTCCTTGTGTTGCAATTTCTTGCATATGAAGCACGTATTGTTTCATTGTTTCATTGTTCAACTTTTTCCGTCTTCGCAGCTCGTTGTAAACGTCTGATGTGGTCACTTTTTTCTGAAATTCGTTCTTCAATGCGTTTTTCAATTGAGTCCAACTGCGGAGGCTAACTGTCCTGGCGAAAAGTCTTGCTGTTCCCTTGAGAAACCGCTTACCGAAGATGAAGTTGTTCCTGTCGTCCAGTTCCAAGACTTCTGAGTACTCTTCGAACTGCGGTTAACGGAGAAGTTGTCATCTCCACTAAAAACGGGTATCGAGTCCTCGACGTCCTTGAAGTTGTGAGCTGGAGTCGACCTGGGAATAGATTGAACTTCATCAATTTGTAATTCTCGCAGTTTCTGTTTCAATGTTGAAGTTTTGCTATCTCTTCGTCCAGTTGTTTCTCTTCCCCACTTTCATCAGGCACGTCGTTATCCGGTGGCGTTGAGTCGTCAGCACACTATTCTCTGGTGTCTGAAGAAAACTCGTTGATCAAACCGGCCGAAAACTCCTGCACTGCTTCTTCAACTCGAAGTTTAAGCTCTACCTTGGTGCCGGTAGTAGGAAATTTTAGTGATCTGAGAATACCTTTGAGTTTGGATACTGTCGAAGACTCCAGAATCTCTATCCACTTCTCAGACATTATTAAATTTTCACTATGCACTCCGCGAAATTAACTTAGAATCGTACCGCAGTATTAATTTTGGATGTACACTCGACTATACAGTAGATCTATGTACCGAATCCCACTTCTGAAGATTGCAGGGAGCGGGTGGAGGTGGGCGCAAAAATAAAACACTTGTTTGACAGGCGGTGTTATCTTTGTTTCGCAACGAAGAGAAGAGAGCTAAAACTGCATTCTGCTTGTATTTATAGCAAAGCGAAATTCGGGTCAATAACCTGATCAGATGGTCCGAACATTATTAGTTTTGTTAACAGATGTCGTTGACTGAATAGTCAAAAGCTTTAGGTCTGCACAGGGTGCTTCTTAAATTTATTTTGATGTAATTGCTCTTTTTTTAATTTCGCCTACAGATATAACTTTGAGGTAGTCAAAAACTTAGTCTACCTAGGCACCGCTATCAATTCAGACAATGACACCAGCGCTGAAATCAAACGAAGAATAACTCTTGCCAATCGCTGCTTCTTTGGGCTAAGAAAGCAATTGCTAAACAAAGCCCTCTCTTGACCAACCAAAGTAGCCCTCTAAAAGGCCTTAATCGTCCCAGTCCTTCTATATGACGCAGAGGCATGGACTTTGTCAAAAGCGGATGAAGTTACTCTTGGTTGCTTTGAGGGAAGAATTCTTCGGTTGATTTCCGGTGCCGTCTGCGTAGATGGTGAGTGGAGGAGAAGATATAACGATCGACTTAGAACAGAAGAATGAAGATCCAACGAATGAGATGGCTAGGTCATGTAGAGCGGATGGAAACCAATGCTCCGGCCCGGAAAGTCCTCCAATCCACCCCCGAGGGACGGCGCAGTAGAGGAAGACCGCGACTCAGGTGGCGCCCGCAAGTGGAAAGGGACCTCAACCAACTATGCGTGCGAAACTGAAGGCAGCTAGCTAAAGATCGAGCTGGCTGGAGAAGCTTGTAAGTTGAGGCCCAGGTCCACCTCAGACTGTAGCACCACCTTAAGTAAGTTAGGGTGTCGAGGCAACTGCGAAAGTGTGGGTTGAATGATATTCCGAGTCTAGCAGCGTGGATGCCTATAGGCCAGTGTCCCGTGCTTACAGTCACGACTCTAGCGATTTCTTTTGAGGAGGTCATCAGTCCTTCTTTTCGTGTAGGAGGGCCTAGAGACTTTGTACTTAGTCCACCCTCTACTAGCTAAGGACCAGGATTGGAGATGACGTGTTTGAGGTGGTTGATTGGGGGGCCTACCAACTCAGTGGGGGCGTTGCCGGAAACTCCGTGCTTGGCCAGTTCGTCGGCAATCTCATTTCCCCTTTATGTTGCTGCGGCCAGGAACCCAGAGGAGATTAATATTACACCTGCTACTGGCCTGTTTGAGTTCCTCCTTATACTGTTGCACCAATTTTGAGGAAGTGTATACTGAGGAGATGGCCCTTATGGCTGCTTGGCAGTCGATGCTGCAGCTCTACCACAAGGGCAGCTACTGCTCAGGAGGTTACACGCTTCTCTGATCGGTAGTACTTCAGCCTGGATGATACTCTAGTGAGGCGGTAAGAGAGATATTGAAGATATTGAAGTACGCTGAGAAGACCGCTGAGCCTACACCGTGGTCAACCTTAGATCCGTCTGTATAGATCAGAAATTGGTATTCAGAGACGAGTGATTGTGTTTTCCAGTCCTCTTTGGATGGAAATCGGCACTGTGCCGCGTTACTGAAGTCTATTGTGGATCCGTTGGAGTTGGAGTTAGGTGCTCGGGCAAGAGTGGCAGACCTCTGCTATGGCCACACGGTTTCGCTGACCAACCTCCCGCTTCTCCGTGTCTGATGGCACTGCACGTGACTACATACTTGATGTAAAGGTCCAGTGGGAGGAGGGAGAGCTCCTGGAACCTACTATGTTCTCACCTGAATATCAGACACACACACTGCCGCCGTAAAAGAAACTTTGTCTTGGCTAGAAATCAAAGTTATATCAAAGACAGATGCCGTATTTCAGGGGACCATTATGTCTCTGGAAGCTCTGGACTTCCGTATATCACTTAACGAGATGGTTAAGCATTGAAGCATCCATCTTATGTGGGCGCCGAGACGCTGTGATGTGCCAGAAAACTGCTAAGCTGACAAACTGGCTAAAAAGAGGATTAGTTCAATGGACTACTCTCGATCCGAGATAATCACACAGCTTGATCAGGATGAGCGAGTCGAATCTCGGGACTTTTATCGACGTTACTCTCGCCTTTAGATTGGGCCGACCTACAATGATTTCTGCTGCTGCTGCCGAGTTGAGGAAGATGTGGATAGCATTGTGTACCCTCTCAGCAATTGCAGAAATTACGTCTCATTCCGAAGGATAAGTCACCCAGGAGCTTACATTTGTCCCCATGTCACTTTGTTGCTGCAGGCTAAGCGGATAGTTTCACAGTCGTGGAGGAGAGGCACGCACGGCTCAGCTAGTCAGACGGGGTGGTTTTTGTGTCCTCTCTCGTACACCACTCATTTGCCAACAAAACATCTCTTGCCTATAACTAGCTACGACGTAAAATCGCGATTGATGACGATTGCGAAAAACGATACAAACCGCAAGTGGTGGGAACTGGATACTTGCAGGATGTCGAACGCGATCTGGCCCATGCTAAATAAAGGAAGGACTGATTACCTCCTAAAGCTAGACAGGAAGGTTATCAGTAGAGTGATAGGGATGCTAACTGGCCACTGTCTTATAGGCATCCAAGGCAGAAGACTTGGGACACCTTATAACGACTTCTGCAGAAGCTGCATGGTTGAGGAAGAAGAGGAAACAATACTACTCTGCCTCGAAGCATGTCCTGCACTTGCGGAAACAAGAAGAAGACTACTAGGCGAGTACTACTTCAACAACGTTGAGGATCTGAGTTACGTTGATTCAAAGGGCATACTACAATTTGTTAAAGCCTCTTAATGGCTATAAACGGTAACGAACTCAACGAGACCTTCAATGTCAAAAAAGGTTTTAGACAAGGCGACACGCTGGCCTGTGATTTCTTCAACATCATACTTGAGAAGATCGTGCGAAACTCAAATGTCAACACCAGAGGCACGATCTTCAAAAAGCCCGCGCAACTGCTTGCTTACGCGGACGACATTGACGTGATTGGACGAACACAGCGAGCTGTCAACGAGTCTTTTGCTGGCATTGAAGCGGAAGCGGCTAAATGGGTTTGGCAGTGAATCAGGGCAAAACCAAGTACATGCTGAAAGGACGCACAACATCGACGTCTCGGATGGGCAGCAGAAACTTTCAGGTAGTCAAAGACTTCGTCTACCTCGGCTCTGCAGTAAACAGGGACAATAACACCAGTACCGAGATCAAGCGCAGAATTACTCTTGCCAGTCGCTGTTTCTTTGGGCTCAAGAGGCAGTTGAGTAACAGAGCCATCTCTCGAAACACCAAGTTGACTTTATATAACACTCTGATCATCCCTGTCCTGCTCTATGGCGCAGAGACATGGACGCTATTGAAAGTGGCTAAAGAAGCTCTTGGTCGTTTTGAGAGAAAAGTTTTGCGTGCGATCTTTGGTCCTGTTTGTATTGATGGCGTCTGGAGGAGGAGATTCAACCACGAACTGTACGGGCTGTACAGCGGCATGCATCTAGTTAAGCGTCGTCTTCGGATCCAACGCTTAAAATGGCTAGGTCACGTAGAGCGGATTGACACCACAGCTGCGGCCCGAAGAGTCTTCGATTCCGAGCCATCGGGACAATGCAACAGAGGGCGTCCTAGAACGACATGGCGCGCACAAGTGGAGGAAGACCTCAACCAACTTGGTGTGCACAACTGAAGGCAGCTGGCGAAAGATCGTGCTGGCTGGAGAGGCTTGTTGGTTGAGGCCCCGATCCACCCCGGACTGTAGCGCCAAACAAAGAAGAAGAAATGGCTATAAAAGAGGTCAGAAGAAAGCACACATGGCCAACAAATCCCAAGAGGAATTCAAAAATCTTAAGAGAGAATAACTACAAGGACAAAGGGTAAATGGATTTTGGATACAAAGTCGAACGTGACAGCATAATGGACCGGATGGTCTAAGTGAGCATGACTTTCAAATTAGTCATGCAGTCACCCTGCCTACCTACCGACCTACGACGTGATAAGGTGAGTAACACCGTCAATAGTGAGCAGCTGCTTCTTCGAATGGAAGGGACAATGCTTCGGTCGTTGGTCAAGTGGCAGGAATGTCCACATTATCACGACTTTCGAGACGTGCCTTGAATGGGATTCCATCAGGTAGGCCAGCGCTTGACAGACTTAGGACGAGGTGGTGGCGTAGCTCCTGATGGGACGGTGTCGCTGGCGAGGATCGACTGGCCTCGCCTTTCGTGCGTTCTTTGCCCACGCAACCCTTTTAGTGGAACATGCGGGACAATGGAGTTGATGATCTTGATACAAGTTGTTGGATCAGCACTGTTTCCTGGTTAGTGACATAAGCTCCTAGAGATGGAACCTGATTATAAATTGGAAGATCGGGCATTATGGCCGCAGTGACGAAAAGAGGTGCCCGTCATTCTCACACCTGCCGTGGAAATTTCAGATGAATTAGCCACCTGAACCACTGTCTGTATCGAAAATGAACAAAAAAAACGACATCTTGTCCAACATCTGGTCATCTTGTTGCACCAGCCAATAGTTTTCAGGAAACACTCTCTGTCAGGTAATATTCATGTACCTACATGCGCTCACGAGTGCAATCACTGTCTCAACTGTCGCAACATGCGACACACTCGTCGTTCGTAAACTTTCGATTCGGAGTACTGCCTTTTCGTTGCAATGAATCGTCTTCTCTTCACTCGGCGCACACTTTCTTTCGGCGAGTTCATTATGGATGGGCTCTTGACCCATTGTCATTAAAGTTTATTTCTGAAGAAGACCACGATGCGAGTGAAAGTCAGTCACTTTGTCAACTTCCACTTAAACCTGAAACATGTGCTCCCCGGGACAGGTATCGTCGTTAAGTCTATTGTTTGTTCTTTTCATTTAATTGCGTGTCTTTTTACTCGTACAAACAGTTAGAAGATCCGAACTGGAAGAGTTTGGTGGGATAACCAGTGACTGGTAGCACGTATGTGCAAGTTTGGCTGTGCATGCGGTAGAGGCATAAGATCAGAAGAATTTAACCTCGTATGGACTCATATTCAAACAAATATTCAAATGGCTGATGAATCTCAAGTCGAAGGCACTCCGATAAGGATTTTTCGGAATTTTCTGCAACGACTTCAAGGAACCTCGGCATAGCTGGCAACATGGCGAAGAACGCAGCTTACGTTGTGACTGACGATGACGGCTATAACTCACTGAAACCAGGGTGTAACTCATACTGAATTGTTCACCAAGCCTTCGATTGCCAGAAACCCTAATTTGTAACGAATAGACAGCATTTGCAGGAATGACGTTTACCAGCAATGAAGGCTGACCAGATAGCAATGATAGTTTTTCTATCCGTTATATTTCATCAGCTGGCAACATTCCCAATGTCGTCTAGCTGTCAAAATATTCAGTAAGTCTTGCCATTTGCGTCATGCATCTTTTCACTCTTGTCAAATGTGTGGAAATTGTTAAAAAACTACTATCGAAATCCCGGCTCTTACGCATACAACATGTGTGCAACGTGAATTTCGTCATCAAATCGGTCGCCATCACGGCTTCAATGTGCAGCCAATTCGTCGTCGTTTGAGCGTAAGTACACACTTTTGAACCAACCAGACAGAGATAGCTGGGACATGAAGAAAACATAGCCGCCGTAGAGGCCAGTATCAGAGAAGACGCCGAAATGTCGATCACCTGAATGGGGCATCTTTACCGTCACTGATCTCAGGTCTAGAGCGATGTTAATCGACTTTCTCTAGCCAGAGCTTGACAACGTCGATGTATCCGAGCTGTGATTCCAAAAAGGAGGCGCCATTTCCAATACAAGCGACGCAACGCTCGAACATGTGAAGGACAAATTTTGCGACCGGGACTGGTTATCTGATCGACCAACGACGGCAGCCAGAGCTGCATGATGCACCCTCTTTTAGGCTTACTCCTGGCTCAAGTCTAAAAGGTTTCTTCTAAGCACAGGCCGGAACCATTGAATAATGTTAGCGGCCAACGGCGGCAACAAGAGCTGCAGTCAGCGCGACCTCCCTTTAGCGTCACTCGTGTTCACTATCGTGAAATGATAACGAACTTTTTATGGCCCGAATTGGCAGATATGAATGTGGACGATATGTGGTTTCAACAGGACGGTGCCACTTGCCACACAGCTAACGAAACAATGGCTCTTTAGCGCGACAAATTCAATGGCCGTGTTATCTCACGTGGTGGCGATGTCAATTGGCCGCCAAGATCATGTGACTTGTGACTTTGGGGTTATTTGAAAGAAAAGGTGTACGTCGATAAGCCAGAAACAATTCAAGAGCCAAAGGATGAGATAATTCGGCACATTAACGGCATAGAACCTCAATTATGCTTCAGCGTCATCGAAAATTTGGACCATCGGATGGAGGTGTGCCGCCGAAGTCGCGGCGGTCATTTGGCCGATATTTTGTTAAATACATAATTGAACCATACCAATATTATCATAATAAAAAGAAATGACAATAATTTCCCAAATAATTTGTGCTTTATTCAAAATCAACATCGGCCCTTAAAATCTAACCACCCTTCACCTCTCCTTCTTCTTCATTGAGTGGTGCTGCAGTCTGGAGCCTACTCTAATAAAGCACTGTGTCCTGTTACGAGTTACCATCCCAATGACTCAACAGAGATGGTGTGAAAAGAAGAATTAGTTCGTCTGGGATCGAGTCATGCGCAAATTATCCTCTAAGTCACTAACAGATCTAGTAATCAAAACGCGTCAGAAGAGTCATCACTTGAAATGACTTAAGATTTTGGTGGCATATTTTTTCAAAAATGCATCAGAGACCTCTTGGTCCTGTCATCAACAAATGTTTGCTTAAATTACCAACACTTCTGCTCAAGTGTACTTAGCAATCAGTCTAAGCTCAGCTTCATAAACCGTGTGTATTCAAAAGTCAACGTCAACCCGACCAGAACGAGTTTGTGACATTTAACCAACTGAAGTTAATAGAACCGCCATCGCGAATAAAACAAATGTGGTCACAGGGAGTCGCAAAAACCGAAACAAGACATAAAATCAGAACGAACACAGCCGTCAGCTTCTGCAAACATGTTTGAAAATTCGGTGCAGCAAATTTTGTTGCTCTGAAGGCAGTACGAAAAAAGATCGTATCAACTAATTGTTTTTTATTGACATTTAATTGGGCTTTTGATTGTCTATTTGCTGCGGACACCTTCGGCGTTCTTCTACCAGTTTCCATGCGATGTCGCATACCAACGGGAGGCAGACACCATGCACTGCGGCACAGAGTGCTGTTCAGGTTTGCGTGAAGTCGTTTAATCTATCGCAGCTGGTTTTTGAATTCCATTAAAGATTGGTTTCCAATCAATTCTGTTGTAGAACAACGTGCGCAATTATCCTGATTAATACTCGTAAATTCGGATTTTAAGTGATCTGAGCGTTTTTACGATGCGCAAATGAATTTAACAGCAGTAGACAGAGTTATTGCGCTGGGATGCATGCAAAACCGGTAGAAATGGAACTATCGCCTCTGTTGAACAACCAACGTTGAAATTGGCATGCGTTCAGCAACTAAGGGTGTTCCTGAGAACCTCGTCATGGAACGATATAAGAAACGGAGGGAAAATGGTGAAAGAAGAAATGTCACAGTGACGTGCAATCTGTTAGGCCATTAAGCTTATCTGCGAAGTCACCTACTGGCTCTGGAAAGACGTTAGAGGTTTAAGAATCAGGACGAATAGGTGAAGGATGATAATGGTATGTCTGATCTTTCGCTTTTTACTTACGAGTACCTTCGAATTGGTTGACGAACAAATGCTTACTCTGACAGACCATGGGGCGGGGTTACAATACGGACGTCATCACTGCAATTCATAGCTTCCATTGTCTTCTTAGGGTGCTACAGTCCGAGGTGAACCTAAGCCCCACCCCACATGCCTTCCCAAACCACCAAGCCAAGCCGGCAACACAAAGCCGGCCGAGGTCCACTTCGACTTGTGTGCGCCACCTTCTTCATGGACATCGTCTGTTGCGTAGTCCCACAGGCTCAGAGGCGAAGAGGCAATTCAAAGTTACGAGGGGCGTTCAATATATTCTCGGTATCGGGGTGAAGCTGTGGTTGTATATATAAATTGACTTATTTATCAAGTAATACTATTATTTTAGTGCATTCGAGTAAAATTTCATATAAATGTGATTATTAATTCGAGTTTAATTTATATATACAACCACAGCTTCACCCCGATACCGAGAATATATTTAACGCCCCTCGTACGTAGAAAAGTTTCAAAGTGAGCACACTCTTTTGGACTTTAAGCCACCAACTAGACAGGGATGCGTGTGCAATGGATAGGCCAGTATCGAAGAAGAAATGTCGATATGAATTGGAGACCACATCAATGAGTCAACCCGGCTTTGGATCTTAATTTTGGGCCAACAAATCATCTCCTCGGGCGAGGTTAAAAAGTAAATTGTTCCTTTTTGGAGCGAGCACAATCCACTACCGAATATCTTTGGATCCACAAAGGCTGACTGTTTGGTGCGGTGTATGGCAAGGCGGAATTATCGGACCTTATTTCTTTCGATGAGGAAAGGGGGGAGACGCCAATGGTCTCAAGCATTGACTGTGGCCCCGAGTTTGACAACATCGATATATCCCACATTTGGGTCCAAAAAGAAGGCGCTACATGTCATAAAGGCGATGGAACACTCGAAAGAGCTTTTCAGACCGCTGCAATGGACCCCGCTCGATTATTTCTCCTGGGGCTACATCAAGTCCCTACTCTACGCCAACAAGCCAACCATTTTGAACCATATCGAGGGCAACATTCGAGGCGTTACAGCCGAAATAATGCCGGACATATTCGACCGAGTCATCAACAATTTGAACGACCACTTGAAGCACGATCAGCGAAGTCGCCGATGTCGTTCTTATTTGGTCACCGAAGTGCGAAGAATGTCCTTGCACAGCCGCTTTTCTTGACGTTTTCCTAACGAAAATCGTGCCAATTTTCTCCTGGAAGTCCAAAAAGCATTTAAGACACCTGAGTTGATCCCCTATCGACCTGGGCCGCGTACTTTCCATGAACGCTGTTATTTTTGCGGTAAGGATTCCCGCTTGGAAGATCCATGGTTTCGGAATCTAGAGACCGCAGAGATGTTCAGAGTATCAGAATCGCCATTGATTTTTGAACCGCCTGTGTATACGCTCACATCAGAGTGAAACCAGATGGGCTTGCTATCCCAGTCTGCTCTTGAAGGGGTGAGAAGGGGTGATTCTAACGTGGATGAAAAATAGACTGTTTGTGTCCGCCTGAGACGTCTCAGTACCGAACCTAGGATGCAACTGCTGCCCTATGGCCTTGAGTTCCCTAGCCGAGACTCTCTGAGTCTGATCTCACTATGTACGGCTATATTTTCAATGTTCAGGTCGATAGGTAGAAAATGGAGCGTGACCCTTAAACCGTGGGCATGACGGTTATATAGTGGACTTGAACGTTCCACCGTGAGAATGAAAGTTTTATCTTCAGTGCGCCCGTGGTACATATGCATGCCCTCCTCTGTACCTTGTCGAGTTTCGCGAGATTGTATTTTTTTTCTTTTAAGGATCGTCCACAAAATTAGTGGCTGATTGGTGAGAATTGGACGCATCACGACTGTGGACTTCCACCTCGGTCGTAGACGCACTTTTTTCCATAAGTTTTGTTGGAGGCATAGAAGCATACACTCATCTTCCGAATTCACTGGTCCAGACTGGATTTCCAGGTGAGTACCGCAGGGGAGTGCTCTTGGTCCTCTCTTTTACCAGATTTGAAGGCATCTTCTTCGGTAATTTACCCGATGTTACGAACAATTTGGCTAAGTACCCTTCGGAAAACCAGTTGGATGACGTAGTTGGTTGACTGCCTGCCCTTGGTTAGAGGGGTCCCCGGTTCGAATGCCAGTGAAAGCTAAGCTCATACGCCTTATGCGGTTTTCAAATCTGGTCCAGTCGCCATTTGCCGTATCAGTCTAACTATTGGTATCATAATGCACCAACATGGTCTAAGTGTGCTGGCGATTTCGCTGGCAGCCCACCCACCTACCTACCGGAAATGATGGTACGTACTTCGGGATGACTCGCAAGAAACTAAAACTCCTGCTGAAGGGCGCGTTAAAAAGATAAGGCTTGAGTGTAGATACATGGAGAGTTTGTCCCCCATCCCGCCTTTCGTTCCACAACATGTTAGTCGTCGGTTAATTCTCGTTCTACTTGCTGAGGTGAATCAGCAGTAAATAGCATTTCGACCTTCACAACCGAACGACAGTCATTCCTAATAGAAATGCTATCTCCCATCAGCGCACACATGCTCCCCTTATTATTGGACGGCATGTAAATTACCCAACAGGCTTGATTGATCATGTGACAGTGTGGCGGCGAGTCTCAGCAGTCGCCATCACGGACCCACCATAGAACTCCACGTCGCGTCGTAGCTTGGACCATTGTTTGCGGTCATAACCCCCGTGCAAAAATGAACAAAAGGAATAGCAACACTTATAGAGTTGTTCCGTGAATAACGACGACCTTTCAATCCGCCTCGAGATCTCCTTCGGACTTTCACTTCTCCACTGCGACATTTCCACAACCATCCGTGGACTTCCCCCACGGCCAGAGAGAATCAGTTCACTTCTATTTTTACAGACCAATGCCAATGACATTTCAAATCGAAAGACCTCGCGTCGAGTTTGTCTTGGACTTGATCTCATTAAAGACTCATTAGACTTGTTGGCTACGTCCGCCGACGAAGTCGGTGACGACACACGACACACAAATGTGTAACATTGCGTGCTGCAATGTTGAGATGTTCATCAATGAATAAACATGCTTCATTCATGTCTTTGAGCATTCTTTGACAATCGGTCCTTGAAGTGGCCACAGATTCGATACCAATCAACGACAAAAGCGCGGTCGCGTCGCTTTATGTCGGAATTCGCAATCAACGGTGGTGCGTGCCGTGGATGGGCGATAAGCTCGTCTTGTCTATGCCTGGTTACGCCTTTGACGCGTGTGTCTCGCCGGGGATCGTAAAGTTTCAACCAAAAATTGCGACCATCACATGAAATATCGCTGTTTGCGTTTTATTTGGGGGATATGAGCGTATTTGCATGGCAAATGGGACAATGTCTGCGGCTGAAATGTTCTTGGGCATTTTCAAATTTTACGGAAGAGTTTTGCATTCGAAATGCTGCTGCACGCAGAGCTGTGCGTGATCGGAGTATTTACTCAAACTGATGTGTTGTGTGGTTGCTTTTCAAGCCATTTATGCGGATCATGATTCGACACGGTAAATTTACTGGGGTAGGAAATTCAGATTGAGATTGTCATTGTCTGAGTAGAAGAGTCAGCTCCACTACTAGCTTGAATTGAACTACAGAATGAATTGCTGGACATGTTTCCTTAGTTTATTACAGAGCTGGACAGGATATTACGTTTATAAGTTCCTGTCCAGCGTATGGACCAGTGCAGCTTCCGGCCCGGCAATCGACAATAGACGAAGTATTCACAATTAGACAAATCACAAGTAAAAGGCTATCCAGTTTCAGATCGCTACGTACCATCTTTTGATCGATCTTAAAGTCGCACGGGACATCCTTCGTCGCAAAGAGATATTCGAAGCGATGGTCGAATTCGGGATCCGAAAGAAATTGATCTGGTTGTGTCGCACACATTAGCGATGCACCGTCCACTTCGGTTGATGGACCTCGTAGCCGTCTGAAACCTGCACCGGATTTCGACAGCTGTCGTGTGACTTTTTCAGTCTGGTACTGGAGAAGATAGTGGTAGTAGTAGTGGGGGCAACACCCCCAAATTTATTTAACTTAATACAAGCGGATAACTTAAACAATCTAAACTTAAAAACTAAAGCTAGCGCAGGAAAGAATGGGACTGGAGGTGATTTCGAAGTGAGGTTTTGCTAAGGTGGAAATCGAAAGAGTATTCCATAGTCTTAGCCAGGCTTAACATTTTTAATACCCACGAGTTTAAGCCGTAATTAGTCCGATGTGGTCTAATGCGGAAGAGGGCTGCAGGCCTTAGATTGTAGGGGTCGACTCTAAGAGACACAAATTCAAGAAGTGCTGGGCAGTCTGTATTAGCAGTAATCAGTTGGTGGAGGAAGAGCAGATCGGCAGTTTTGCGACGGTTTTCGAGGGACTAGAGGCGAATAAGTTTAAGGCGATCAGAGTAAGGAGGTAAGTTGGTTCTGTCAGTTCAGCCAAGATCACGTAGAACAAAACGTAGAGACCTACGCTACAGTAATGAGGTGAGCATACTTGGCTGGCATATTCGAGAATGGGTCCGACGAAGGTGATGTATAGAGATTTTGTGACATAGGGATTCGAAAATTCTTTTGACCAGCATTTGATAAAGCCAAGCTTAGAAATTAGCTCTACTTATAATATTTCCAATATGGGAACGAAAGTTGAGCTTACGATCACAGATTACGTCTAAGTCGCGTAAATATGACACCGAAGGGACTAGTTCATTGCTGAGGAAATAGTTTCTATGTGGATGCGGTGGACGTTTGCGGGAGTACGTAATGGATTGACATTTACTGGCGTTAAGTTGGAGGTCGATTTTTTGACACCAAATAGAAAAACTATTTAGGAGATAGATGAACGAATTTTCATGTCGTCGGCGTAAACAGAGAGATGAGACTTCATAACAATACGGTCAACACCGTTGATGGTAAGTACGAATATTAGTGGACCGAGGTGGCTACCTTGTGGTACGCTCGAAGTGGCTTTGATGAGCTTGCAGACAGACGATCTGAAGGTAACTGCGTATTCTCTGCTTTCCAAATAGGATTTGATCCATTTGATGAAGTGAGGTTGAGCTGTCAGTTTAAATATAATGACTGGGTGCGACATTTTATCGAATGCTTTACTAAAGTCGGTGGCTATTACATCGACTTCTTTGCCATCTTCAAATGCGCATAATGCCTTAGACACAAATTCAGTCGTCGATCTGCCTTTCAGGAAACCGTCTTGGGAAGTTGAAAATAATGCTTTGCAGTGAAAAAACATAGAATCGTACACAATGCTTTCGAATAGTTTAGGTACGCAAGATAGCTTAGCGATGGGACGATAGTTACTTATGTCGTTTTTTGGACCTTTCTTATGTATAGGGACAATAAAAGAGTTCAGCGGTGTTTTGAGCTCAAAAGGCCTCTGCCATATGTCAGTCCAACTTTTGTCTTACGCAGGTACCATCGACATTTTCGATTGAAAAAGAAACGAAACGAGATGGGATCTTGGTCAATCCGGACAAAATGAAATATATGCTGTCGAGGAAGAATCGCTTCGTCACACACTACCTGGGACTCTGGCTTCTCGAATAAATCTTTCGGCTTTTACAAAACATTGCTATCGACAGATACAACTCTTAGACAGTAAAGCAATTTGCCTACCTCGTGGCAAACGCAAACATCCCAGAGGCGACGCGACGTAGAATCGCCCTTGGATGCACGTTAGGCAAGCAACGGAGCTGGTTCTTAAGCCTTCGAAAGAAAATTCTGCTTCAGATATGTGATCTTGTCTGAAATTAAGGTGAATGGATCATCGTACTAGAGGGCGCAGTTGGTTGAGTGCCTACCCTTGTTTAGAGGGGTCCCCGGTTAGAATCCCAGTGAAGGCTACGCTTTGATCTGGTTTTAAAATCTGGTCCAGTTGCCGTTGGGATCAAATTAACGGCACTGGAGTTGTCGATCAGTGGTAGTAGTCTGACTATAGGTATCACAAGTGTGCTGGCGATTTTGCTGACAGCTCACTTCCCCACCTACCGAGGTTGCAGCTGAAAGTACAATGGACCAGTTTTAAGTCTGAGTGCTCCAGTCTATCGTCAAGAACACTGCAGACAAAAGAAGAAGACGTGCACGCTAATCAAGATCCGGATGCAGTCCGGAAACTGTCGACTACACTGGCTTGGCCAAATCGAGCGAATGAACACCAATGGTCCAGCAAAAATCAGAGCCTTCTGATGCGAAAAGGATGGGAGGACTGAACCCCCGGTACAAAGACGAAGTCAACGCTTCTTTTAGACACGAGTACTCTTTGAGCATTGTCAGTGAGTCGAAGGCAGAGGTGGTGCCGTAAATTATGAGACCTGGTGCCGTGATGCAGCATAGGAGTCGACGCACGTGTCCACAACACCACGGTGACCACATGAAGATTACCTCCTCTAAGATTTTCAGAACATAATTCCCTCCGAGGTTGCCTTCATGTTGTATTTGTTGCTAGCTCAACAGGCCTATGTTGCCCTTTAGAGTCGGTCATTAGAGCTTCTTCCTTGCGTACTTTTACGAATCTAAGCAGCCTCTTACCAGTGGTTTGAGTGGATAACTGTCCGAGTAATCAAATGGAAAATCAACATCCTCAGTAGTGCCGCGTTTCCGAGGTTGGAAAACGCAGATAGGTAGGTAGGTAGGTAGGTAAGTGGGCTGCCATCGAAATCGCCACCACACTTAGACCATGTTGGTCCATTGTGATACCCATAGTTTGACTACTACGGCAAATGGTGGCGAATCAACTAAAGCGTATTAACTTAGCTTACACTGGGATCCAAACCGCGGACTGTGCCGTCCAGCTGTCTAAACGCCTTTGCTAGGTTCTAGTGGCTTAAGTGTCCGGGTGCCCAAGTCCCTCTTGCTCTTATTTATTTGCTCCACCTTAAGCTGGACTGTGCTTGTGGAAGGTGCGAAAAATGCATCTGTTGTTGAGGAATGTGGAATGGGGCATGTGGACGTAGTGCGGAAAGAGAGAGAACACCATCGGCCTAGTAACATAGATCAGCTGCCAAATCACCAACCTAGCTTAGAAATCGCGAACAATAGGCTTCTCAAGTCTTTCATCTTATATGGACTTTCACCTGAGGCCTGACGTCACATTGTGTGAGACTTAGGAAAAACCGATCCAGGCCGAAATGGCTTGGTGGTGTCGCGAAAAGAACTCCGAGTGAAAAAAAATGCAAAATTTGAACCTTTTTGCTTACTTCAAGCCCCGAGCAAAGATTCGACAACCAAGCCGCTGTCAGTTTTCTGGCAGTGTAAGGGAATTATCGGCAAGTCGTGGGGTCCCTTTGGGTCTACACGGCTGTGATAAGGCCTCTCCTATGCGTCAGTCGTTTGATGGAATAAGCTTTCGCGTAAGCACGTCACAGCTGCATTCACTAAGCTTCAAAGAACGGTCTGTCACGGCTGCATAGGGCCCTTCCCTAGTCCGCCTGCTCTGCTCAAGATGCCCTCCTGAACCCACCCCTCCTCCCCCTTGATAACCACATTATTGGGTGCATTGTCAAGGCTATAGTCCGCTTAAAAAGAAGTGGTCTAAGGTACAGCCTGCTGACTCCTGATGACTTTGCGCACCGCATTTCCTTTGACCCCAGCCTTTAGAGTATGCGGTCTGACGGATGAACACCAGTACTCCAACGCGACGCAGAGAACATTAGACACCACAATTAGTTAGATAAATTTGCATCGGTTTTCATGAACTATAGACAGCCATAGACCACTGTTAAGATAGTTCAGGCATGAAAGTCTTCTCCGAATTTGATCGGCGTCGATGAACTCGCTAGAAAAGGATCAGAACAGGGCATTCTTAGCACCCGAACCAGCGCTGGAACTACCTGCGTCCTTTGTGAGGGCAGACAAGCCAAGCCCATGCTCCCTAAAGTCTGTAAGAAATTCGCGGCATTCTTGGTATCTTTTGAGAGAAAAGACTGCAGACGCAGGCCACTACAACCTAAATTAGCTTGCCTTAAGAGATGTAACCCTCTGCGATGCTTGTGGAGAAGACGACGACACTGCAGAGCACTTCATCTGCCACCGCCCTGCCTTTGATAGGCTCATGTGGCCGTTATTTGATGCGATGATGAGGTGAGAGCTGATGATGTAGGCTCCTCATCACAGAAGCGCCTACTGAGATTCCTCCGGAACACCATGAAGTTCCAGCAATAAAAGGTTGCTGCCAATGGACCAGTTTTTGAGTCTGAGTGCTTCGGTGTAGTGCCTGAAATCCTCCTGAAATCGCTCTCTACTTCACTTAATCATTCACCGGGCTTAGAAGGGAAGCAATAGCTTAGATTAAGTCAGATCGTGAACGGTCACCAACCACTTAGGTGGCCACTGTTGAACTCATAGTGCCGCCCTTGGAAGAGTCAATGGTTGCAGAACATATCTGAAAAGATAGAGTAGACGACTAGTGGCTGGTGGTCCCTGGGGACGTTGCTAATAATTATTACGTCCGCATCGAAAAATGTTTGAAAAATGCGAAATTGCCAAACACCAAATCGCCGCATTGAACAGGCCCTCCATTCCGGAAATCGTTTCGTAAGATCCGGTTTAGATAATCGCCTGGGGAGGCTCAACCGGCGGATGGTCAATCGATAACATTTCCAAGCCCAGGGCAAATTTACATCCGAAACCAGAGCACACATGTTACATCGTGTTTTATGGTGCACTTCAACTGTCCCAGCGAACACGTAATCCAACGTGTCATTCATAGGTCTCGCACTTCATTCACCGAACATCCAACCCTCTGCAGTCCCTCGCGATGAATTGTGCGGTCTGAATAAAATATGACCACTTTACCGATGAAAAGGTGTCGCTGCGGACCCAAAAATGTGTCGATTCCACGCCTTGGACAAGACGATCAGTGTTTCGTCGATAGACCGTGTGAAAAAATGTCCGCGATAAGATCTGCGATTTGAATGCTTACGAAATTCAATTGACTTCGCCGTAAATGGGCCCTAATTTTGTCGGAAGGTCGCTTCATGGCTCGTCACATGGGCGACACTTAAACGATGTCAATGCAAGGGGCGGGGGGACAGCATTCCACTTCAGGATTGCAAAACTTATGTGAGCTCTTTGAAAAGTGAACCATGTGACGTGTCTCTTGCGACGAAACCGTGGAAATGTTCTCGCTGCCACGTCAGTTCTTGTGGATTTGTTGATCAATCCGTCAACGTTCAACCCACGAACACTCTGGCTTCGATTTCCTTGTCCTTCGCAGACCACAGCCAGCCTGTGTAGGTTCGGAATGAAGTCCAGCCCAGCCGGCGGGGGAATTTCAGATAAAAATGCACCACCATGGGAAAATTCACACGTATCCAGCAGCAAAATTTATTCCACACGCTCAATGCTGCAATAACTCACTCAATCCGTATCATTTCAATCGAATTCGAATGCGCCGCAGCTGAACGCCAACGCGTAAGCGCTCACCGCCCACCCCTCGCCCTCGTCTGCAGTCGAACACGGGTAGCCGAAGCTTCGGCAAGAACATCGATTCTAGTTTCTCAACCGTCACCGCCACTGTCTGCTCGCTTCATTTCGCCCCAACTGCAGCCAACAAGCAAGCAGCAGTCGAGAGACGATGTCAACCACCTCCCCAGAACCACCGGGCCGTGCCTGGGTAATTAAACAAGGCGAACCAGTATCAATCAATGTTTTCACTCGGCCAGCAGCGCTCGGAGCTGCGACCAACTGCAACTTTCTTAAAAGAGTATTAATACCAGACCATGCCCGGCTACTAGCTAGTCGCTGTAACTAGGCGAGTTCCAGTGCGCCCCCACACCCACCCCTCTCCACCGTGTGGAGCGACATCGAAACGAACCGAACGGCGGGCATGTGTGCATGTGGGTCTGAAGCCAAGCATAACCCAGCTCTTATATCATTCGGTGTTACAATTTGTTATTACCGTCCGACTTGTTGTTGCTGTGATTCGATGGTAATTGCGCCAAAAACCGAAATCAGCCATACCTGCCCATGGCTAGGCGAGGTTGGCTCGTTGGCTCGTTGGATCGTTGGCTGGTGAGTGCGCGCGCAACACCAAGCGGTGGGAGCAATGGAACGGGGCGCACAGGCGTAAAGCACATGCGACGCAGGTACGAGCAAACGGCATTTCTGTTGCAATACGCTACCGAAGTCGACACGGGCAGTGGCGCGTTGAGGAAGCTACCAGTGGCATCGGAAAAAATGTGCCGAATTCGGCAAGCAACGGCAAGGGCGGAAGCCCATCAATAAGCTAAGTGTCTTCAATTAGAGTGATTTATTGGACGGCGTGATGCAACCGATGGGGGGGGGGGGGGGGGTGCCCCTGCCGCCCCGGGAAACATTCCGCATTCATGCTCCAGTTTCGACTCAATAAGCCGCGACGTCTCGCCGACAGACAATGGGGTCCCCCGAAGACGCGGCGTACAATCGAATTAGTCGGCCCCATGTGAGGCAACTAATCGAATTCATCTCGGTCGGGGCTTATTGGCGCTGGCCGTGGGGCCAGGGTTCCGGCTAGGAGTGCGACTTGTTGTGACTCCGGGTGGCATCTTGTTGGATGCGTTGATTAATTAGTCGCGCTCCATTGCAGGCAACGGCAGGTCCATGAAGAAATACCCCCATCTCTCGATGATGGCTTAATTTCGAAAAGAGGCTTACGTCCGAGGTGTCCTTCAAAACGACGACAAAGTGAATGGCGTTCATCCTGTTGCGTCTGAGGGCTTGATGGCAGAGTGAACTGGTCAGCCAATCAGTCATTGCAAGCGTTCTGTCTCGTGAAAAATCTCGAGACAAATTGAAATTAATTAACCTGGCATCAGTGAGTGCGACTGCTTTGACAGGTGTGACGCGGTATGCACAGCAAGTCAGTTGGCCAGGATGCTAGTCATTTGTAAGAAGCACTTTCAAGGTCATCCGAGTGACAGCTCAACGGGCAGCTGAAAGTGAGTGCCGATTCGACGTGGTGCATCAGTTTCTCTTTCTCGCTGAAATCGGATTTAAATTGGATCCACGTGAAGTGTCATTGCCGCTGGTGTGGCTCAAGGTTACCGGGGTGACACAAGCATTCGATGACAAATGACTGCTGGCCTGCCGTTGCCATTAATCCATGTCGAAGGCGTAGGGCGGGCGATTGATTGCCATAGAGTTTAGAGACGAAAGCACAAGGCGAGTCCTGCGATGGATTGTGTGGTTTCTAAACCGGAACAGTGCTCCCCAGTGCCTGCGCTGTCCAAATGAATAATGAATTATTTGGCAAAGTTCCACTAAGCGCTCAGTTACTCTAAATGCTAACCACCAACGATGAAGGAAGTCAACGAAGCCAAGGCTGTGAGATGTTTCACCAGAGCGGCCCTTAGGGTGACTAGCATGTATAATGCAAAAACTATGCTCCACTTCGACCCATTAGAGTTCATTGTCCATCTGGGTACAGCTCGTAGAGTTCTTCCATTCACCTTCCTCGCACACAGGACCATATTTTTGCTTAACGTCCAACTTTCTGCTCCATTAATGTGGCACGAGTGCAAAAGCAGAGGTTTTGCAGAGCATGATTGTTGTCCTTCGAGTCAAGCGCTTTGGTGGGCGATTCTTCTTCGGATCTCCACCAAAATGTTATTCGTGGGGTTTGCCCCGAGGTATCATGAGATTGGCATTACAGCGAGACAATTCGATGCACTAGCCAAAAAACTACTACTCCTGGCCATTCCGAAGGATGACGCGATTAGGAAATTCAATTTTCAAAAGGAGTTAAAGCTCAGCACCAAAAAAGACTAGTCCACAGACCACGGCAAAATGGTATACGGATGGATCAAGAACTGGATGAACGAACAGGGGCGGGGACAAAGTACTACGAACCCATGGGCAAATGCACCAGTATCTTTCAAGCAGAAGTCTATGCCATAGAGAGATGCCCCCAGATCAATCTTGACAGGGACTATACCAACCGCTATTCTGGCACTAGACTCCTATATCATCAAATCCAGGCTCGTGTGGGAATGTCTACAGAAGCCTAAGAAGCTGAGTAGGAGTAACAGAGTAAAACTCTGTTGGATACCTGACCATACAGGGATAGAAGGCAATGAAATGGCCGACTCCCTGGCTAGGAAAGGAGCATCGGAACATTTTATAGTCCCCGAACCATTCTTCGCTGTAGGAGATCACGTCCTCAGGGATGAGTTCAGGGAATTAGAAAGAAGGAACCGGGCAGATGCGTGGAGCAACGCTCATGGTATGAAGCAGGCCAAGAAACGCTTTGGTCAACATAACCGCAAGAGGTTTGAAGCGGGTATCGGAATGAGCAAAAACAACCTCCGTATCCTAACAGGGCACTGTAAACTCAGGGAGCACCTAGTAGAGTATCAGAAGAAGGCCTCTGCAGACTCTGCGGAGAATCTAATGAAATTCCAGAACATATACTGGGATTTTGTGCGGCGCTAGTCCATAAAAGACAAAGATATCTGGGCAAACATTGAGGTCACTAGAACCAGCTCTCATTCTCAGATTCCTGAAGGAAACTGGCTTAGAGAGAATACTCTAAGACACATCTCTTCGCGCAATAGGAGCAAATAACCCTCAATACGACTCTGAAAAGAGCTGCATGGGTGGGGAGCTCTTAAGAAAGCAAAGGTATGAATAGGGGGCAGAATAGATCAATGCAATTTATTCTCATCAATAATACTAACTGCTCCTAGGTAGACAAGCTCCTTCGCTACCTTAGACTTGTAGCTGTCGATCGCGGTGTTTTCTCCCAGGTGTTACGGAACGTTTATTGCTCGACAGCATATATTTCGTGTTATCCTCATTGACCTTCAGACCAGCTCGATTCACCTCTACTTCAGTGGCCGTAAAAGCTTCCACGTTGGAAACGCGCGACGATGTCAATGTTGTCTACGTATCCCAACAGTTCAACTGACTTGTAGAAGATAGTCTTCCGTATTTACAGCTGCCCTCCCAGATTGAAGAAATCACATGACAGCGCCTCCCCTTGCCGGAATCCGGTGCAGGTTTCAAACGGCTTGGAAGTCCTTGAACCTTACTGGTGCATCGGTGCGACACAACGGGATCAATTTTCCCGGAATCCCGAATCCGGCGATTTGAAACTCGTTGGTCTTCTCTAGGATTTGCCTTATGTGAAAAATTTGGTCTAAAGTCGAATTGCCGGGCCGGATGCCGCACTAGTATGTGCGTATTAGTACGATACACTTGGCTTTAGACCTTTACACAGTACGCTGGGCAGGATCTTGTCGGCGACTCGAGCAGGCACACACCTCCGTAATTGTTCTCTTTTTTTTTTTTTTTTCCGTCACAGAGTACACAAAACACTACGTTCTCTAAGTGTTAACTCTCAGTATCGCTTTACACAGCAGATTTTGCTGCGCGACTAAGGATAATCTACCGATTTTGCATCTCACAGATTACATCAAATAAACAGTATTAATTATAGCATAGTGCATGGATCAATTTTTTAAACTCCAATCGAGACAAGCTAAAATCAATTTCGTTGCAAAGTTCATTAAAAGTGTTTATACACCTTGTAATAGGTTCATTACAACCTCTTATTATATAGTAAATTTCTCATCCGAAGAGATCTTTGGGGAGCATATATGATCATGAGAAAAAGTAAGTCTGGTGAATTTACACGGCAATTAATAATATCGCGGATGAACATGGCTGACGCTGCCTTACGCCTGAAACTTAAGGTTTGCAAGCCTATTATTTTACATCTATCGTCATATTTAGGGAGTTCTTCGAAGGAATACAATTTACGGACAGCATATCTCGTGAAATTTTTTTGTACTCTTTCGAATCTGAGTTCTTGTGTATCATATGGCGAATCCCAAATGATGGAAGAATATTCTAAATACGGTCTGACTAACGAACAATAGATGGACTTAAGACTAGTTATATCCCGAAAATCTCTACTATTTCTTTTCAGAAAACCTAACATAGCATTAGACTTCGCAATTGTATAATCATAATGTGATGCAAAATTTAAGTTAGTATCAAAAATTACACCCAGATCTTTAACCTCTTCTAGGCGACTAAGTCTATGATCATTTATGAAATAATCATTGTTGCAATAGGTATCATCGCCTTCTGTGGATCGGGCATATGGAGCTAATATTCCAGTCGTCGAAATTCTGCAGATGATCTGGTGCACGCGCTCTACCAGAATATCGCCACCGGCCTTGAAGAGCTCTTAAAGCAATCCAACTGCTGCCCTGCTCTTCAACTTTTTAACGGCTGTGCCGACTTCCTCAAATCTAGGTGGGAGGACCACTTCATCGACTGGTGTTGGGATTTCCTGATTCCCTATCACTCTCTCCTGGTCAGGCCCAATAAGCAGTCCCGGGAAGTGCTCCTTAAATACACTCTACGGTTGGAGTCGTTCATGGCTTTTGTCAGTAGCAATGTTTGCATTGCTTTCAGTGAGGGATCGGATGTCTCCTGATTCTGTGCCAGTGGCTGACTCGCCCCCTTCCTTGCTGGTCCATAGGATGGTTGCATCTATCCGCTTTCCCCTATAGATATCGGTGGCAGGATGCTACCATCTTGGAGTTTGTCGGTAGTGTGCCTATGTAAAGGGTCTTCCAATGGGGACTTCCGAACTTTGACAGTTGACAGCGGCCATATTGTTGAAACTATATCTGTCAAATTGGCTGCATTTGTTCAGTCTGTTTTGCTCAATCACCAATAACGGACATAGAGTCCAACAACACGTGCAAACAACAACAACATGCCTCGAGGGTCTGCTTTTAAAAACGTCTTCCAACTCAGACTCGGAACTTGGAACTGGACAGGAACTCATTGCACTTATCCAGCAGCCTCTTACGAGCATCAGTTGCCAATGCACAAGTGGGACCAACGAATATGCCACATCTCCCTCTTCCTTGACACCTAGTAGTCAGTGAACTTCTTAAGCCACTAGAAAATCCATGGTGCCCATAGTACGATCTGTTGAGACTATCTAGAGATATTTCCACTTTCGTGTCGTTTCGTCCAAGCTCGATGCTCAGCTTCGGCCACCAGTTAGCAAGTTAATGCACACAATAGGGCCTGCTTATTTGTCAAGCGAATATCCTTGAAAGGCATGCTTTATTTGAATGCCACCTTGCCTGGCAAATTTATTTGTTATTTATTCTCCACAACCCACTGCGAAGCGCCTTTCAAAAGGCACCCCAAGCACCGAGTCAAAACAGAGATAAATTTCCCCTTTCTTTTCCATCAATTGACCGACAGCATTTATCACGTCTTAATGTTCCCACTAATGACCAACTGATTTAGCGGCAAACAGCAGACCTCTTCCGCATTTCAACAGAATGCCCCCCCATTCTCCAGATCGAGCGGACCGCTAGAACCGAACTCTAGACGTCGAAAAACCGGCTGACACCTGCGGAAAGACCACCGAAAACTCGCGCGCTAATGGAATCACACACCGATCATGCAGAACGATGGGGTAAATAATGAATTTGCAGTGAAACGCCATTAACATGACAAACTGCACGGGAGATTAAGTCCCGCGAAATGGCAAGTATCTTTGTGAGTTTTTTATTTTTCCTCATTTTGTATCTTTTCACTTTTCGGCCGCATACGGCGGTTGACATTTGGGGATTTATTTGAATTATTCAGCAAGAGGCTGTGGCAGAGGGTGCGTCGCGCTACCTGGTCTGGAAACCGGCAATCCCACTATGTTCGGATATTAGAACATTTATAAGGTGTAGCTAGCTGACAGCCTGTTTTGTGATAGTGACACGAGACACGTTCTGTCGGGGAGTAAAAGTTGCTTTTGATAGTCCCACCACCAGCAACTACTGGGGTTCAGTGCACGAAAACTATGCACAAATAGGCCTTGGCGTGTCAGTGACACGAAACTGGAGCATGTGAGCTGGTGAGAATTTGCTGCCGACTGTAGTGTTGCTGGAGGAGAATTCTTTGGGAGTTTCCCATCAGTCATCTGTAGCAGTCAAGCAGAACTGCGGACAGGAGCGGAGAGGAGTCAATGTTTTAACTTTGTTGCAATTAAAAAATTCGTAAGAAACACAAAGCGTGCTCCTAATGCGTGTGACAAACTGGCGCCGTTAGTGGTGTTTCAGACTGAAGTTCATAACGTTGGTTTGAGATGAGCTCAAGCTAACACAATTTGGTTGAGACCATTCAGATATCTGTTGCGACAATTAATAGAAGACGATTTCCCCATTTTCTGAAAAGGTGTTTTGTGCTTGAGTACACGCTTTACGGCAAATAATGCTATCGCCAATGATGGAAATCACATCTTGATTACTCAAGAAGATCTTCAGGGTATCTTTAACTCGCTGAAGAAGAAAGAAAAGTGTAATAAGGTATCTAGGCATTTGGTTGGACCAATATCTGTATTTTGACAAACATATACATATTGCTCTGGCGAAAACTAAAAAGGCCGTTGCCGTGGCAAGGGTGTTGTTTTACAGCAGCCAACTTGACACCAGAGTAAAGGTAATCTGCTACATGGCCCTCATCCGGCCAGTTATGGCCTACGGTTGTCCACTGTGGTTCAATGTGAGTCGTTCTCAGATGGAAAAGATGAGGTTGCTCGAGAGACAGTGTCTTCGCACTTGTCTCCGGTTGTATCGTACACCCGAGTCTGAGTACAAGAAGTTCTATCCTAACGAGGTCCTGTACAACGAGGCAAACTTGAACAGGATAGATAATTTTATTATTAAACTGATCTGAAGGCATATTGCACGAGCTATGACTTCTTCCAACAGTCTGATCTTTGGGGCTTACTACTTCAATGTTATGTACTATGAGAGAGTGCGCCTCACCGGCTTTATTCCTCCTGAAGCGTTCCTCTATCTCGACTAATACAGGATCCACAAGGATGTCCTCTCATCTTCCATGTCGTACGCCGAACAGTGGACAGGCGACTCCAATACGAACGGGATGTCGCTCGCAGTCACGACGATCTCCTCCGGTTCAGTAGAGCGATCTCTGCTCCAGACAGGAGAGAGTCTGCCAAAGAACTGCAATTTTACTGGTGGTTACACCAAAACCACTCTCTACCTCCGCTGGCTTTTCAAAATGATGACGCGATTTTTGACCATGCTGGCCAACTTACATAAGTTATAGGGCAGTACTTAAGAATAAAAACAAATAAATATATAGAACAAAAATAAAAAAAGGTGCACTACGGCGTATAAATTATACATGTTAGGCATATACATAACATATACGCCCTGGTGCACGTGTCCGAAAAGTTACGGACATAGTTAAGATAGTTTTTTAAGTTTTAATGTTAGGTTAAGCTAGTTTAAGGTAGGTTAAGACAGATAAATTAAGCCAAGTTTTTTACCAGTTTTCTTGGCTAAACAAAAAGCAAAAACAGACCGTTCTTAACTGAAAATAAAAACATAGACTAAGCGGAAAGGCATACTTAAATTAAGATCAGAATAGCTAAGAGTACCCGTATAGGGTCAGTAGGTTGGATGTAAGAGCAATTGTTAAGATAGTTAAGCTATTTTTAAATATTTTTGTCTAGCACGTAAGTAAATGAATTAAAAATAAAACAAAAATGAAAAAAAAGTACACGCTTTAAAACATCCCTCAAAATCGTTTAAAACGAGAACAAATACGAAGGGACTAAGAACAGAGTCCTGTGGTACGACATTTAAACTCGTTGAAAATCTACTTTCTTGTGTTCGGTTATGAAGATTGACGGAAGAAGAATGAAAGCAACACAAAAGAACAAAAAAATGACAACAAGCCTCTCTCAAAACCAGAACAAATACAATCAGTTTCCTTGAGTAAGACCGTCAAACAATTATGCTTCCTTTTGCTGCCGACAGGAGGTCTGTTGTTATAAGCTCCTGAGTCCTGATCTTCAAGAATAACTTACGATTGATTCTTCTTCTTCTTAAGGCGCTGCAGTCTGAGGTTGACCTAGGCCTGCGCCAACATGCCTCTCCAGTCAGCGCACAAAGCCGAATGAGGTTCCCCTCGACTTTTGTGCGCCACATTGTGCGTGGACGCCCTCTGTTGCGTTGTCCCACAGGCTCAGAGTCGAAGATTCTTCGGACCGAAGCTAGGTTTACACATGGCCTAGCCATCTTAGGAGTTCGGCGCTAAATTCATGTCGCTGTACAGCCCATACAGTTCGTGGCTGAACCTTCTTCTCCAAATGCCGTCATCGCAAATAAGGACCAAAGATCGCAGCTTACGATTGATTGCTTACTATTTTTACAAAATACTTTAAGTAGAAGACGAACCATGGTAGTTGGCCTGAATTTTGTGTCAATTTAGGCAACAAATGTTCCAATCAATCTAGACGACGATAGGCGAGAATTCCGTCTCCCCGATCTAGACGAGTTGAAGTCTAATAAGGCTGCCGGTGCGGACTAGATGTCCGCTGAAATACTTACGGCAGCTGGAAGTGATCTGGTTTGGTGCATGCGCCAGCTCGTCTGCGAGATATCGTCGGAGAAATGCATGCCCGACGATACAGAAGGAAGGAGACCCCTAAGACAGTGCCAACTATCGGCGGATAAGACTCCTCAACATTATCTAGAAGGTCTCTGCCGTTTTGTTTACTAGCCTGAAGCCATTGTGACATATGATATGATAGTTGCATATCAGTGTGGCAAGGGAAGTCGATAATACATCAGGTTTTCACACTAAGACAGATCATGGAAATATCGATTTCAAGGTCGCATTTTGAAGAGTGTTTCTTTTAGAGGCATAGAACTTTGAAATGGAATAAAACAAAGACGATTTTTCTAAATTGACATGAAATTTACTTTATTCGAGAGATAATCTTCCGGCATTATAACTTAAATGTGATTTCTGGCATATGACCGCCACGGCTGACTCGGATGTACTCCAATCTGGAGGTCCAATTTTCGAAGACTTTCGTCCAACAGTTGTGGTCGTATATGGGCAATAACGCAGCGAATGTTGTCCTCTAAGTGGTCAATCTTTTCGGGCTTATCGGTGTAGACTGGCGACTTCACATATCCCAACAGAAAATAGTCAAGCGGCGTTAAATTCCACGATCTTCGAGGCCAATTCACGAGTCTGGAACGTTAAACTATGCGGTTATCAAACGTTTCCTTCAATAAATCAATTGTGGCACGAGCTGTGTGACATGTTGCACCGTCTTGTTCAAACCACAGCTCCTGCACATCATGGTTGTTCAATTGATGAACGAAAAAGTCAGTAATCATGGCTCTATAGCGGTTACCATTGACTGTAACGTTCTGGCCTGCATCGTTTTAATAGAAGTACGGACCAATTATTCCACCAATCAAACCATAAAGCACACCAAACAGTCAGTTATTGTGGATGTAACGGTGTCTCAACATACACTTGATGTTTATCATCACTCCAAAATACGGCAGTGTTGTTCATTGAGGTATCCCTTCAACCAAAAGAGGGCATGGTGCAAATGGACGTAGTGCGCGATACGTATTTTGAACAGAATCATGATTTTCAAAATAAATTTGCACAATTTGGAAACGGTGTTTAGGCGCCAGTCTATTCATGTTGAAATGCCAAGCCAAACTAGAAATAATTCACCTGACAGCTGACAAAATGGCCGCCAGTTAAAATAGTGTTGTCAACTTAAAGTTATATACCTCTAAAAAAAACACCCATTATAATAGAGACGAGTTGTACATTTCAACATTTCCCGGACCTCAGACGACGCGTTAAGACTGCAAAGCGAGCAGAACTTCCCGATAGAATCGAATAACGAGGCTTCCGAGGCGAAGTCGGCTACCACACCACCACTGCATCCCAAAAGGACTAACATGGACACAGGGAGATGAACAACCCACAGGACACATAGGAAATCATCATCATCATCTTCTGAACCGCATGATCCACTAAAGGGGTCGCGGGGGTAAACCACGCACGAGAGATCTCCAGGCAACTCGATCCTTCGCCATCGACTCTAATTCATCAGGAGCAATGCCCAAGCGTAACCCGGCGAGTTTTTGGACTTGGTCCAACCACCTCGTCCTGGGTCTGCCAAGCGGGCTCGCATTCAACGCCCGCCTCGGAAGTCGTGATGATTGATGGGGACATTCGTGCCACGTGACCAAACCACCGAACCCTTTTCGTTCGAAGAAGCAGCGGCTCAATGTTGAGTTCCTCGCGTACTGTCGTGTTTCCCACCCTATCCCGGCGAGTAATTCCCTCAACAGCACGAAGAAATCTCATCTCAGCAGCTTGCACTCGCGATCTTATTCTTTCGGTCATTACCCAAATTTCATGACCATTGGTGAGAGTTGGAACAAATACTGAGTTGAAAACCGCTAACTTGGCTTTGACACCAAGCTCGGCCTTTCTGATTACAGAACTACCAAGCTGTGTCAAAACTGACCCAGCTTGACCAATCCTACCGGAAATTAAATCAGGTTGGCGATGGAGACTTCCCGCTGCTCCGTCACCGTCGGCAACGTCGGCAATGTCAGGAAGGCTTTAGACGAGTCAACGCGCTGTCATGTGACTTCTTCCACATCATTCTGGAGAAGACCGTGCAAAATTCACACGTCAACACAAGGGACACCATCTTTCAGAAGTCCGTTCAGCTGTTGGCATATGCGGATGACATTGACCTAATTGGCAGAACCCACCGTGTTGTCATCAAGCACTGCCTTCAAGGGCATCCTGGTTTCGTCGGTGATCTAGCAGACGGTTTATCACACTATTGATAGTATGTAAATACCCGGCAGACAATGTTTTGGAACAAAACAAAAGCGTCTCAAACATCATTTTGTATCGGGCGCCATTCGAAGGAAATTACATTATCTTTTGTCATTTAAAACGTACAACCTACCGATGCTGTCTCTATCTCTCCCTCTCTGTCTACGCTTAGCACCAAATTATCATTTAACCGCACCAAATTTTCCAAACTTTGGCTGTACTTTGGTATAAAAATATGTAACAATTTAGCTTGGAATCCTGCACCTGAACCGAACGACTTTCTCACATCTCCTATTTGCATAAAATACACCAAACCAGCAAAAATTGCATCCAATCAGGCGCTAGTCAAAGCCAGAATCCATGACAACAAAGATGTAACCTTGCAGAGACCACTCAAGCTGAAGGAATTCACAACCGCTCCGCAGCACAAAGCACAAAGCACCCAAGCACAGGCGACACCTCAAGCTGACAATTCAGTCATTTGTCAACTTAATCGCGAAAAGAAAACAAACACTCTCGTCGATTCAAGTCGGTAACAATTGCAAATCGCTCGCAGAAGCCGCCCTGTCACTCGATCAATCACTCGGCTAATTAGCTCGCTTCTGCTCACTTGTGACTTCCTTCAATGAAAAGCTGTCAACCAAATATTTACACAAAACCAGTAAGTCCCCTCGGCGTGGTCGGTGATCAAGCAACCTTCAGCGTGGCCAGAGGTCATCTCAGCAACGGCATCGTATTCTTCCCAGCCCGGTGTGCACCCGAACCACATTCCGACGGCACATTGCTTAATTAAGCCGCCTTGAGAAGGACCAATGATCGATGCGGTCGCAAGACTCGAATCCAGCCAAACCAGACAAACAGGATGCAAGAGTCCACCGCAGCATGGATAAGGTGAAGCTGTGCCAAAACTAATTGCCGCTATTAACAATTCGATAAAGTTCACTTAACCACCCGGCCGTCAGGCCAAAGTGAACGGGCCTAGGTGAGTGGAGGCACTATGGACTGCCGGATTGCAGTATACGCACGCCTCGAACAGCCCGACCAACTTGAGCGATCCAATTCAAGTTGAGCATTTAATTTCCGGATACGACTGCGAAATTTATTAACAATTCCGCCCTCTTTGACACTGGCGTGGCTGTTGCTGGCGCATGGGTTCAAGCACGGTGGGCGAGGCGAGGCAACGTCGCTCCGCAGCGGCGGGGAGGCCATTCGACTGGGTGGAGGCTGCTACACTTAAGCAGTAGCGAACCCATTCACCAATATCACATGCCAGACCGCATGTCAAGAATGCGCGATTTTCGCTTTCAGTGGCACTGCGAACAGCTCATGTACGGGCTGCTGCCTGGCTCTGAAATGAGTGTGAAAGGCCTTGGGGCGGCTGTGGAAGAATTACGACAGAATCCGGTTCGGTTCTAGGCGTTCGACGAAAACGAAAACAAATGCTGTAGTGTATTTCCAGCCCCGACGTGTGTGTGCAGTGCAGTGGGTCTGGATTTTGCTTGGATTTCGCTTGCGTCGTGCGTCATTACTGCGCAAACGGGAAGGTCAGCATGAAGCCGGGAGCATGGTGCTGGCTGTGTGTGTACGCCGAAGCTGTTGAGCTACTTTCGTGGTTTAACTTTGCTGGAGAAGCAATATTCAATTAGTTGGCAAATTTGCATTCAGCAGCACGTCCATTTCTAGGACGGGCGATTCACTAATTTCGTCCTGCACAGTTGTGTCCGACCACTTGGCACCTCTTCGCGCAACCGCCTGCAGCGCAGTCTTAACGGTCGCATTACAAACTTCAGCCGCGTGCTGGCAGCGAATCAAAACTGAACAGCTCGCTGTCACCCCTAGCGCTCTCGCATGAAGAGAGCAACCAGAGTTCAGGGCTACAATAACGAACCTAAGGCCACTCAATGCGTGGGTGCTTAGTAGCAGCAGCTCTGCACACATTCACGATCAAATCAATTCACATGCAAATCACTCCACAAGTTCGTTATCCACTTCATCGCGGCTGAAGCCCATTTCACATTCAATTCGCCACGCTTCTCATTTCCCACTTTGCCACAAATTAAATCGCAATTTCAATCGGAATTCCGAGAAATCAGTTCAGCTCTTTCGTAACCACGAAGCACATTCAGCGCGCTCGCAGCGCCTTCAGGCGCCCAGAATACCAGATCGACCCTCGACGTGATTTATCTTTCCCCGAAGTGGACCAAACCGAAGTGATCTCTTTACGGTACCAGCAAACAGCACGGCCAAGCCTTCGGGAGCACAATTGCACGCCTTACGATCTCCACGGCACGGAGCGTACTTTTACTTTCGTCCGGGCCGCGTCGGGTCGGGCGTCTTCTGTTCGCGTGCAGTATCGCTGCTGCCCGACGTCGATACAAATTCGATTTCGGCGCTGCAGCCGCTAATGGCCAACGGACAAAAGCGGGAGATTCTTGTGTTCCCGTATTGTGCAAGCAGCCAGTCGGTGGTAAGAGCCAGTCAGTTTCCGGCACAACAATAGAATTCAATGGGAGGCGCGAAATCGCTGATCGCCGCCGATAAACCGATCAAATGTCGGCCGTTGTGCACTGCTGAATGGGCCCGAGACTTGAGTTGCGCTGGGAAGAGACCTTGACAGGCGCTTCAAGTGCTGCTTTCCACATCCACCCAATTTTCCATGCCACTCAAATGCGAAGTATCTCGTGGCTTGCTGGTATCTGGAGCAGCAAAGGCAGGTGGAAATATGTCAACTTATGTAATTGGCCGCTTAATTGCGGTCGCGGGGGCGTCAAAGGGGACGCGCTCGCCCGTCCGAGTGGCGCGGTGGCCTTTCAAGTGAACAAAGTTGTTAATGGCGATTTTAATTGATTTATAAATAACAGATAAGCCATCTAGCGCAACTCTTCTGCGCGACTGTCGGTGGCTGTGCCGGTGACGGTAGCAGCGGCAGCACTTGTTGGCATTAATTGTACTTGAGCTTGAAGTGTGGGACAGTAAAACCTTGTTCATAACTCCATTATTACTCACTTAACGGTTGTGTCATTCGCATTGTTGCGACTTGAGGTGGAGGGTGCAGGGCAGCGCAATTCGAACCTTGAACACTTCTTAAACGGAGAAGTGTCTCAATTAGCGCCGTAAGCTGGTCACTGATAACTATTTTGAAGGTGGGTAGAGTTGTGGCAGAATATCACCACTTCCACCATCCACCAAATCTACCAGATCCACTCCACCACATCCACACCACATCCACCTCATCCACCACATCCACCACATCCACCTTATTCACCATATCCACCACATCCACCTAATCCACCACATTCACCACATCCATCACATCCACCACATCCACCTCATCCACCGCATCCACCACATCCACCACATCGACCACATCCACCACATCCACCACATTCACCACACCCACAACATCCACTACAGCCACCACATCCACCACATTCACCACATCCACCAAATCTACCACATCCACCAAATCCACCACGTCCACCACATCCACCTCATCCACCACATCTCACACATCCACCACATCAACTACATCCACCACAGCCAGCACATTCACCACATCCACCTCATCCACCTTATCCACCACATCCAGCACTTCCACAGTATACACCAAATCCGCCGTAGCCATCAAATCCACCACATCCACCACATCCACCTCATCCACCACATCCATCATATCCACCACATCCACCAAATCTACCACATCCACCACATTCACCACATCCATCACATCCACCACATTCACCACATCCATCATATCCACCACATCCACAAATCTACCACATCCACCAAACCCACCACGTCCACCACATCCACACCACACCCACAACATCCACCACATTCAATACACCCACAATTTCAACCACATCGACCACATCCACCTCATCCACCACATCTACCACATCCACCACATTCACCACATTCACAACATCCATCATATCCACCACATCCACCAAATCTACCACATCCACCACATTCACCACATCCATCACATCCACCACATTCACCACATCCATCATATCCACCACATCCACCAAATCTACCACATCCACCACATCCACCACATCCACCACATTCACCACATCCACCACATCCACCACATCCACCACATCCACCATTCACCATATTCACCACATCCACCATATCCACCACATCCACCACATCCACCAAACCCACCACATCTACTACATCCACCACACCCACCACATTCACCACATCCTCCTACCTTCCCAAACTAAGAACCTTCACGCCGGCTTGCAACCGGTATCGATCGTTTCCTGGATTCGGCAGATCAATCAAAAAAAGACCGACCTTTGATGGTGGCGAACATTCCAACGACACGATCTGTCATGAGTCTCTGGAAACTGGTTCGCAAGTGTTAAATGGTGGTAATTAAGCTAGGTTCTCATGCAGACATTGTCCACCGTAGGACAGGCTTGCCGTACATGAAAACGTCGTAATGGCCTCCAATAAAAAAAAATCCAACTAGTCTCATTAAATAAGACCTCACATGTCACTTAGTTCCACTTGCGTCCATTCATTCACACAGACCGTGTCCAGGCCGGGCAGAGACACCTCCAGCCAGACCGGGAAAGGGGGTAGCCCGCCGCTCTAACGAACTCGAATTGAAATTGAAGCCGAAACCACTTTCCATCTCGTTGTGACAATTTCATTAGGTCCCCCCCCCCCCTACGACAGCCGCCACCACCGACAGTGGTTACAAAATCCCAGAAACTAATAACCGCCTTGTGGTCGGGAAACAAAACCGCCCGTCCACCAGCGCCGCTTGCTGATTAAAGGAGACCCGCAGCGGCTGGAGTTGGGACAAGAACCGGCACGAATCCACTAATTGTCCGTAAGTGGGCTACAACGTACGCCCAGCGAGCATCTGACCGCTGCGCAGCGCCGTTAGCCAGTCGTAGCCCATTCGTAGCCTCACATTGCAATTCGATCGGCAAGCAGACGAATGTCATAACGCCGGCAGTGTCGCCCAATCGCCCGTGGGCTGCTGGCTTGCACGGGGGTCGAGGAGAAACACTGTCGCTGGTAAAAGTAACGAAAGTGGTGACCCAGTTAGCCGCTACTGCTCCACATACTTAATTGCTTGTTCTCGCACCAAGCTGTGGCTGCTGGCAATTTTGGACCGGTGTTGCATTATGTCACCCGGCGACCTTTCCCGACTCGTTCAGACGACAATCTCGAGACAATCGAGGCCGTTTTGCGGGCGGAGCAGATAACAATGTAGATATTTGACATTTTGTATCTTTTGACATACTGGCGGCCCATGCGGTCGGTGCACGGTTGTGCAAGACAAATGCGTCGATCGGGGTTCGGTGCCAGTGGATGGGGGTCTGCCCTCAGGCCAATTAGGTGCCGGATGAGAAATGAACATCATCTGCCTGCAAATATGTTGATATTTAACGGAGATATTGAGATATCTTGCGAATTGGCCTTTGGATGGGAGTGTGATTGCGCCAACTGGTGGGTGTGCTCGGCGGCGCATTCAGGGGCTCAGTCGCTGTGTGGTCGCGTGGATTTGATCATTGGGGACACTGCCAAGATAATTGCTTTCTAGTTAATGTTAACGAATTTTAAGGACGGGTGAGGCGGTTTGTTGTATTTCAACTCAGCAATCAACATCAGCGCCGAGATCAAATGCGGAATCAATAAATCCTAACAATCGTGGTTTTCTTTGGGCTCGGGGCGCAGTAGAGTGCTGACGTAAAAGGTAAACTTGACTTGGACGAGTGCAGACCAGAAGGACGGTCTACGTTCTATGACCGTGCAACATGCAATAGTTGACATTTTCAAAGGTTGGAAGACTGGGGCATCCTGTCTAAACGCAATCAGTTCAAAACGATCTGCTTCTGCTAGTGCGATCGGTTTCTAACTGTCTCCAAACGACCGACCGTCTATAGCAACAATGCAGCCTCATCGGCCCTAAGGCTTAGAGAAGCGGATTTCTGGAGGGACCATACAGTCACGCTGTCATACTAACGATGTGGACAGCAGCACAAAATATAGGTCAAACAGACTAATTACCACCAACCCTAGCCCGGAGAGGAGCTTTAGGCAGCGATTTCCGGACCGGATACAATGGCAGGAGCAATCGAAGTAGAGGGGATCGTCTTGTACACTGAAGGCTCAAAGACGAACGCTGGCACAGGCGCGAGGTCTTCTTGGATCTCTGCGAAAAATCCCTGGCGCCAGCGTATATCAAGCGGAAGTGGCTGCCACACATGCCGCTGAAAGTCCACAACGTAACCGGCAAATCGATCACAATTTTCTCTGATAGCGAAGCGGCAATAAAGGCCATAGCATCAGACATTCTGAAGTGGAAGCTGATTAAACGACGCAAACTCGGTCGGACCCTCTGCTGGGTTCGGGGGCACACTGGAATTCAAGGAAACGATAAGGCGGACAGCCTCGCTAGTAAAGGTTCGGAGTTGGGAGAATCTCCAGCCATCCCATATGCGCATGCACCGCTCAGCTACATAAGGAAAAAGCTAGAAGACGTAGCCTTAGATCGATCCAGACCTCGATGGCTTAGCCAGAGTATTGGAGCAAATTCAATCAATAACCCTCGCCAGCTAACACACTTTTGTCCACAACTTATCACACCAAATTGGTTGATTTCCCTATTCACTTGTGTATGCCAACTTAACCGCGGCCGTTCTCCGTTAACTGGGACAAGGTCATTGACATCGACCACAGCCAATGCTCATGCACTCTACACTCTACAAAGCGGTGAAAGCGTAGACGCCTTGCTAGGCTCAGACCGTACAGTTCATGGTTGAATCTGTACCTCCAGATGTCTTCGGCACAAAACTTTTCTCTCGAAGACACCATGGACTCCGTCATCCGCTTTTGAGATTGCCCACGTCTTTGCGCAGTACAACAGTACTGGGATGATCAGTGTCTTATATAAAGTCAGATTGGTCCTTGGAGAAAGTACTGCAACTTGAGCCCAAAAAAAAAATACGGTTGACAGGAGGTGTTCTATGTTTGAAGTCGACGCAGGGTACTTCGGAACAGAGGCAGCTGAAGTAACTGCCTGAGCAAACCTCCGAATTATAGTTACCCACTGTGACGCTCTGTCCAAGACGCCGGTGTTGTATGTTCTTTCTAGAGGACAGCGTAAACCTAGTTTTCCCCTCGTTAACTGCCAGACCCATTTTAGCAGCTTTCGCCTCAGTGGAGGTAAACACATCCTTGACGGCTCGAGTTCTGCAAATCACGTCAATGTCATCCAAAATCTGGAAAATATTTGAATTCTAGTGCCCTCAATACCCTTGAGGAAATTACATCTGAAGCAGATCTTAATGGCGTGGATTTCGACTTGATACAGGACTCGAATGGATCTAATATTTCAACCTCAAATATCCTGCCGGACCATAATATTTCTTTTAGGGATTGAGTTGAGTATCCTAAGGTGAACCTGGCTTAGGACGCGACCTGAGTGACGAATCGCAGATTTAGCGGGATTAAATTAATAGCGCTCACAAATAAATGTTTTTGTTCGTGATTGTTGGTTTTTTTTTTTATTGAAATTGTTCACAGAATACAATACAATAAATTATTTGAACATATGAGCACAATCCAAAAGTTGCAAAACTTCATGTTCAAGAAGACTTTTTTTTTTCTCTTTCGAAGGCACTTGCTAAAAATGGATCAGAGGTCAAAAGCAATCTGTTTGGAAGGTCAGTGTTCGTATCTATACCCGAAATTTTCCTGGTAAATAGTTCCCTAAACTTCCCACTTTCCTTGTTTCTTGCTTCTTGAGCTTCTTCCGAAAGTTGTCCGATTGGAAGTATACAAGAAGAAATTATTTGTTTTCCATCAAACAAGACTTTATGTACACTTCCTGCCATATAATACCAGGCTCTCAAAAGCAGTTGTATCAATTGGGAACCCAGACCCAAGAGCTTCTAAGATGACATGAAACTTTTTCATCATGAAACCCAGAAGCATGTGTACCTAGTGCTTTCCTCACAATTGAACCGTAAATAATAATAACAGTTTCAACAAAAAAAAATTATTCAACAAAACAAAATGAAAAAAAAGCTATAATACCTCGGTTTGGAGAACTTATTGATAATTCATTCACTTCGATAGCAGTATTTCTTTGTCCGTCTTTTCTAAGTTTTTTTTCATGAGCAATTGCAATTTCGTCAGCGCTATAAGAATCTAAAACGGTTTATACTTTTCTTTTCTTGTTTTTTTCACAGCACTCATCAAAGCTTTTTCTCGGTCTTCCTACTCTAGTGAATTAGATGAAGAAGGTATTTCATCTAACACATGTTGTGGTAGTATCAGGGTTTCATTTAGCCATTCGAAATTTGTGTTTTCGAAGCGCTCTCTATTCTCTCTCTATACTTTTGACCCATCTTTCGTCAAATCTCATACATAAAATTCTTAAGTTTGGTTTAATTGACTTCATTGCTGCCTCGGAAAATGAAATATTACTAAAAAAAAAAACCCATAACAAAAGAAAAAAACAGCATATAAGCGCTTGATTGATTTTTACTTTCGAAATCCATACATCAAAAATTAGTTTTTTTCGTAATTTTGGGCTCCATCCTAAGAAATGAAAAATTTAGTACGGGTGTCGCACCTGTACGCAAAAAGTGAAGAGGCAGTTTTGTTGCTAACAAACACAGCTTTATAACAAATATGGCCTCAAATTTGAACAATTCCACTTTTCGTCTAATGAACACAAAGAACACATATTGGATCTCTGATTTCTCGTTTCATTCCCCCCTAATATGGACAAAAAACACTTTATATATTGAAACAACAAATTTTTATAATCTGTAAGAGTCTACTTACTCTAAGAGAATCGGTACACGAACCACTGAGAAAACGAAATAAACACGTGCTCCTCAAATTGACTTTCTTATCAAGGAATTACACACAATTTGAACTTTGCTATCATTTTTTTTTGTTGTTGTACAGCCTCACAAGATTGGCTTAAGTTGTGAAAAAAAGTGGGGTTTGTTTACTTTTGAGCATGTCATTTTTTTAATTAAACTCCGCTAAATCAGCGATTCGCCACACTGTGGGTCACTTGGCTTGTACTGCAATCTAGCTGCAATCTAGCTGCAATCTAGCTGGAATTTGATGGCATATTTGGCAGCTACCTTCCTAATGAAGGGTGGTAAGTGAGTTTGCCTATGACTTCTAGTGCTGTTGTGGGGCAAGTGTCACGCGATTCTTTGGAACTTCTGCAACTTCCTTTGTCTGTTGGAGGGTTTCTGATCGCCAAACGATGGCCGCGTATGTGATTACAGGTATCGCCATCATTTATGCTTTTGGGAGAGACACCTCAAGTCCTGCCGTATAGACGTCTGCTGGCCCACAGTGTTCTAGCAACACGCTCTAAGGCAGTTATGTTGTTTGGCCAGAATTACTCCAAGATATTATACCTCGCTGGAATAGACTAGCTTGGTGTTGTTGAATACTATAGGTTCAAGGCTGACTCGTGTCCCCCTTGTCCTCCTTGAGAAGAGCACTAGGACGGAGACTGATCGATAATCCGTCTGTGCTACCCCATTATACAACATGCGTACTGTCGCCAGATCATCAGCATAATCTGTGGTGATGTGGCCCGATCTTTGAGGATCTGCTAAATGTTTCTCAATAGCTAGCCCAACAAGATCACCTCTTGGCGCTTTTAAAGCGACCCATATGCGCACTTTGATGTTAACATCGATGTCACTTTCGGCCACACACGTCGCATGCAATTCGTACGCATTACTTCTTCATTAAACTTCAACGACGACACACCACAGGACGCACTTCGACACACCGGGACAAGACTTTAGACATCATTTTACAGCCCGTTCGAACCAGCAGCGAACTTCAGTCGCGATATTTGCCACCTTGACCGCGTCCAGATCGTGTGATCGAATTCTCGTATATCGTCCATATTGATCCAACTAATAGACTGTTTCCCTCGCCTTCGCGGTCACCACCTTCTGGCGTATTTGCTAACGACTCGAAGACAAGGCTGGACGATGGTCCGACTCGAACAGTTGTGAGCAGCATTGTTACTGCAACGATCCTCATAAGAGCAATTACATCTCTTATGATTTACGAGCCCTAGAAGCAGGCAGTAAAGTGATTTCCTGCAGAAAGTTTGACAAATACCCGCCGGACTTGTGGATATTCTCAAGACTGTGGGCAGTAGCGACTCGTTAAGCCATTAGCCTCATTTCGCGAGCATTTTTCGGCCATTTCGCGACCGTACTAAACTGAATTTTACACGCCAATCCACAGGGGCTATAAACACATTTTAACTCCACTTTAACCACCTAGTTATGACTGGAAAAAAGTCATCTGATTCAAGCAGAGAAGTCACAATGCCCAACAAACACACTCACTCGCAGGAGAACGGTTCACAATCAGTCCGAAAAAGCGGCCGCCGGTCGAAATCGATCCAGACCAGCGTCCGCTGCACGCCTTTGAGTGCTACCGACTTCAAACGGCAAATCACTGACCACTTATTTCGGGCCCAAATTGGGTTGAGTACCCAATCATTTCGCAGGCCCATTTCGCAATCGCCATCATTACGACTTCACGGCGTGTATTTTTGAGGAAAACTGCAATAAAAGCATCCGCCCGGGTGCCGCCACCTCCGCAGCGCTGCAGCGTGGACAAAACAACAGCAACAACAACACATCCTCCAGATACAACGGTTGTTAATCTTATCCACAATGTAATCTGAAAATGAAATACTCCCCGAATGGACTGCGTTCAGCTGTGCGCCTTACGACTCGGCTTCGACTCGGTTCAAGCCGCACTGCCTCGTAAGGTCATTCCGCGTGGAAGGAGCCACGACGACGCGACGGCAGACCACATCGTGCCGGGCAATGTCGGACGATCGCGTTCGCCGCTCGCCCAGTGCAGCAGCGGTGACACAAGGCTGCATAACCCAGTTCTCAGTAATGTACTCGAACGAGTGGTGCTCTTGCCGAATGGCCAGCACGGCGAGTGCATTACCGTGCGCCGTGATACACTTTGAGAAGGACACAGCCAACGACCGGGCACCACCGATCGACAAACGATGGCGGCGACGCCTTGCGCCCGCATCTGGCTGGCTGGCTGGCGTGCAGGCAATCAATAACATTTGTGACCTAATGCCTCCGAATGGAGAACGTATTAATTCCGATGGTAGGCGATAAAATTCTGAAATGGGACGTTGTGTCGAGTCGGTGATCAATTAAAAGTATTTTCGATTCGACTGGGAAAGGAGTGGTGACGGGCGACGGGGCTGGTCTGGAATGTCGTGTCAAAGTTTGCAGTTTTTGCCTGTCGAAATGGAGTGTGTTGTGAAAGGCGGTTGTGTGGGTGTCAAGAGGCAGGAGATGGGAGTGACGGTGACGGGAGTGCTAGGGGAATGGAAGGACGAAGAAGGATTGAGTTGATTACACCTGCAGTGAGCTTAATCTATTTCTGAACTGGATTCCAATGACTTTGTAGACTGGAATGAGTGGTTGATTGTGAGAAGCGCGGGTCATTTTAAGGTCCACCCATGTTCCACATGAGATCCTCGAGGTTGCAGATCACTTAAGAAGCAAAAGCATCATGAAGTGCGTATCTGAAACAGTGCCTCTCTCTGCTGGATCACCATCGCAAAATACCTAATCAGCAGAACGATGCTGCAGGACGTGGTGAACATTGGTGTGACTCCACAAACTACGAACTGCAGTCAACCACGGCAATGTTTTGACGATTTTCTACGATCTGGTTGTATGTTCACGTCCCCGTCGCATTCCATTCATCCCTCATTGACCGAGAAGTCACTTCTTCTTCTTCTCGTGGCACTACGGTCCGGGGTGGACCTGGGCCTCAGTCAACAAGCTTCTCCAGCTGGAGCCGATCTTTAGCCAGCTGTCTCCAATTTCGCGCACCAATTTGGTTGAGGTCCTTCTCCACTTGTTGGCGCCATCGGTTTCGTGGGCGTCCTCTATTGCGTTGTCCCACTGGTTCGGAGTCGAAGACTCTTCGCGCTGGAGCAGTGTTGTCCATGCGCTCTACATGGCCTAGCCATCTTAGGCGCTGAATCCGTAGACGCTTGACTAGGCTCATGTCGCTGTACAGCCCGTACAGTTTATGGTTTTATCTTCTTCTTCAGAAACCATCAACGCAACAGGACCAAAGATGGAACGCAGAACTTTTCTCTCGAAAAGAACAAGGACTTCTTCATATGCTCTTGAGACTGTCGAGGCTTCTGCGCCGTAGAGCAGGACAGGGATGATGAGGGTCTTATATAGTGTTAGCTTGGTCCTTCGGGAGAGGGCGCTACTACTCAATTGCGTCTTCAGCCCAAAGAAACAGCGGTTGGCAAGAGTTATTCTGCGTTTAATCTCGGTACTGATGTTGTTTGTACTGTTTACCTGGGAGCCGAGGTAGACGAAGTCCTTAACTACCCCAAAGTTAAAGCTGCCTACGGTGACGTTCTGGCCAAGACGTCGATGTTGTGCGTCCTTTCTCGATGACAGCATGTACTTCGTTTTGCCTCATTCACTGTCAAACCCATTCTACCAGCAAACGCTTCATTGACGGCTCGCTGTGTTCGACCAATCACGTCAATGTCGGCCGCGTATGCTAGCGCAATTGTACGGACTTCTGGAAGATCGTGCCTCTAGTGTTGGCGTTTGAGTTTCGCACGATTTTCTCCAGGATGATGTTAAAGAAGTCACATGACAGCGCGTCGCCTTGTCTAAAACCTTTTTTGACATTGAAGGTCTCGGTGAGTTCGTTACCGACCTTGATGGAGCTTGAGGAGAGAGAGTTCTCCATCGTCATCCTGCACAATTTGACGAGTTTGGCAGGAATGTCAAAACTAGACATGGCGCTGTATAGCTTGTCTCTATGCACGCTGTCATATGCGGCGTTGAAATCGTCGAATAGGTGGTGGGTGTCGATTTGCATCTCTTGGGTTTTTTTCCAGGATCTGCCGTAGTGTGAAAATTGTATCGATGGTGGACTTGCCCAGCCTGAAACCGCACTGATAAGGACCTATCAGGTTATTCACGAATGGCTTCAGGCGCTCACACAAAACGACAGAGAAGAGCTTGTAGGCGATGTTTAGGAGACTTATCCCTCAGCAGTTGCCGCAGTTGAAGGGATCCTTTCTTTTTTTTCTTTTTTTTTCTTATGTCACTTATGTCGTTTAAATTGGAGACCAAGCACTTCTGATTCTGACACTAAGACTCTGGTGGTCGACCGTTTACCGCACGTCGGAGATTAAGGTCCTGTACTTTACAAAAGTATCACATATAAAGGGTGGTTAAATTATAAGGGCCGATGTTGAATGTGAACCACACCTAAACGTCAAGTTTTTTTCTGCATTTCATTTGACATTTCTCAATTTCAGACTAACTCAATTTGAACCATGGAAAGATACACGTTAGTTATTGAGGCTTATTATGAAAATGGGCGTTCAAATCAAAATGCATATCGTGCACTTCGTGATTTTTTCGGTCAATTTAATCGTCCAAATGTGCGTACAATCGGAAAAATCGTGCAAAAATTTGAGCAAACCGAGTCTGTAGGAGATGTGAAAATACCAGTGCATGCTCGTACAGGTCGTACTGCAGAAAATATTGCTGCTGTTCGCAATAGTGTGGCTAAAAAGCCGTCCACCTCAACTCGTCGTCGTGCCCAACAATTGCACCACTCACGCTAGTCGTTGATGAACATTATGCATAAAGACTTGCATTTACACGCTTACAAGGTGCAATTGACTCCAGAACTAAAGCCTCTTGACCATTTCAAGCGTCGTCAATGGTCAGAACGGTGGCAAGAAATGGCAACAGTGGATGATCAATTTTCGAAGAAAATCATCTTCAGTGATGAGGCACATTTTCACCTCGTGGATTCGTCAATAAGCAGAATTGCCGCATTTGGGCGTGGGCGATTGATAATCCAAGAGTGATTGTTGAAAAACCAATGCACCCACAAAGAGACTGTTTGGTGCTGTTTATGGGCTGGCGGCATCATCGGGCCGTATTTTTTCCAAAATGAGCCCGGTGAGGCAGTTACTGTGAATGGTGTTCACTATCGTGAAATGATAACGAACTTTTTATGGCCCGAATTGGAAGATATGAATGTGGACGATATGTGGTTTCAACAGGACGGTGCCACTTGCCACACAGCTAACGAAACAATGGCTCTTTTCGGCGACAAATTCAATGGCCGTGTTATCTCACGCGGTGGCAATGTCAATTGGCCGCCAAGATCATGTGATTTGACACCGTTGGATTTTTTTCTTTGGGGTTATTTGAAAGAAAAGGTGTACGTCGATAAGCCAGCAACAATTCAAGAGCTAAAGGATGAGATAATTCGGCACATTAACGGCATAGAACCTCAATTATGCTTCAGCGTCATCGAAAATTTGGACCACCGGATGGAGGTGTGCCGCCGAGGTCGCGGCGGCCATTTGGCCGATATTTTGTTAAATACATAATTGAACCATACCAATATTATCATAATAAAAAGAAATGACAGTAATTTCCTAAATAATTTGTGTTTTATTCAAAATCAACATCGGCCCTTAAAATTTAACCACCCTTTATATATAGAGATGAATATCCGATGGACCATGCGGGGTTGTAGTCCGTTTTGCAGCCGTCCAAAGCCGTATATGCCTTCCTGATGCGTTACTGGATGTTAAGTTTCCAGTTTAGTTTCGTGTCTAGAATGAGGCCTAAGAATTTTGCACTGTTAATCAGTTATTGAGGGACTCCGCGTAGGAGTAAGAGGATCAAAGATAGGAATTCTATATTTCCTGGTGAAGAGTACTAGTTCATTCTACTGCGGGTTGACACTTAAGCCGCTTTTCCTAGTCCATATTCCTAGTGTCATATTGATCGCCCACAAAACTGTTTGATTTTGACCATTTCCGGTCTGATCTTTCATGCAAGGTGACTTATCGAAACACTCCTCCCTACTTTGAATAAAGATGTGAAGTCTGAAGAAGGCTGTCTGTGGTTGTTGTTTGCATTGTCCCAAGCCTATTAAATCCAGATCATAAATTGGCGCATATGTAAAATTCTCGCCCAGTGCCATTTTAAATTTTAACCGAATGACATTCAGCTCATCTTATACCCATGTCCTGCAAAAGCACAGCATTCGCCTACAAAATAAACTGCCTCCTATTTGAATACCTGCGCATGCTACGTGGCACTAAGAGAACTAACAAAACTGAATTTTGGACAGTCCCATGATCCCACTGAGCACACGTTCATTTTCAGAATTCATGGATTAACGCATGCCGCCCACCCCGCATCCGACTCTGAACGGAACGGAACTTAAGTAACCGCAAAAATAGTTGCCCTCTGGGAGAATAAAACGTCTTGAAAGTAAAAGGCAAACAGTAAGGTACGCCAGCCAACCCAACACATTTTCGCGTCACTCAACGTCACCGAACCGAACTAACCGGGCATCCAGCGAAACCCATCGCCTTCCAGAAAAGCGGGCTTGAGCTGGCTAGATAGTAAACTAGATGTACACGCGTGTCCCATTCATCCGATGATTGCATCGCCTTACCCAGCTGAACACTGATGATTCCTCTTGGGAAATTCTTTAAGGCTTCATCGTAGCTGCCGCTGTCGTCTTAGGAAACCAAGAAGTGCACCTCGTCTTAAATGAATTATGATCTGCCCTTAAGCGGCAATTTGAAATATGAGTTGAATCGAACTAGGAAACTACATTCATCCTTTTTCTTGCGTAGCGTCGACCTGGTTAGACTCTTGAGCTGGGCTGTGTCTCGCTTGTTGCCCCCGGTTGCGCACAACAGGTTGGTTATCAAAGACCTACTCTGCTGCATCCTTGACTCTTTCTGCTCGAATCCATCCGACCATTGCCCACAAAATTCAGTCAACACCTTGGCAAGAGATCACTCCTAGTTCTTAGCTCAGCAACATGTGGCGGCCAAACTTTTCGAATTGGCAACCCGTTCGGAACCCCACTAGCTGCATGGCCCCGTGGAGAACGTGAGTAAGCGCGTTGAATCGATTCACCACTTCCTCACCCAGGTCAACGAACATGGCTTGAAAGAAAGAAACTAATGATTTATCAGTTCTGCCTGTAATTGCGTTTGTCTTTCCAAGAGAGATTGCTCATACGTGACATAAATCCTAACTCCGCGCCACCGGATCTTGAACTTGGGCACCCATCCCGATCACGACTAGTTGCATCCATTCCTTGACTCATCAGCCTGCCCATCGTTTCATGCATTTCTCCCGCAAGCAAGCAGTCCTTGATGCAACGGTATTTCATTTCCCAAAGACACCCTGCCGTGCACCAACGCTCACAATCTCTGTGCTCTACTGACATATTGTCCGGATCAGCCCGGCGCCCTGCTTTAGACCGCATTTTTTTCTCGACACAGGCATGCACTTCCTCCACATCCAGCCTCCGTCCGCCGTCCGGTGGTGTATTGAGTTACGCTCACGATTCCAACGATTTCCCAGAAAATACCACACCGACCCAGCGTGAGACGTCCGCGTCTCGAGTCGCGTTTCAAAGACCGTAAACTTCCCCCGGCCAATCGCGGTCCTAATGTCCTCGGTGCCCGTCGATACCGGCTCCAGCCACGAAAAGATTCTTCCCCCGTACGCTGCATGCGAATGCGAGTCATTGTTCGCGCGGTCTCCTTGCCAGTGTGGAGCGCCAGCGACCGCGCCTTCCATTCCGGCCGTTGTCCTCGAATCGAACTTCTAATGTATGCAACGAGATCGACCGCCTCGTGGATTAGAAGTGTTTTGACTGCTTTTCGACCGCGCTGACTTTTTTTTTTTTGTCATATTTGGGCGAGGCAGCGGTTGGGAGTTGCACGTTCTCCGCCGATGTGAATGTCCAATCGGCACAGATACAACTCCGCTGCGACTGTCGTCGCCGGTTCAACTGCATAAATGTTGAGCGAGTGTCCTAGTGGTGGACCTCCACCTCGGCTGTGGTAATAAACCGAAAATTAAATTGTGTGTCTGGGAGGGCTCCCATTGCTGGGATCTCGTGGGGCAGCTGCTAGAGAACGTAATACGCTCCGTAGGCTGATCCAAATTCGTGCAAACGTGACTGTGATATTGTATCAAACATTTGCTCTGATGTGATTCATGCGGCCATTGGTGGTGTGGCTATGCGGTGCATTCTGTGCTGGTTTTGGGTGGCTACTTTTGCTCCAGCATATCCGCATGTAATTGTTATGTGAGGTTATGCAATGGGGGGCAATATCGCTGCAAAGGGTGCGCTGCAGTTCAGTCGGACTGTCTTGGAATGCAGTTGGTCTCGATATCCGTTACTGGCTCTGGCGGAGTGAAGGAAATTGATTGAAAACTTGCACAAGGCCTGATGAGGCAATCACAATGGAAATTGTTTTGTCAGTTTGTTAACCTCGCCGACCATGGAGTTGATGTTGCAGTGACGTCGCGTTAATGTGGCCGACATGTATTGAGGAAAGGCTTACTGATCAGGACGTTTATGCCGATTCTACTCGTCCTACGCAAAGAGTGGAAATTGCACTTCCTAGTTCCTCTATCGGCCTTGTGCTAACATAATATGAGTGATGATCACCTACGTAACAGAGATCAGATGAAACGCTATCAATTTGAAAATGTTTCCAGCCAGTTTTTGTGTTAAAACCTTGAAAATTCTTCACTTCAGACGATCTGTGAAGATTGTTGAGACTCCATTAATAAGGATGTCACATCCAAATCCTGCTGCGTCAGATCAGTTCACAGAAACTTCAAAGTTTCTCAGACCGTCACATACTTTGACAAATAAGTTCAATTTCATTAAGTGCAGCCTAAGGATATGCAATTCTACGAACATGATCGAGTCGAACATCAAAGTCGTCGTCAAAATAAAAGCATATTCTTGGGATGAATTTTATTTATCAATGCATGATTTTCTTGAGAATCTGTTGGAAAGGCGACGCAACTTTCAAATTCAAACCAAGGACCTATCAAACGAACGTCTATCAGCACGAATATTCGCAGGGAATTTCAAATCTACTTGATCAGCCATACAAACAAGAAATATTGTTGAGAATAGCTTCCAGAAAGCTTCAGACTTCGTCCCTTTTCAGAATTACTGAGATCTAGATTCAACAACAGAGACAATTTATAAACAAAAGAAGGATTCAGCGCATTTAGAAACGTGCCACTTTCTAACAACACATAACGCCAGTGCGTGTTAATAGGTGATCTACAAGAAAAGAAACCGTCTTGCCTACGCCATCGTGTACAAGATCATCTTCGCCGTTTTGTGTGCTCGCCTGAAGCCGTTTATGAACAAGTTCCCTTCCAGAGTGGCATCGAGTCCACAATGGATCAGATCTCCAAACTACAATAAATCCTGGGCCACAATCAATTCATCACGTCATTTCAAGCCGTACATGGCAGAGAGTATTGAGACTGTGCCTTGTTCCGTTTCCCAAATTTGTCAGCTTGCACAGGGTGACGATGGATAATACTGCCACTCTAATGAGGTCGTTCCTAACCCACCGAGACCTTCAAAGTCAGAAAAGGATTTACACAAGACGATGTGCTGTCATGTGACTTCTTCATCATTACTCTTTAGACGATGGTACTCTGAAAAGCACGATTTTTCACAAGTCCGCGAATTTGTTGACATTGACATGATTGACCAAAAACGAAATATATGCTGTTCTCAAGAAAATACATACAACATCGTCAACTGAACTCCGACCCAAAGAATCTTCGATCCCCAGCATGTGAGCGAACGTAACTGATGGCCCCCATCTCTACAAAGGCCCTCCCAAGTGCAGAAAGACCTTAACCAACTGTATGTGCCTCCGGCCATGTTCCACCCTAAAGGAAGCAGAAATAAGTTAATACATGTTATCATTCCAGTAGACGATGCTGCACTCCTTCACTGCTATACTCAGTGAGTTGCGATCTGCGAATTGATGAAATCGCCAATTTGGACAGTTTATTAATTGTATTCATTTATCGAACAAAACAAGCATATTTCAATTTTTCGCGGGTAAGGAAGTTGCAAAGTTGCAAAACCAGTAGCCAGGCTGGAAGATGGAAGGAGAAAAAACGTTGACGCCTGAAGAAAATGTGTCTCGCAACAGAGTCTAAGAACAAACAGAAATTAGGGCCTTTTACAAAAAAGCCAGAAACCTGGCCAAAGGCTTTAGAAACGGAACCCAGGCTCTTCGAAATTGTGAGGAGAATCTCGTTACTGACCCGCAGGGTATAGTGGATGCATTTAAGAAGCACTTCCAAGAGCTGCTTAATGGTCCTGACCAGGAGAGGGTGGTAGAGAATCCGGAAATCCCAACTCCAATCGCTGAAGTGGTCTTCGCACCTAGATTTGAAGAAGTCGGCACAGCAATTAAAAAGCTGAAAAACAACAAAGCGGATGGGGCAGCTGGATTGCCTTCAGAGCTCTTCAAGGCGAGGTTCCGATAGGGAGCATGCACCAGATCATCTGCTGAATTTGGGAATACGAAAGCTTGATCGACGACTGGATTATCAGCTCCATATGCCTCATCCACAAAAAAGGTGATCCAGCTATAGAAGTACATCCCTGCTCAACGTCGCCTACAAGACCCTGTCCTGCGTACTGTGTGAACGTCTAAAGTCTAATCGGCACGCATCAGTGCGGCTTCCGACCCGGTAAATCGACTATAGACCGAATTGTCTGGAGAGGAGCAGCGCGTTATAAATCGATGCACACCATTTTTTCATCGATTTTAAAGCAGCATACGGCAGCATTCATCGCAAGAAATAATTCGATGCGGTGGCCGAATTCGGGATCCCGTGAAAACTGAACAGGTTGTGTCGCAACACACTCGTCGTCCGGAACATGCACCTTTCGGCAAGCAGATGCGGTATCATGTGATTTCTTCAACCTGGTACTAGAGAAGATAGTGCGGTTGACAGCTGTAAACACGGAAGGCACTATCTTCTACAAGTCAGTCCAACTGTTGGGTTACGCAGGCGACATCGTCGCGCGATCCCAACGCGCCGTAGTTTTGGCGGCCACTGAATTATAGGTGAAACGAGCTGATCTAAAGGTCAATGAGGATAAGACGAAATATATGCTGTCGACCAAGAAACGTTCCGTCACACACCACCTGTGACCAGCTACAAGTTTGAGGTAGTGAAGGAGCTTGTCTACCTCGGGGCAAACGTAAACTCCATGAATAACATCATAGTTCAGATCCGACGTAGAATCGCCCTTGGCAAGCGCTGCTACTTCGGTCTGTCGAAACAACTGGGCTCAAAACTCCTGACTCAAAGTACCAAACTCATGCTCTACAAAACGCTCATTTTGCCATTTCTGCTTTATGGAGCCTCCGGTCACTTTGTCCTTTTACCGGAGGGTCGCCCTCTTTGTTGGAGCTCGATGTGGCCGTGCCAGTGCAGTCGACGGATGTGTGCCTGCCGGACTACATCCACCTCTTGGTACAGAATCACCTCCGCTAATTTGTTAGTCGGCCAACTTATGGATGCATATAGCAGGCAAGCTGACAAAACAAAAGATTGGTAGAGCATGAGTTTGGTACATCAAGTCAGGAGTTTTGATCCTATACTCCGAATTGAGGCATCGCCAAATAATTACACTTGCTATGAATAGTGTTTACTACGAATCAAAATATTGTGCGTATGGATCTGAAACTCGCTAGTATTTTCTTTTGTAATGTCTTAGTGTGAAGACTTGGTTTATAGACGAGTTGGGGCCGATAACTAAACTCGTTTCGTTGATTTTAACGAAGACCTAAATTAGTCAAGTGCCTGGGAAGGTTAAGAAGGAGTTCCGATGACAATGGATGTTGGAGTAGTGAAGGAGTTATCTATTTTTTTCAGCTGATTTCTCCGATGCAAGGCCATTAGCTGCTTTCTGCGTTTTAACCTTTAGCTTAGCATTTTAGTCTACACGTCCGCTTGCCAGTATGTACCTACCGTCATGAACAGATGGCAAACAAAACCAAAAACACAACACGGTTTGACACGACACCCGAATCATTAGCGTTAAAGTTCGTATGTCACTATATTTTGTCCGTATTTTTAATGCTCCTTGTTTAGAAAGAGACAATCACCCCTATCGTAGAATACGGCGTATCTGAGATTCACTTCACTCACTCGATTCACTTGCATATGGATCGTAGAATACGGCGGGTGGACTACCACACCGACGACTATTTCGAATTCGCAAAACAGCTGTGTTGTGATAAGTGACAGCAATTAATGCTGGAAAAAAATTCAAATTTAAATTTAGCAAGCCAAATACATAAGAAAATGGATAGTATAGGCTTATATTTGAGGGCATTTGAAGTAGCTTCTGACAGAAAAAGGCGTGCGGCTTTAAGAGGAACCGCAGAAGATATTATGGAACTTCCAGATTTAGCGTGAGTTTTCTGAAATTCAAAGTTTTATTCATTCTATTAAGTGTTTATTAATTTTTCAGATTTGTTAAAGCATTTCGTCTGAATAAGGCTGAATTTTCGTATGCTATTGATGCCTTGAAAACGGAGATTAATTCGAGCACGAAGTCATTTTCACTGTCTCCAGAAATTATTGTGGACTTTGCAGGTTCCTCGAGAACAACTTCTTCTGCATTTTCATCTGCATCTTCGTCAGGTCTTTGTCGTTTGGCTTGGCCGGTGGGGATGGGATGCAATTTCGCTGTTGGTGTTCCAAAAGTCAAGACATTTGTAATACCTTCAGCAGATTCGCGGAGTTGAATCAATTCGATAACATCCTCTTCCTCAGCAGTAAACGACACAATTTTATTGGGGCCTCCACCAGTAGCTTTAAGCTCTCTGTTATTTATAGAGAATTTGAGTGAAACGTTACCCCCGGCGTATTCTACGATAGGGGTCTATAATTATGGCTAAGTTCGTAAACGCAGTATTAGCGCAGTACTGCATTTTCAAGCGTTTTTAATTGAAAACATTTGGCAATGATGCAATACATCGCGTTCTAAAACGTCATATGAAAGCAGCAAACAAAAGCAAGCAGCGCATCACAGATTATAGTGATGCATCGCAACATCAGAAAATCATTGCATAGCATCACAAAGACAGTTAACGTTTACGAACTCAGCCTATTTTGCAAAAAAGCAGAAGTGTCAAAAATGGAGCTGCTAGCGGCTGAAAATGTAGTTTGGGTTACATTTTTAATGCATTTTCTTGACGTTTTCACATTTATTAGATTAGGGTGTGGCATTTTCAGCCAGACAGACCGTGAATTTGTCGTGCTTAAACGTACGTTAAACAGATAAATCCCAATTTTGCACACATTTTCCTTAACATTCGCTCAACAATTCCAAATAATTATCTCTCCCTAAACATCGCTTGCTTCTTTTCTTTTTTTCTTCATCACATCAGCAGAATACCTTTATGCGCCACTGTTCCGTTGAATACTCCCAGCAAAGGATAGCAACACAAACACACGGGCGAACTTAAAACATAATTTCATTGCCTTAAGTGTCAAGACAAAAGTACCTTACCAGCCCTGCCTCGGCATTTATTTTTAGAATCCAGTCAATCTGCAACCAGGAGAGAGCGCAAACTTTACACTCCCACGAGCGGAATGAGAGCACATTCAGCAAAACCAAACGCACACACGCGCATCACTGCTGAATATGAAAAGCTCACCAACACAATCCACATCCGTATTCGTGGTGAGCTTGTCGCACATTTCACACAAACTTAATCAGAGTATGTGATGTGGGAACTTGTTTGACTCTCGCGTGTGTGTACCTGAGTCCAATGGAATTTGTTGCTTCTTTTTTGCTTGTGCTTCTGTTCAGCAGCAGAAATTTGAATGCAATCACCGATGTATGTGTGGCTGTGCCATGAATCGATCTGATGTGTGGCAATTTGGTATACCGTTTGTGGAAGGCTTTGTTCAGGGACATGTAACAGAGGTAATTTGGAAGGATGGGGGACAGATTCACTCCCAGCTCCATATCTGAGAAGAGCGCCTCTTACTGAAATACTTACATCACGTCACGTGTAGGCGTGTCGCTTTTTTATCATTATGTATTGTGTAGACATTTTCCGGGAAAAACGGTTGTCGATAGTAAACATTTGATAACTCCACTGCTGATAAGGGCACACGGAAGAAGGTTTCGTGTCAACAGCACGATCACGTGGAAATAGCACAAGTTTTGCCGGAGAATAAGACAAGAGTAAGCGCATTTTAAAGCTGTTATGCTTTGAAAATACACCGCATTTCGTTTGTGGGAAATGGAATGCTAAGGTGTTTGGCTGCAGTGATGGCACATGCCTTAGAGCCGAATGGCTGTCAAACAAATGCAACGAAATAAATCTAGATGGAGCATGAATAATCAGTCAGTGCTGAGAGTAGGTTCTCTGCAAATAAAAATGTTCGTTTAGCGGTCCACCCACAGACAAATACCAAGCCAACCATAATAAGGCCCTGGGACAACAAATGAGTGGAGCACCCTAGGTGACTTTTTTCCAAATAAAATTAACAATCTTTTGTCAGGCAAGCGTTTCAATAATTTAATGCGAAACCAAGTAAACTATCTTAACAAAAGCGACGTTCACACACAACAATTTGTTGATTGATGTCAAATTGGAAAAAGTCAAAATGCTTTGTCTACCGTACTACAAGTCTGCAAACTTGGACGATTTTGGCCCATCAATCAGGGTGCTCAAGCAAATCGTATCGATTGATTGTTGAGTATGGACGCCGCTAAACACACCTATCGTCGGCTTAATAAAAAATGTCTTAAAGGAACGAAAGTTTCTTACCAAGCCAACCAAGCCCAGAGTTACAAGATATGAACAAAATGATTTTTATGAGATTTAAAGGCATTAAGGAGCAACGGGGTTGCCCATAATGGTGCGCCTACCGAGTTTCTATAAGAGGTTACGAGGTTACGAGGTTCTCTTATTAAGCCGACGATATATAAATATAGACAAAAACAAGAAATTAAATTAAAGCGCTAACAAATCGATGGAAAATCCTTGATGATTTCGTTAAAATTCAGTTCCCGGAGGAAATCGCTTTCAATGTTGAGTAGGAATAGCTTTGCTAGACGGTTTTGTCCCATCGTTGTTCGAAGCCTATTTTCTTAAATTTTCATTTTAGAAAATGAGCGTTCTCCAGGGGCAATTAGGCACCATCAAAATCAATGTTTGGGAATGCAGCTCTGACATTTTGATCTTCAAGGATGTGGTAGTAAAATATCTCGGTAGATTGGTCGAGGCAACTCATATTTTGTAATACATAGGTGCGATGCTTCATTCGATGTATTCTACTATGAATTTCTGCTATGGGTGTATTCACGGCTACCATCCCCTAAATCCAGTAATGTACGTAAGTGAATTTCAGTCAGAACCGAACAAAAAGTAATTTCAAAGTAAAAGAGAGCAAAATGCCCACATGCATATTGATTGATTGATTTGACTCGTGCTTGAGTAAGCAAAAATTAACGAAACTGAACGAAGAAGTTAATTTTGTGTTTATTCACTGGATTGCAAGGCTGATTAAGAGAAGCTTCACTTCCATAGTTAAAATCAGGCCGACTTAAAGGAATGGAAAAGAAAGTGTATAATTACAGCTTGGAGGAACTTAATTTGAGGCCCTGAGAATAGTCCGAGTGATAGGAAGTTGAGTATTAAATATATGTTCACGTCGGAATTTGAAAAGATCTGGAACTTCTCAAACTACGTTCAGTGCAGTTGCAATTCAAATTTAGAATAATACAGTAAGAGCAAATAATCTGCAAAATTTGCTACAATGAAAGTTAGTCCGAGGTAAGAGTAAAATTCATCAAGAAAGCAAACTGCTTGTAACCTAGTAAAATCGTTTTTGGATCGACTACTCGGATACCAACCGGTATTTCTTAGGGGTCAGTTTAATTTAATTCATTAATTTGTTTATTTAAGTAGCATGAAAAATTGTGTTTACAATTGTAAGAATATGTATAATTAGAGGTTTAGGACAACTGTCCTTTACAACTATCAGTTTAATAACGAGCGAGATACAACAAAAATATGTTCAAGTGAAAACTACAAGAAAAAACCCAATATTTAACTCTTAAATTCAAATATTGCAATGTCCCCTAGTCAAATAAATTTATTTAACTTATTTTTCATATTAATCAACATATTTAATTATTGTTAAGCGTTTAATTTGACAATGATATGCATTTGAAGTTCATTGAAGTTCATTATTTGAAATATAACAATTATCATAGAATCTTTGTGTTGAACAATGCGTGGTAATTTGAGCATAATTTTAATGATTTTATTTTGGCATATTTGAAGTTTAAGTTTGTGAGTTTTAGCGCAGTCGTACCAAACATGAGCCTGAGCCCCGTACAGTAGAATGGATTGAAAGACGGACTTATGCAAAATAAGTTTCGATTTTCTATTTATAATGGGGTAAAGAATTTTGATGTATTTGTTAGTTTTATCTACAGTAACAGAAATGAAAAGAAAATGCGTTCCTGAAAAGTTAGTTTCTTATCAATCGTTGTTTGGAATAATGCATTCTTTTCGTCCAAACTGCTTTCGTTTTCGAAGCGTTTACTTTAATTTTCCATTTGTAAAGGAATATTTCTAATTTTGAAAGTGCCACTTGCAGCGGTCTCTTCCATATAGATGCGGACTTGAAACTTGGATGTGGTTTGAAACTGTAATCAGGGCACTATTTTATTTCATGAAAATCTATTTGATAGGCATAGAAAAATGAGTAGAATCTGGTCGGCAATTGATCGAAGCAACATTGATAGTTGCTGTGTCCGGAACCGCCATCATATCCCCACTAGCATATTAGATCGAATGAAGTGCTTGTCTTCCTTTCCAATGACAGATTTGACTTGACAATTTCAACAATGCTTTGAGCAGTTTTATTTCAAAACGATTGTGGATTCACTTCAGCCATTGTGAATAGCTATAGCCATAGCCATAGTTTACATTACAGCAGCAATTAGAACAGCGGAACGTTGAATACCGTATTTTCTCTTATACAAATCTAATTCCAAGCACAATGCTAAGCTATGCTGCATCGTTAAAGTCTTGCCTGAATTTTGTGGATATCCTGAAGATCGAACAGTCTTTCCGGCAGCATAGCTTAGCTCCTCTGAACTATGTTGCAATATCAGTTGTATGAGTTGCACTCTTCAAATTTCTTTGATGGCTTTCCTTTGCCCTTGCCTGGAACATTTTTTAAATTGTCAAAATGTGTGATTAAGTAGATATAAATAGTATGCCAACAACAAGGTTTAATTTGAACGTTATTAAATATTTTATATTATTTTTTGGAGGCGTTCGATTCTGTTGCGGTTGTTTTGAGACTACTTTGGTTTGGCAATTCATTACGATTGTGACTTGTATAGACGTCCGTATAGTATGTACCTCTTGCAAATATTGCTGTATCATCAGCAAACATAGCAATATTCACATCGTTGCCAAGATCTGGAATGTCAGAGACAAATATATTAAAAAGTGTTGGGACGAGTACAGTACCTTTGGTAATCAATATGTAATATTTTGTACTGCGGATAAGGGTACGTATTGTGAGAACGCCGAAACCCAAACTGATAGTCGGGGAGAATATTATTCACAGTTAAGTGATTGTCAATCTTTTCTTTTATTATCTTTTCTTATAGCTTACTTAAACTGCTTAGTAAGCTTATTGACGTCGTCTTTTGGTTTACCAGGCTTGCCAATCGGAACTACCAAAGCTGTTTTCCAACAATCAGGGCAGTAGCTGAGTTTGAGGCATGCATTAAGAATTGCAGTTAAGTACCGTAAAGGAATCAGTTAGATTAGGTTAGGTAGTTGGGCTGCCAGCGAAATCGCTAACACACTTAGATCATGTTGGTCCATTGTGATACCCATAGTCGGACTACTACCACTGATCGACAACTGCAGTGATAATGCCGTTAATTTGATCCCAACGACAAGTGGTGACTGTACCAGATTTGAAAACCCGATAAAAGCGTTTTAACTTTGCTTTCACTGGGATTCGAACCGGGGATCCCTCTAACCAGGGGCAGGCACTCAACCAACGGCGCCATCCAGCTGTATAAACGGAATCAGTTAGTTCCCTGGCTAACGAGGAATAGGTGTAGCAATCATGGATTCAGGCAGGATCTAAGTAGGTCCCAACTGATTCAGCTGTGACAGTCATTCCAACCTAATCTAGTCTAATCCATCCATTGAGGGTACAATCGACTCCGCTTAGCTGAAACACCGATTTGCCACAATTTTTCTTTCGCTCAAGCAGGTTTTTCGCTTAAGCGAGTTTCATTTAAGCGGGTTTCACTGTAATTGGCTCTTCTTCCAACTGCCACAGCGGCCCAACTAGGCGTACCTACGACCTGTGAATTAACGAAATCCAAAGACTGGTGTGGATCCGACGACATCGAATTTTTCACCTAAAAAAATGTACAGTGTATAGTAAGGATTTTGGAGCCTTCCATGGCTCATCTTCCAACTGCCATAGCGGCCCAACTAGGCGTACCTACGACCTGTGCGCACCTGTGGTTATGTGTTGAGATGTCTATTAACGAAATCCAAAGACTGGAGTGGATCCGACGACATCGAATTTTTCACCTAAAAAAATGTACAGTGTATAGTAAGGATTTTGGAGCCTTTCTATGGCTCATCTTCCAACTGCCACAGCGGCCCAACTAGGCGTACCTACGACCTGTGCGCACCTGTGGTTATGTGTTGAGATGTCTATTAACGAAATCCAAAGACTGGAGTGGATCCGACGACATCGAATTTTTCACCTAAAAAAATGTACAGTGTATAGTAAGGATTTTGGAGCCTTTCCATGGCTCATCTTCCAACTGCCACAGCGGCCCAACTAGGCGTACCTACGACCTGTGCGCACCTTTGGTTATGTGTTGAGATGTGTATTAACGAAATCCAAAGACATAGGCTTATCCTACTCATAGCCTTTTTGGATACCAACATGGTCATTGGCGCTTGTGAACCAGTCATCAGATGGTATCATTTTCATGGCACTCAAGTCGATGGTAGTAAATTCAATACCACTTCCAAACCGGCTGTTGCTTTGGTGCTCATTTGCCTGTTTAACGTAATTCAAAAGGTTTATTGAAAGGTCACGTGCAACAATAGATCAACCGCTTTTTTTACTTTTAGATGGACATGCAAGCCGGGGTTAAAAGCAAGTTATTCATGCAAATTGACAAATAAAATGCACTGCCATTGTAACAGCTCCACTTTTGCCTTTGAAGGGGAATAGTAACATTCGATTTTGTGCGAGTTATACATATATCTTTATAAAGTTGAATCTTTCCCGCTTTGACTGCTCTAGATATATATCTTTGTTATATTATTTTAGACTTATTTATTAATATGTATATTTTTATAACTCTTAGCAACAGTTTTAAATTTCTTTTAATTTTTTATTCATATAGAGTGGACTCTCGCTAAGTCGAATTTTCACGGGATATTATGATTTATTCGAGGTAGAGGGAATATTGGAAAAATTCGAGTTAGAGAGAGAAAGAATTTTTTTTGTTTTCCTTTCTCAATAGTCAAGATATAAATCAATTTTCTTTCTTTCATAATTTATAAATAAAAGATACTCCCTCACATATAGAATACGATCACCTAACTTCCAATCTGGTGATGTAATCCCTTGAAAGCTAAATATATTGTTGTTTTAATCGTCTGATCCAACTCAACGCCTTATTGTCTTAAAGCTAAAAACAATACTTTTTAAATAAACAACATTTTTGACCGCACGGCTTAGTTTGGAGCAGGCCAATAATCGCGAGAATTTGTACGAGTTAGAGGGAGTTTGACTTAGGAGAGTCCACTGTATTTTATGTAACTTTTAACAAAGTTTTTTTTATTATTACTGTCCCATCTCCTATGAAACTGACTATTTATACTGATTCCTTAAAACTAATTGATCTATTAGTAGATTCCATATTCCCTGAAACTACTCTAGATACTCTTCTAATTTAAAAGTAAAGTCCCATATTCGCTGGAACTACTTTACTTCACAGAGTTCTAAGAACTGACTTCTGGCAGATTTCCTTATATGGGGCGGTGTAAACAAGCCTGTTTACCAAAATTCAACGAGTACACCTGAGTTGTTTCTATCATTGAAGGGATGAATGCAAAGGGGCTCTTGTTGACACGAACTGCGTTGTCAACAAGTTGTTTTGATTATTGAAGGAATGAAATCTTACACATCCCTGTATGACGTGATGCCTGCTACATACATACCTCGCACTCTGAATTTCCCAAGTAAACTGAAGAGAGTACCACTCAAATAGTGTCGATTCAGTTCCAGAAGACAAACATTATGTAATGCAATGTACAATAATAATAATATGGGTGGAGTATGAGCCCGTTGAGGCCCAAGGCCAACCTGGATAACTGCCCACAGACCACTCTTGTCTCAATTAATATAAGTAGCGATACGGTACGCGAAAAGTTTAGTCAGCTCAAGGATGACTTCTCACCCGGTCCCGACGGTCTGCCCGCCATATTCCTTAAGAAATTTGTCAATGGTCTGTATCTTCCACTTACTACTCTCTTTCGACTCTCGCTCTCCCAAGCCATTTTTCCTAATTTATGGAAGGACTGCAGATCTATTTTTTCCCCCACATCAGCACGGATTCCTAAAGGGTAGATCCACAACGACTAACATAACCGAACTGAAATCATTAGAGGAAAGCAAAGAAATGGATGTTATTACGACTGACTTTAGCAAGGCATTTGATAAAGTTGGACACCACACTATTTACCTCAAACCCAAAGCTCCCGGTTTTCCACTATCTTTTACCTCTTGGCTGAGATCGTACCTTGAGAATCGCCAGTATAGAGTTATCTTTGGAAGGTCATGGTGGATGGAATATAAGGTGTGCTGGACAGTTCTATTGAGACCCTGCGTGACGACATCGGGGGAATTTGAATGTCAACAGAAACTTAAAGGCGGCAACAAACAAACATTTTTTACACACTAAAACACAAAAAACGGATTTCTCGTCAACATGTCAACCAACTACTCATTATGGTTTCTGCAACATTTTCCAGCACATTGTTGAATTTCCCTATATAATACCAATTATAAATGAATTCAGTCATTTCATCTTACATCAATTTGGAAATAATTCCTGTTTCCATTCTTAATTTTTTAACATACGAAATTTAATTGTGATGCCAGCTTAAGCAATACATCTGGCCAGTGTCAAAAACGGACCCTGAGTGACGCCACAAAACAAAAAGATGGCGATTTTGAGAAGCTGTCCAGCACACCTTATATTCCGTCCACCATGTCTTTAGATCTTCTGTCTCTGATCCCATTAACGCCATTTTAGGCGTTCCTCAAGGCAGTCACCTTGGTCCACAGATATTTGTTCTAACAATAAATGATGTTGGTCACATTATTAAATATTCTGATCTGTCTATTTACTCGGACGACACGAAGATCATTAAGACCATAACTACACTCAATGACTCCCTCTGTTTTCAAAATGACGTAAACTCATTCTACTTGTAGTGTGACAAGAACTTCTTCGAACTTAATGTCAACAAATGTCAATCCATAACCTTTTCCCGTAATCGCCGTCGATTCTATTCCCTCAGTCCCCAAAATACGTGATTAGGGTGTCATTTGTGATAGGGAGCTAAATTTCCGCTTGCACATTGATCACATTATACTCAAAGTCTCTTGGTTTCATAAAACGCTGGTCTAAGGAATTCTCTAAACCCTACGTTACAAAATCTCCATTCATTACCTTTGCCAGGCCCTTACTTGAATATGCCAGCCAAGTCTGGTCACCCTTTCAAACAACTCACTGCCTTAGAATCGAAGCTGTACAGCGCAGATTCATCCGTCTTGCTTTACGCGGTCTCCTATGGCCCCAGTCTAATGCTGTCTAGACTACCTCCCTACGATGACCGGGCCTGCACACCTTAGAAAAACGTCAAGAAGTCGCTGACATACTTTTCGTGCACCATATGCAACTGGTTTGATTGATTCCCCTGCTTTACTGAGAATGATATCTCACCATACAAACCCACGTAACCTTAGGTCTGCTCCCGTCTTTCGTCTCACTCTTCACCGCATCAACTACGGCCATTTCGAACCTATCTCCAGAATGCTGCGGCTGGCTAACAATGCTCATAACTCCCTTGACTTCCATTGCAGATTATCCTCTCTCAGAAATTCTCTCTATTCTTTATGATTCGCCCCTCCCAAGCTCTTGTTAGTTTAAGTTAAATTAAATCAAAATAGGTTAAGGTAAAGTTTAAGGTTTTTTTTTTTGTATGGCTTGTACTAAGCTTCAATAAACAAATAAATCCACAGCTACCACTTGTGCTGTGCGTGCTACTGTTCTCTCACTAGTGGAAAGGACCACTGTTTGTGGATAGAGAAACCCCACGTCCATGAAATGTCTGAGTTCGCGAAGTTCGCTGTTCGCGGCTCGCAAGTCGCAAGACGCGACTGTGTACTGAAGTTAAATTTTTCTAATATTTTCCCCTATGAATCAACCCGTACCAGCTCTAATACTTCAGCTTTCCCGACAGTCACTCGGAATTTTGTTGCCCAACACTTATGAAGACTCCCATCCACTTTTAACCCATCGTGAGCGCAGATTTATCACAAAATTCCTTTGTTGTGTATTTTTATCAGCTGCTGTGCAACAGGATTACGATATTAGCAGTTGCCCTCGCTTTTCTTCTCTTTTTTTCACTTATGGCAGACGGTTTAACCAAAATGTTAACTCAAACTACCTCTTTTCCACATGCACCTCAACAACATAACTTGAACGGCTATTGGATGCTATTCGAAGAACATGCTGTTGCCGCATAACATCGCATCAATATTCGCCATTTCAAAGGAAACATAATGTTTGTCATCGAATGTTGATGACAAAAAGAGAAGATGTCATCAACAAATTCAAAAAAAAAAGAGATGTCGATTTAATTTTGCTCCCCACTGTGAGTGTAGTATGTATGGATGCTGTATGAATAGAGGTTGTGTACACACACAGCATGTTTATGACGTCGGATCATCTTGCAGGATTAGAAAATAGCACTCGTCACAGTTCCCGAGAACAATTTGGAGTCGGTAGCTCCTTATAATCGGGCGCCACATTGTTGCCCGACAACCAGGACCCTCGTGGCGTTAAGGCAACGCAGCAGTAATCTCAAAGGAGATTCATTTTTAATGAGACTGCGAGAGTAATCTCATCTGAACGCGTGAGTGTGTCCGCATTTCATTCAGAATTTTCTCAATTTCCTTGATAACAGCATCCATGATCGTCCTTGAGTCCTCTTTCCCGGCTGAATCAGAATCAATCGTCTCCTTGCACCAGTGATTCGTGAAGGTACCACAAAATGCAGTCGCATAAATCAATTTCCCTACATTTTCGGTTTAATTTATTTATTTTCTTATTTTCTCTGTGCACTAAATTCATACACTTTCCCCACTCACACAGTCACGCAGCGGGTATCTCTGTATCGTGCGCATCTTACACAATAGACACAGTAGGCACCCCAAAACGTACTCACACACACACACACACATACCCGCCACATTCGTTTATATCCCTTCTAATGGCCTCCTAACGTCTTATTGCCTCGAATCTCTTCTCATAATATGAACGCAAGCCATACATCCACACATCCACACACACACACGAACAAAATTATGTAAGCGTGTGGCTGTGAAAAATGTCAAAGCTATACTCATCGTCCTCTACGATGCTTCTCTTGGGTTGTTGAATTTTTTGTTTCAGTTTTTTTTTTTTTTTTGCACGAACACAAATAAGATGTGCGCATTCGCGAAAAAAAAGTATATTTTTGTATCTACACGAAGAGAAACTTCACCTCGCGATGTGTATCTGTACGAGAGGCACACACAGCCGTACATACAGATGTATGTATGTACGTTTGAATGTGAACACGTTTGTACGTATGTCGATACAATCTGTTCGGATTTTTTCTGCAATAAAATCGCCTCTATTAAGCTCGCGTATAAAATACAAAATAAGCCAGCAACAAGCATACAACCGTACATACTGTACGAGTGGGACTGTGTGAGTGAGTCGTGACGTACAAACATACGAGTTTTCAATTTTAATTTAACATAAACAAACGATTTCATGCATTTAGAGTCCATACGCTTCAAGTTATTTTTATGTTTTCTTGTTTTTGGTTTTTGCAAATGGTTACACGATGAATATTTGAAAATTTTCTACGTACCTACTTTAGTTATCTAGGGAAAACATTCATGCCATTCATCAGTCTTACGGTGGTATGTTTGTGTGGCCGTGTGTGCGGATGTGTTGACGTACAGTGAAGGCCATAAACTTGAGCACATTTCTCACTTAAGCACTCAATTAGATGCGTGTTTGTGTGGAAACTCGTTGATTTGTGTGCTTATGTATGCATGTGTGAGACAACGTTCTTCAACGTTCAGTATAGAATTCGACTCAATCTTTTTCCGTATATTTTGAACTAGAACTCGGGGTTATTTCCGCTTTAAAACTCAATACTTAACGGAACCTAGTAAGTAAGAAGGTTCCATGGCTTGTGGTATGACTTACTGACTTATCAGGCCGGCGACCCATGGAGGGTCCGAGCCTGAGCAATTGCTGCCTTCCATCGTTGACGGTCCTGGGCACGCTGCTTCCAGTCATCAAGACCAAGCTGTCTTGGATCCGCGATTACTTGGTCTTTATAGCGGAGATTCGGTCTTCCTCTCCTTCTGGAACCAGTAGGCTCGAATTCAAAGACCCTCGTTGCTGGAGCTTTGTTGTCCATGCGCTCGATGTGGCCGTGCCAGTGCAGTCGACGGATTTTTGCCTTCCGGACTACATCCACATCCTGGTACAGCTAGTAGAGTTCGCGGTTGTCTTCTCCTCCATTCGCCTTCCTCGCAGACGGTCGTAGAACTTTTCTTTCGAAGGTACCAAGAATCAGCTCTGCAGGTTTGCTTAGCGTCCAGCTTTCGGCTCCATAGAGCAGGACTGGCAAAATACGAGCATGATTTTTGTTCTTCGAGTCTGGAGTTTTGAGCCCAAACCGAAGTAGCACCGGTTACCAAGGGCCATTCTACGACGGATCTCCACTGTGATGTCGTTTGTGGAGTTCACGTTTGCCCCGAGGTAGACAAACTCCTTTGCCACCTCGAAATTTTAGCTGTCCATCGTGAAATTTTGTCCAAGGTGGTGTGTGACGGAACGTTTTTTGGTCGACAGCATATATTTTGATTTGTCTTCATTGACCTTGAGACCAGTTCGTTTCGCCTGTTCTTCAATCGCCGTAAAAGCCTCCACTACGGCACGTTGAGAACGCGCGACGATGTCGATGACGTCTGCGTACCCCAACAGTTGGACCGACTTGTAGAAGACAGTGCCTTCCGTGTTTACAGCTGCCCTCCGCACTATATTCGCCTGCCGCGTTTACCGCTGCCCTCCGCACTATCTTCTCCAGTACCAGATTGAAGAAGTCACACGACAGCGCGTCTCCTTGCCGAAATCCAGGCTTGTGGTATGAAGGGCGATCAATAAGGCTGTGACTTTTCCTGCATCATTTCAGGAAAGATCGTCGACATTCTGAACGTCACAACTCCTCTTTAGATCAAAACTCTGCCATAAACTGTCCAGCCAATTCAATTTCTGTAATCCCACTAATAAATTAATTCTCTCGTATCTTACTAATCGTGTCCAAGCTGTTTTCCATAATTCAAAACTGTCATATTTTTATGCTGTACGCTGTGGTGTTCCTCAAGGTTCCATTCTCGGTCCGTTATTATTTTCAATGTTTATAAATGATCTTCCAATAGTGTTGTCCTATTGTAAATTTTCTTATTTATGCAGACAATGTTCAAATCTACTTAAGCTTTCCTCTTGGTATGGTTGAAGACTCAGTTGTTGAAATAAACGAGGATTTGTGCTCTATTGCCAATTGGGCTACCGAAAATTGTCTAATGCTCAATCCTGACAAAACCAAATCTGCGCAGCAGCCCTTCTCCCGTACAAGCAGTAGCCGGGCGCCTGAGCGGTGGTCGTCTTCAATGCTCTCTCTCTGCCTCTCTTGAACTCACTTGACCACTTTTGCACAGTTGATAATGAAGATGCGGAACCCTGGTAAACAGCCACCATCTCTTCATGAATAGTTATTCCTTGCTTAGTGAGAAATTTAATTACAGCGCGATGCTCAATTTTCACCATCATCGTCTCAGTTGCCATTATGATTCTGTTTAACTAGATATCAAACGCGAATTAATAATCACATTTATATGAAATTTTACATGAATGCACTAAAATAATAGTATTACTTGATAAATAAGTCAATTTATATATACAACCACAGCTTCACCCCGATACCGAGAATATATTGAACGCCCCTCGTAACTCAACCGCAATTAAATATGTAACCTGTGTAAAAAAAGCCTTGCAATTAGGTCAATAGCGAACTGACGTAGACTGACCACATTGATAGCGTAGTGTCTTCTAAGGTATGTATATACTTCCCTAAGAGGCTTGTCAATAAGCCCTGTCAACGTAAAATTAAAACTTGCCGAGCACTCATAGTGCCAATCTTGACGTATGGATCTCAGTTGTTCGCTGACTGCGATTATTCTTCTTCCCAAAAATTGACAAGAGCAATGAACGCGGCTGCACGGTATGTATTTAACCAACGCAGACTTGAACATGTCTCGGAACAACGTCGCATTCTCCTAGGATGCGAATTGGAAGCATTCTTAAGTTTCAGGTCGTGCATATTGCTCTTCAAAATTATTCACAAGAAACAACCTAATTATCTTTATGAAAAGATCACCTTCTGTCGTAATAAAGGGTGATTTTTTAAAAGCTATAGGAAAGTTTTTCAAAAAAAAAAACACAAAAAATTCAGAAAAATGCATGAAATCTTTATTTGAATCGATAGTGCGGTCCATATAATTTAACGTTTGAAGATTATTTCATGCAAATGTTGACCTTGACTGCGCCTCAGTTGGTCCATCTGCTTAGTCCAATTTTGGCATACTCTTTCCAACATTTCGGCCGGTATCTCACGAATAAATGCTTCAATGTTGTCTTCCAATGCGTCAATTGAAGCGGGCTTGTCTGTATAGACATGAGCTTTAACATATCCCCACAGAAAATAATAAATAAAAAATAAAGACGTTAAATCGCACGACCCAGGCGGCCAATTGACCGGTCCCGAACGTGAAATAAAATGTTCACCGAACTCGGCCCTCAATAAGTCCATTGTTGCGCGTGCTGTGTGGCATATGGCACCGTCTTGTTGAAACCACATGTCATGCAAGTCAAGCTCTTGCATTTTGGTCAAAAAAAAGTTGGATATCATCTCACGGTAGCGCTCACCATTCACAGTTACGTTACGATTCGCATCATCTTTGAAGAAGTACGGTCCAATGATGCCACCAGCCCATAAACCGCACCAAACTGACTTTTTCTGAATGCATTGGTAGCTCTTGCAATGCTTCTGGCTGATATTCACAATTCTGCTTATTTACGTACCCATTGAGCCAAAAATGAGCTTCGTCATAAAATGGAAGAAGCGCGCAATGAACTTTCTTAACAGAGCACGCATATTGATAATAAAATTCAATAATTTGCAAGCGTTGTTCGTTTGTAAGACGATTCATGGTTAAATTATAGACCAAACTGAAGATCTTTGCCAGTGAAACAAAACACGAAACGTGCGTCAGCTGTTTAAACCAGTGTTGCCAAAAAGATAATAACTAAAAAGTCACCCTTTACTACCTTGAGACCTTCCCTTCACACATGTTTAATGTCACGCAGGCACTTCTTCATTCATGCTGTCCACCTTTGGAATCATCTACCATCACAGGTACGGCCCAAGACCGAGTACAGACAATTTTGCACGCTTGTTTCTCATATCTCTCCCGTTCGAACTGAAATAAATCCTACAATTTTGCAAAATGCATTTGTGCGCAATCGTTGAAAAATCTTTGCAAATATACACTGTTCTTAATTGTAATTAAAATAATTTGATATCAATTAATTTCCATCATGTCACTGAAAATCTTGTATTATATTCCTTGTACGGCGATAAAAATCAATAAATGAAATGAAAAGAAGCCACTGTGCCAATATTTGACTGCCAACTATTACAGCTTGTAGTCGCAAGGGCTTCGAATTTACCAACTATTCGGGGAAGAACGAATGTAGGCTTAATGCTTTCCCTATCTTCCTGAGTTTGTAATCGAAGCAGCTTGCATTTCCCCGGGGACATTTGCCATGCCATGACTTTGCAAACAGATCAGGTGATGGTGGTTAAGGTGGTTAAGGTTGCTTTGGTGCACTACACAGCCGCATTCCCGTCCTAAATTGGGTTGGATTTATACATTATTTCTGCAGAACGCAACAGAATGAACTGTTTCAATATATTCAAATACCACTTAAAACTTTAAAACTTTTAAACATACAACCCCGGGACTTGATACAACTTCCTCCCTGTTTTATGGTTGATTTATGCTATTTGCACTAAAAGCTCTATTTGGTGCTCTCCACGGGGACAGGAAATGAAGTGACTGTGTGAAGGAGTGTTCAAAAGAAAAAGATACATATACAGTTTTCAACGATTGCAACAAGTAAGCCAAAGGTGTCCTGCTAAGAGGGAAAACATGCACACAAAAAAAAAATAACACCGTCAGATGGATACATTAGGAATTAATAGGATGGAAAATGTGGGTAATGGAAGACGTCGCAGAAAAGACTGTACCCTGTTTAACTCTATTTATGATTCATAGTTCATACAGAAGATAAAACCGACTGTGTAAAACAAACAGAGTAACAGTGAGACAAGCGGGGGATTACACTCGGCTATAGAAATAGGGAATTGCCACAGTATTTGTTACTGAAATCCTTTTAGCCACAAAAAGCATTAAATCGTCATTTTCCATCTGTCCTTCTTTTGTGAGGGCAATCATTGCTTTCTGTTACGAGTTCTTCTTCATCAAACTATAGTTCCATTTATAGAAACCTAGGCGAACTAGTTCCAACATCACCTCCACCTCCACCTAATTGGAACCCAAGATATTACGATAGATGTCGTGTCGGGCATTCAAAATTTTAAATTTGTTTTCCATAAAAATGCCGAGTTCTTCTTCTAGGACCGGGGCCTCAGTCAACAAGCTTCTCCAGCTGGCACGATCTTTAGCCAGCTGTCTCCAATTACGTGCACCAATTTGGTTGTGGTCCTTCTCCACTTGTTTGCGCCATCGGTTTCGTGGGCGTCCTCTATTGCGTTGTCCCACTGGTTCGGAGTCGAAGACTAATCAACTCATAATTCCCGAACGGAAATGGAAATAAATGTTTGGACCAAGCGATTCTATTACTATTGTCGAGGGTAAATTGCACCGCGACCTTGAGATCTATTGTGCCCCCTATTCATACCTTTGCTTTCTTCAGAGCTCCCCTCCCAAGCAGCTCTTTTCAGAGTTGTATGCAGGGTTATTTGCTCCTATTGCGTGAAGGTGGAAGAGATTTCTCCGAGAGTATTCTCTCTAAACCAGTTTCCTTTAAAAATCTGAGAATGATAGCTGGTTCTAGTGACTTAAATTCTTCCTCTGATATTAGATGTTTTTCCAGATATCCTTGTCTTTTATGGAGTAGCGCCGCAGAAAATCCCAGTATATGTTCTGGAATTTCATTAGATTCTCCCCAGGATCTGCAGAGACCTTCTTCTGATACTCCCAGTTTTCTTAAGTGCTTCCTGAGCTTACAGTGCCTTGTTAGAAAGCCTGTTAAGATACGAAGGTTATTTCTGCTCATTTTGATACATGCTTCAAACCTCTTGCGGACCAAGGGATACTTTTCACTTGAGTGTATGCGATTAGATCCAACTACAGAAACAAGCAAAATGGAAATATGCAACAAATTTATTAAACATCAATTTTTGTTAGTTAAAAGGTTCACTTCCTAATGATTGGTGACTTTTTTTAGGCTGGTTTTTCAGTGTTCTATTTTTGACAGATCTCGCGTCATTCCTTTTTTGTATTATTTTATTATTATATGTACTACCACAATAAGACACGGTCTTTTCAATTTTGTGTAACATGAAGACGTATAGTTTAAAAGCAAATTCATATAATCTAAATAAAGCTAAATTAGTTTTCAACATGGTAAGAAAAGGAAAAATAAATTTAAAGAAAGATAAGTGAAAAGAAAGGAAATGTAGAGAGTGTGCTGTAGGAGTGATACGAGAGGAGAAAATTAATTACCTTGGTTTTATTATACTGCTTCGGTCTCTTATATACAGTGAGAGAGAGAGTCCCATAGGCGCACAGTAGCGGTAAATAATTGTCTTTCAGATGTCAAGCAAGTAAACCTAGGTAAAATTAAGCACTTCGACTTGTCTGAGAACGGAAAACGAAGTTTGTCGTAAAGATAGAGTGGTACACCAAGTCGCAGAATGTTAAACAGGAAGGATAGTGCCCTGAATTTTAGGTAGTTTTCGAGATACATACTTAGGAGGTTGCTTGACAGTTGTGATACGTGATCATACCTTCTAAGACCATATACATACCGAGCAATGCTTTTACATGCGTCTTTAAGTTTTCGAAAACTGCGGGCATGGCAGCTTACGAATACTCCGCAGCTATACCACAGTACCAGAATTGCTATTGTTCTAGCAAGTAGCAATCGTGTACTAAGTGGGATGAGCTGCTGCGTTAGCCAGAGACTTCGAAGAACGTCATATATTTTCCTAACAGCCGAATTTATGTGATCATTCCAATTTAGACTTCTATTAAAAATTACTCCTAAGTTTTTTGACGTGTCAACGATTTCTAGAGGAGACAGTCAAATGGGGGAAAATAGTCAAGTATCAATGGATTTTTGGAAATAACCTAAATGTTTGTTCATTTACGCGGGTTCAATTTCAAGCCATTTTTCAGTGCCCAGTCATATATTTCCTCTAGACTCAATGTCTGGCACCCTGAAATTTCAGAAATACTTCGCGACTAATAGATATATGTAATTAAACACGTCTATACACTATACATCTTCAACGAAACATTTGACTATGCTTTTGATAACTCTTCGAAACATTCGTGACATGTGTCAACGTGAGATAGAAGGACAACCAGCAGATTTATTTACGTATTTATTTATTTATTTATTATCTAAAGGGTGTTTTTTTTAAAGCTATAGAACTTTAAGTCGGCCATTTGGTTAGCTGTCAAGTGATTTGTTTTTAGTTTGGTTTGATATTTCACCATGAATGGACAGACGCCAGAACAACGCTTCCAATGTGTGCAAATTTATTTTGAAAATCATGGTTCTATTCAAAATACGTATCGCGCACTACACCCATTTCCATCACTTTTGATTGAATGGATACGTCAATAAGCAAAACTGCCGTATTTGGAGTGATGATAAGCATCAAGTGTATGTTAAGACAACGTTACTTCCACAAAAACTGACTGTTTGATGTGCTTTATGGGTTGGTGGAATAAGTGGTTCGTACCTCTTTAAAATCGATGCTGGCCAGAACGTTAAAGTCTATGGTAACCGCTTTATAGACATGATACTGACTTTTTCGTTCATTAATTGAACAACCATGATGTGCAGGAGCTGTGGTTTCAACAAGACGGCGCAACATGTCACACAGCCACAGCTCGTGCCACAATTGATTTATTGAACGAAACGTTTGGTAACCGCATAGTTTCACATTACGGACCTGTGACTTGGCTTAGAAGATCGTGCTATTTAACCCCGCTTGACTATTTTCTGTGAGGATATGTGAAGTTGCTAGTCTACACCAACAAGCCCGAAACGATTGACCACTTGGAGGACAACATTCGCCGCGTTATAGCCGATATACGACCACAAATGTTGGAAAAGTCATCGAAAATTGGACACGTTCCAGATTAGACTACGTCCGAGCCAGCCGTAGTGGTCATATGCCAGAAATCATATTTAAGTTATAATGCCGGAAGATTATCTTTCGAATAAAGTAAATTTCATGCCAATTTAAAAAAACCATCTTTGTCTAATTCCATTTCAAAGTTCTATACCTCTAAAAAAACACTTTTTTCAAGTTACTTACGCACTAACAGATTATGAACAAATATTAAAAATCTCTATCAAAAATTAAAAAACTAACATTAAGCATATAATTAACAAAATTTTAAAAAGTAAATTGGCCCAAAAATTTATTTATAAAAGACATTCTACTCTCAGATAAATCAAGATTTTGATAGTACTCGTTGAAAACCCTAACTACTCTTGTAAGTGGTTCATTATCTCCGTATTCAGTGTTCGGTGAAAAAGAAGAGTTAAGCAGTACTCCTAGGTCTTTAACACTTCTTACTTTAGAAAGATTTACTTTAGATCCAATGGAGGAGTGGAATTCAATGAGAATTATCGTTCGTTTTGGACAGGAACGGTTTCTGATGAGACTGATGAGAAAGCAGTCCTCCTTCCCGATAAGGTGACACCAACTGCAGCCTTGGACGACAACATACATAAAACAACAACGCTGTTATGAATTTGATTCAGTCATGAAATTGATTCTGCTTTTATTTTAAAACTAAATTCATGTCCTCATGAATGAAATATCACATCATTCAAATGAGCCCGAGGTAGATTCCGTAGACTGAGCACTTGACTTGGCTCCAGAGAATATAATCGACTGGTATCAAGTCGTATGACCTTGGCGGCCAGTTGATGTGCACTGGTCGTGTGCCAAATTTATCCTTCACAACTTCGAGGGTTTCGTCGTTTGTACGGCATATAGCGCCGCATTATTCGAACCACAATTCAGATGTATCAAATGTTGTCGAGCTCTGGTCACAGAATGTCGGTCAACATCGCTCTATATCCGCGAACTTTGACAGCAAAGGTGTCTCCTTCATCATTTCGAAAGAAATAAGGCCCTATGATCCCGTCCTTTCATAGACCGCACCAAACAGCCAGTCATTGTGTTTGATGTTGGTCGAACACTTGAGGATTGTCTTCAGTCTGATAACGACAATTTTGCTTGTCCACATAGCCGCTGATCCAAAAAAGGACCTTTTTGAGGAAATGATTTTTAGCCGAGATTAGCGAACTCACGGCGTTGCCTATGGGCGTTCGGCTTCAGTTTTTTTGTCAGCACCGTTTGTACAACATTATTTGAAATCATGTTGTGTGAAACAAGTCAACAAGAAAGTACTTGAAGACACTTGACGAAACGTGAATAAAAAGAAGAACGGATATATTTAAAAATTGTACTGGAGTGTACACTCTGTGATAAATACGAACATTTCCCGAAATTGTAATAGATTTTCCACAATCTTGGCAATGTCCCAAAAAGACCCAACTTCTGCGCTTTGATGAAAGGTGTCTTTTGAAAATGTATAACAACTACAATGCAGTATTTGGGACCGTGTATTTGTATTAATTGTGTTGAAAGTGAAGCGTCACTCGACGGCAGCACCAGCGCGTCATTGTGTTTCTGGCGTAAGAGAAGCAAGCCTATTCGTTAGTAATGAAAATAAAATGACAACAGTTTTTGAAACATAAAGGATCTTGGCAGTAAATCGAGTATTTAGTCATTATACTCGAGGTGGCTGCCGAAATTATTGCTCCGGACATCGAATCTGTTAAAATTTGCAGTTACAAATCTAAGCCCAGACAGAGCAGAGTTGGAAAAGTTCTAATTCAAGCTCAGCGCAGTATTTCAGACCGTATCCTTGAGCCGGGTTGGAAGTGAAACATCACTCGACAGTAACGACATGGTCTACCGCCGCGTTGAAAAATGCAACGTAACGAGACCAACCCAAGATTGGTTCATGTGGCATTTGAGTAATATGACAAGAATCCAAGGTGACCTCATACAAAACATTGATAATCCCAGAAAGCGGACGAAAGTGCTCTTAGACTTTTCGAGAAACTTTATGTGTGCGAATTTTGGACTTGTTTGCTTGCGAAATAGAAGATGCAATGACGAACAAAAGAGACTCTAACGGGACTTAAGTCTAGTCAGGGAGTGACTATGCCATGTAGAGTGCATGATAAGCCATCGACTCCGAACAATACAACAGCGGTTCACACCCGACTGAAGCGCCAAATGTTTACTTAATTGACGTTAAAAAAGGATTCTGTTTGACCCTGTCGCTCACTTTAGCAATGAGATGCTTTAAATAAATCCGAGCATAGTGTCCTCCTCCAAGTTAGTTGACAAGTCTCTATCAGCCTAACCCTGAGCTTGAGTGTGACATCTTGGACTAAGTCAACATCTGGTCTGCTCATCTGTGAAAGGAGCAACTTTATGGCTCCTCGGTTTGTTTTCATTTGACATCAAAGTGAACTCTGTCCTTGAAAATGTTGCTACGCTATTAAAACATAACCCGGCTTTTGAAATGGCTTCTACAACAAACACTCGTATGCTTGTATGGAACCGTCAGTTTTATGGCGACTCCGAACGGCGAAAAGAAGCTATTTCTAAACAAGAATACTCTTTGAGCATTTTCAGTGACTCCAAAGAGGTGGAGTCGTCAATTATAAAAGTTGTTAAAGTCGGGGTATGAATCTGGCATCCTCGGCGTAGAAAACACATCCTTTCTATGAAATCGTATACTTCCCTAATAGCGTTGTATCATCTTCTAGAACCTTTTAGTGTGTCCCCTACAAACAACCGCTCATTGCTCCCAGGGACGGATCTGGCATATGTGCAAATGCGCAAGGCGCAAAGAGCTTAGGGGCGCATTGTGAGGACTAAATAAAACTGTGCTACCTATTTTATGCACGTCTGAACGTTATTATTTTCAAATAATACAAATCATTTCATCTATTCGCACAAAAGACCATTCATACAAAAGAATCTAGTCCAAGACGTTGAGTGAAACGTGCAGAAATAAAATCTGCACGTTTCACTCAAAAACAAACTCGGTTCTCAATTCGTATGGAATCATTTGGGCGAAACGTGCGAAATGTCTTTCTTATTGCAAATAAACCTCGGTTACATACACATCAAACATACACACACACTCAAGCTAGAAGAGAAAAATATCTAAGGGAGGAATTCCTGAAGCAAAAACCATTGTTGCCAGTAGGAAATAAAATGTTCGATTTTACATTTATAAATATGTTGCCCATTGATTTGATATTTTAGAAAAAAAAATAACTATAACCAGTAAATATTTACAAAGTCCGTCCGTTAATTTTGTCAGCAAGTGTCACTGTTGTAGAAAATACTAAACATACTTTGGTTGCGTTCAGATGAACCATTCAATTATCTTCAATTCACTGAGCGTATTGCTAGTAGTCTTGGAATACCATCTAAATTGCCAGAAACTCAAGATCTCGTTGGTCGGAAAGGCTTTATGCCCGTTTCACAATGCAGCGTCGCCTCATTTTTCAAACCACACAATAAAATGGTTCCATGCCATTCACTGCGTCGCGTTACGTTTTGACTTTTGTCAGAAAAATAAGTGTGGTGAGAACAACGTAATCGCACGTTAGCGACGTAATCTTTTTGACATTTCCCTGCGTTTACTCCATATTTTCATAGAGCGCGAAAGAAAAAAAACAGCTGATTCTGACACACTGATTCCTCAAAGCAAATGTAGTAACCAGCGCGTAGTCGCGGCACCAACGTGAAACGGGCATTATGCTGATGAATGTTCCGAACTATTTTAGAATCGAAACAACGATTTGAGACTAGATCCAGCGATTCAATCAAATACTTTTAGCAACTTGGATGATGGTAGGTAGGACGTGGCATTAATGCACTTAAGCCAGAGGAGGCCCTTTGTACCGCCATGTGGGTGTTCAGATAGAGAGAAAGAATGAAGGGGGCTTATGACAGATAGATGCTCTAAGAAATTGGCTAGCACTGATGTAGCACTGAAGTAGGAGCCTATGGTGGCTTTCCTGATTGAGGCAAGAGCAGGACAGTTGCAAAGGAGGTGGTGAATGTTTTCCTCCTCCTCTTCATCTAGGCAGCTCCTGCAGAAGTCGTTGGAAAATATACCTAGTCGCTTTGCGTGAAGGCCTAGGAGGCAGTGTCCAATGATTATACCCACTACGGCGCTAATTTTGGATCTCTTCAGGGAGATAAGATCGTTTGATCTTTTAGGATCAAGATTGGGCCAAATTTATCCACCATCTGGCGTTGACTTTCTTTGCGTAAAGATTATTGAGCTGTAGCTTGAAGGTAGTAAACGTAACAAGAGATACTGGACTAGGATTTGGATCACAAAATTATTAATTTTTGAATAACATGAGCGAATGTTTGAAAAATAATTATTTAGGTTCCACATGCATTAATTTGCAAAGCTTTTAAGATTTAAATGAGGCAGACTTGTATCAAGTGTTAACGTTGTTAAATTGTATATTTATATCAGTGTTACCGTTCTGCGACACAAACAATTTCCTAATGTTACTACCCTTCTACCTGAACTGGTGAATCTACTCCATTTTCTTTACTGACCACTTTCTGCACTACTCTTCCTAATTGTCAATATTATGCGAGAAAGAAACAGCTATTAAACTAATTCTCCCCATGGGCTCTTCAGCTTTGAGACATCGCATCAATATTCTTCTATTGGTAAACCGTTTAAAATATGCACCACAGCTCAATCTACAAATGCGAATATTTCTTTTTAAGCGAGACGTAGCGACGTCAAAATTTGCACTGAATGGAGGTTGTTAAGAACTGTGGATTTATTGGATTTCAAACGATTTACCAATAGAAGGATATTGGTGTGAGATCTCGAAGCTGAAGAGCCCATTGGGAGAATTAGTTTTTTAAAAACGTTTGCCAATTTGTCGCCTCTCTAATTTGCTTGCCGCACAATAGTGCAGCCGCTGAACGTATGTTTTCTAAGCTAAGTAGAATCAAATCCTCTACAAATTATCACAGTAAGATTACTGATGGGTGCTGAAGAAATAAGGAACGGAGTGAAATCGTGTGAATGGTTTGCTTAAAGCTGTTTAGTGTCTTTTTTTTTCTTATTTAAAATCGGTTGTGTTGCATAATTAGACTATTTATGTTTTGTGTATGTTTGCAGTTTGTTTTTGTTGTGTTCCTTAAATTAAGAACTAAAGAAAAATCGGTTAACATTCCTTTTTTTTATTTATTTGTTCATTCAATCACTACCTCAAATTAAGGAAAGGTAGTAGATTTGTATAACTTCCGAAATGTTTGTTCTCCGCGGTAACACTGCTCACAATGAGAGTGACAGCAGAGTCAGGCGAACACAGTTTTCCTAAACTCAAGATAATAAAAAATTAACTTAGGAAAAACATGACTGACGCTACAGCCCGTAGAGGGTCAGGGCCTAGCTTCTCAACAACGACTCGTGTTATGCGTTCACTCACGAATGAAACGGACCTACAGTTTTATGCCGATTCCGAACGGCCACGTTTAAGAAGCTTTTTCTAGACAGTTATACTCTATGAGCATTGTCAGTGACTCGAAAGAGGTGGGGCCTTGAAAATTATTTTGGTTGTACTGGGATTCAAACCCAGGCGCCGAGGTTCCAGTGGGTAGGAGTCGACGCACAGACACACAACGCCACGGCAGCCACTGAAGAAACATTGGTAGGTTTATATATAATGTTAATGGAAAGGGAGTTATTAAAGCCTTTAGACTGTAATGACTGTATCACAAAATGTATTAAAGTTCAATCACGAACTTTACAGTCCGTTCAGGCGTCTGTAGGACAGCTTATGATGTATCGATCAAGGTTGGATTCGATAAATATTCGACCTCAAGCGACAGTGGACAGTCAAGAACAGTGCATGGAAGAATGGAAAAAAAGAAGGACAAGTTGTAAGACATCACATTTCACAAGCTGTATCTGAGAATACGACTACATTCCTCTAAAAGGTTTCACTTTGTCTTGTCTTGACGACGGTCAGTAGGAATCAGAAATCAAACCTATAGAATCCATTATGTGCGTTGCGTAATGTCAACAAATGTACAAGACCTAATAAGATGGAAGGTAGCAGGAAATGCTACCCAAAAGTGGAAGGCATCACGACGGATTTTCATACGTTGACAGTTCCTTTTCCACATAAATCATTTCACTCTGATGTTGTGGTTGTGGGGTTTTATGTATTTCGAACGCAACGTATGTATATATTCATTGGGCAGCTCTCTGCAACCCGGAAATACAATTTTTGTGGATTGTACCTTAACGCAAAGCATGCAAAGATATTATAAGGGGCTTGGACTTGCAGGTACTATATAGAGCGACTTCACAGCTCATTCACCCCTTGACCATCGACAAATTTGAGAGACTTTTTGACAGTTATTCACCAATTTTTGTAGAAGCTTGGCCTTGGCCCTCTATGGGCTGCAGCGCCATTCACAATGTTTGACGGTGATTCATGAAGAATTTAAAGGAAACTCTGTTTTTTTTGAAAACTAGGGGAAGCCGGGCCATAATGGACCTATTAAGGATTTTTTTTAAATAATAACTAAAAAGGTGCGTTTATTGTCTCCAAAGCAATTTTATTAGAAAAATAAATAGTTCAGTACGTTACATTAATAAAGAAAGGATTGCATTTTCCCATTGTACCCCGCTGCTGGGGCATAATAGACATTGGTGGGGCATGATGGGCGAACCTAAGCTGGATTACAGCGCGAACAAATGTGACTGGATTCATCGTCAACATTTTCGTCTCCAGCACAAGAACAATATGCCCACTTACCACAGGATCTGCAGGAAATCCATCTTTCTGTAGACTGTGAGTAGAAAACACTTTAATTCTCTTGAAAATAACTTTAACTCAATGAAAATCCTTCCTTTAGCCAAAACACAACACACGTGTCACTTTTGTTTAAAAAAGGGTTTTCCCCAATTAGCCACCGATAAATTAAAGCACACAGATTTACTTCCGCTGTTGCCACTCTGCAGAGAAACAGAGAAATACGGACGGGGCCCATTATGCAACGGGTGCCTGTTATGCCACAGGTTCCCTATATAACTATTTTAAAGGGCAAGGTAGGTAGAAGTCGGCTGTCTGACATTTCTGGTAGGAATTCATTTACATTGTCATTGGCAGATGGTCGTGACTGCTGAATGTCGGACAGATTACATTTGCAGGGCTCTCCCACCCTAATTTGTTCAATCGGACACCCACCCTCTGCTATGAAGGACCTTCTGCCAACACATTCTTCTTTTTTTAGTTTCAATTTCGAATTTTCTTGTCATTAAATAATCATATCAGCGATCCTCGTGCATCGCAGCCGACTTTCTAGGTAGGACGTGTTAAATGTCCGATCAACGGGAATGAAGTTAATCATTTCAAGGATACCCTGCAGTAGTGAGCAAACTTGTGGTAGTTCCCAAAATTGGTAGTTTCACCACATCGCGACACACAGTGGCGTGACACTTACTCTCCTTTCTGTACACCAAGGTTTAAACTTTCAAATGCACATTATCGCACACACACACACACACACACATACATATGCTTCAAACGGAATTCACCTCAAATCTGAACTTCATGCGCAGCCGTTCACACTCAGGCGCGAGCATTTTGCCGCTGTGTGCCCGTTCGGTTGGTTTTTTGCAATTTCCCACACACTCTCACCGGTCATTCGCTTGCCGCTGAATGTGCCTGCAAACCGCTGACAACCCATTGTACCCACGTTACACTATGCCTGCCACACGCTCGCACACCGTCACCCCCTGCCCCATAAGAAAAAAAAAAACACAGCACCGCTGCGCTTGCATGTGGTCGTGGAGAAACGCGGACAAAAAAGAGAAAACCAAAACCCAAAAACAACTCTGGGGTTTTTTCTTGTTGTTTTCGATTTTCTTCATTTCATTTTACGCTGCTGCTTTCAATCCACACACCACCACCACACCCAACAGCTGACAGGAGAGCAAACGTTACGCCATACAAATGCGCGCACACACACGCGCAGGCACCCATACACACACCGCGTCGGGCCGAGTCAGTAGAGAAGACCCGAATAAAAAATTCCTAATTCTTTTTTCTGTCACAATCTCCGAGGGGGTTCGCCTGTGTGAGTGCGCGCTCGCCCCTTTGTGTGTGTGAAAAGGTGTACGAGCGGCCCGGTGTGTGCGTGCGTGTGCGGTTGTGTATAGATAATTTCTCAGTTTCTCGCTCGCTATGTGTGCGAGACTGGTCGTCGGAGTTCGGGCTCGTGTTAGTTATTCGTGTGATCTCCGCGAGAACGAAGTTGAGTACTGGCATGGAGTAGGAAAAACGTAAAATCCCGCAAGAAAAGTGAGAAAAAATTCACCAAAAATCGGTTTTCATTAAGAAATTCCATCGAGCATCCGTTGGGCGGTGCAATTTGGATACGAAAGGCTATGCACAGCCATCCCGCCTGAAGTGAGCAACAAACGCAGCAAGCAGAGCGGTCAGCAATGGAAGAAGCTAAGACTCAAAACATACAAGACAGCGTCAAGTACTATTGTCGTGTGTGCACAACAAACACAAGAAGCAAGAAATCCAAGCCCGGCGATGGCATCGGGATATTCGAGAAGGAGGGCTTGAAATCGATTCTGGAGCGGTATCTACAACTGCACGTGAGTACCGAAGCTTTTCGTTTTCGCAGGATTTTCGGGGAATCACAGAATCGCCGAAGTGTGTGCTGCGTGTGGGGTTGGCACTTGGCACTTGTTTCGGTGGTGGCTCCTCTACGCGCGAGTGCGCGAGCGGGAGCATGCCAGTCATAGGCGCGAGACGGATGTAACCCAGTTAAGAATTTTATTTTCTTCATATTGTTCTTCCCTAAATTTGTTTTCCTCTTCCTTCGCGTTGCCCGCGGGTAGGGGGTGTGTGAAAAGGCGGATAGGTGCCGTGAATCCAAAAATATACTCTCCCGTGTATGTGACACTAGTTTCCTAGTGTATGCGTGTGCGTGAGGGCGTGTGTGTGTGTGCATGGGGCCGAGAAGAGATACTTGGATGCGTTTCGGTGGGTTACTCTCGGTGGTGTTGTGTGGTGAACAGCAGTGCATCGCTTTGGGCGGTGCGACGACGGCAGCCGCTGCGAGGGGGAGTGCGAAAAATGCATCTCATCTGAGTGTGTTGGACTGCGCCCGGTCGAGGAGAGTGCCATTGGCGCGATCTGGCCAAAGAAGCGGCGCGATGCGTCCGTGTGAAAGTTCAATGCCAAAAGCCGAAAAGTTGTTGCTCACCTCTTCTGAAGCACAAACTGGACACGAACTCTTGGCGGGGTGACTACAGAAGTGTGTTTGCACTGAGAGAGCACAGTGCTGTGGACTACAGTGCTGCACTGATAGCGAAGCGCGAGCCCGGTTGTTGCAAATTGAGTGTGTGAGCCGGGGTTGTGCAGCAGTGTTTTTGTGTGTTTTTTTTTTCTGCGTGCTGCACAGATGAATGTTGCAAAGCCTGTTTGGGTAGCTGCGCTGATTTAGTGGAGCTCTTTTGGTGGGTGTGTGCACTCGTGTATGTGTGTTTGGCCGGGAAGACGCGATTCTGCGGGTGTGTTGGACAGTCTAAGGAATAACTTGTATTTTACGTTTAAAAATAAAGTTAATGCTTCGGGCAACTGATGGAATTCATTTCGCATCGTTTGTGTCAGCTTTCGACATGACGTTATTGATGCCCAGAGTAACTCGACAATGCGGGCTGTAATTGCAAACAGATTTGGTGAGAGATTGGTCACTTTTCTTGCGAATTGAATTTCATTTAAGGGACCACCGACATTGGCTGTGCTTGTTGAACGTGCGAGGGGTTGGGATTGGTTGTGTTTGGGAAAGACGGAGGAGTTGAACTAGGACGGGAGATAGGCAATACGTTGCTGGGCATTTCATGCCACCCAACATCAGGGGATGCGATGATTCCCGTGTGTAGTAAGTGGAATCAGCGAATGCGTCGGATTCCATGTCCACCATCAACGGTCTTTGGGATCTGCCACATTTTACCTTATTTCTCAGTTGGTTTTGGGAAGATTATTTTTTTCTTATTTGATTTAATTCGACCGACACAGGACGATATCTACTCAAAAGGTGATTTAGCGATGTTATTCAAAGATGTTGGCTTGGGGTCAGTTCGTGGGTAGTTTTATTAAGCTATCGACAGGCATATCGTGGTGAGATTTGTCGATTTTGTTAACTCCACTGTGTCCACTTTGGGCATATACCATGTGCCCAGCGAACCGAAATCGCGTGATTTGGATGAATTCTTACTGAAACCTCAAAAGGCCGTTCCCAAGCGAGTTGAAATGCTGTCACATATCATAAGCTCTTCATTTTGCCGCACAAAACAGCTGTTTGTTGACAGGAACTAAGCTTAGAACTATTTCTGTTTATTGAAAATATTACCTCTGTCCGATTGCAACAATTTTGTTTGACATCTCAAAAATGAGCTGCAATTCACGCTGTAGGCTTGTTCGGTTTGACAACATCTCACGGACGGATGAACACGAAGGGGTTTCAACTAGATTTCAAGGAAATCGTGAGGTTTCGAAACCCCGAAATGTATGGCGGTGAAACCTAGTAGAAATTTGATGAAATCTCGAGATTTCTTTCGTTCAGTTTCGTTAAAATCGTATTCGCAGGATAACTTTTGTCACTCATGAGGTGAATATATGTAGAGGTGAAAATTTACATGTACTGCATTGGAGGTGCATAAAATTGTTGAGTGTAATTTTTTCTTGAACATTTTTTTCAAAATTAACAGAATTAAACAATCTAATTTGTCAAACATCATTTTGTGGACAACATTTTAACGCAATTGACACATGGTCTTAACCTCATAAATTTTTGATTGAATTGCTTGAGCAGAAATATATTCGCAGAGACCATGGAGGCAGAAGTTGCAATTCTTAATTTCTGGTTTAAGGGATGGTACTCATGGTGGCCTTGTGAAGTGACATTTACCACACAATGGATTCTACAAAACTCACCACTTTCACTGGATTCTTGCGAAATATAAAAAAGGCATTCAAACTTACTACCAGGCAAACTTGAATTGTGGTGAATATATATTTTTTTCTTAGAAGGATCTGCAGTAAAGAGAGTACATGTCGGGCTTGATTAAGACTGTAGATTTGTGCCCATAACTTAGTACAGATGTATGTGCAATCAGTCATTTGCTGTGCAATGGACGATAACAGAATTCTATTCTTTTTATGGGATTTTCGCCATAGTCCAACCATGATGGACGTAACTGTTGAGTACGCGGCGAATCGTCTGAAGTTTGTATTCTTCGCCCTAATTGAAGTGTGTGTGGCTGGTGGGGATTGGTCAACTAAATGTCATTGAAAGCACGTCACATACGTGGTCCTCCATTTCGAGGATTGGTCTTCGTTGTGCCGGTAGTCTCGTACTTTTGTTTACCACTTTTTTTTGAAATGTGAAAGGACTCCAGCTCAGGCTTAGATACTGCATTGGTCTGATAAAAAATAATGTAACGGCACACGAACCACTGATTACGTCGTTTATGTCCTTAAAACATTGCTTTCATAGATGTTTCATATTTCATTTTAAATATTCAATTAAGAAGAAAAGTCAATCTTGAGAAGAGAAATGTGTTCAATTTTAACAATGAGCTCGGCGTTTTATACGGTCACTTATTTTTGCGATGTAATATTCGCACCCTACTGTACGTTTTCTATAAACTGTTTCATACCGCTGCTTTAGCGGTAATTTTTGAATATTCACCGGCTACACAGGCATTCAATAAGGACCACGTACTAGCAAAATATGAATAGAAATAAACCGTGTGTATTCACACTATTTCCTTTAACTTCTATGTAAAGGGTGTTTTTTTTTTAGAGGTATAGAACTTTGAAATGGAATAAAACAAAGATGATTTTTTTTAAATTGACATGAAATTTACTTTATTCGAAAGACAATCTTGTGCCATTATAGTTTAAATATGTTTCTTGGCTAGCTGGAGCGTAGTCTAATCTGGAGGTCCAATTTTCGATGACTTTTCGATGACATTTGTGGCGTATACCGGCAATAACGCGGCAAATGTTGTCCTCTAGGCGGTCAATCGTTTCTGGCTTATCGGCGTAGACTAGAGACTTGACAGATCCCCGCAGAAAATAGTCAAGCGGCGTTAAATCGCACGATCATCTAGGCCAAGTCACTGGTCTGTAATGTGAAACTATGCGATTACCAAACGTTCACTTCAATAAATCAATTGTGGCACGAGCTGTGTAACATGTTGCGCCGTCTTGTTGAAACCACAGCTCCTGCACATCATGGTTGTTCAATTGATGAACGAAAATGTCAGCGCTTATCATTGACTGTAACGTTCTGGCCAGCATCGTTTTTGAAGTAGTACAGACGATGACCATAAAGCACACAAAACAGTCAGTTTTTGTGGATGCAACGTTGTCTCAACATACACTTGATGCTTATCTTCACTTCCAACACGACAGTTTTGTTTATTGACGTATCCACTCAAACAAAAGTGAGCTTCATCGCTAAACAAAATTCTCTTATGAAAATTGGGACCAACGGCAATCTTGTTTTGGGCCCATTCACTGAATCTACGCCCTGCTATGCCAACTATGCTATGCCAACCAATAAATGCCAAACCAAACTAAAAATAAATCACTTGACGGCTGACAAAATGGCCGTCAGTTAGAAAAGTGCTGCCAAGTTAAAGTTCTATACCTCTAAAAAAAAACACCCTTTAAAACAAACAATCACCTTTCAGCGCAAAACCAACAAGTTGTCAGGTTTTTTTGTGAAAGCTTGAAGTGGAATCTAAAGTCTACATGAACATTAAGATCAGCGGTTCAAAGGCCTTTAAGACCAGTCCAGCTCTGGCATCCTTTAGAAGTCTGCATTTGGAGCAACCTGAGCCACCTCGCCAAGGTCTGTCTGCTACACTTTACAGAAAGCTGGTTCCCTTAAATTGCCCAGAGATCCACGTGACTACACAATGAAATGAATGCGCCCCCTCTTCGCAAGAGACAACTATTACACCGTACCGGCCTAGTAACCATCCCCCAAAAACACACTTTATGTATACCTTAACGCCTTCGCAAATATCTATTATGCAAATATCTAATTAGTAAAAGCAGTTGGAACACAACTAAAAGATTGTCCACTGTGTCAGTTATCTCTTATCAGGACGTGAAGTAGAAATCTATTGAAAACGGATATAGTGTGGGGTTTAAGTTTGGTAAAGGAGGATGAGTTTATGCAACAAGAAGAAACCTTTTCCGTAACACATCAACGACGAAGTTCAAAGTTGTTGGCATATACAGGTTGTGGTCGTAGATTTTGAGTTTGGCGCATCAACCCATTCTCTCCTGTATCGTACACATATATATTAACACCGTTGCAATCAAGATCAATGAATCTGCATTTTAGAATTTTGGTTTTCTGAGTCTTTGTGGATGCTGGGTAGAGTATGCAAAGCAAGGTATGATTTGGACTCCAAAACTGTCAAAGGTTGCTATGACGCACCACAATCCCTTGCCGGGCACAACAAAGTGAAGCTTGGGTGGGTCCCCCTGGACACAGGGGGATTGCAGGCAACGAGTCTGCAGATGAGCTCGCGAGGGCTGGCTCGGAATCTGCATTTATCGGTCCTGAACCGTACTGTAATACGTACTGATTAACGAATGGGAAAACAAACTTCGCCTAGACCAGTGGACATATGGTCATGGTCTTATCCAATCCAAACGTTTAAACAGGCCGTACTCAGGAAATACTCAATCTGAACAAAGAAAACATAAGCTAACAAGTTTTCTTACGGGCCATTGGGGCTTTGCCTCGAAGAGGATGAAAGTTCTAAGCTCATTTTGTGCGAATATCCGGCACTAATATGGTTAAGGAAACGTATCTTCCATAAGGAGATACTCACTTCAGTGAGTTTAAAAAACTCTACTACTAAGGACTTTCTAGCTTTCATGGTACGTCTTTTGGGATAACTCCAACACTCCGATACAATAGATCTACCCTGGTCGCAGTATCGTTGCCTTCACGGCATGGGTTGCACAACAGGAAACAAAAAATATTAACTTGCTAGATTTTGATTGACAAATCAAGCAAACATCCGTCAGGCTACATTTGCTAAACTAAAGCAATTTCGTCTTAATTGGCGCCGTCGTGGGTAGGTTGATTGGATTATACGCTACCCATTGAACAGAGAGTGAATCCACTCATCTCCGAATTGTCTTACCACAGCCGACTATGGTCGTCACTCCTGCAGTACTCCTGGAATTCCAGATTCACCGACTTAGTAGGAAACCCTTTGGAAGTGACTGGAGTTAGGGCCTGGAAGTTTCAGTAGAATGTGGGAAGCTGTATCATCCTCCACCCACCGTAGAATTTGATGAAAAGTAAACTTGGCACCCATAACGCAGTGCCATGTACATTTTGTGACTAGGTTTCTGGAAGGTTTCCTTTTTCGTATTGGATGGATGTGTCGACAACTACGCTGGATTTTAGGTTCAATTTCCGACACAAACAACAGCCATCATTCACTGATCAACCTCTCTCGAGTCACGGACGATCGTCAGAAAGTGTACCAGTCTAGGGAAAGCTTCTCAAACTTGTCCTGTAGGTAAAAAAACCTGTAGGTCCCCACTGACTGAGATATTGTCAAACCCTAATGGACGCACGTAGACATAAATAAACTTCACCCATCAAGAAAATACACAAAAGCAATGCACTGTGACCAATTTACTGAGTTTCGTTAAGTTTCGTTCACTTTCTCTGCGTACTTAAAAGGCCAATATTTACTAGTTTGGAAGCAATTGTGGCCCTGAACATTCTTCTGGCTACTTTGCGCAAGCTTTTAAGACACGCTTAAGCATGCATACGTCGATTATGGCTGACTTGTCCTCATGATCCTGCTGTATGGTTGGAATCTGCTGAGTATTGCCTGGCAATAGTGTCGGTATTCTTTGCAATTGTATTTCCACCAACTCTTTCTCTCGCTTAGTCGTCATTTCCGTTTGAGTAGTTGTTACCGGAAACCCTTTCAACTTTCGGATTTTAAATCAGTCATCTTTCTTTATTCAAAGCTTACCTAACTTCTGTTTCATTTCTATTTAAAGATTTCCAAAAACGATCACCTTCCCAAGGTCATTTGCAGGGTGTGCTATGAAAAAATCGAAGCCGTTGAATTTCTGCGAGTTATGGCTCGGCGCACGGAATCTCTTCTGAAGGATTTCTTGAAAACTCAAAGCTCTCAGGTAAGTCAGGCCGCTGCGCCTCTCGTTACCTGGAACAATTGACACATTTCATGTCCAGAATCAATTTCAGAATGAATACAACACATTTGCAATATCATTGTCGACTGGTCGTCAACCAGCAAAACCCGATGAAGTTGTGGTAAACGTATCTCTGTCGGACCCCCTGACGAAGGATATCAACAAGAAATTGCTGGGAGCTCAGCGAAGGAAAGACTCCCTCGATAAAGCCTTCTCGCCATCACAGATTGGAGCTAATGCTGTGACCAGCAGTCCAAACGTAGGTCCACTCACAATAGTCCATCAGATGCCAAGGAAGAAAACTTCGTCGGCAATAAATCTCATCGAGAAGAGGAAGAACTTGCAGATGGCTCTGACAAACGCTACAACGGTAACCTTGGAGCCCCCGCCCCCAGTTACAACGGCCATAAAGCTTCCGATGCGACCAAAAATGTCTACAGCACCACCTCCGCCACCGCTGAGGCACATATCCGAAGCCCCTGCAATCCCGCAGAAAGTCGAAATTCATCCGGTAATTACGGAGCACACGGCTGGCCTTGGGCATGCCATCACACTCGGCAGCATAATCAAGGACGAGGATCTTCTGCGGCTGATCTTGAAGGCGCTTAAGTGGCCCTTCAACAACCAAACCATTGACATCCAAATACAACGGCTTAAAAACACCAACTTCGGTGATATCATTGTTGATCCGAATCTGCTCCAAGATGAAGATCTGATACAAATCCTTGGTCCGCTGATACATCCCACAATGACAGCACTACCCACGAATTCACAGCAGACCTATATTGCCATTCCTCCGGAGTCGGGGTCACTGCCGCCCTCTACCATATCCTACAAGCTGCCGGCGGAAACGTCTGTTCAGATCATAACAGTTCCACCTGAGGAGAAGGTCACACCACCAAAGGCGCAGCCAAAGCCTCCCACCGCCAATGTGCGCAACGTTGTGCCAACGAAAAAGCGTCGATCTGCACAGAAATTCGCCAACACAGGCGTGATTGTGGTCTCCGACGAGAGCGAGGACGACTCTCTGATGGAGATAAGGGAAACCGACAATGTGCAGCGCTTCGAGGTGCAACTTGATCCGGCGATGTATCAAGACGCCAGCGAGAGCTCGAACAGCAACGAAGCTATGTTAGCCACTCTGAATCGCCAACGAGCGGCCCTGATGCGGTGTCATCGCAGTAAGCGAAAACAAAGTCTGATTGGAGCCAATATTGAAATGGTGGACGACATCATGATCGTCGACGAGGGTGTTCACCTGAAGGAACCATATCCAGAGGTGGTCTTGGTTAAGAAACGCCGACGAACTCCACCGCCGGTTATAATGCCGACTGCATCCACCTCATCGCTGAAGCCGATGAGCAGCTCAACGCAACCTGCTAAGAAGATCTCAGCCCCCCCACCAATGTTGGCCAAGGCGACGACTGCACCGCTTCGAAAGCCCACCACAACTCCTTCGAGTATACGAAAGGTGTCTCAAGCCGAGATGCCAGGTTTGACGAAGCTGCCCCCCAAGAAGGATATCCAACGCATTGCCGTACCCCAGGCAGCGATACCGACAACGTCGCTGCAGAGTTCGAAGAGCACAACTTTGGCAGATGCCGATTCGACGACGAAAATAATCGTAAAAGAGTCAAAACTGCCGAAAGACCAAAAGGCATTCGCAGACATTGAGGAGCAAATCACAAAAGTTCGAATTGGAAAGCCAGTTCACAAGCCTGTTCAGAGCGAGGGAAGTACCAATCCAAACAACCCCATTGCGGACGGCGAGGTGGTCATAGTCGTTGAATATGAAGCCGAGAATGAAGAGCTGACAATTGAGACAGTCGAAGAGGCACACAAGGTTGTGGAAGTTATAGCTGCTCCGCAAGTTGAACTGCAAGCGCAAGAGAGCGCAGCTAAGCCCAACGAAAATGAAAAACTGCCGGAGGAACTCCCGCAGAAGTCGGATGATTCTGTTCTGCCGTCTATGGAAAATGTCGAAATCAAAGAGGAGGAAGAAGAGGTCACACCAGCCAACGAGGTTGAAGAGTGAGTTTTCGATTGTCTCTCTAAGTGATGAAGACATATTCTCAAACATAAGTTTATTTCCAGGCCATTGAATGAAGACATATCGCCAGAATTTGATGAGAAAAAAGAAGACATAGAACGCTCAAAGACTCCAGACAGTGATGTCAGCAAAACCACCAACAAGACGGAGTCGCCCAGGTACACAAGGTCCAAGCATAACCAAAAGAAGCTGCCCAAGAGGCCCCAACAACAAACTGCCACGTAAGTGCCATCCATAGTCCGTCCCGAACGGTTTCACTCCAGCTTGCGTTTCCATTCGTTTCAGAACCACCTTCCGGCCGGCCCGAAAGAGTAAAACTCTGTCCAAATACTACAAAGGACCACCAGCGACGTCCGAAACAGCTGGCAGATCTATGAGATCCAGGTTTGTGCGCTGCAACAAGCTCTTGAGAAACTCACTCCTATTGTGACTTCCTCTGATTCCAGGTCATGAATTGCAAAACATCGAACGCCCCGAGTTGAATCACATGTGAATCAATTGTAAAAACAAAAAACTCAACAGAAAAACCCGAAACCGCTAAATCAAAAATCCTCATGTCAGTTAGTACGTTTCTTCTTCTAACATTTAGGTGCTACGCCTGCGAATGTGAGGAGCGTGTGCGGAAGGAAAAAAAACAACTCACTATTCTTAGGTAGACATAATCGCAATGTAGTCGTAGGCTTCTAGAACACTTGTTAATCTTATTTTAAACTATACACTGTATTTATTTGAATATGGTGTGTTTGAATTGCAATTAAATTGAATTCGTTTAAATTATACGTACACTGGTTTTGTTTGGATTTGTGTTTCAGCTGCGTTTTGCGCCGTAAGTTGGTCAGAGACCAGGACCCGCTTGATATAGAACCCGTTCCGATCTGTCGCGGATTTCATATATCTTTCTCTGAAGCTTTATATGCTCAATCAGACAGTCCGAACTATACCGTTGAACAGCCTGGCCACTGACCTGTCGAATCGAAGGAAGACGTTGCTCCAGTGAGAGGAGAAAACTGGAGGTTGACTCAACTAAAGGGTGATTTTTTAAAAGCTATAGGAAAGTTTTTCAAAAAAAAAAACACATAAAATTCAGAAAAATGCATGAAATCTTTATTTGAATCGATAGTACGGTCCATATAATTTAATGTTTGAAGATTATTTCATGCAAATGTTGACCTTGACTGCGCCTCAAATGGTCCATCCGCTTAGTCGAATTTTGGCATACTCTTTCCAACATTTCGGACGGTATCTCACGAATAAATGCTTCAATGTTGTCTTCCCATGCGTCAATTGAAGCGGGCTTGTCTGCATAGACATGGGCTTTAACATAGCCGCACAGAAAATAGTCTAAAGGCGTTAAATCGGACGATCTAGGCGGCCAATTGACCGGTCCCGAACGTGAAATAAAATGTTCACCGAACTCGCCCCGCAATAAGTCCATTGTTGCGCGTGCTGTGTGGCATGTGGCACCGTCTTGTTGAAACCACATGTCATGCAAGTCAAGCTCTTGCATTTTGGGCACGGTAGCGCTCAGTTACGTTACGATTCGCATCATCTTTGAAAAAGTACGGTCCAATGATGCCACCAGCCCATAAACCGCACCAAACTGTGACTTTTTCTGGATGCATTGGCAGCTCTGGCAATGCTTCTGGCTGATATTCACTCCAAAATCGACAATTCTGCTTATTTACGTACCCATTGAGCCAAAAATGAGCTTCGTCATAAAATGGAAGAAGCGCGCGATGAACTTTCTTAACAGAGCACGCATTTTGATAATAAAATTCAATAATTTGCAAGCGTTGTTCGTTTGTAAGACGATTCATGGTTAAATTATAGACCAAACTGAAGATCTTTGACAGTGAAACAAAACACGAAACGTGCGTCAGCTGTTTAAACCAGTGTTGCCAAAAAGATAATAGCTAAAAAATCACCCTTTATTACACACACAACTCCAGCATTGTGTTGGACAAAATAAATAGCTCATCATCTGGTCCAATTTTGTTCTTTGCGCGATTGTCTATTCGATGATTGTTTTCGAAAGTTTTGGATGGGTCCTTGGTCTAACCCCAACAGCCACCACTCGCGTAAGTGAAGCCATGAATTCTAAAGTCGCTCGTGCCGTGCATTAAACCCAGCATAGGAGTCGACGCGCACTGCAGCAGATATACGCGGCCGGACGGACCTTATTTCGCCTCATTCAATGGACACCAGCATCATGTTTAACAACAGATAATCCACAAGTCAGCATTATACATCGAGCTAGACCAGCCATCTTGTTAACCGTAAAGTCTTTCAGCGGATTGTATATTTTATAAGATTTCGACGGAGAGAATGAAAGCAAGGGTGGTCTGAAAGGTTTCCGACCACAAGGAGATGCTGGCAACTACTCTTCATCTAACGTTAAAATTTGTTTGCGTACTTTTTGAATAAAATTTAGCGAAATTTCATCAATTTTAAAAAAAATCATTTGCCGAACTGAACATCATTGCCAGAGCCACGACATGCGAACGGCCACTTTCGCAGACCCATTCACGCAGAACTTTCGTTGGTCAAAGGCAGCCACGATTTCTGTACCGAACAGCATTCACGCTTCAGTTTTGAAAGGGAATCGCGACTTTTTTAAGTGGTGCTAGGTCCTGGTCCTGGACCACCACTTTGTGGATCGCGTTTTCAGTTCGAGAAGTCGCCAAGGAAATTATTGAACATTTTAAAACGTTAATTAGGACGTCCATTCATAACTAAACCCAACTCTTGCCATAAAGAGAGACATCTCATCCGACACGGGATATCAGCTGCACTTCACACCTCCACTGACTAAATATCTCGCAGTCGGTCCGACGGAGTTTGATCGAGTGAAGGCACTCATTCGACGTCAAACGCTTCCTAGTTCTTTGTACATCATTTTCAATCCAGAATATAAGTTTAAGCAAGTCAACCCTTACATCTGTGCCTTCTTTAATGTGGCACATACACAACTGAAGGAGTTGATGCAGTTGCGGGAACATGTGGGAAGCCCTCACGACGAATTTCGAACTTGACCATTTAAATACAGTGTAACTCATTTCCCCTTGCCTCAGCAGAACGACGTCACTATTAACAAAGATCACTCACAGTCACTGTCAACCGACGAAATCTGCCCAAGGGATGCATGCGTTTAACTTGGTGTACATACATAGGTGGAGAGCAACATCAATCAACTTGGTCTGCGTAACTGGAGACAGCTAGTCAGAGAACGCCCTAACAGTATTCCTGCTGGTTGAAGCTCAAATCAATCCTAGAATGTAGTGTAACACAAAGAAGAAGAAGGCCTGCACCAACAAGCTTCTTCTTTTGTGCCCACCCTCCCACCTTCCACTAGCAGCTGGCACATGTATGTGTCCCCCCGCCCCGTCACCATGCCACTTCCACATATTCGATGAACAAAAAGTCGTACCCAGTAATTCATCGTTTACCTCTGAGGGAGGAAATTACGCCTCGGATGGCATTAACTTCGGAGGCTATCGCTTGAAGTAAACCACCAAGTGAGTTTTCACATCTAATATCTGCCTGTGCTTAGGCGGCTACGAAAAATGTTCTTTCGGCTGCTTTTTGAAACCGTAATCCCCACGTGCATATCCCATTATTCAGCTCTACTGGAAATCATTCATACCGCAGCCTCTGTGCCGGGGACATGGCACATATACGAGGTATTTGCGATGCCTGACTGCCTGATGGCAGATGCCTACCGTGCGCCAATGCTGTGCCAGGAGTTCGTAGAAATGTATTGAGCTCACTTAATGACTTTTAATGTATATAGGTGGCGGGTCAATCGTCAGTCAATATCTATTTATGACGGGTCTCAGGTTGGGGTTGCATTGTTCGAGGTTTTCACAAACTCACCCAAATGTGAGCTGCGAAAGGTTTCCTTCTTCATTCTGCTCAAATTGGCGGCGTCCTCGTAAGACGGATGAGTATGCAAAGACTTGCTCGAGCCTCTTGTGTACTTTGGCGCCGTTTCATGCCGTCAAAGCGATTATGATTGGATTGGGATTCATGTGAATGAAATACATTTTTCTTGATCTCCGAACATTGTTATTTACAAAGCACATATTGTGTGCCTTGAATGTTCGATGAATGGACCAAAAACGAGATTACTCTTGGTGATAACTTGCAGCGCAGAATGTGTGCGAGTGATATATTTTTTACAAACATGATGTCGACCAGAACATGGCAGTCTACTTACACATTCATTGTTACTGCTCTCATTTGACTGAAATTCCATGTGCCGTGGAGTGTCTAATAATTGATTCAATCAACATTTATTTGTTCCAAGTGACCATCTAGTATCTTTGTCTTGCCGCCCAAGACTGGAGACTTTGGCGACACAGTTGTCGTTGCAGGGATGTGTGCTTCGTTGCCGATGAGCCGACGCACAGTGCGGCGACCCATAGAAAAAAATCTTAGAATAGTGAGAAATATTGTCTTCTTCTTCTTCTAGTGGCACTACAGTCCAGGGTGGACCTGGGCCTCAGCTCCAAGTTGGTTGAGGACCGTCTCCACTTGTGTGGCCATCGGTTCCGTTGGCGTCCTCTATTGCGTTGTCCCACTGGTTGGGAGTCGAAGACTCTTCGGGCTGGAGCAGTGTTGCACCAACAAGCCAATGACTTCCCAGTCCTTAAAAGAATAAATTAAGAGCTTTATCAACGAAATTTAACCGGATTTATGGAAATCTGTCGCGAAGAACTTCGATTAAGGAAATAGCTTTACAGCAAGAAAGTCTAGCTTCAACAGCACCCACTTGTATTGTGCATGCTACTCTTCCATCAAGAGTGGATAGAACCTACAGTTCTATGCCGACCTACAGTTCTAGAATCTTCGGTTCTATGCAGACTCCGAACGGCATAGTTTGAGCAGCTTTATCTAGACAGGAATAAATAATTTTGGAGCCAGTGACTCGAAAGAGGAGAATCCGTGACTTACTCTGGCACCCCCGGAGTAGGAGTCGACGCAGCAACACACCACGTCTAGGCCACCATACGTTTAAGAAATAGACAACCTTATATTCTATTTTTTTTTATCTTGTCGTACTAGAACCCGTGTTGTCTACAAATGGATATGAATATAACAAATCTCCTGAATAGTCCCCAGTTTGGCATACAGGTGGTGGCACAAATACAAAACCCATTTCATTTTCAGAGTGTAGCAGTCTTCAAAAGACATGTGTCAGAATTTCATGACAATCCGACCACCCTGATAGCGATTAATGCGAGTGTGTCCATGGACGGATATGAATTAACGAATGAATTTCACAATCGAATAAATTGGCAATTGTTAAAAATTTAATTCGATTGTCGATTTATTCGGTCTCATTAGAAAACAATCGAATAATAATCGAATCGAATCGAATTCTACGATTTCTTCTCAGTACCTACTCACACTCCAAACAAAAATATCAGCGTAAAGCCGTTGCTCCAATAAGAAACTATACCTACCAAAATTGGAACATTGGGAACAGCCAAACCTCTGTAATTGGAACATCCTTAAATCGAATTTTCTATAAGTCAAACCAAATTTCTGAAAAATATTGGTTCCCGTGGCTATTTGAATTTTGGAGGTTCGACTGTATTCTTCACCCTTCTCACACAATTAGTGAGAGGATTGTACTCTCGCTCTCATAAATGTTAAGTTTAAATTTTAGTAGCGATGGGAAATTGAGAATAAAAAGTTTGTTCCAGCAATACACCTGACCAAATACACACATGACACAATCCAACAATCTCTCCCCGACTTGAAGAATAAGCGAATACACACAATCTAACAATCTCGCTCAGAATTGAAAAGTCGGCGAAAACACACAATTTAACAATCTCTTTCCGGCTTGAGAATCGGCGATTACACACATTCGTTGACGATTGGAATCGTACCTACAAGAATCGAAAATCAGCAAACGACTCCGCTTAATTTGAATTCGAATAATTGCGATTGCGACAACAATCGAATTATTCGATTGTTTTTATTCGCAATTGCCCCTCGATAGTCCTAACCAGGGAAAGGACTATTAGAAAACATGTCCGAAGTAGATTTGAAAAAAATCCGCAGTAGATTTAACTCTTTCGCAGTAGATTTTTATATTTACAAAATATAAATAAAATATTGCATAAATACACATAAATTATTTAAAACAGTAAAATAAACATTAATTTTTCCTTAAAACAAAACAGAACAAAACAAAAATTCATATCAGTCTTAAAATTTGTTCAAAAAAGAGAACTTCGCTAGCTATTCATCGGTTTATTTATAAATTACCCGTCGACGATTGAAAAGTGCTTAAAAAAGTCTTTAAGATCCACGGAATCTGAAGGATACCAACAATCTTTATTAACGTCGCCCATTTTCATCACACAGAATAACACTTTGTAAAGTGGTTGTGTTTAATTTGTTTCTCCTTCACTAAACTTACTGCCGAAAATGTTCCTTCTGCCGCGCCACTGGAGCACAAAGTTAACATATATGTGCAGGCCAAATACAAGTTTCTTTTTAAAAATGCAATAAAATGAACAAAATTATATTTATTCCATGTATTATGGCTTTATTAGTAAGAACAAACATCCCCATTAATTATGAAGTACAACGTCGCACAAGTGGCTGCCTCGGCTGGCTTCGCAGTAGCGCATTCTGTCACCCCAATTTTCCAAGACCTTGTTGATGGTCCCGAGCTGTAGGTCACAGATTGCTTGGATGATATTGGCTTTAGGTGCTTGAATCGCTTCCAGATAATTGGCATAACACCGACACTTCACGGTTCCCCACAAAAAAAAATGAAAAGCGGTCAAATCGCAGTTCCAAGGCGGCCAATTGACATCGCCAAGACGGCTGATAACACGATTTGGGCATTTGGTGAGCAAAAGATCACTGGCCACATCCTGCATGAACCAGAGGTCGTTCAAATCCATTTCTTCAATTCCAACGCCCACCGTTGACTGAAACGTTGTTCCCAGCCACATTTCCGAAGAAGGCCGAAGCAGCCACATTCTCATTTGTGAGCACCGTACGACGACGGGGAGTGTTGTCCACGAGCATACCAGTCTCACGAGCGAACTGTTTACACAAACTTGCGTACAGCACTCGCAGTGGGTGCTTCATTTCGGTCAAAACGTCTTCTTTTCAAAAAAACGCACGGCTTGGGCTACACAGCACTCACTTTGGAAATAAGCTTTCAGTATTTCCCAACCGTAAAGCGACTTATTTCGCTCCGCGGAGGTATTATACTGACTTTCTGTCAAGACGGCCAATGTAAAAACTATCTATGATCTAAAAAAAAAACGACTAGATGCCCCATCCTGTACATAAATGATTAAATGTTTTTTCTCCAAAAGCGTCTTCTTCAGTGATAGAATTAAACAACATTTTTGTGGATTACATTTACATATTGAATGATTTTTTTTCCGTAAGACCAAAATTGTAGTAGATTTTACTTAAAGCTAGTTGATTGATTTTTCGAATAAAATGCAGTAGATCTAGTACAATTGCAGTAAAGTCACAACCCTGGTCCTAACCCTCACTTATCAGACATCAAATTCTAATGCTCGCTTCGTTAGCTATTTAGGCTGAGCACAGATTGAGTCATTTAAAGTTCCTTCGTCCTTTCGTTCGTAGAGAACGCATTTCTGGAACTTTCAGTTTTTATCAGGATCAGACTTCAATGATGTTTACAGAACCACGAATCCCTATCCAATCCATACTCAATGTGAGGAAGGACAAGGTTTTGAACACAGCACACCAAAGTGATGGCACCAAAAACAGCTAGAGCATAGTTTTGAACTCAACCTTAAATACATTTTCGACAAACGCAAATCTCCCTATTTGCCGTGACATCACATAGAACTTAACCGCTATTTGTGACACCTGCATAGTAAACCTGAACGACACCGTGAAGCACTTCGGCGAGGGAATTCATTCAACGTTCTGCATGAGCTACCAAAAGTCTACAAGAGCGATCAACTTTGTTTTGTGTTTATTTTTACTGCTAACGAGTGCTGCTCAACGGAACGACAAAATGTTTACCGCCAAAAAAGATTCCACGATGAAAATAAAATTAACTTTAATTATGTATGTATATGCTCACGAATGACTGTACGAATTCAGCCAGTTTTGCTCTCTTCTACTGCCAGTGTTGCTGGTCTACAGCACATAGACGCTCCGCGAATTAAAATCCCTCCAAGCATCAGAAATCAAATTGTTTTACTCGCTTTTCTTTTGGAAACACAACAGAGTCTCCCAACAACAACCATCGACCTGTACGCGTAGTTTCCAAATTTATGTGGCAAATCTGTCTGTCGGCGAGGTGAAAGTCTCTCGTCAGTCGCACATTGTCGTATGCGACGTCGTTTCGTAGCATTGTATCTAATCAATTGCACGAGTGAGTGTATGGGAATTCCTCATAATTATTCTGGATACATCATCGTTTAATTACGCGACTCACTTGACTGTGTCTTTATCTACCTATTCTCATTTTGTGTCAATGAAGACTCGTGAAGAATCCAAACAAACAGTGAGTAGCAAGTAAACAATCGCCGCGTGTGAAGGCCTTGTGCAGTTGTCGGTGGGCCAGTGATGAAGTGCTAGAAGTAGTTAATCGAATCGAATGTAATAAAGTGAATTGTTCTCGCATCATGCCCTGCTTCTCAAAGAACAAGAAACGTTGCGCGAATTCTGATTCCAACGAGAATGAAAATCATCATGTGAGTGTGTACTGTGCAAAGTTGTTGCTTATTTTTAAATTATGACATTGAGGCTTGCCTTGCCTTTGGCCATCTGTCTGAGAAGAAATTGTACATCATTTGTATTTTTGTTTTGAGAATTTCAATTCGTATGCTCGTTTGTTGTGGTCTACGACGATCTCTGGTAAATGGGAAAACTTTTAGATCGATTGAGTTATTAAAAGTCAATCGGACGGGTTGGGACATTAACGACTTCTACTGACGCCGATGTCAACGAACTAGTTCTGACTCAGTTTATTAGACCAGTTGTTCTATGTGGTTTTTTTCTAGTGTAGATACAATAACCAGTTGAAGGTTTTTGAATTGTAGATATTTGAATATCTTCTAGCGGATTTGGTGATGCAAAAGCATTGATTCCTTGTCTTTTATGAGGTTAGGTGTTGAAAGAGTACAGTTCCATCAGAGGATGTGGTTTCGGAAGTAGAATTCGACTCATATAAATTTTTCGAAAATTCTTTAACGCATTGGACCGCTGCACTGTGTGTTATTTTGCGAATCTAGCGGAACTTAATTCAAAAATCAAAGTCGTCCGAATGACAAAAGTTTGGTATCAAACTACAAGTATAAACCAAGGTATTAAGGTTCCGCATGGAAACGGTATTTACCGTTGTGTGACAAGGCAAACAGCAATCATTTTTAAGCAAGAGAAATGTAAAACTTTAGTTGCACTATGTGACTCAAATTCATCGTGCTAGTGTGAAGTAAGTAGGAACGCTATCTTTCTAGTTTTGTTTCCAATTTCTTGCCTGTTATCTAAGAAATCTTTTTGGTAAGTTTGAACCTTGTACGACCTCAGCAAATGGTGGTAATTTTCGATTTGATTGAAGCCCTTAGAATTATGCGATTTTTTTATATTCTAACTTTGTGCAGAGTTTTCAAAATGTATCCGCGTGTAGCCGCCTCGAGATGTTATTTATTACCTTCTCCGGACTATATACAGCTGTGTTGAAAATAATAGTAGTGCACTTTTAATTTGAATATCCCAAGCAATTCCATGCCAATTTTTTATATTCTCCCTTCATATCCCGAGCAATTACAAGCAAATTTTGTTATATTTTCCCTGAATGCAGCCTGCAAAAACTTATAACGGTAATTGACAAAACAAATACTGATCATATTATCCACTGCATGTCGGTTGTAGTATCAGTCAGCCCTTAAAGGTTTGGCGAAATGCTTATACAACTATTCAAGAAAATAGTAGTGTTCTAATTAACTGACTTAAAATTTGATAAAAAATTAAATTTAAGGGTAGAAACATAAAAGTAAGAACAAATAAATATTTTTAATTTAGATTATAGTAAAATCTTGAACTTTTAATTAAACAGTGAGCCGCAATAAGCATTGCACAGAGCAGGAGAGGCAATTAATTTTAAAGTTAAGAGCAGATGGAAAAGCTTATAAAGAAATTCAAGAAATCATAGGATGCACAACCCCAATGATTGCTAACGCAATAAAGCACAATCATAAGCGCGAATCCCGTGGATGAAAAAAAACATCAGCATTGGAGGACAGGCGAATTGTAAGATATAGCAAGACGCACCCCTCTGCACCTTTAAATGTCATCCAAAAGGAGTTGGGGCTAAGTATTAGTGCTGTCACAGTCCGCAGGCGGCTGTTAAATGAAGGTCTATACGCTCGGAGTCCCCGCAAGGTACCATTACTCTCTAAAAAGCACATAGCAGCTCGGATAGCTTTTGCCAAAGAACACATCACCTGGCCTGTGGAAAAATGGCGCAATATATTATGGACTGATGAGAGCAATATTGTTCTTTTTGGGGCATGTGGGTCCCGTCAATGTGTTCGTCGTCCTCCAAACACGGAATATCGCCTTCAATACACTTTAAAGACCATAAAACACGGCGGTTCTTACCAAGGTGTTGGGCCTATCCATCTTATTTCTGGGATCAGGGACCAGACTGTATATGTTGATATTCTTGCAAGCGTAATGTTTGGCTTACGCAGAATATGAAATGCCTTTAATATGGGTTTTTCAGCAAGATAATGACCCGAAACATACCAGCAAAAAAGCCAAGGAAAGGTTTCGGGTCAATGGGGCTAATGTTATGGTGTGGCCCGCACAGTCACCAGACCTTAACCCCATAGAAAACTTGTGGTGTGACTTAAAGAAAGCAGTGGCGAACGCAAAGCCAACCAATAATAGAGAACTTTGGCAAGTAGTGCAAAGAGCGTGGCAGAATATTACAACCAAGAGATGCCCGGATTTGGTGGTCTCCATGCCACGTCGATGCAAATCAGTCCTAGAGAATAAGGGGCTCACAACCAAGTATTAAGGTTATCTTTTGTTTAAGAAACATTTTTTGTTTGATTTCTAATAATTTGGGTGATTTTTTAAAAGCTATAGGAAACTTTTTCAAAAAAAAAACACAAAAAATTCAGAAAAATGCATGAAATCTTTATTTGAGTCGGTAGTACGGTCCATATAATTTAATGTTTGAAGATTATTTCATGCAAATGTTGACCTTGACTGCGCCTCAAATGGTCCATCCGCTTAGTCCAATTTTGGCATACTCTTTCCAACATTTCGGCCGGTATCTCACGAATAAATGCTTCAATGTTGTCCTCCAATGCGTCAATTGAAGCGGGCTTGTCTGTATAGACATGAGCTCTAACATAGCCCCACAAAAAATAGTCTAAAGACGTTAAATCGCACGATCCAGGCGGCCAATTGACCGGTCCCGAACGTGAAATAAAATGTTCACCGAACTCGCCCCGCAATAAGTCCATTGTTGCGCGTACTGTGTGGCATGTGGCACTGTCTTGTTGAAACCACATGTCATGCTAGTCAAGCTCTTGAATTTTGGGCAAAAAAAAGTTGGATATCATCTCACGGTAGCGCTCACCATTCACAGTTACGTTACGATTCGCATCATCTTTGAAGAAGTACGGTCCAATGATGCCACCAGCCCATAAACCGCACCAAACTGACTTTTTCTGAATGCATTGGTAGCTCTTGCAATGCTTCTGGCTGATATTCACTCCAAAATCGACAATTCTGCTTATTTACGTACCCATTGAGCCAAAAATGAGTTTCGTCGCTAAACACAATTGAACACACAAATCACAACAAAACAGAGCACGCATTTTGATAATAAAATTCAATAATTTGCAAGCGTTGTTCGTTTGTAAGACGATTCATGGTTAAATTATAGACCAAACTGAAGATCTTTGACAGTGAAACGAAACACGAAACGTGCGTCAGCTGTTTAAACCAGTGTTGCCAAAAAGATAATAGCTAAAAAATCACCCTTTATTATTTTGAACAGCGAAATTCTGTTTGTAGTTTTTTGTTGCTATATATTTTTAATTTCCGAGCTATAAATGTTGTCAATTAAGAATGAATTATTTTGTTAAAAATACACTTTTTATATCTATAATTAAGAATAAAAATCTTGTATGTACATGAAATTCAAAAATAAGTTGTTGTCATTTGACAAAGCTTAAATAACCAATATAACTAGGCGCACTACTATTACATTACATACACAACTGTACTTCCAAAATCCGTTAAGACATTTTGCGCTCAGCTGCGCACCCCATACAATTTTATTTTTTAACATCGCTCATGTGCTCATCTGCTCTAAAGAAGAACACACTATCAGTTTTTTAATTATATTGCTGGAATATTATTTCTTATCACTTCAATCCAGGCCATTTTTCCATCATTCCCAAGAAAGGATTCATTTGAGAATTCTTATCTTATTTCCCTAAGATAAAGGCAAAATGTACAACTTTGGGATTTCTCCCTTGCATTCTTGGATTCAATCATTTGAATGTCTTTTACACATTTCTGACAAGTTAGACATTAAGAAATGGCAAGCAAGATCACAGATCATAGTTGCGAACAAGAAAAACCACATTAAAAAACGATTTCGGGATGAAATGGAACTGCTAGTTCACATGCCAAAGCAAGTAGTAAGCAATACGAATGATGGTAACACAACATTTAAGCGAACATTTTTTTTTCGAAGCGTTGAGATGAGTGCGGATATAACAGGCATCAGCATGATCTACCATTTCCGACTTTTACTCGAAGTAATATCGGGTGAATATGAAATTGATGCCGACAAGTTTGCAAACTATGCCAATGCAACAAAAATCATATATCTAGCGCACTACGCATGGTACCTCATGCCTGCAAGCATACATAAACTTTTGATACATTCAAAGGAGATAATTCAAGCCGGCATACTGCCACTTGGTCAATTGTCCGAGGAAGCCCAAGAAGCGAGCAATAAGGAATACAAACGATTTCGAGAGCATTTTAGCCGGAAATCTTCCAGAAAAAATACGAATAGAGATGTATTAAACAGGTTTTTAATATCATCAGATCCATATCTTTCGAGTCGTAGTACAGCGCCCTATAGAAACAGGCATCCACTACCACAAGAATGTAATACCATGTTAAAGGCTAGTAGCAGTTCCGATGAAGACGATGATGAGAGCGACTAACTTCAAGTCAAACAAAATGGACTACAATGTGTTAATATAATAATAATAATATTGGTGGCGCTACAGCCCGTAGAGGGCCAGGGCCTAGCTTCTCAGCAACCACTCGTGTTGTGCGTGCTATTGTTCTATCACGAGTGGAAGGGACCTACAGTTTTACACCGACTCCGAACGGCCAAGTTTGAGAAGCTTTTTCTGGACAGTTATACTCTTTGAGCATTCAGTGACTCGAAAGAGGTGGGGCCGTAAAAAGTATTTCTTGTCGTACCAGGAATCGAACCTAGACAGGTAGGTCCAAGTGCGAAGGAGTCGGCGCACATACCCACAACGCTACAATGTGTTAGTTTCATCAAAATATCTCGGCACTTATTTGAGATAATGGGCTAGAGTAAAAGAAGTGATTTCCCTACTGTCTTTTCTGAACACATTCATTGGTGAAAATTTGAACAAAATCGGTTGAGTGGTCTTTTAGTTAGAGACGTTTGTATCCATGAGGGTTATGGAGGATGGATGGCGTGGGCTATACGCCCCCTATCGGTGACCACATGTAGCTATTTGTTTTAAAAACTTGATAGAATTACTTTTTTTCCTTCACCGAATAGGAAAATCCATAGTTTAGCTATACCAAGCGCAACAGGAATAGAGTTCCGCTAGATGTCGAATATAACACACTGTGCGCTGGGACTATCTTGAATAAGGTACCACCCTTGTGGACGTATACAGACGAAGATTTGAAAAGGTTGTTAACTTGGGAAAATCGATTCCGCATTGACTCTCGCATTTGTTGAATACGATTAGTTAACGAAAATGCAAGTTTAAACACGAAAAATGCAGGCAAGCACTAGGAAAACGCGGTAAGTAAGAAAGAGGGTTTTTATTTTGAGGCTTCTGATTGATGGCTATACTTCATACGTTACATTGTTCAATGATTACATCGTTACTGAAAAACCACCACCTTACGATTTGCTAAACATTGTGACCACTCTAACAAGCAGGGACCGCAATGTGCGATGTCTGGAAACTTAAGAGCTCCTTGCGGCCTTTTATGAGGCTTGGACAGTTTAATTTGTAATCGACACCATCAAGTGAAAACAATAAGAGCGAAATGGCTAGACTTCCTGACTATGCTTCGCGTTTTGTGCGTCGTTGTAAGGTGGCTTCCTTTTAGAAATCGTGTCAGGATTACATAGCTTGTGCTGAATATAGTTAGTATAAGACCTTTATAATGTTAAATAGGGGTCTTACGGGGCTAGACGTCTCACACTTGGCCGCTTGTGAATAGTGACTCCCACACCGTCCATGAATCAAATCCCGATCACCACACCAAATTTTATCTATGCGACAGGGCCATTTCGAATCACTGACACTGATTGAAGGAAATATTTGTGAAAAGCGATTTTAAAATACCGCCCTTCGGAGTTGGCATAAAACTGTGGGTCCCCTTCACTTGTAAGACAACATTAACAAGCACAACACGAATTGTTGCTGAAAAAGCTCTGCCCAAGTCTACCGCAGCGCAAAGCAGATGATGGAAGTTCATTGCCCTGTAAGTAGATCACCCCGTCTCTGCATTCGGTTTTTTCCCTTCGCCGATATAACTTCATTGACTGTAGAATGGCGGACGCAGCTCCAGCCCGTGGAGGACGTGGTTCTCGTGGTGGTAGTGGTCGTGGTGACAAGGAAGACGCCAAGAAGTGGGTTCCAGTCACCAAATTGGACCGTTTGGTTCGTGATGCTCCAGATCCAGAGTTTTGAGGAAATCTATCTGTACTCTCTGCCAATCGAAAGAGTTCGAAATCATTGACTTCTACTTGGGCTCTGCTTTCAAGGATGAGTTGCTGAAAAGCACGCTCGTCCAGAAGCAGACACGTGCTGGTCAACGTACCCGTTTCAAGGCGTTCGTCGCCATTGGTGACAACAATGGACACATTGGCTTGGGAGTTAAGTGCAACAAGGAAGTCGCTACTGCCTTCCGTGGAGCCATCATCTTGGCCAAGCTGTCGGTTGTTGCAGTTCGTCGTGGTTACTGGGGTAACAAGATCGGTAAACCCCATACCGTACCATGCAAGGTCACTGGCAAGTGCGAGTCCGTTTCGGTGCGTCTGATCCCAGCTTCCCGTGGTACCGTGTCGGCTCCAGTCCCCAAGAAGCTGTTGACCATGGCTGGTATTGAGGATTTTTACACATCGGCTCGTGGCTCGCCAAGGCAACCTATGCTGCCATCGCAAAGACCTATGTACGTTTATCTGACACCAGATTTGTGGAAGGAAATACCACTTGGCATGACCCCATACCAAGCGTTTGTCGACTTTTTGGCCGACAAACCACGTGCGCGCCATGTTGAGGCCTAAATACAGCGGAACTTCACACACTGTATGTCCTGTTGACGGGAGCCAATTCATCGACAGTTGAAAATAAAATTAACACATTCAATTGGCGTCTACAACAACAAGATTGGTGTTCCAGTCTGTAAATGCATGGATAATACCGAGACGGAGACTACTTTCTAGTGAGATCCCCGACTCTTGTAAGGTTTCTCAGAAAACCACTTATCTCTTAGGAAAGGATCGTTGAATCTAACATTGATCCCTCCATTGAACATTAAGTTGGTCTAAGTGAGCCAGCCCAAGGGCCAGCAGGGCATCCTATCACCTACCATGTATGAAACTCGTACCGCTTGTCAGATGTGTAGGCATTAAACAACGCGTAGCTGTGTTTCACTCTGAGCCTGTGCAAACTACCACCTGTCCCTCTCTACATTTGCAGTACATAAATTTCACAGTTGGGCTGGAAAAAGTTCTCTTCGAGTCTTTAATTACTACTTAGTCCTAATTCGGGGAAACAAAACGAGAAAGGAAACAACGCATTCTACACTTTACTAGATTGCTTCTACATGTTTAGTTATTCTTTCTGTGACCGCCTATTCATTCGTGTATACAGACTGCTTGCCTCCTGCTTACGTACATACGGAATTCTCACACTCCAACCGAATGTCACAGCAGAAGAAGCTCTCATCCAAAAATAGGCTAAGAAAAGTGAAAAAAACCTAAACCACTCACAATGTGGCAGCTGATTGAACATAAATTCAAGAAGTGAAGAGCTCATCAACTCACAAACACTGTCGCATTCGATTTGATGTCAAAAAGCTATTCAGCCAGTCGCAACTACGCCGGGTCTACAGTCTACACTCAACGTAATTCAGCACACGAGCACAGCGAGAAAGAGAGAGGGCGAGAGAGAACGAGCAAACACACACTCAGCAGTTGGCACTCAAAAGCAGTTCGCCATCCCTCCATACACATGGCGGCTCTGACGTTTTTCGCTTGCAATGCCATTCGCCAGATCTACGGGCTTTCTCGTTTCTTCTTCACTTCGGGTTTCTCGCTGAGACAAAGTGCACAGTACTTGAGGGTGAAAAGAGATCGTTACCTCTTCCAGCAGTATCGCGACGAGCTATGGAATAACGAGTACTGCCGGAGTGCAGATTCATTAAGTGAGACCGACCAGACGACTAGTGATTGTGGTGTAAAACAATATCAGCGAATTGTCAGGAACATTGCCCGAGATACATTTGACCCGAGTGACATGAGTGCGAAGATTGATTTTACCGCGGTTGAGTACGCAACCGAAGGTCTCTGGGCCGACGGTGAGGGGGACAATTACAAACTTGACTACGATGACATCGAAGTGTTGGACGGTGAAGAAGTGACCGATGGGGTATGTAATCGAATCGCTGAAAATTTGTCAAGTTTAATCATCATCATTTTCCTCCATTAACCCCCTTCGAGTGACGAGTAACGTGTGATAGTGATAAATCGTTTTTCTTATCTTGTGAGCGCATTCGTATCAATTGAAGTTTGTTTGTTGTTATTGAGTGTGTGTGTGTGTGTGTGTTGGGGAGCTGTTGTTGTCATACTTTTCGCCGAAAGGGGGAGCAGTGTTGCGCGGTGACATAAACCAGCTGGTTTACAGTGAAGGCGATAAAACAAGATGAATTGAGTTTTATTGCATAATTTGACGGCTTTAATGTGACATTTTGTGTTCACATATGTACGCATTTGCGCAGTGAGTTGCCGGCGAAATTGCACTTGTTTTGTCAGCTGGGAGTTCATAGATATTAATCGATAGAGCGTTTTCAGGTTTATTCAAAAAATCACTACTCAATTTTCAAAACATTTGCAAATGACAATCAAATTTAAGACATTCTTGAAAATCGGTTTAATGCCACTCACAAAACACAAGTCTTAAGGGACAACTATAATATGCATTTACGAAATGTTTCGCAATGTTTGCACAAAATGCACGAATAGTCATAGAATAGAACATTTGCGTGCATCTGTCAGAATTTCTTCCCGACTTTGTTTTTTTTCCACATTATTACGCGTACATTTAAGGCGTGTTTTTTTTTGAGATGCTGAAAAAGAAAAGTAAGTGAGATCTGAGTTGTTTTAAAAGTTGGTGCGTGTGCGATTACGTTAATGACATTTAATGTCAAAATACTACTGTCACTCTCCATCAAGCGCAACAAAAGAAGTTAGTTTTTGTGAGATGTTTATTTACTTATGCCACTTTTTGTTTTGTGTCAAATGATCGATGATACCAATTTTGTTCACCTAACGCCACCTATGCTTGAGCTTACTCAACGCGCAACCTTCAGTAAAGACAGGCAGGCAACATTTTCTTTCAGTAGGTGTTGTTGTTGCTTTGCGTTGAAATTTTCCTACTCAACTTTCTGCGTATCTCAAAAAAAACACGGCTAGTGTATGCATTTACGAATTCCGATTGGCGAATCGACCTCGACTGTCAGCACCCCCTCTGGTGGCACTTTTCTGTTAGTAAGATTCTGACACGGAAATCTGACAGCTCATACGCTGGAAGAAAATCGTGTTGAAATTTGAAGTTCGGTGGAAAATGCAATTTGTTAAAGTATATGTCAAATGATTAATTTCGGGCGCTATTAATGGTGGAATATCAAGAAAAAGTATGTCAGTTTTGTTATAAGTGCTTGTCAAATCCTTTGAAGCAGAGAATGACTACATTTGCCTACTACATTGGGTAGTGAATGTAGTATACGTAACAAAATGTAGTAGACGTAGTGCTAAGTGTCAAAAAGTAGTTGAGATGTCAATTTAACGTCAGTTCAGTTGTGTTTGTGAAATTCATACACCACTCACATGGTGACAAGCGTGAGGACGGTGCTTGGGAAAGTGGAGGTATGTTGCCAAGGACCGTTTTCACATTTAAAGCTCAACGTTTTCTGTGTATGTACTCGTATTTGTACATTTAACAAATGTAGGTAGTAGATGAAACAAATCGGGTGTGTAATTTATTCGCCTAACTACGCGTATTTAATGGAGTAGATTACGTCATGTAGTCTACTCTGCCATCTCTTCTCTGAAGTATTAGTTTACATGGAATAGCGTAATGAAAAATGAGAAAAAACACATGTACATATATGTATGAATGTACGACTTTTCAACTTCATTTCACTTAACTGAACTTGTTTCAATTAATTTGTTAACAAACTACCAATTGTTGGAGGTTTTGTGGAGAAAAATGAATATAACTCTTCCCGTGACTGTACAGTCTTTATTTCTCTCCCGTAATCTATTTAGCACTGGCTCAAATAGACCTAGGTAAGAGGGACAAGCGGATGACCAGTGTTAAATGCATTTAAAACGACACACAGCCACAGGAATGAATGTCTGGAAGACCCCAGAGGATGTCAAGATATAATGTTAGTGCGAGGAGCACATTTTCGTTTTTTTTTTTTATAGTGCCTACACAATATAACACTTAATATTGTTCATCATTCATATACAACAACAATTTCATGTAAAACTGGTGATTTATTGCATTTTTTAAAACAGTGTTCTACAAAAATTGTCAAAAGTAAACTCTTGACAATCATTTAATACCAAACTTGGACACATGCACTCGACATTCAAACATTATTTGGAATCAAAAGTATTCATTTTCTAATTAATTTCACGTGTTTAAGCCACCACCACATTTGGAAATTTCAATGCAAACTTTTATCGCGTTTACGAACTGTCAGAATTCCGTATCATACTCTTAGTACCAAAATTGTCCGCTAGGGTCACAGGTCGATTCACCAATTGAATATCCGCTGATTAGCCTAGCTTACTCGTAGCTGGGAGAGAAATTTATAGTTCTCTGCGTGATTTTAGTTTTGCAGTGAAAAACATCGAGGTTGAGGTCGGGACTGCAACTTAATCTTCTTCCTGTCATCGTCACAAAAATTCCAATCGCCCTAGTTTCTTATACATTTATTGCTTCATTGTCTGCGAATGTCAGAGGTCTTCGACATGTTTTTAAAATAATGAATACATAGTCATAACATAAAAGGTGTTTTTTAGAGACATACAAATTCAGTGTCAACTAAAACAGTTACGTTTAATGTTAACGTCTATAATAATAGCTTCATTTAATATATGATTGTATGCCATTACCAGCGTTGCAGATATGGCGCAATTGTGTCATTGTGGCACTTTTTTATTTAAATGGCAAAGTTTGAAACCTGGCAAACCTTTGAAAAAATAGCATTTTCATACCAATACAGAGTTGAACGCATTCAAAACAACCGCTGTATCGGCCACAGCTATCGAAAGAGTCGAATGCTTCTATTCGGACAATTTTCAACAAAGCACGTTATCGTCACAATTTCTGCGCTTTGAATACACAATTCTAACAGCAGACATTGAAATTTGTTATTGTTTGAGTGTGATTTGATAATTGATCTAATAAAATTGATTAAAATTGACAAAAACCCAGTGTTTTGGTACATTTCCGTTTGTGGTACCTAAAGCCTTAAAATTACAATTTTTGTGACAGTGGTGGCACATTTAAAAAAAAAATGTCCAATATCCATACAATTAGTGTTTAAATATGATTTCGCGAATATGCGCGCCACGGCTAGCTCAAATAAAGTGCAATCGTGAAGTCCGACAACATTATCTAACAACTGGGGTCGTAGATCAGCAATAACACGGCGACTGTTGACTAGCAAATCGTCCGACGTCTCTGGTTTATCAGCATAGACTAGTGACTTCACATACTCCCAAAGACTTCAATCGAAATGTGTAAGGCCACAGGGTCCTTAAGACCAGTTTACAGGATGATAAATTTGGTTTTCAAAATAGTTGTTTGCACAATTTGAGTTGTTCAAAAACGGTGAAAAACGTACCAACTACAAATCAACTTTGAACTTACAAATTGACAATCTGTAGAAACAGTGCTGCCAGTTTTAAAACCAAACCTCTAGTAAAAAAAACACCCTATAAAATACAACACTTTTTGTACTTTAATTTAATTCACGTATGGTACTGTTATAGTCTAAAGAATCTGTCTACAAAAGATCTCTCATTATATCGAACCTTGCTCACAAACACAAGCTATCGCATGACTGTCATAACGTCTATCAGAAATGAGTCACGAACAGTAGCACACCACCGAAGCAAGTGCACAAAATTCAGACGCTTTGACCAAACGTCAAGTAATCTTTTTTTTTTTTTTAATCGGTTCAGCTACATCGTTTGCTGATGTCAATCAAATGAACAGCTGTCTTCATTGTCAGTCACAAATGTCTGTATTTTGATCAGGATAAGACCATAGACGAATAACTTAGCCCAACTTTGAGGCATTGGAATAGAAAGAGTTGGATAGTTTATCGAAACTTCGTCCATCTACATATGTCTTCGGTTGGAGAGAAGTTTATCAGAAAATTTAAAGGGCGATTGTATTAGCAAGTGTGTCACTGTGACTGATTTGATTCACGGTGGTCGCACACTGTTAATGTTGTTGTTAAATCCAATCGTCCAAATCCATGCTGTTGGTGCAATTATCACATCCTCAAAGGCATGAACAAAACTATGTATCTTCCAAGTGTGGGAAGTGTAAACCCAGCATGAATGTGCATCATTAAAATGAATGACACATCGTTAAGTTTTAAATTTCTTTTGAATTCGTATGATTTGACGGTATTGAGTACTTCTAGTTGTCGAGGAGTGTTCACTTTGAGGATCGATGTGGGAGAAGGAATTACATTTGTTCTGTTTTTCTATTAATCTAAGTTCAGAGGTAGGTGAGAGGTACTGCGTATTGTACTATCATACATGTATGGTGCACTTATTGGTGAGCCTCATTTTAAAACTTCAGACGTTCTTAAACATTTTGTTGCAATTGTAGTGCAATTTTAGTACTGATTTAGTACTGATTTAGTACTGATTTAGTACTGTTTTAGTACATTTTCCTGGTAGCCATGCAAAAATGTTTTCTACTGCAGCAAAATTTTGCTATTCACTTTCTGCCTTATTGCAATAACTGCAGGAGGGGTTCATTTCGACTTTGATCGAATATGCTGGGTATTGCAGTCAAGAAACTGCAGTTGTTCGTGAGAGAATGATACTAGATGCTTTTATGACCGTCTCACGGTCAGCATTAATGTCGTCCCGACCATGCTTTGGCTGCCAGGACGTTCGCATTGACATAATCGGGGAGCTTGATGCAGCGCAACATTAATATTTGAGGTCTATGCTTATCACAATTTTCAACCCAATTGCAATCAAGAAGAGGGGGCCTTTGCAACACCCTCCAACACAAAGCATTGAGTTTAAAAAGTGGAGTGTCTGCCGAATAGAAGGGGTAATGCCTGTAATTAGAATAATCACTTCAGTCCGTTTCGGTAAGTATCAGAAACTGTTCGTACGAGATAACCAGACTCTTCGTCGTCAGCTTAGGCCCATAAATCCAATTTCTACTCGGCAGTCTGTGTGCCAAAGTGCGGATAAATACTTTAAATCATCGTAATATTCAAACATGCTGGTTGAACTTCAAAACGTTGGCATGCCACCAATTGCTAAACACTGCGGGCTGTAAAAACGGTGCAAAATCGAGCAGTACACGAAGAGTCTTACGGCAATGTGCATAGCAGGCCATAAATTGAAACTGCTGCATCCAGTTCAGTGACGGACAGGCGAGTCTTGTGTAGGCACCCCTATTAACAACGAGAACCAATTCCAAAAGGACCAATCATACACTGAAATTGAACAAACTTGATGCAAGATTTCACTGATCACAGCCATCTGACGTCCATTTTGATCACATTTTTTAATCACAAATAAATTTTCCACAGTCTGTCACTAAAATTGAACAACAACTCGCATTTCGATAGGGGCCCCATTCGATGTCTCGCATTCAAGGTCGTCATTGCTTTCAAAAACCGGTTCGACTAAATCAAAGAATGTGCATAATGCCACTTAATTACGCTTCAAAATGCAATTTGCCTGGAAATTGTGTCACCACATCGAGGTCCGTGCTTCAAATGTAAACAAATGAAGCTTTTCCCCCCGACCGAAGCGACTCACCAAATTCACCACAAACCAGCTGATGACTAACAACAAGTACGTCGAGATGTTGTTTTTCATTCGCACACGATAAGAGCAGAAGCAAGTGGGCAGCAAGCTTCTTTTGCAGCTTTTGTTGCTGCCCTCTCACATCATCTGTCACTGTGCGCCAGTGTATGGATTTTTGGTGGATTCGATTGATATGAGAGGCAAAAGCATTTGCTAATACCGCCAAAGCCAGTCGTCGCTGAAACCTCCCAAAGTAGTACCATCAAAAAAGCACACCGATACGCAGGTCTCGAATTGTCGTCGTGTTGATAGGTGCAGAGAGCGAGAGAAAATACAGCCTCCCCCGCCCGTGCGCCCCCACAAAAACAGCCCCAGCGAGTTGGCTTTTTCTTCCCTCACTTCCGAGACGAGAACGAGCTGTAGCTAGTTTTTTTTTTTGTTTTTTTTTTTGCCATCAATAACAGCAAAACGTGTCATCGGCTATTTACATCGAGATCGAATATTTATTTCTCTACAGACCTGACGGCCACAACAACTGTCTAATCGAACAGCTACTTCTGTCGGAAGCTCGGAAACGTGAAGACTGACCGAAAATCAATCGCGCAACAGTAGTGCCCCAGTCGGTAACCTCCCCCGTCCCACCACACCTGCCCTGTCGAAATTGTGTTTGTTTCATCTGTGTTCAGTGAAAAGATAAACAATCGCTAATTCTAATCGAGTTACACTTCATCCGGGGAGCGTGTTTGCTACTAAATAATTAGCTTTCTAGTGTTTAATGTTTTCGAGATATTTACACGCGTCCGAGCTCGCTGGCGGGAGCGCGCAGTCCACAAAGTGATTCAATTTTAGAGCAACATTTTATACGAAACGTGTTAGTGTGTCCTGTCCTTGTGGGAAGGAGATTCCATTTACAGCCGAACAGAGCAGACAACAAAAATAGAAAAGTTCACTAGTAATGCAGTTGCATTGCAGTGGTGGTGTCAAATGACGCATTCGTTTACTGCTAGAAAAGAACAACCCTGCCATTTGTTCAGTTCACTCGTCTCATCGACAACAGCACTCTCGTTAATTTGCGGCGCACCGAGAGACACAGGGAACAGGCAGCACGCCGGTCACACAGCATGACCATAAAGTAAACTTCGGGGCAAGACAAGGCAAGGATACAGAATATTGAAGAGTTATTATGTGCTTCAGGAAGGCATTGAGGTACCTTTTGTGCTGTTCATCGTCCAAGGAGATTGGATTAAATGAGGTAAGCCGAATATCGATGGCTCAAGGATACGTGCATCTTTTTGCACTGACTTCGCTCGCTTTTCGCCATGATGACGAACCAGAAAAGTATGTGGCTCCACTCGCCGCCCACGGGGTAGAGGTAGAACATAACAAATTGAAGCAATGAGTGCTGTTGCCCCCCGGTGTGACCTATGCTAATTGAGTGGGAAAATAATGTGTGTTTGATGGTCGAGTGCTGATTTGCGAGAAGCGGCTTGCATGTGTGCCTTTGGATTTACGATCTTTGAACTGGATTGGGTGATATGCTCCTTCCTTGCGGGGACGCATTCCTCCTTTTCAAGATGATTCATCACTCATTCTGCTCTCCTCATTAGAGGCAAACCCAATTAGGGTCAACGAATGAGATTGATAACAGAACAAAATTGTTTTTTCGGATTTTGCTTATCACTGGCTTAAGAGCGGAGGCCAGGGAGACGGCTACGTCTCACCAGACCTTGATAACGGCTTGTCTTCTGCAGCGATTTAATTTTCCTCTTCGGCATTCGCATTCGTAATTGGAGCACTTTTAATCTTTCTCCCAGCACGTAGTCAGCTTTCCATTCTCCTTCTTCTTTGCGTGGCGGCACTGTCCGCGGAGGACTTGGCCCTCGAACAATTTCTAAATCGACTTGTGTAGGCTGATCCGGGGGCGGAAGTGCTGCGAATCTGATTGACAATAGGTCACTGCGGTAAGGGAGTACTCATTGTCGGCGATGTAGGCAGCTGTGTGCGTCGTTAATTGCAGGGTTCATGTAAGCATGTGACCATAATGGGGACGAGGTAATCAATTATGAAAGTTACATGTGAACAAGGTAAACGGGTCGTACGTTAATGTCAAGTGGCAACTGTTGTCCTTGATATCAGAGCCAATTTGACAACATTTTTTGATTTTCGTCGATTTTCAGAAGACTTTCTTTTTTTTTTCACTTTCAAATGGCGCCATCGACTTCGCTTCAAGCGGTCGGTCCGATATTTGATGAATCGGTCCAATATGTGCGGCTTTATTCAGGCAATCGGGTCTTGAATGTTGGCCTATCTCGACTGAGCACTTGACGTAGCTGACAATGAACGACCAACCTCAAGACGATATTAGCGTTGCGTATTTGAAACTGTGCCGGATTTTTGATAGAAGTTCTTTAATAATTTCCACACCCTCGGCAAGCATAAAACGATGCTCGATGAAATGCCAAACCTTCCTGAGTATCCTGACAGCTGGATGTCATTGCTACCGTGAATCATTTCTCATAATGAGTGCTTTAAGCTGGTTTACTGCTGTTGCCAAAAAGTGAGTTAACCTACTTTTCAAACCAAATAGTCGTGCCTACCTTGTGCAGACGTCATATGTAAAAGAAATGACATCTCTTCAAAGCACAATGCCATACGATGTCGTGTTTGAACGTGTTTTATTGTCTGGAGTTGTGTGGATTAATTTTGTGCACTCATCATATTTTCGTGTTTTTCGAACACAGTATCCTTGAAAAACTCAGCAAACTGTGCTTTCCTTGACAAAACCAAGAAAAATGAATGAGTTCCTGGCTCCACATTTCATTTTTCACCCATCTTCTGGTGCCGTGCCAACTCCACTTACAGAATTATCGATCGATGAGGCATTCCTTTTTTGTGTGTTCGAAGTTACTAGCCAACAATTCCATGCCAAACTTAAGTAACAAACAATTTCTGATACTCCTCTCTCAGTCTCTCACACCCCAAGGGTGAAGTTAGCACATTTTGTTTTTGGTACGCGCTTCAAGGTGAGCGAACTCATCGCATCTAGTTGCTTGCCTGCCACAGCAATTCAGTACAATTTGAAATGACGCCATAAGATGATAACCATTCCTGCTGAAGGAGTATGCTTGGTGCTTGGAGGAATTAGAATATTGATGGCCATGGGGGAGATTCCATTTCTTATGCATCCGCAATTTAGGGCTCTTGTAGTACGCTCACAGGAACGGAGTGCAAATTTGCTGATGAATGAATAAATTTGTCATGCAGTCATGCTGCTACAACCCTGGGATTAAGGAAGTGTTTTGATTTAATTCTGTTGGCATGAGGCTTACATATATTCAAATTGACGAATGTAATTGCACTTCTTTTCGTTCATCTTAAGGATAACACTTGGCTTGAGCAGGCCGAACCTCAAAACACTTACCGGCGTCATCGCTGCCATTGGAACTCACGCGTCAAAATTGGGCCTGTCCTATGGAGACTGTGACTAGGACTAGGAGACGGGGGAAACCTTACCTTCTCTGTAATTGCAGCGCCAAGGGGCCACTTAGGGCCCCCTGGTGATACTTCACTTGAATCTACTTCATAGCTAAGTTACACTTAAACCTTATGTTCAACTTGAACTGTTCTTCGTTGCTGGTAAATATTTAAGTCGAACTTAACTTTGCATCGTTCGAATTAGACTCGTCGTTCTATGCAACCTTGTAGCCAGTTGGCTTGAAGGAGTTGAACTGCTTGGAATCTGTAACAGAGCCGCACTCTTTGAATTCTTCACAAATTGGCCTATAGAACATTCAGATGGAAAAAACTACAACACCACAAAACTGTATAAGGTGCAAAGAACAGCCTTCATAGGCACCACGCTCTGGCAGTAATGCTACATCTTCTCCATTTGAAACGCATCTATGTAAGCTCTTCTATGGATTTAAATGGCGGACTAAGTGCTTCTATAGATGGTTGATGGTACCTCTTAAATGTAGTCCGATCGAAGGTATTCGAAGAATTGTTTTCCAGCGACCTCTTAAATGGTCAACACTATATTCGTTAAAAATGGTCCATCGGTAACGCTTAGTTTTATTGTTGATATCGAAGACGTGAGTCCTTATACCATTTCGCATGTTCCCAGCTTCTACTGCAACCACTGGGCTTGTGCGAGCGTTTTCACGAGTGGAATTTCATTACTCCCAGTTTCACGGCTCGTTTTCAGACACTCGTTGTTGTTGGCCCCGGATCTGGAGTTAATGCACTTTTTGCTCTATTTCTTGGATGATCTATTTTCCTAATGCTCTTTTGTACTTTAATGGGTACGATTTTGTGCTGTTCAGCTTTCATTTATACTTATAGTCGTCTAATTTGTGGTCTGGATAGGGCATCCATGTTTAATCACATACTTTAGACCGAAATGAAAGCCGAGGCATTATGTATTTACTTCAAGATATATAATTCTACAATATGGATCGTTTAGCTTGTTAAAAAAGAAAGAAAACCTACAGCAAAAATAGTGATCCTGCGCACTAACACCACTAGCACATTATGGCCGACACAGTTAACCATCAGACTGTAGGTAGCAGTGGCGTGACGTCCATATATGTAAGCCGATTCCTTTGATGACTTACCTTTTAAGATTCAACTTTTCAACAAGGTATCAATATAACTGTGGCGATGTGGATATGTGCGTCAACTCCTACGCACTTGGATCTACCTGTCTAGGTTCGATTCCTGGTACGACAAGAAATACTTTTCACGGCGCCAACTCTTTCGAGTCACTGACAATGCTCAAAGAGTATAACTGTCTTGAAACTTGGCCGTTCGGAGTCGGCATTCAACTGTAGGTCCCCTTCACTAGTGAGAGAAAAATAGCACGCACAACACGAGTGGTTGCTGAGAAGCTAAGCCCTGGCCCTCTACGGTCTGTAGCGCAACCCATATATATATCAATATAACAAGAATTAATGGAAAATTAATAACAAAAAACATAATATTTGTGTGTCCTATATCTATCTGATATATGCAAGCAACAAATTCTACCAACACACAAGCGTACAACCTGCTAGTCAATAGTCATCCGCTTTCACCTAGTTCTATACTGCTCCACGCATACACATCATTGCATGCCTATTCTGCAACATCACATACGCCAAAGGCCACAGGCGCAGGGCATCATTCTTGGGCGCAGAGTAAGCCGAAAAATGTCGGTTTCTAAAATATGTGGCTGGTTGTGGTTGGTTTCCTTTTGTTGTTTTCCCTTTATCGTTCACTCTGTATGACTCCTCTCTGTCTAACACACGCTTTCTTATGCAAAAAATACCCGCTTTTCTTCGATATATTTGGCGAACTTTGTATGTGTATAAGCGCAACCAGGCGAGTTTTTGGACTTAACTCAACCACCTCGTCCTGGGTCTGGCAAGCGGTCGCCTACATGATGGAATCGCATTCAAGGCACACCTCGGAAGTCGCACATTCGTGTAACGTGACCAAATCATCAAGCATAGCCCTTTCGAAAAAGCAGCTTCTCTACATTGAGTTCCAGCTTGGCCAATCCTACAGGAAAGCTCAGCATTACTCCTCCCATCACTCGTGAACAAGATCCTGAGATACTTGAACTTCTCAACTTGCTTCAATGGGACTCCACTAACATGTACAGTTGATCAGACGTTCTGCATTAACTCTGATTTGTTCACGTTAACCATCATCAGTGCATCTGCACATACGGAAACAAACCTATCGTGTGCGCACCTGAGTTCCGTCTGGGAGGATGTGAGGATAAGTAAGTCATCCGAAAAAAGAAGATGACACCCTCAACTCTACCAATGTGAAACATTACTCGCTTCGACTGCGCTGCAACATCCAGTCCATATAAATAATGACGACTTCTTTGGACTTACGTTTTTAAATTTTCCACGCCACGCCACTGGTAGGTAGGCAGAAGTGGTGGTTCCGTGATAACCGAAAAGGCTCTTATATTTAAAGTGTATTTTAGATAGACATTAGTTCCTTAATAGCCTTCGCAGAGACCCTGTCAATAGAAATGGCCAACCAAGTGCTCTCCATCTGGCTGTAGCAAGTGCCGGGCAGGCGCAAATGAAATGTGTTAAGGTCTCTCTGTCAGCTGTGTTGTTGCAACTGCTACAATGTGTGTTGTATGGGACACCTTGCTTGACGGCATGATCTCCTTTCGGCAAGTATCCGGCACAGACCGCCACCACTCAGCGATATCATGACGTGGTTGTCACACTTTCCCTGTCAGTCTGGCCCATCTGAAGTGCGTAGAGACATCTTCTAGTGGGATGTGCAGTTCCTCTGCAAGCGACCATGGCTAGACCCCAGTTCATCGGCCTTCTCATTTTTTGGGATGTCACTGTGACCTGGAACCCGGATAAGGGAAATCCTGAGCTAGCCTTCTAACGCCGCTAGCTCAACCTGGTATTCCTGTACTAGTTCTATGTAGTAAACGTGGCAATACCTTTCAAGGCTACTTGGTAATCAATTCGTATGACAAACACTTGCCAAGGCTACGCTTCGCGAATAGCACATATGTAGTTCCTCCTGGAACACACTGCAATTGTACGGGAGTCTGTAGCAAGAACACACCCGCACAAACTCTGGGGCATATCTTAGAGCCGTCAGTTTAGGTTAATTAATTACTCCTCAGGCCGACAATCCATGGAGGGTGAGCAATAGCCTGAGCAATAGCAGCCTTCCATCGATGACGGTCCGTCAGTTTAGGTTGCCCACTTAAAATCCCTGCACATCTGCCCGCACTCCGTTCTTTCGGGGAATTTTTTTTTTCCATCACAGAGTACACAAAACACTACGTTCTCTAAGTGTTAACTCTCAGTATCGCTTTACACAGCAGATTTTGCTGCGCGACTAAGGATCATCTACCGATTTTGCATCTCACAGATTACATCAAATAAACAGTATTAATTATAGCATAGTGCATGGATCAATTTTTTAAACTCCAATCGAGACAAGCTAAAATCAATTTCGTTGCAAAGTTCATTAAAAGTGTTTATACACCTTGTAATAGGTTCATTACAACCTCTTATTATATAGTAAATTTCTCATCCGAAGAGATCTTTGGGGAGCATATATATTCATGAGAAAAAGTAAGTCTGGTGAATTTACACGGCAATTAATAATATCGCGGATGAACATGGCTGACGCTGCCTTACGCCTGAAACTTAAGGTTTGCAAGCCTATTATTTTACATCTATCGTCATATTTAGGGAGTTCTTCGAAGGAATACAATTTACGGACAGCATATCTCGTGAAATTTTTTTGTACTCTTTCGAATCTGAGTTCTTGTGTATCATATGGCGAATCCCAAATGATGGAAGAATATTCTAAATACGGTCTGACTAACGAACAATAGATGGACTTAAGACTAGTTATATCCCGAAAATCTCTACTATTTCTTTTCAGAAAACCTAACATAGCATTAGACTTCGCAATTGTATAATCATAATGTGATGCAAAATTTAAGTTAGTATCAAAAATTACACCCAGATCTTTAACCTCTTCTAGGCGACTAAGTCTATGATCATTTATGAAATAATCATAGACAATCGGGGATGTAATTCGATATGCCGTAAAGATATTACAATTTTGAATATTCCGCTCTAGTCCATTGTGCTTGCACCATTCCACTAGTGCATGGATATCCAATTGGAAATTATTACAATCAGTTAAACTATTTGGAGGGCCAAATAGTTTTGAGGTCCCTTTCCACTTGCGAGCCGCAGTCTTCCAATACTGCGTCGTCCCTTGGGAGTGGATTCGAAGACTTTCCCGGGGAGCATTAGTTTCCTTCCGCTCTTCATGACCTATCCATCTCAATCGTTGGCTCTTCATTCTTCTGGCTAAGTCGATGTCTGAGCAGCTCGTACAGTTCGTTGTTATATCTTCTCCTCCACTCACCATCTATGCAGACGGGACCGAAAATCACCCGAAGAATTTCCCTCTCAAAGCAACTAAGAGTAACTTCATCCGCTTTTGACAAAGTCCATGCCTCTGTCCACACCCACTCTCTGAGACCGATGGCGCTGTGTGCTGCGGTGTTTTCTACGCGTACGTCCAAATGGAGAAGATGTAGCATTACTGACAGACGGTGGTGCCTATGCAGGCTGTTCTTTGCACATTGTAGAGTCTTGTGATATCGTATTTTTCCCTTTGACTGTTCTATAGGCAACGTTGTGAACAATTTTAAGAGTCCGGCTCTGTTACAGACTCCAAGCAGTTCAACTAATTCAAGCCAACTGGCTACAAGATTGCATAGAACGATGAGCCTAATTCGAACGATGCAAAGTTAAGTTCGACTTAAATATTTACGAGCAACGAAGAACAGCTAAAGTTGAACATAAGGTTTAAGTGTAACTGAAGTAGATTTAAGTGAAGTTTCACCAAAGTGCAGTGGTGGCCCGTGGCGTTGTGGGTATGTGCGTCGACTCCTACGCACTTGGATCTACCTGTCTGGGTTCGATTCCTGTTACGACAAGAAATACTTTTCACGGCGCCACCTCTTTCGAGTCACTGACAATGCTCAAAGAGTATAACTGTCTTGAAACTTGGCCGTTCGGAGTCGGCATTCAACTGTAGGTCCCCTTCACTAGTGAGAGAAAAATAGCACGCACAACACGAGTGGTTGCTGAGAAGCTAGGCCGTGCCCCTCTACGGGCTGTAGGGCCACCCATATTATTATTATTACATCACCAAATGGCCTAAGTGGCATCTCTTTCGATAGGAGAGGGAGCTGCAATTAAAGAGAAGGTCCACGATAGTTTCTCCCGTCTTCTCGTCTCTGCAGATTCTACAGCTTCTGCACATTCGTTGTGGGACTGGCCCAATCTTGAGGCGTGAGTTACAATGGCAGTGATGACGCCGGTAAGTGATCTTAATGAGGCATCCTGCGTAAGTGCTGTTTGTGTGGGCAAGCATTTTTAGCTTGTCATTAATGTCAGATCCCCCCCCAGAGTTCAGAAGTAGCGCCATTCGTCCGCTTCGCAATTTTCTCTAAAGAGTCAGTTTCGGGAACAATGTCCCGGGATCACAAAAGTTTTATGACAATATACTCGGCGACCTCGTTAAGAGATAGACGGCAGTTGAGGGAAGCCGTCAGACCTCCTCTTATACATTTCCGAGGCAGAAATGGGACAGGATTGCAGTTATTGACATTATTAAACCCAGCAAATGGGGATGCCCAATGCCTGAAGCGTACTTTATTTGCGTTGAGTCACGGTTCTCACGTAGCGGCTCGTTTTTGCTTTCATTTTACTTTACTGCTCACTGAGTGACTAAATTGTCTGAATAATTTTTCTCCAACAATCGAAGCGTTCGCCTCACGCCCTCAATCGCCGGTGCGGTCGCGAAACCCATACGTGAGTAATTTAACGAGACATTCCAATCAGCGATGTGATATGATGGCATCCTCAGAAGTGTGTGCACAGCTGTGACTTGTTTCAAAGTTCAACAGTGGCAGATTTCAGATGTGGTCTTAAGCTTTGTAACTGACCTTGAAACACCTTGGATTCTCCGAAAAAAACCCCCTCCTCCCAACACACAGCAAATTGCTTACTCGACTCAGTTTTGAAGTAACTCCGCTCGGCTTCAAGTGCGTTAGTCTTAGTTCGCTTGCTGACTTCATCGGAGTACACTTGCCGTCTCCATAATCGTACGGAACAGCTAATTGCGGCCAAACGTGTGTGTATAGCCTCTCAAAAAAGCAACAAATATCGCGCAACCCGAAAAAAGCTTCGCCATGTTCGGTCTTGGAATGTGTCAATCAATTCGATGTCGGTGAAGCCTCCAGCCGATGAGTTGAGACCTGCATGCTAATTGGACGCTACGTGGTGACGCAATACGTCATCGTGTGCAATAAATCCAATAGCCTCAGTCATTATGGTGAGTGGTCAAGCGGTGGGCAAGAAACTGCCACTAAACAGCTAATTACCACGGTTTTGGTTTTTTTTTTTTTTGTTGGTTTAACAAAACAAAATCTAGAACGTTTGAAGACCGTTGGTGTTGGGTGCTTGGAAGCGGATGGAGATAAGAGTGTCAAACAAACCAGTTGCCTCTTTCCGAATGCCATAAAGTGCTTATCGCAATGCAAACATGAGTCAAGTCAAAACATAAAAGGCAAACAAAAGCCAGAGCAGTTCTTCGAATGAAGTCACGTTCATGCGGCGGGAGGAGGTAGTCTTTTAAAATTAGCTGAGTTCCTTTGTGGGGGGATGTCACCACACAGGTGAGGTACAGATGGTCCTGAACCAACTTAGACAAAGGGCGGCGTCTACCGCAACCCACTTAGACCGCCATCCGGTCGCTTGTGATGTTATTTTATTTCATGTCCACTTCGCTGAAAGTAATTAGTTGGTTCTTCCCTCCTCTGTAATTTATGTAACGTATGGAAGCAGACCTAGACGCTCCTTTCTGGTTACTATGGGGAATGGATAGATTCCTCCTTATCCTCATTTCTACAAAAGTCGACTTGCTCCCATTTTCCATGCCTGCTTTTCTATTAGCCACTGACCGGCAATAATACTTGTAGTTCAGCAAAAATCTTTCAGGAGAGAACAGTTTTGATTATTAGCAGCTCTGCCGTCTTACATGTCTCAAAGTCTTTCCCTCCACGGTTGACGGTTGTAATGGCATCTGTTAGCAGTGAACAGATGGAGAAGGGTAGGCGATCTTCTGAAGCAATGGTAGTGGGATGCTCTATCTCTCTCGACTCTTTAACATCCGATATTCTCTGTGGTGAAAAACCCTAAATTTCTGCCGCCTTGGCTTGCATTAATGACAGAGCCACAGGCTTTATGGCAGCCTAGCTGTCTGTGTACAGAATGATAGGTTTGTCGTCTGTTGGAAGCATTGGCAGTGACGCGAGCAGCTTCTTGAATGGAAAGAGCATGCAGCCTATTGAACAGCGTCTTCTTAGAATACACTGCTTTGGTTAGGCATTCAAATGGACAGAGATATCTTAAATGACTTCGCAAACACACCAATTTTTTGACCTTTCCCGGTCTTGGAGCCGCCTGTGCAGATTGGGACAGAGTAGCGGTGTTGTCAGCGGTGTATCCAATTGTCCCTATCTGGGATAGATACCCTAAAGCCCATTTCGAAGTGGTCCGTTTGCTTCCGGATCCTCGTGGTATTCCCGGGTGTCCCCCGCTGTACGAATTGTTATATCGGTTGTGCTCTCTCAGTTTGACCGTCACATGGGCAGCTGTAAAGTTTGCGATGTAAATTGAAAGCAGAAGGACGGCGGTCTCCAGAGCGGCTGAACATGTAGATCAGAGTGCTCACAAATTCATGCAAGTCTGTAGACACACAGGATCACCATGAGTTAGTATCGGTCAAACAATTGCTGCGTGCCTCCAGTCTCGATCAGATTCTCTGCTGCTGCCAACTGTTTCCAGCTTCTAGACATGGCATCTGGTAATCTGGGCCTCATTAAATATCCCGACATGATCGCTTGTTGCCGACTCATGATGCTGAACACTTCTCGATTGAACCCTCTTCTTCAATCGCAATCTGGGACAAGCATCGGCCGCAGATCTTCTGATTTTTTGTTTGTTTGTGTAGTATTTTTTTAATCGTGGGTGGATGTTCAATTACTAGGTCCTCCATTTGCGATGGGCGATGTGCTATCCAAAGACGAACGCTCTGGTGGAGGTCTTTGGTATTTCGTCTCCATTTCCTGAGTGTACGGTTTCGTAGTATTCCCATTTTTGTGGCTACCAGTACTTGACATTGGTTCGTATCTTCTACTACATCTGTTGAAAAGTGTTGGCCTATAAAATAAGGCGGCTAGCGAGTGATATGCCCTCCGTCACCATATGCGATGATCCATTCAATCCTGCGTTGAGCGAAATCATCTGTAAGTAAATGAAAGAATATGGGTCCCAAGATGGAACTTTGAGAGGTTCCAGCGGTCGTTGGAAAGGTTGACCACTTTGCGCAGTTGATGTTAAATAGGACGTTCTTTTTGATACGATAATGTTGTCCAATAAGGCAGTTGTTAGGTCCACGTTGTAAGTGAGATAAAGTTTGTAAAGAAGATCAATAATTTAGGAGACAATCCAAAGCTAGGAACATTTCAAGAGATGCGCTATTAACGCCCTGCCTTGGGTTAATTTTTGAAAAGACGTCTCAGGTAGATGTCAATTTGTGGCACAGAACTAGAAAATTCATCGGTTTTTTGCCGTGCTCTCCGTTTGGTCTGGATTCTGGATTCTAGAAGCGGGCTGTGTGTGTTCAGAAGGGATATTGATTCATGCGATGGTCCAACATTTCTTGACCGGTATGAACGTTGCACTGGTTGGAAGGGGTAACTATTGGGATACGGCTTGATGGTTTCTAGATTTTTTCCCTGCACTTGTGTAATATACATATATGCTAGATACAAGTGGGTTTATATGCATTGTGATGAATCTGTTTCTGGGACGCTTGAAATTCGGCTTTGTATAATTATTTTGAATTATTTTGGTAGTGACTTTGGACGAAGTGAGTGCCTAGTAGATGTGCGGCCTCAGGGTCTGCTTTCATGCGCTACACCTTCGTTGCTTCTGGGCTTGAGAGGTTCATAAAGGGTTTTTTTTTTCGGAGGTATAGAACTTTAAGTTGGCAACACTATTTTAACTGGCGGCCATTTTGTCAGCTGTCAGGTGATTTATTTTTAGTTTGGTTTGGCATTTCAACATGAATATACTGACGCCTGAACAACGTGCTTCCAAATTGTGCAAATTTATTTCGAAAATCATGGTTCTGTTCGAAACACGTATCGCGCACTGCGTCCATTCCACCACGATCACTTTTGGTTGAATGGATACGTCAATAAACTGCCGTATTTGGAGTGATGATAATCCTCAAGTGCGTGTTGAGACACCGTTACATCCACAAAAACTGACTGTTTGGTGTGCTTTATGGGTTGGTGGAATAATTGGTCCGTACTTCTTTAAAAACGATGCTGGTCAGAACGCCACAATCAAGAGCCAGGATTACTGATTTTTTCGTTCATCAATTGAACAACCGTGATGTGCAGGAGCTGTGGTATCAACAAGACGGCGCAACATGTCACACAGCTCGTGCCACAATTGATTTATTGAAGGAAACGTTGGGTAGTTTCACTTTACGGATCCGTGAATTGGCTTCCAAGATCGTGGGATTTAACGCCGCTTGACTATTTTCTGTTGGGATATGTGAAGTCGCTAGTCTACGCGGATAAGCCCAAAAAGATTTACCACTTGGACCACAAATGTTGGAAAAAGTTATCGAAAATTGGACCTCCAGATTTGACTACATCCGAGACAGCCGTGGCGGTTATATGCCAGAAATCATTTTTAAATTATAATGCCAGAGGATTATCTTTCGAATAAAGTAAATTTCATGTTAATTTAAAAAAATCATCTTTGTTTTATTCCATTTCAAAGTTCTATACCTCTAAAAAAAACACCCTTTTACATATGTCTCGCGACGATTCCCTTCTCAACCGCTCGTGCATGTATACGAGAACTCATTGTAACTTACGAAATCATTCATCAACTTCATCATTTACTTTTTTGACATCAAAATAAATGATTTTTTTCTTCTTTCAGTCATCATTTCACGACTACGTCGAAACAGTACCAGTCTACTCGAACAACGATCTAGGGGTGATAAAGGAGGGCCTGAGCTTTACAGTCACCGGCTACATTTTACCGAACTGCGAAAGGTAATCGCTTAACTTTGAAGTTCCCAAAAATACACGAATTATCATGAATTCATCTTCTTCTCTTACAGATTCTCGATCAACTTAGTACTAGGAACGCCGACACAGGATATCGCCCTCCATGTCAATCCACGCCTGCCGCAGAACTACATCGTTCGCAATTCTCGCGTGAAGAATGTGTGGGGCGCCGAGGAAGTATCCTCGGCACTGCCCTTCAGTCTGCATCGTGGCTCAAAGTTCGCCATTCAAATTTTGGTCACAGACAATTGCTATATGATCTCCGTGAACGGACATCATTTTGCCGAGTTTAACCATCGTTTGCCTTACAAGTCTATTGCATCAATCGATGTGAAAGGAGATGTCGACAATATCGGTTTTAACCGCATCGAAGCGTCACAATATCCCGAACGCTTACCTGAATCGAAAGCCAAAGAAATCCGGGTGGATCTTGACTCGGAGGAGGAAACATCAACCCCGCCAGAATGGAAGCTCATCACGCTTCACACGAAACCGAATTTCGGACTTGAGCTACCCTTCTACGGACTGCTGCCGCCGAAGAGTTTCGGTGCTGGAAAGTGCCTACGGATAGAGGGACGCGTCAAGCTGCTGCCGCACTCATTCTACGTTAATCTTCAGGGAGGACAGAACATCTGGCCGCATCCGATTATCGCATTCCATTTCAATCCGCGCTTCGCCAAACACGGCGGCGGCATTGGGAAGCATGTCGTCTGTCGGAACGCCTGGTACAACGGCACATGGGCCAAAGAGCAACGCAGCGAATTGGATACAGACTTCTGTCCCGGCAAAAGCTTCAGTTTGGTCATCGTCTGCGGCATGGCATCATACGAGGTGTATGTGAACAAGAAGCTCATCACAGAGTTTCGATTCCAAGTCGATCCCGAAATTGTGGATACCGTATACGTTCAAGGCGATGTCCGACTATGGGACGTGGTGCTCGAGAACTACTCCGCAACAAATGGTGCACAGAAGAAGATCTACCAGAATCCCGCGTACCAAGAGGACTCCTATTAACTCCAATTTATAGACGAAATATTACGTTATGTCTCGGCGCACCGAGAGGTCGGACCAGACTTTCATCTTCTTGATTAATTTTGCATTTCTCGTCGAATGCTAACACGTACATATTTATACTCTGTATCTAATCCCGTATTGCTCATCAGGAAAGGTTCAAGGACAATAATGTTGAATGTTGAAAAACGTAAGAAACGCTAGAAGCGTTGGCAATTCGTTCGTTGTTAAGTTAATAAAATGTTTTTTTCGCATTTCTTTTGAAAGCTCTGTATACATTAACGTATTTATATTTGTATGTGGGTACCCTACAGAAAGGGAATTTAATATAATATGTATATTGTAATTAACTGATGTATGAATCGCCTTTGAAACGATAAAATATACTGATTTAATATTGTTACAACTGGAATTGTTTTAATTTGTGTTTGTCTTGATCGGAAGTAAGTTCCGAAATAAAACTTAAAAAAGCTAGGGATTCGGTGGATCAATAAGTAACAGGTGGCGTTGCTAAGGGATGTTGACATAACCCTCATGTACTGTCATCTGTCACACGACACCATTCAAAATATCATATCAGAGTCAAGGAGCAACTGTAATAGGAATGCGCGAACATGCCGGTCTCACCATATGTGCAGGATGTGCAATTGCACAGGGCTACAGACACAAGTATTGACAATTTTTCTATAAGAAATGCTACTTTGACAGAACTTAAGGAAGAATTTAAAAAAACCTCAAACCCAAGAAAGCTCGTGGTTATGACATAATTACAGGAGAAGTTCTGAAAGAATTACCTCAGAAAGCGCTACTTATGTTTCTCTACCTTATTAACGCCGCCTTTAGATTGAAATACGTCCCTAGTCAGTGAAAAGAGGCGGAAATAATAAGGGTGCCGAAACCGAGTAAGCCCCCAACAGGCAAAAAGTCTTATAGACCGATTTAACTTCTTCCTATGACGTCTAAAGTGTTCGAACGAATATGACTTAGACGTTTAAGCCCGGTTTGTGGAATTAAGACGACTTATTCCTAATCACCAGTTCAGGTTAATAAGCAAGCATTCAACTATTGACCAAGTACATCGAATAACTGATGTTATAGAAAAATCGTTTGAGCAAAAGTAAGTCTGCTCGATGTTTCGCAAGCCATTGACAAAGTTTGGCACGAAGGCTTTGAAACACAAGCTTCGGCAATTCACCCCGAAAAAACTTTACACAATTTTATCAAACTATCTATCTGAATCTTCCGTGTGAAATATGGGAAAGAATACTCCTTATTTAAACCTATACAAGTTGGAGTACCACAAGGATGTGTTCTTGGTCCCCTACTTTACTTACTGTATGGCAGCGATACACCACAGGACGTAGGCACATTTGCTGACGACACCGCTCTATTGGTAACTGCCAAAACGGTCGAAGAGTCAACTACAAAAATTACAAAAGTTCCTTAGACCGAACACTCAGCTTAACGAAGTAAATCCGTTCATATTAATTTTACGTACAGTGGCCCACAGCTTATTCGACCCACCCCTTATTTATAAATTCAAACTAGTATGGCTTCTAAACAAAAAAAGTTATCAACAAAATAAAAAAGCAGAAAGGTTAATTGAGATTTAAACTTAAACAAAATTGCTTCATTTATTAATTTGAGCTCAAATTAACATACAAAATTAACAAAAACAAAATAAATTCTATAATTCAATGTCACAGCTTATTTGACCCACTGTGTTTAATGAACAGTTGCGATCGCACGAAATTGAGGATAACGGTCCTTGTCGTTATCCTTGTAGATCCTTGTTGCGTCTTTCTCTTTGTGGTCACAATTCTCAAATTGAGTCATCAGTTTCGGTTTGTTTGCATCAAGGAAACACGTGTTACGACGATGGGAAAGCGCACCACAATTGAGCAGCGTGAGATGGTCCTCCATCACTACAAGAAAGGGTGTTCTCGCAGGAAAATTGCTGAAATTGTTATTATACCAGATGGCACTTTTAAGGGTATAATCCACCGTTTTTTGTTCCAAAATCGTGTGGAAAATAAAGGGAGAAATGCTCCAAATAAAATTTTTAGTGCTTCGGACGAACGGTATATTGTGCAAAAAGTGAAGCAAAACTCCAAATTATCGGCACCAAAACTAGCTAGTGAGATGGAGAATATGATAGGAAAGTCTTGTTCAGCAGAAACCATCCGACGTATTCTGAGAAATAACGATTTAAACGGAAGAGTCTCACGAAAGAAGCCTTTCATTAATAAAAGAATTCGGGATTGCCGTTTTAAATTTGCAAAGGAGCACATTACGAGGGATTCAAGATTCTGGGAGCAAGTCATATTTGCTGATGAGTCCAAATTTAATATTTTTGGATTCGATGGACGATCTTATGTATGACGTAAGCAGCCAAATACAGAGTTGCAGGATAAACACTTAAAGCCAACAGTCAAGCATGGAGGTGGTCATGTCATGGTTTGGGCCTGTATGTCAGCAGCGAGAGTCGGAAAGTTACAATTTGTTGAAAGCACAATGGATAAAATGGTCTATCTTAACATACTTAAGGACAACTTGCTTCAAAGTGCAGAGCAATTGGGAATAAAGGACACTTTCCGGTTTTACCAAGAAAATGACCCGAAACATACTTCGGGAATTGTTCAAACTTGGCTTATTTATAATTGTCCCCACGTTATGAAGCCGCCAGCACAGTCTCCAGATCTTAATGTTATTGAAAATCTCTGGTCCATTTTAGACGCAAATATTCGTAAACTTATTACGCCTTAATTGAAAAATGGGCAAGAATACCTTGTGCGACGACGAAGATATTAGTGGAATCATATCCTAACCGGCTTAAAACTGTTATAGGCCAAAAGGGGGGCCACACCAAATATTAATATCAATGAAAATATTTGTTATTCTCTTTTTATTTCCTTTTTTTTCTAAATGGGTCAAATAAGCTGTGACATTGAATTATAGAAATTATTTTGTTTTTGTTAATTTTGTGTGTTAATTTGAGATAAAATTAATAAATGAAACTATTTTGTTTAAGTTTAAATCTCAATTAACATTTCTGCTTTTTTATTTTGTTGATAACTTTTTTTGTTTAGAAGCCATACTAGTTTGAATTTATAAATATGGGGTGGGTCGAATAAGCTGTGAGCCACTGTATAAGAATGTGAATAACTTGTCCGTTTTTATAAATAATGTCCAAATATCCTTCGGTAATGAAGCGAAATACATAAGTGCATACATAAGTGGAAGGAACCCTAAAAAAAAAACGTGAAGAGCTTCAATGAAGATATAAAGACATGTACTGGCTAAGCATTGACAACAAATTGCTTATTTACAAGCAAGTGCTAAAACCCGATAATAAGTATAAAGTAATAAATATATAAGTATAAGTAAGATATGAATAATAAAAATATAAGTTAATAAAATATACTACAAACATTTAAAAAAAATGCACTAAGAACTATCGTCAGCGCGCCCCCTGGTATATACGAAACGACGATATACACAGAGATCTTAAAATTCCATCAAGATGTCGTTGGATTTGTATTTGTGAAGCATAGGAAACCACAAATCGTTAGTGTCTAGTCCATGCAATTGACCAAATAAATACCATTGCAGCATGACGACACTTTCAGCAACAAAAAAAAAAACGGCCCAATGACACCACCTGCATGAGAACCACACCACGCAGTTTTTTGTCGTGGATGAAGTGGATTTTTTGCGGGTTTTTCGCCTGACCCACTGTTTAGTCAAAAACGCGCTCCATCACCATCACGACCAGTAGGCTTTCTTAGGATTTATTTTTCAGAAATACTACAAAATTTGCCTTAAAAATTATCAGATAATAGAAAAACAAATCAACTAAGGAACGGACTTCCATGGGCGTTGTGTATTTTTCAACATACAGTGGAGTCAGTTGAGGGGAATGCCAAAATGTTGGCGAACAAAAAACTCGAGTTAGAGAGAGATTCGACTTAGGCCGAGTCCACTGTACATATATTCAATATTTCAAGTAAATCGATTGAAAATTGTCTGAGTTATGTTCCCGGCGAACTTTAAAAATGCAGCTTTGAGATACATGCGCTTGAGAGGAGACCAAAAGGGAACGTTGTACTAAAATTCGAAATCCGAGTACTACGAGTACTAATCCTTTCGGACATCATAAAAAACAACGATTTTTTCGAAAATGTAGAAATCAAGTCCAAGCTGGCCGCAGGCTGTAGTGAACAACTCAAGGTTCTCAGGACGCAGCACTCGATTACTCTCTGCTGAGACCGTGGTCACATGGACAGCTAGGGAGCGAATAAACTTGTCAGCAAAGGGCCCGAAACCGACCCATCCCTGGCAATCCTATCAAACCACTTCTTGACAAGTGCGGCTGATAAAAGGTGAGACCAACGCATGTTCTGACCCAAGTTGAACAGTGCAAAACCGATAAATTCCTTGAATGCGACAAAAAGTTGCTTAGGCTGCAGCGACATGGGGTGAGAATAGGACTCTCCTCACTACCTCTGTCACTGCCCCAGTCTCTGCCAGTTGTGACATAGATCATGGAGTAATTGGACGAAATGTTCTCCCAGTGTTCTATCAAATATCCATCTAAAATCTCTTTTCAGTTCTTTTAGGATAGCAGGATGGTGAGGCGAAGTAGGTGCTAAGAGGTTAAATTCCCTCAATGGGTTCAACTGGCCCTAACCGAGACGTTGCTTACTTTTATAGTTAAGTGTTAACACCTATCTGGACGTACGGTGTACACCCCAGGGCATATAAGAAACAATGATATTCGTTCAGACCTTGGAATAATAACAGTACACGATAGAAATTGTGACTTTTGTTCGTAACGGTAATCGACATCAACGCCTCCGTGGCGCAATCGGTTAGCGCGTTCGGCTGTTAACCGAAAGGTTGGTGGTTCGAGTCCACCCGGGGGCGATTATTCTTTTGCTTTCGCAAAATTTGATAAAGCTAAATGAAAGTTCTCTAGAAACAATGATGGACGACTAATCAATGAAGCTTGTAGCAGACTCTATCCCTTTGGTATATTTTTTTGTTCAATCGAATTCATTTAGAATTTTTAAGAAGTATTTAATAGAGTCAGCTGCCAGTTCATCTGAAAGATGCACAAGATGAATGAGTGCAATCTCATTTGTTGCCGATATGCGGCTGGAAAAATGTCGCAAAGTAATTGAAATGAATATTGTGCGTTATTTGAAGCAGCCGCAGCAAGCAAGTACCAGATATAATATTCCTAGCAAAATGTCGTTTACTTATTCTTGAACAAAAAAGCCCGAAACATGTTTCTAAAAGTTATAGATGTGCTTGTATGCGACATTTAGGGAAAAACAAGAAACCCAACAATAAACAATCGTTGGTCCTCACTGAAACTTCATTGCTGCAATGAAGGAGTTTCAAAAGAAGTTATTGAAAAAAGACCCAGTCCTTAGTCGGGTATTACGGTACACAAACCGAGTACCGCAGTTAATTTGAGTACATTTTTTCGATGCAGGTTAACCTTATGGGTGCGCACTAACGATGTTTTATTGCAGACAAATCATACCAGTGTTTACTCCAGGCAAGGATCCTTTCCAGGTTGCACGACGGCCGCTCTTAAGAAATAAGGATGAAGTAGTAAAGCTGCTGGTGGCCCGTAATATTTGCAGTATGCAGTTCACTAAACTGTTCACCAGTGTCAGTGTTCCGCTTGACAGATCAACTTGGTGTCGGGAGACACTTTTTTTTAGGTACAACACGCATTTCAGCCCTTTAATTCGGAATTTTCCGAATAAATGAGAGTCGGTTTTATGTAAAAATTAAATTAAATTTGCAATAATTAAATAACGCATTCATTGAACACGTATAAGTAGCAAATATATCTTAAATATGGAGAAGTCGGAACAACTCATCAAAATATCTATTGGAGGTGGATATTTAGAAGTCTGGCAAAACCATGATTTTATTGCTGGAATCCCGGTACTCCACATTTAGATGTTGTTTGGGTTAGTAAAATAATTTTTCATTTTAAGGTCTTGCATTTTTCCATCAATAGGAAGACGTTTTAATGAACAAAACAAATCTCATTAATTCGAAAAATTTATTCGGAATGATCTTCCCCATAAGCATTCTGAATAAACGAGCTTTTCTAGGCCTATAGTAATAATTTTATATTTCGCTAGCAGTATACCGTGAGTTGCAACGCCACCAACTAAAATAAATTTGAAGGAAAGACATTACACAATTATTTATCTAAAATAACACACAATGACATGCACGAAAACTATTCGAAAAACGACAATATTATCTGTTCTATGTGAGCCGGACATGAATTTCACAATTTACATAAATTCTTATGTCACCCACAACTCGAAACGTCATCATTCGTTCGCTGTTTTCGTTTCAATTCAAATCAGCATGAACTGTCACGGCGATATATGAAATTCATTGGAATGACAGTTAGCGCGATCTGTCGAAAATTTGTCGTACCGAAATTGTAACTTTGCAGATTTTCAAGCACCAAACCGTTAGAATTGAGTGTATAAAAGGGCGACATGATTTGGAGTCGATCGCAGTCCGACTGAGGTCGTATATGCACACAATTCCCATTGGAGCTAGACAGATTGTTCGAGTGGATAGACTGAACAACTCGTTTGGTCGTTATCGCCAATAGGAGAACATTACGATTATTTTGTAATCATTGCATTTTTTTTGGAAGAATAAAGCTTTTGAAAATAACTCAAATTGACTTTTCATATTCCGCAATTTACAACTTTCAAATATCAGAATGGACACATGCCGGTTAAATCGCCGCAGTTGCAGTACCCGTTCGTCCCCTAGTTTCCCGCAGCCCATAAGCAACGACCCTAAAGGTGCATCCGTATTTTCAAAAACTCGGAGAGTTCTGCTTTTTACTCTCATCTCCCACAGAAATATGGGAAAGATGTACATCGCATATGACTGGGGATATTTTGCAGAAAGCATTTACAACGAAACATTGATAACCAAGTTTCAAGTGACAAGTGCTTAGCTGTTGCACATGAAGTCCACAGCATCCACCACGAGCTGCTACTGCATTATTTGATGCGGATTTGCGATGATCGTGAACAGAGTTACAACACCAAAAACATTCCCAAATTAATGCATAAACAGAAGGGGTTTTCTAATGCAAATGATATATGACAGAGTTGGGGGAACCTTCTGCTGGGAAAAAGAAAACATTCCTTATTAGATTGATTCTGCCTTAGCTGGTGGGGGGACTGCTCATTCAGCAAAGCATTGAGACTCCCACGGGCAAAACTTCCAGAGCATCCGGTATGGGGAAATTATTACAAAAATGCAAGCTCATTGTTTGGGATGATTGCACGATGGCCTCTTAAAAATCGCTTGAGCCTCTAGAATGAAAGAAACTATCAAGAATTCGGGAATGCATTCATTTTATTTGCTAGCAGGGGGTTTTATTCAAGCACTGCCTGTTATTTCGTGATCGACAACAGCGGCGGAAATAAATGATTGCCTGAAGTACCCAACATTTGTGTGCAACATTTTGCAGTTGCAGGTCCAGAACGACTCAACTACAGAACGTTCCATCAGCCGAGGTAATCTCACGACAGTTACTGGACATTGGAAACGGATAGCTGCCATTTGATGAGATGTCAAGACCAATATCATTGCCTGATCATTTTTGCAATTAAATCGGATCTAAATGAGATCAAATCGAAAAGTATTTCCAAATATCCAAATTAGTAATACGAATGACGATAGGTTCAGTGAACGAGCTATCCTTGACGCAAAGAATAAAGATGTCTAATCAACTTAATAATAAGTAAGGGTGGTTAAATTTTTAAGGGCCGATGTTGAATGTGAACCACACTTAAACGTCAAGTTCTTTTCTGCATTTCATTTGACATTTCTCAATTTCAGACCAACTCAATTTGAACCATGGAATGATACAATGGTCAGAATTGTGGCGAGAAATGGCAACAGTGGATAATCAATTTTCGAAGAAAATCATCTTCAGTGATGAGGCACATTTTCACCTCAGTGGATTCGTCAATAAGCAGAATTGCCGCATTTGGGCGTGGGCGAATGATAATCCAAGAGTGATTGTCAAAAAACCAATGCACCCACAAAGAGTGACTGTTTGGTGCGGTTTATGGGCTGGCGCCAACATCGGGTCGTACTTTTTCCAAAATAAATAGGCCGGTCAGGCAGTTACTGTGAATGGTGGTCGCTATCGTGAAATGATAACGAACTTTTTATAGTCCGAACTGGAAGATATGCATGTGAACGATATGTGGTTTCAACAGGACGGTGCCACTTGCCACGCAGCTAACGAAACAATGGCTCTTTTGCGCGACAAATTCAATGGCCGTGTTATCTCACGTAGTGGCGATGTCAATTGGCCGCCAAGATCATGTGATTTGACACCGTTGGATTTTTTTCTTTGGGGTTATTTGAAAGAAAATGTGTACGTCGATAAGCCAGCAACAATTCAAGAGCGAAAGGATGAGATAATTCGGCACATTAACGGCATAGAACCTCAATTATGCTTCAGCGTCATCGAAAATTTGGACCATCTGATGGAGGTGTGCCGCCGAGGTCGCGGCAGCCATTTGGCCGATATTTCCATCCATACATAATTGAACCATACCAATATTATCATAATAAAAAGAAATGACAATAATTTCGTAAATAATTTGTGTTTTATTCAAAATCAATATCGGCCCTTAAAATTTAACCACCCTTTATAATTCAACTAAGCATTCAAAGTGGGCAAATTTTCGTTTTAAGTCAACAGACGTCGTTGTGGAAGCATATGCTGCCAGAAATGCTAGCACACATGCTAAAATTGAAAATAGGTGTGCCAACTATCGTGTTGCGGAATATTAATTAGCCAAAAATCTGCAACGGGACGCAACTCGTCCAGTTCAGAAATTGATCAACAACGTAGTGGAAGAAACCATTTGAAGAGGGCCCTTCAAAGGTGAAGATGTCCTCATTCCTCAAATTCCCATACATACTTCCAATTTCAAAGATTGCAATTCGCAACTCGGTTGGCCTTCGCAATCCCAATCAATAAAGCTCAAGGTCAATCTTTCGAATTGTCTGATTTAGATTTAGATACGGATTGTTTCTCACATGGACGACTGTATGTTGTACGTTCCCGTGTCAGCAAACCAGATTCTTTATATCAACGCAGACAATGGAAAAGCAAAAAGATACTGTATCCTCACAAGTACGCTGTGATGTGTTCCTCATCCATGCAAGGTGGCAGGGTACAGCTAGTTTACTGATATGTGTTGAAACCAAACGACTGCACTGTGAGTGCAACATGGTATATATATAAGAAACAATGATATTCATCCATCCAGACCTTATAATCATAACAGTACACGAAAAAATTGTGACTTTTGTTCGCAATCGTAATCGACATCAACGCCTCCGTGGCGCAATTGGTTAGCGCGTTCGGCTGTTAACCGAAAGGTTGGTGGTTCGAGTCCACCCGGGGGCGAATATTCTTTTGCAAAATTGATAAATCTTCTCTAGAAACAATGATGCTGGTATCAGACACAAGTCCTTTAGTAAGTTTTTTTGATCAATATCATTCACTTAGAAATGTTGGACTTGTTGCCTGCCGTTACTAATGCTTCGGCATGTCCCAGTTGATCTGATTCATGTCAAATGCTGGCGGTGCGAAAGTTAATCCCCGGCAAGATCACGAAGAGCCAAACGTAGTAGCCTACGCTGGACAGCTTCGATACGACGAATGTGGACCGCGTAGTGAGGTGACCATACTTGGCTGGCATATTCCAGAATGGGTTTGACGGAGCTGATGTATAGAGATTTTGTGAAAATTCTTTTGACCAGGCTTTGATAAAGCCAAGTGCAGAATTTGAGTCAAACACGCAGTCAAACACGGGCGGCCTTCAGTGGTGGCGAGGCTAAAATGTGTACTGCAAGGAGTGCTGCTAGACTCTCATGAACTTCAGGTGACACTGGAAATGTCCCGGGACCACCAGACACTGTAGAGTCAACCACATTTTGACCATTGACTTGGTATACAGCCATGCTGAGGCAGAGTAAGGAAACAAAAACTTCACAAAAATGTGTTTGAATGAATGAAACTATTTCATGAGACCGCCTACAGAGAAGAAACACTCGAATCTAGAGACGATTACAGGAACAACCACAAGTTTGCTGCACACTTGGTGAACTGCTGTAAATCAGTCGAAACGTGTCAAAATGACCAACGACCACCTCCCCCCAGAATCGCCCTATGATGCCAACCAACACGCTAAACCACTACTGAGGTAGAGAACGCATATTCAGCGAGTGGCAAACAAAATTCAAAGAAATCAAAGGCGCCACCTAACGAATACCCTTACCAACGGACCCTCTAGCACTTCGACCCAGTGGACACTGATGCTCTTCAGAGTCGACTTGCCGGCGGCCAATGCAGCGGCGAGAGTGTGTGAAAGTTGCCTACCTTGATGGACACTGATGAGGAATAGAGCTGCTCCAACGCTGGCCGGCTAGATGTCAATCAGTCTGAAGACCTACCTGCTTAGCCACTCCATCGATGGATATCTTGAGGCACACGCCACTTTTGAGACACACGCGGCACTCGCCACGCTCCCGAACTGCGTTGGATTGGGACAGAAATCACGAGGACACGCGCGGTTTAATGCGAAAATAAGAACACGAAGATAGGAGAAGGGAAAACCGACCGATTCAAAGGAGTGACGATTGGCCGAGAGGAAATTATCTGAACAGACACTACGATTGGGGGTTTCATTTATTGCACTTTGGAGGGGCTTCTTTCAAACCGCGAGGGAAATTCAAACGACGACGCCACTGGACACGGGACATATTTTTACACACAAACTTGCACTTTAATGGGATTTATTTTTTCAAAAACCGGAAACCGAGCGATTTTGTGCGACTGGACTCGAATATTGACCGCGAGGGGAATTGCAGGCGAGCAGATGAACCACGGCGGTAGAGGGCAATTTCACTGATGCCTCTTTCATTTTGACGGGATTTTTTTAATTTCCAAACCGATTGCGTTTAGAGAACATTGCCAAATGTTGACCGCGGTGGAGGAACATTATGAGCGAGAATAGAGGAGAATTTCACACGCGACACCGGCAGCCGAAGGGGGGAATCATTTTAGTACACGAAGGAAGGGGATGGAACATCCACGACGGGATTTTAGAAGAACATTATGAGATTTTACAAGGAAATACGAGAAAGAGGCTCACCGAGGGACCGGAACTGCTCACACACTTGACTTTTCCAAACCGGAACGGGATCACACAAGAAAACAGGCAACTTTTTAACCGATTTTCACATTTTTCACTGATTTTCACACTTTTCCACTGAATTCCACACTTTTTCTGAACATCACACCATATTCTAACTGTTCCATAACGGTACACGACTTCGATATCAACCGAATGTGGTCTGGTCCACTTGACTTTCAGCACTCCACTGACAAAATTCTGCTCAAATCGCTTGCGCAACGGTGAGTAGGTTTGCAAATAGAAGGGGTGCACTAGTGGTAGCCGAAGTCACTTCAGAGCAACAGGTGGGAAAGAGACAGTGGAGGGGAACTGCAAATGCGTTTCCTTTTCCTATGGAGTCTGTGCTCTCGAAATGCCGTTTTCGTGCGAAAAGGGAGAAGCGATAGGGGAAACTGCAAGTGCGTGTGCGTGGCAAGATTATTTTGCATTTGGCGGGGTGCACACTCATCGACTTGTGGGGCAAAAATTAATTGAGAACCAAATTAACAATGAACTTGCGCGGCCAGGATAAACGACGTTTCGTCAAATGTGGTTAATAAAATCGCCAACCAGGGAGGTGTCATCCGCCTAGTATCCAACGGTCATTCCATCTTGCCAACACAGGTTTTTACACGCTGCGTTGACGTTAATACCTGGAGTCGTTGTTTGTTAGATCATCCCGGTCGTACACAAGGAGAAGCAACATGATTAGTGGACAATGATGCAGACCAATTTGTATTCACAGAGCCGATGGTCCAACGCTGACTGAGTGTACTCTTAATTTTCTTCCGTCGGCATTTTCACCATTTGATGGTTGGTAAAAAGAGGCAAAGTCAAGTCGTCAAAGATGTCGTTGAGTGTGAGTCCCGCTTCATGGAGTTACTTGCATTCTCTCAGTGCGACAGAGATCACATCTGCTTGAGTTTATCAGCAAGAGTAAGTTGAGAGATGGAAGATATTATGATTCTTTCTCGAAAATAACTTATCCTCGTCGCGAAAACATCTACATCTTATTGGAAGCATCAAGTCCATTCAAAAGCGAAACAATTGCCAAGTGCATTCGAGAAAAGCTCTCAATGTATGTTCTTCCTGTCAAAAATCTTGCTTGCACGCATTCAGTTGCATTTCCAGCGGAAGTCTAGTGCAACCTGTCGCCTTCTGTAAAAACTTACTCAGATCGAATCGAGACTCGAGACTCGAGAGTCGAGACTCTCTCTCCCAAGCAATCACTTTGAGCAGAGTTGTGTCAGTGGAATGCGAAATAATCTTGCCACGCACACGCACTTGCAGTTTCCCCTATCGCTTCTCCCTTTTGCATTAAAGCTACACTTCGAGAGCGCAGAGGAAAAGGAAATGCATCTGCGGTTCCCCTCCACTCATTCTATCGACTGTCTCTGTCCCACCTGTTGCTCAGCGAACTTCACCTACCTCCAGTGTACCCCTTCTATTTGCAAACCTACTCACCGTTGCGCAAGCGATTTGAGCAGAATTTTGTCAGTGGAGTGCTGAAAGTCAAGTGGACCAGACCACATTCGGTTGATATCGAAGTCGTGTACCGTTATGGAACAGTTAGAATATGGTGTGATGTTCAGAAAAAGTGTGGAATTCAGTGGAAAAGTGTGAAAATCAGTGAAAAATGTGAAAATCAGTGAAAAAGTGTAAAAATCAGTGAAAAAGTTACCTGTAAGTAGAAAATCATTTGTTTTCTTGTGTGATCCCGTTCCGGTTTGGAAAAGTCAAGTGTGTGCGCAGTTCCGGTCCCTCGGTGAGCCTCTTTCTCGTATTTCCTTGTAAAATCTCATAATGTTCTTCTAAAATCCCGTCGTGGATGTTCCATCCCCTTCCTTCGTGTACTAAAATGATTCCCCCCTTCGGCTGCCGGTGTCGCGTGTGAAATTCTCCTCTATTCTCGCTCATAATGTTCCTCCACCGCGGTCAACATTTGGCAATGTTCTCTAAACGCAATCGGTTTGGAAATTAAAAAAATCCCGTCAAAATGAAAGAGGCATCAGTGAAATTGCCCTCTACCGCCGTGGTTCATCTGCTCGCCTGCAATTCCCCTCGCGGTCAATATTCGAGTCCAGTCGCACAAAATAGCTCGGTTTCCGGTTTTTGAAAAAATAAATCCCATTAAAGTGCAAGTTTGTGTGCAAAAATATGTCCCGTGTCCAGTGGCGTCGTCGTTTGAATTTCTCTCGCGGTTTGAAAGAAGCCCCTCCAAAGTGCAATACATGAAACCCCCAATCGTAGTGTCTGCCCCGTTGTTCAGATAATTTCCTCTCGGCCAATCGTCACTCCTTTGAATCGGTCGGTTTTCCCTTCTCCTATCTTCGTGTTCTTATTTTCGCATTAACCCGCGCGTGTCCCTGTGATTTCTGTCCCAATCCAACGCAGTTCGGGAGCGTCGCGAGTGCCGCGTGTGTCTCAAAAGTGGCGTGTGCCTCAAGACATCCATCGATGGAGTGGCTAAGCAGGTAGGTCTTCAGACTGATTGGCATCTAGCCGGCCAGCGTTGGAGCAGCTCTATTCCTCATCAATGTCCATCAAGGTAGGCCACTTTCACACACTCTCGCCGTTGCATTGGTCGCCGGGAAGTCGACTCTGAAGAGCATCAGTGTCCACTGGGTCGAAGTGCTAGAGGGTCCGTTGGTAAGGGTATTCGTTAGGTGGCGCCTTTGATTTCTTTGAATTTTGTTTGCCACTCGCTGAATGTGTGTTGGTTGGCATCATAGAGCGATTCTGGGGGGAGGTGGTCGTTGGTCATTTTGACATTTTTCGACTGATTTTCAACAGTTCACCAAGCGTGCAGCAAACTTGTGGTTGTTCCTGTAATCGTCTCTAGATTCGAGTGTTTCTGCTTGGTGGGCGGTCTCATGAAATAGTTTCATTCATTCAAACACATTTTTGTGAAGTTTTTGTTTCCTTACTTGCCTCAGCATGCATTGCCAAGTCAATGGTCAAAATGTGGTTGACTCTACAGTGTCTGGTGGTCCCGGGCCATTTCCAGTGTCAACTGAAGTTCATGAGTGTCTAGCAGCACTCCTTGCACAACACACTTTAGCCTCGTTTTCATTGCCACCACTGAAGGCCACCCCTGTTTGACGTCGGATGCGGGCGGTGGGCGTCGACGGCAGTCTCTCTGCTGGTTCATGACATTCCCTGTAACGTTTAACCCAATGTGCCAAATAGTGGTCATAAGAGGATTAAGAGAGGATAAATGTCTCAGTCGTTTAGCATTTGTGATACTCTTGGTGCGGCCGGCCGCTCTGATGCCGCCTAGGAGGTTTTAAAAAGGTCCATGAGAGCTTTTTTTGTTTCAATCGGCGCAGGGGCTTAGCTTTATTTTTGAAAACTATCGCAGTCTACGGGCTGTGGGCTGGCGGCGGGGGACAGGAGGCAGTTGTTGGTGCAAGTATTTGCTGAGAGAAACACGACCACTGTGCATGGGTAGTTTGCTTGTCAAATAGTTCTGTGTATCGCAAATGTGGGTTCAATGTATTCAAATGCATTCAACTGAATATGTTTTCATCCAGAAATATTTTCAATGAGTACCCACTGATTTCTGTCAAATATTTTCAAATCGCTTTCATCAATCGTTGTTGAAATCGATTCGTATAGCGCTGGCAGTATCAGAGTTGATGAAGCGCCTTCAAAAGAACATTGAAAAATGTTCCTTACCAAGCATTGCACGCGTGCAAAATCCAACAGGGTATGTGAGCCTAGTTTTAATCTGCATCTTCACTGTTCACTTGCAGGTGAGATACTATGACCATCTCGAAACTGACATTCCGGTGCTTTCGACACCCGTGAAGCAGCTCAGCGAAGGGGTCTGCTTAAGAGTCTTTGGCTTCATGCCGGAAAATTGTGAAAAGTAGAAAGGAACTTCAGACGTCGAATATGACAAGAAACTTATTCTTCTTTTATTTTTTGTATAGGTTCGCTATCCACCTTTCAGTTGACAATGCTCACAAGGACATCGCACTTCGCCTTAACCCCCGGCTGCCGCAAAACTTTGTCGTTCGCAATGCCCGCATTGCATCCAAGTGGGGCCAGGCAGAAACTGCATCTGGGTCGCCCTTTGTTCTGTCGCGTGGCAGATTCTTCCGAATTCACATACTCACTACTAGTCAGCATTACCTCATAGCGCTGAATGGGGTACATTTTGCTGAATTCGACCACCGAATCCCACTGAGTGCTGTCGCTTCTGTAAAGGTTTACGGCGATGTGAGCCATGTTCTCGTGACGCCCACTGAAGTGACCTTCTATCCTGAACGGCGATTTTACAGGAAATTTAAGAACCTAGCAATAATGGGTCTCGTTGTCGAACCAGTGAACAAAGAATGCATGCGAAAATTCAACAGATGCTCTGAGCCGATGGTGCCTTTGCCATTCTATGGACTGGTGCCTCAGAACTATCAGTGGAATAGGAAGCATATACGCTTCGAAGGGAGAGTCAAGCTGTTGCCGTTGTCCTTTACAATCAAGCTGCAGAACGGTCAAAACGTATGGCCACATCCAATTGTTCCGTTTCATTTTTCCCATCAGTTCTTGAGACATCGCAACAATCTGCACAAGGGTTTAGTGGAGCGGAGAGTTTGGGATAAGGGTGCATGGATTTCGGAAGAAACTGCATCCTTGATATCGGATCTGTGCCCAGGGAGGCTATTCAGTTTGGTAATTGCCCCCGTAGCAGAGGCATTCGAAGTGTATATCAATGGAAAGTTTGTCATAGACTTCCGTCACGTTGCCGATTACAATTTGGTGGACACTGTGTACGTGAAGGGGGACATTAAACTCTGGCAAGTTGTGATTGAACAGCACAACAGCGAAGCTTTCGTCAATCCCAAAAGGGAGAAAATCCCCAGTGGATTGTTTTTCTAAGTCTATGCGGTGTATCTGATGCGGATATGTGATTCAAGGCACATTTTTGTCGCGACGCTATTGAGAAGGTCGGACTATTGCGCCAGTTTATAGGCTTTATTTGTGAAATATGAAGCAGTTCACGTAGTATGTATCAAAATTCGAAGTTTTCCTTCTAACAAGGACTGACAAGAACGCCCAGACCAGAAAGAGACCAACCATGAGCCGGAGTTCATGAATTTTCGAAGTCGTTGGATATGTGGGCTAACAGATTTGAAAAACACGTTCAAGAATGTCTTATAAAGGGTGATTTTTTAAAAGCTATAGGAAAGTTTTTCAAAAAAAAACACATAAAATTCAGAAAAATGCATGAAATCTTTATTTGACTCGATAATATGGTCCATATAATTTAATGTTTGAAGATTATTTCATGCAAATGTTGACCTTGACTGCGCCTCAAATGGTCCATCCGCTTAGTCCAATTTTGGCATACTCTTTCCAACATTTCGGCCGGTATCTCACGAATAAATGCTTCAATGTTGTCTTCCAATGCGTCTATTGAAGCGGGCTTGTCTGCATAGACATGAGCTTTAACATAGCCCCACAAAAAATAGTCTAAAGGCGTTAAATCGCACGATCTAGGCGGCCAATTGACCGGTCCCGAACGTGAAATAAAATGTTCACCGAACTCGCCCCTCAATAAGTGTTGTTGCATTGTTGCGCGTGCTGTGTGGTATGTGGCACCGTCTTGTTGAAACCACATGTCATGCAAGTCAAGCTCTTGCATTTTGGGCAAAAAAAAGTTGGATATCATCTCACGGTAGCGCTCACCATTCACAGTTACGTTACGATTCGCATCATTTTTGAAGAAGTACGGTCCAATGATGCCACCAGCCCATAAACCGCACCAAACTGTGACTTTTTCTGGATGCATAGGTAGCTCTTGCAATGCTTCTGGCTTATATTCACTCCAAAATCGACAATTCTGCTTATTTACGTACCCATTGAGCCAAAAATGAGCTTCGTCGCTGAACACAATTTTTCGGTAAAAAAGTGGATCTTCGGCCAACTTTCCAAGAGCCCATTCACATTCATAAAATTCAATAATTTGCAAGCGTTGTTCCTTTGTTGTTAAATTATAGACCAAACTGAAGAAGTTTGACAGTGAAACAAAACACGAAACGTGCGTCAGCTGTTTAAACCAGTGTTGCCAAAAAGATAATAGCTAAAAAATCACCCTTTACCTCTTTTGCAATGTATGGAGATGTCCCTCTTGAGTCTAGATCATCCAGTCGTGCAGTAGTAAATGCAAATTCGTTGGTCGCGGTCGTCGTTTCCCAAACTCAATCCGCATTTTGTTTCTGGACACTAGCCGGTATTCAGAAACAATTCAATTCATTTTTTTATTCATCATTTCCTTTGTTAACATAGTTTTGTTATCTTCAAAGCCGGAAGGACTTGTCTGCAGAAGACTGGTTGCAATTATAGACATTATGTTAAGTTAAGTTTCAGTCAAACATGTTACAATTATACAATAAAAAAAAGTTAAAAAAAACAAAAAAGTAGATTAGATTCTGGAAAAAAAGATAGCTTTCTTTAACTTTTTTTAAAATTTCATTTTTTGTTTAGTATCGAAATTCTCTGGGAAGTTCGTTAAGTGCTGATGGAACTGCGACATTAAGCGTCCTTCTTCTGTACTCGTTCCAAAATCTCGGGACTTCGTAGACCTGCTGTTGTCTTCTTTTTGTATTTACTGTCTGTTGCGTCAGGGTTGTAAATGCATCGTAGTTGGAGAAGTGCGCAAGAATTTCTAAATTGTATATCTGTTCGATATTCAAAATGTTATTCAGGTTTTGGACTCCAGAGTTGATTCGTCGGTTTAGTACTATCCTTTGCAGTCGCACATGCGTTTTTTGTAGTGATTGCATTTGAGGCGCTCGTTCCCACGCCAATATGCCATACCTCAGATGTGATTCGACTAAACCAAAATGACACTGTTTAATGATTTCGTGTGTGCAGACATTTTTGAGGTGGAAAAGTGCGTAAGCGGATTGACACAATTTCGTTTTGAGTTCTCTTATGTGGTAACTCCATTTAAAGTTGTAGTCAACGGTGAGTCCAAGATACTTGTATGTTGCCACATTATCGATATATCTGTTGCATCTATCATTTTCTCTTACGTTTTTACATCCGTTTCTGTGCAGACATTCTATGTCATGCATTTTAATTTCGATTTTAGTTTTTGGAATATGCGGCGGACGAATATGCATTACCTTTGTCTTCAGAGCGTTAATAATTAGTCCATGGTCGTGACACCAAGCTGTGATTTCATTAGGTTCTATTTATAATAAGCTTGCAGCTTCATTTACGTTCCTATGGCTAATTAGTAATTACAACCGCTGTGTCGTCCGCGTAGGCGTATCCCGTACCATACTTCAGTACTGACATCAGATCGTTGACTGACATAAGATCGTTAAGGGAAGACAATTCAAATGTTCAACACTTTGCCAACTCTTGATTGCTGAGAGTGATGCTGTTCCACTTGATTTCATCGTCAATTCCAACTGACGATGATTCAGTCACGTTTCCGTTTTCATTACGTTCATACTGCCAGTTCTCGTCGAACTATCAAATGTTTATTACGACCCATGCCGTGAAAGCAACGACACCGCGACCAGAATAGATCCATTATAGGAGGATTGCAGTTATCTCAGAAGACGAAGGTTGAGTTCATAATTGCAACATTGTTGCCACTGCACTGAATATGTTCTCGATGGATTCATGAGTACAAAATACTGTCGCAAGCTTGCAGCAGGTGAGCATTCTCGAAAAAATATTCATAAACGCAACATCAGTAGGCGATAGAAAAGTGAGCGATGATTTCAAATAAAACGAATTGGAAGTCAAGACGTTTTCCCAAAAGAACCAAAATGTCCTTAAAATTATAAGAGAATTTCCGGATAATGTTTTTAAGAACCACTTTCAACTTTCAAATGAAGAAGTCCAACTTTCGGTTTCCCTGCAATCGTGCAACAAAACAAAAATCACTGCCAACTTGATCGCAGTTTGACTGCCGCTTTGCTTTTATGAACGCAGTTGTCGACTGCTGTGATGCATAGTCAATGCAGTGTATTTACATTTATGAACGCCAATTTTGCATAGCTGCCGCAGTTCGACGTTTATGAACTCGGCCGTACTACTTCCCTGGTGAAAGCTAATACGTCTTTAGTAGTGGAGTTTTTTTTTTAAACTCACTGATGTGAGTATCTTCCCCTGGAAGGTACGTTTCCTTAACCATATTAATGCCGGACATTCGCACAAAATGTGCTCAGAAGTTTCATCCTCATCGAGGCAGAGCCGACAGACCTTGTCTTGACACAGGTTTAAATTGTTAAGGTGGTAGTTCAGGCCACAATATCCCGTAAGAAAGCTTGCTAGCAATCTTAAGTTGTCTTTGTTAAGATTGAGTATTTCCTTATATGAATAAGGCCTGACGTTTGGATTGCCTAAGACCGTGACCATGTGTATGTTTGTTTTCCCATTCGTTAATTAGAGTTGTGACTGCTGTCCAATTGACATTAGAGTACGGTTCAGGACCGATGAATGATGAGATTTCGAGCCAATCCTCGCGAGCTCATCTGCGGATTCGTCGCCTGTCCAGGGACCCAGCCAAGTTTCACTTTGTTGTATCTAGCAAGGGATTGTAGAGCGTCGTAGCAAAATTTTGACTGTTTTGCAGTCCAAAAGGTTAGACGAGAGTGCGTTTGTTGCTGCTTGACTGTCTGAAAATATCAGTGTTTTCATAAACATCGGAAATATGCGCTAGTACAATTGAATTTCTTTTCTCATGCGTTTTTTAACACACACACGGTGCAGAATGTCTGCTGTCTTGCCTTAGTTCCAATCTTCAATTCTTCCAATCGACGACCGTTTTGCAGTCAAAAAATAATGACTGCACAATCTGCCCGACATCGATGAGCTATTGACGCGTAATGAACAGAAGGTACTGCAGTTCACCTAAGTTAGTATGATCGTATATCTGCGTTAATTAACATGGATAACGCAGTCCTTTGGTAGTCTGACGTTTATGAAAACTCCCTTAATGCCTTTGTGGAGGTTTTGTCTGGCGCAGATCTCGATGGCGTGGATTTCCGCTTGAAACACTGTAGGATTCGACCCCATTGGTACGGAAATCCATGTGTTGGGTCCAAAGACTCTGCTGCTCCTACTACGGACTCCATCTTTGATCCGTCGGTGTACTATACAATTATTATTTGTTTCGTAACTTCTCGTTTCCCACCTGTTTCTGCATCAGAACAATCTCCAACTTCGTTTTGTGGTTCAGCAACCACTAGCTTTTCATTGTTCACTACAAGTGGGGGACATTCTCTGACCCCAACACCCTTCTTCAGCTTATTTGTCGTGTCCTCATTGCACTCGTGATCGAACACCTCGCTTCAGACTCTGCAAGGCAAATATTAGAGATCAGAGAGTTGAATCAGCTAGTTTTGTAAATATCAAAAAATAACTCTGAACTAAGCTAATGCCAAATTCGCTATCAAATCCATCTGCTTCCAATGGGATTCTATCGCAAGCTGTCAGTTTGCATGGGTTTCTTCAAATTTTACAATTTTAAAACTCCAACTGCGGAAGACGATAATGTAGCATAAAAAGCATTGGGAGAGTCCTATGAATTCTGCCAGAAGACATCGCTGACATAAATGTAGTCCTTGAGCTTCCCAAGCGCTTCCCATCTTTAAATTTAAATAAAACTTTGCTTGTGTGAGACATCATCGATTTTTGGTGGTCGTTTGAAAGGTTATCGATGCCATTACTTATGGAATATAACATCGTTGGGCTTCTCCGAGTAGCGTGCATTTGAAATTTTCCATGACTGGAGCATAAATCTGGCAGAATTTCACCGATGGCATGTGTTATGTTGGCATTGAGGAGGCTTATTCGCATAGACATGCGACTTCAAAAATTACCAAAATTACCGACCTATAGCGTTTGTCGTTGACAGTGATGGCCTGGTCAACGTCGTTCTCAAAGAAAAGGCCCATGTCCGTGAACTCAATGAACACCGTTTTTGATAAAATAATTTTATTGTTTGCACGTGTTGTTGGACGCTGTCACATCCATGGCGATTTTGCAAAACAGACTGAAAAAACTGACAGCCAATTTGACAGATGTAGCTTCAAGAATATGACCGGTATCAACTGCCAAAGTTCGGAAGTCCCTTTAGACCGCTTATACACACGCTAAATTCGTCTGCAACTTTCCAATCTTGTTGGCAAGGGAGGTGAAACGTGCAAGGGGTAGTCCGAGTTGCGTGTGCTCCAGAATTGCTATTCATTCTTCTATTCCCTTTTATTGCTCTTCTCAATGTTGGGTATTACAAGCATGCTACACATATGTGAGAAAGAGATGACACATGTGTGAAAGGGTAGGAAGCGGAGAAATTTAGCAGGAATTGCAACTGAGTTGATTTGTACGTGTAAAAGTGGCTTGCGATCAGAAAAGGGAATTGCAGAAAATCGTGAGTAAAAAGTTGCGTGTGTAAAAGCGGCCTTATGTGCTTCCATTTTCAATTCCTTTGTCTCTGCTCTCCTTATTAAAGATGGGACCAAAATGTACTGCCTTGAGTTCTCTGAACATCGACAACACTCGATATTTTCCCTTCAAGTTGGATTTCTTATTCATTTCCTTGCCTAGGTGTAGGCGTAGAAGATATTGCCCCTTCGTGGAAGTGCCATTTGACTCATGACGATGATGAAGTATTTATTTTCGTTACGTTAAGACTATGATTCGAAAAAGGCAATGTAGAGTAGCTGATACTGAAGAATCAACATTTAGGTACATACTTCAATCGAAAATTACCATTGCTTCAGTCGGAGGATTATTGTAGTTCAACTGCAAGTCGGAGAGGCAACCAGTTGCAGTTGCAAGAAACGCGGTACGATATTCTGCGACATGGTAACAACTTGGTTCCATTTAACACATTGCCTTCATCACCTTCAGTGCTCAATACGTTTTTGAAATGCATGTTAGATGGGGCCTTATTTATTATTTACATATTTCTTAAATACGACTTCCTTTCGACTAATCACAGTTTGGCAACAGGGTGTAACGAAGCACTCGAGTGAAATAGGTGCCAACTTTTTTTATCCAAAATTAAAAAAGGATGCATAGGATAATGCACAATTGCAGATTCAATGTGTACTGCCGTAAAATAGTAAAAATCCTACTGCAAAAACAGTTTGGCAGCTGCTGTATTTGAAATAAATGAGTGGTTGAAGAATTCGATGGGATACATACGATGGGTTGTGGCTTTGCTAGTCCCACATAGAATGTTTAAAGAAAATACGTTCGTCGGTGATGTTCCCCACACAGGAAACCGTTTTGCTCACAGACCTAGTGCTTGTGAGTTAAGGATTCGAAGTTGACTGCATTTCAAGCCATTGCACGAGTTCTGCAGTCAATTTAATAAAATTCAACAAGATGTGCTCCAACTAGTTGGTTGGTTTAAGTGGCAGTTGCGCGGCGTTTTGATACCACACCTCGTAGACCGTGGTAGTTTGGGTTAGCTAAATCGAGCCTGTTTGCTGCAGAGCCGAGGTAGACGAAGTCCTTGACTACCACAAAATTTATGCTGCCCATTACGACGCTCTGTCCGAGACGTCGATGTTGTGCGTCGTTCCATGATGATAGCATGTACTTTGTTTGGCCCTGATATAGTGACAGACCCATTTAAGCCGATTCCACTTTGACGGCTCGCTTTGTTCGTCCAATCACGCCCATGTCGTCCGCGTAAGCAAGCAGTTTAACGGACGTTTGGAAGATCGTGCGTCTTGTGTTGGCATTTGAGTTTCGCAGGATTTTCTCCAGTAAAAGAAGTCACATGACAGCGCGTCGCCTTGTCTGAAACCTTTTTTGACATTGAAGGTCTCGGTGAGTTCGTTACCGACCTTGATGGAGCAGCGAGAGTTCTCCATCGTCATCCTGCACAACCTGACGAGTTTGGCAGGAATGTCAAAACTAGACATGGCGCTGTATAGCTCGTCTCTATGCACGCTGTCATATGCGGCCTTGAAATCGACGAATAGGTGGTGGGTGTCGATCTGCATCTCTAGAGTCTTTTGCAGTGTGAAGATTTGGTCGATGGCGGACTTTCCCGGCCTGAAACCGCATTGATAAGGACCTATCAGGTTATTGACGAATGGTTTCAGGAGTTCACACAAAACGGCAGAGGATCTTGTAGGCTGTTAAGGAGACTGATCCTCCGATAGTTGGCGCAGTCAAATGGGTCTCCTTTCTTGTGGACTTCCTCGACCTCGGCTCTGCAGTAAATAGAGACAATAACACCAGTACCGAGTCCACCCCGGACTGCAGCTCCAAACAAAGAAGAAAGAAGAAGTTTCATTATGTTCGATATACTTTGGTTAGCGATCTCGGCGAGTTCACTAAGAAGTGCCGGACAGTCCCCATGAAAGTTAGGCAGACTTTCCTCTGAGTGGGTGTCAAGGTAACTGCGACAGTGTGAGTTGAACGGCATTCTGAGTCTAGCAGCGTGGATGCCTATGGGCCAGTGTCGAATTTTCAAGTTTTGTACTTGGATGACCTAGTCCCACTTCTACTAGCTAAGGACAGAAAGTGTTGACAGATGGTGAATTTGAGTAGGTTGATTGGGGGCCTACCAGCTCAGTGGGTCCGTTGCCAGAAGCACCTCGCTTGGTCAGTTCGTCGGCAATCTCATTTCCCTATTACGGCTTCGTTGCTCATTTTACTTTCTTTTTTTTTTACAGCAATAGGGATGTAAGTTAATTGCAAATTTGTATGGGTTAGTTATGGTTGCTATATGTAGCCATTCTTCTTAACAAATTATGTAATTTAAATTCATAAGTTTTCACAATTCCTGAATGAAGGCTATAAAACTAAGTTTATTTGCCAGTCATTGCATATAAATCAGCTATATATTTACTCTGAAAAATTGATGCAAAGTATTCCTGTAAATGGAGCGTTGCATTACATTTTTATTCACGCAAGCCCCCATTACGAATATATGTATGTCCTCTTAAAAATATGAGTCATTTTTTGAACACCTTCCGAATAATACAACAAATTACTGCAAATTCAAGAATCGGCGGCAATGTTGCTAAATAATCCGCGAATTTGCCGCCATTTTCGTGGTCAATCCGGGAATCTTGTAAAAGTGTGTGTGAAATACAAGGAAATTCCACACCCACTAATCCTTCACAGCCTACACTTCAAAATTGCCCCCATGCGTAAAAATGGCCCAAGTTGAATATCTCCTTACTCATTTATTTCTGCTAGTTACATTTGCCAGGCAGTTCAAGAACAGGCGATCGTTAGCCTGCACTTAGGCCAGAGATTGGGCCATTATACCACCACGTGGGCGTTCAGATAGAGAGAAGGAGATGAAGGGGGTTTATGACAGATAGATGCTCTAAGAAATTGGCTAGCACTGATGTAGCACTGAAGTAGGAGCCTATGGTGACTTTCCTGATCGAGGCAAGAGCAGGACAGTTGCAAAGAGGGTGGTGGATGTTTTCCTCCTCCTCTTCGTCTAGGCAGCTTCCACAGAATTCGTTGGAAAATAGACCTAGTCGTTTTACGTGAAGGCCTAGGAGGCAGTGTCCGGTGATCATACCCACTGTAGTGCTAATTTTCGATCTCTTTAAGGCAATAAGATCGCTTGATATTTTAGGATCAAGATTGGGCCAGATTTGTCACCATCGGTAATATGAGGTGTTTTTTTTGAGATACTGAAAAAGAATAGTAAGTGAGATCTGAAAAAAACGCTCTTTACTCATGTTTTTGTTTTCTTTTATTAAAGTTTTAAGTTTTAAGTTTTAAGTTTTAAGAGTGTAATTACGTTAATGACATTTTATGTCAAAATACTACTGTCACTCTCCATCAAGCGCAAACAAAAAAAGTTAGTTTTTGTGAGATGTTTGTTTATTTGCTTATTTCCCTTTTTGTTTTGTGTCAAATGATCGATGCTACCAACCAGAAAAAAGAGAGCAAGGAGATATCCAACTTCGGCGAGAATTTCCCCTAGTCCACACCGGAGAGAAATGTGAGAGTAGTGGAACTCCCTTGTATATCACATATACTCTTACAAAAACCATGGATCCACCACAATATGGCGGCCGATTCGTGGATTTTGTGGGATAATGGCGGCAGATTCGTGGATTTTGTGGGAAACCGTCGGCAGATTCATGGATTTGCCCAATCTCATGTACTATTGTTCGGAGGGTGTTCAAAAGGTGACTCATATTTTTAAGAGCACATATAATACTTGGGTGAATAAAAATGTAATGCTATTTAAATAATACATGTAAGTCTATTTACAGGAATATTTTGATTCAATTTAATTCTTCAAAGTAATATATAGGCGATCAGTTTGCAGTTGTATATCATTCATCAATTGTGAAAACTCATGAATTTAAATTTCATAATTGTTCAGAAAAATGTATAAATAATGCAACGAAAACTAATTCATGAAAATGGTTGTCAAAATTTGGAAAAAACTTCCATCACATTTCTTTAAAAAACTAAAATGACCCACAGTTTTTTTTTCAAATGATTCATGCAAATTTTTCAATATTATTATTATTAGTACTTTTACACAAGTTTCGCGTGAATGCATTTTATATGTTTTATTCATACATGTGCAGAAATAAATATGTACATTAAGTAAAGTATTCATTAATTTCACCCTAATGCTTCAGATAGTAATTCCCACAAATGGGAGTTTAATAAATCTGCTTCATGAACATACGCTTTGTTCGTTTGCTTACCCCTCCTTTCTGTGTTGAAAATTTAACACCAAAATTTGAAAAAAGTTCAGTAAAGAGCGAATTTTTAAAAAATAACTCTAATTCACCCCAATACTACGGTTGGGGAAGGGTGTCAGCTGTTTACCAGCTGTTCGTAAGAGCTCACATGTATTCACAGACAGGGGAGAAAAAGCGTATAAAAAACGCTGTCAGATGAAATCAAGGGGCAAGAGAGGTAGAAGTTGGATATCTCCTTGCTCTCTTATTTCTGCTACCAACCTTTGATTAACTTTTTGAGATTATTCACTGCGCAACCTTCAGTAAAGGCTGCAGGCAAAATTATGTTTCAGTAAAAGTTTCAGTAGGTGTTGTTGTTGCTTTGCGTTGAAATTTTCCTACTCAGCTTTCTGAGTATCTCAAAAAAAAACACGGCTATGGTTATCAATCAAAAATATACAATCCATAACTTGATGAATATCACCCAGAATAAGTAAAAAAAAACACGGTTAGATTTCTTAATCAATTATATATATTTTCTTTATCTTTCTTTAAACATTAACAACTTATAAAATATCTAAACCGAGAGAAACAAATGAAGAAGTAATTGTATTTCAAAATGTACACTCCCTTCTTCTTCACTATCTCACTTGTGTCAATACTTATTTTAGATTTATCAAAAAAAAAAAAAAAAACGAATAAAGTAAAACAAAAAGACGACGAAAACGAAACTAAAATTGAATCATTTAATCATAACCCTATATAAGAATTCTTCCTATGGGTGGGATAAAAATTTATTTATTTATTTATTTATATATATATATATTTTTTTTTAAAACTATAACTCAAGAGCTATAACTAAGATAATATCTTTAAATTCTTCTAAATACAATCAGACAATAGTGGCGATTAGTTGGTGTTTCGTGTGTGTACAAAAAGGCAAATTTAATTAATTTTTTTTTGTTTCTTGTTTTTTTTTCTTTTTTTGGTTTACTTTTTTAGTTTACTCGAAAAAGGCTTCTCCTTCAATCACAAATAACAGGGAGACATGTGGTTGAGTATACTACAAACAACATTTTCGCGCAAAAGTAAGATAATACAATAAAACAAAGAGAAAGTCTTGATTTTTCGAATAGTTTTGAAAGTACATGAAATTATTAACGATTTTTTTAAAAAAATTTTTTTTTCCAAGAACTATTTACAAAAAAAATGTACAAAATGAACATTAAACCTAGAAAATAATAAATGAAAAGTTTTGTAACGGTAATCAAGTAAGTCAAACACATTCTTCATTCGAACCGAAATAGAGGTTTATGTATTAGTATCAAACAGTTTTTTTTTTTCTGTGTCTTGTTTTCTTTTGAAATATTTTTGATTTTGTATTATTTTTGTTCAACAATTCCATTTTTGGCATTCAAAAGTATTGTTCTCGCAAGGGTGGAATAGAAAAAATATGTATGTGTGTGGATCTGTGTGAGGGCAATGCTTTTGGGGATCGGGAATGGATGACGGTGTTGTTGAGGCGCGCAGCAGTAAGTTGGGATGATTACAAGTTCTATGTAAATAGGTGTACAGTATATGAATCTTATTTCTATGCAGTATATATAGTATAAGTAACACATTTATATATGAATATATATGGATGTATATATAACTTTGTTTTTTTTTTGTTTTTTGTTTAATTAACGAACTCTTTTAAAAATTGTTTTTGTTTTTTGTTTTTATGTGTTTGTTTCTGTTATACATATTTTTGTTCTATTTCAAATGTAGAATGTAAATGTAAACGCTTTCCAAAAGAATACGAAAATCTATTTTACATTCTCCGAGTGGGTGACAGATACAAAAAATCTTACTAGTTGAACTATATATGTACGTACATCTGTGTGCCTGTGTGGGTGTGGTGTGAGGAGGGGTGGTTTGGGCGGGGATGGGGAAGGGGCTGGTATTTAGTTTCGCTTGTTCCCGCCGAATATGAATACCATGAGTACACAGAAATCCCTTATCGATGTTTGTGTAGCCTTTAGAGTTCCATCGAAATGGAGACGCGCCTGCTGCACCCAATTCGCTGACCCGACAACGTCCACACAGTGTTGAGAAGGAGATGGATTGTTGCTATGGTTGCTGTTATTGTATCTGGAACGATTGTTCAATTTCGATTTCGATGATGATGAATGATTTTGGCGATGGACTGTTGTTTGTTGTCGTTCGCTGCCGCTGCCCCTGCGTATTCTCGATTGGCAAAGTACAGGCGCAACGGTCGCCCTAGAGCTGATGGTTATGCGATTGTTTACGGTGCAGGTGCTGCTATATTTCATCGTGTTAGTAACTAAAAGTCAGACTTGTGTTAGCTGTTAACTTTCTCGGTTTGGTAACTTTGAATGGAAGTTTCGTGGCCATGGCAATGGCCATTCGTACTGACGCGGCACTGGTCCCCGGATGTTTTTCTCAAAATACTTGAAATATGTGTACCACCATTCGCGACCTATGTAATTATTGCTGCCAGACTGAAATCGAAACAATTTCTAAATTATTAATATATGTATATCTCATTCGTTTGATCGCAATATCAATCATGCAGACAATCGTGCCCTTTATTCGGAGGGGGGGCATTGTAACCATGGTCGATGACTCACCTTAAGTAGAAAATGATTGTTGGCCAGCGTGTGATAGGTCCAAAATAGTCTGGTCGTCACATAGTAAGCAATGAGTATGTCAATCGTATAATGACCGTGCGCCAGCAAAACGAATATCACTCCGATAAAGGTCGACAGCCAGGCCATCCAGTGTAATACGAAAAATCTTCTTGGCGAGTCTGTAGACGGAAAAAAAACGAAGATAAGCACGGTTAATTGTATTCTGTCTGGACACCTGTTGCCATCGAATTCACTTACACTCGGCAATGATGAGGTAGCCAAGCACAAGCATCACTGTGTGTCCACTGTAGATGTAGTCTCCGCAGTAGGTGTGCTTTCCATTAATCGACAATCCAAAGCCAGACAAGAGTTGGAATACCCGCTTTGCTATCACGATTGGGGTAGCTGTGGCATTCGACTTCGGACTGCAGTAGTACGTTGTACTCGATACGGGCAGCACCGTCACATACATTGTGATTGAACGCATAAAATAGAGGATGGCCAAGATTAGGAATATTCGCCGCATAACTATGTATCTGAAAGAGAATGAGAATCGATTTTAAATTGATCACCAAGTTTGAGGATGCTGTTGTGATTAGTATTGTGGCGATTTTGATTCCCTAAAATGTGCTAGTTCATCGCAGAGGTTGCGCCGCTGCTGTGTCTACGTGTGAAATTCTGTTTTTGAGTGACAAAGGGTGATTTTTTAAAAGCTATAGGAAAGTTTTTCAAAAAAAAAAACACATAAAATTCAGAAAAATGCATGAAATCTTTATTTGAATCGGTAGTACGCTCCTTTTAATTTAATGTTGGAAGATTATTTCATGCAAATGTTGACCTTGACTGCGCCTCAAATGGTCCATCCGCTTAGTCCAATTTTGGCATACTCTTTCCAACATTTCGGCCGGTATCTCACGAATAAATGCTTCAACGTTGTCTTCCAATGCGTCAATTGAAGCGGGCTTGTCTGCATAGACATGAGCTTTAACATAGCCGCACAGAAAATAGTCCAAAGGCGTTAAATCGCACGATCTAGGCGGCCAATTGACCGGTCCCGAACGTGAAATAAAATGTTCACCGAACTCGCCCCTCAATAAGTCCATTGTTGCGCGTGATGTGTGGCATGTGGCACCGTCTTGTTGAAACCACATGTCATGCAAGTCAAGCTCTTGCATTTTGGGCAAAAAAAAGTTGGATATCATCTCACGGTAGCGCTCACCATTCACAGTTACTTTACGATTCGCATCATCTTTGAAGAAGTACGGTCCAATGATGCCACCAGCCCATAAACCGCACCAAACTGTGACTTTTTGTGGATGCATTGGTAGCTCTTGCAATGCTTCTGGCCGATATTCACTCCAAAATCGACAATTCTGCTTATTTACATACCCATTGAGCCAAAAATGAGCTTCGTCGCTGAACACAATTTTTCGGTAAAAAAGGCATCGGCCAACTTTCCAAGAGCCCATTCACCAAAAATTGTACGTTGCGGTAGGTAGCGTTGTTTGTTTGTAAGTCGATTCATGGTTAAATTATAGACCAAACTGAAGAAGTTTGACAGTGAAACAAAACACGAAACGTGCGTCAGCTGTTTAAACCAGTGTTGCCAAAAAGATAATAGCTAAAAAATCACCCTTTACATAAGAACGTGTTGGCAAAGTTGTTGACGAAGCAAATTGCCAGAGCACGTTTAGAGCACCCTACAACTAAGTGTCTCATTTAAGAATAACACCCAGTGGATGGTAGTCTTTAAGTGGATAGAACAAAACAAGGCGAGATTAAATCTGCTTTCATTCAAAAGCTCGATACCACATCGCACATAAATGCCATCGGTTCAGTTCACCACTCCCTCTTGATTCATCCTTTCGACGTTCAGCAGAAAACTCCACTTGTGCACTCGCCAACTCGCCAACAAACAGAAACCAGAATATATTTATTACTTTCAGTTGGGGCAGCGAAACCCATCAATTACACTGTCAGCAAGTCTATGACAGTCATTATTTCAGAGTCAATCAGCACAATCAGTGGGCCCGAAGTCGAATAAATATTTGCCTGCAGCGAGTCCAATTGAATTGTCTATGCACGGAGCATAGTAATTGAGAAAGACTATTCCATTAATTAGCCACCATGCCACACCTGGTCGGCGATTCCGTAGACGCCACCCATCCTCAGAAAGGAGCCATTTATTCAGGGTCTGGAGTTGAAACACATGTCCTTTGTAATGAATTTATTTTCACGTCCTTGCGATGGTAAGGTTGATTGGCAACGGAGAGGGAAACCTTCAACAACACCCTTATAATTAGTAGTCTCTGCATTGGTTTCAATTTTGCTTAGTCACTCGATGTTATAGCTGTCCCCGTGACCTACTTACTGTCTTCACGGAGAATGGAACTCCTTGAGGTTATTGCAACATGCCGCATTGGCGAGCGTTGGAAGTGCGTGGTGGTTTTGCAGAGAAATCGATACTCCTATTTGGAACACCAGCCGGGATGGGTTCCCATTAAAACTTTAATAATTGGATTTTCGCTGTGTTTAGGTTGAAAGCGCAGTTTGTTGTCGGTACTGTTGACTTTGAATTCCACCTCCTGGCGTGTGTGGAATGCATCCACAATGACGTGAGCTGTGAAAGTGAAACTTTTTGCAGTAATTTATGCTCAATGCGTTGAATTTAATTTACTTGTTTTACATTTCTTAAACTGGGAGTGTTTTAAAGCCCTGTAAGGAATTCGTTTTGGAAACATTGTTCTTGATTTCGGTTGAATTAGGGATCAACTACAGATACTTTTCATCAGAACACTGTCCAAAGGCTTAAATGTCATACATATGTCCTTTCTTGAGGACAGAACCTATTTCATTTCCCCACCACCAGCCATACGAGTTGCTGGCCTGAGAGGTTGGCAAGACCTTCTCAACAATGATGCTGAAGAAGTTCTGGCCTGCTGTGAACTTCCCTGGCTTTAGACTTAAGAAAGTCAGTAAGAGGTCTGTAAAGATACCTATCCACCGATAGTTGGCGCAATCGAAGGAGTCTCTTTTATTGTTGTTCAGACAAACCGTAACGAGATTCCACTTGTTCAGGAAACTCTCAATCAGCTCATCTTCCAAGATTTCAGCGAAGAGCGCAATCTCGCCAGTAGCTTTAGTCTCGATGTTGCTGTTGTCAAGGGACGGATTATTCGCCTATTATTGTCCAAATTGAGTGAAACATTCTGCCTGAGCAGTATTTGTGTCGCCTTCTCGGTTAAACAGTCTGCATGAGTGATTATTCCGCATTCTTAGTATCGACTGGCTTACTGGATTCTAGAAGATTCTACGTTTTAGTGGATATCAACTGAACCAAGGCTGGAGTAGCACAAGGGTCGAAACTGGGACCGATGCTCTTCAACATCTACACGGCAGATCAACCGCCTCTAAGTGTAGGATACCGAAACCATCAATAAATAAAAACAACAAATCGCACTGCGACAACTTCTTTTCCTTATTATCCGTTTATTTCTCAACACTGCCGTTGAAGGTCAGTGTATTTATACAAAATGGATTTGACGTTATCCGTCTGTGGAGACTTCAGGTCGCTTACTCGATTAGCTGGTTGCTCTTTCCAAATATCAGATCACAGCTGGCAAACGGTACTGTGCATTATGTAATCTTGCATTACACTATGTCGTGCAAGTAAGATACCGCATAACATATATTCTGTGAATTGTCGTGTATTCGCAGCTGACTTGCTGACTTATGCCAGCTCGAAGTCACCAAGAATTGCCAGGCGAAGGGCGGAAGTTCAGACAGGGCATACATTTTACTACTACACCAATTGCGGTATTCTTTCTTTCCCAAGGTGAATGCAGATCAGTTGCCAAATGTCGGAGCACAAAGATAGTGCTTCCTAACGACACGGAAATAACAACAGACAAAGAAGTCAAGTATCTTGGTGTTAACTTCACGAAATGGCTGAATTTCAACAGCCACTCTTTAGCTCTCGGGTCAGCCTACCTAGGCCTCCATCGCAACTATCCTTTGATGGGTAAACAACATGGATTAAGCCAGAGGACAAAGCTGCTGCTCTACAAGCAGCTAATACGGCCCATCTTAAAGTACGTCTGCCCATGGTACGTCATTTCTAAGACCATGGAGAAGGTTGCAATTTTCGAAATGAAAATACTGCGAATATGTACAGTTCTCACCTTCGACAGGGACCTGCGACAGCACTAGACCAACTAGAAGCTTTACGACGAAGCCCGCATGGTGTACATGGCGAGGTGAAGCTTACAGCTGTACATGGCGACACTGTTCCGAAAGCAGCTTCTAGACATCAACAATCATCATAACGAGGCAATCAAGAACCTAAGAAACACCATTCCCGACAACGCTACCTCAACGCCCTAAATCTGCTAAGCGAGCAGAAGTTCCCAACGACATCTAACAACGAGCTGCATGGCCTCAACCAGAGCAGAGATAGCTGTCATCATCGAGGCCAAATCGGCTACCACACCATCACGAAGGCAATAAACACTAAGCCGATATTGCAATACCAAATGTTAAATTAAACAACGTACATCAGTTGGGCCCCAATTTTTGAGCCATTTAAATTTAAATCGCTACTGCTACCATAATAGCACTTAATTACCTTCGTCTGGGCTATCTTCCAATAATTTTTACCCTATTTCTGACATCATTCCTGCAACACAATTCATGTACGAAGCGGGTGTGTTACACCGATTTTATAATCTACGCGCGACCTCGATCGGGAGGGTGCCCTGACCAGCCGTGGAGAAAGGCCAGATTGTTGGTTATTTTACATACATGGGCGCCACGCAATTGACCTCCCGTACGATCAACCACCTTTTGAATCGCGGCAATAAGGGGGTAGTCCGCTTTTGCATTAACTAACATTCAGCCAAATCAAAAAAATGCAATTCAAATATAATAATAATAAAGCGAGAAAGAAAACACCTGGGATTCAAACCGTGTTCTTACCAGCTTGAACTCATACCGCCACCGCCTGAACTTATCGTAGTTCTTTTACTACCACGTTTGAAACGAACGGAATGAACGTTGCTTATTTACTTAATTTAACGGTGATAGCCACAAATACACGAAAGAAAACTCTAGCCCTTCATTTCATTGCCCTTCGTGCCGTAAATCCGCAAGGCGCATAAATACTGAAGAACCCTTCCTTGTCTGGTTCGTAGCTGTTTCTATTTCTGCTTCTCCTGCTTGGAAATGCTTCCTCGAGGTGGCTTCTTAATGTCCGCGTAGAGCGCAAATACTCCTCAACGTCCAACTGCCGTTTCAGTAACAATGCGTGGGAAAGAAAAACCTCGAATCGCTGTGAGCCAAAAAAAAAAAACATGCTACACTTTTTCCCCTGCAAACGATAGTTTCTTCCTTCCTTTCTTCACTCACTCTATAAAATTAAATGGAGTCACTGCAAAATAAAAATAAAAGCACCCACTGCACTACCTCCTTTACTTTCCTACGCACCAAGCATCATCCACGAAGACCGTTTGCAACAGAAGTTGACGAGTCTAGGTGTCCTCTGCATCGGCTGTTTTTTTTTTCTTTTGGAGAGTTGGGTCTCCGCGCTATCATGCCATCTGCAAAGCCGCTAATTCCCAATTTACCACGCCATCCAAATTCAAGGAACCATTACTAGAGGGACTTGGAACAAACCGAAAAAAAGGAGAGGAAGCACTACCACAGGATTCTAACCTTAGCCCCCGCGATCCGAGCTAGCGCTAGAACCACCGACCTAAGACCTCGACTAGCAACACATCAGCTCAAAACCAGTGACGTAAAACTACGTCCTCCGCTATATCCTAGACATATATGGCCACACTAATCTAATCACACGCCACAATTCACTCAATCGCTTCGCTTCGCTTAGTTTCGATAAGTTTCGTTCAATTTGGCCTTCTTAAGAGGAAGAGAAATCCATCGCTCTCACTATAAAAATGAAACGTTGCTTCCGGCTACTCTTTCTTTGGTTTTATCTTAAGTACGACCTCAATTCTCCAACCGAATTTTCTCTCGGTGACTCACGTTTGACGATTGCCATCTTCAGGATAATCAGTCACAAGTGGTTCGAAGCTTAGCGAGGAGGCAGAGACCACACATCACACATTTATGGGCCAACTTCTTCAATAATTTGATAGAACTAAATCGCATCGCAGCAAACACCAGTAACTGGTTCAAAGCCAGACGATTATGACGACGATTGCTTCGTCATTGAGGACGACAGTCCCAGCGACGTATCAGACGCAGGCAGTAATATATCAGGCGTAAGAATTTGGTCAAAGTTCGTATGGTGATGATCACACTTTGGGCAACGACGACTCTCAGCCGCCCTCGAAACGACAGAAGACATCACTGAACGCAGTGCCTTCAGCTGGTGCGGGAGAGCCGCCACCAATGGCCCAGGTAACCATCAAAGATGGCCTTATGCCAGTTTTAGCGAATGTGAACAATTTGTCAGGTGCGGGGAAAGAACCGACTCTGGTTATCAGACACAAACAAAATCCTTCCGTCAATATTGGCCTAAGTTTGACAGACATCTGCGGTAGAACCTAACCTCACCTAAGGTGCGTAGATAGACCAAGAAGGATTGTAATTTTAGCTGGAGGGTCATTAGCACCCTATTCGTTAGCAAAACTATATATAGATCATTCAGTGGTCTATTCACTTTCTGGGACTTGTAGAGAATGTAATCAAAAAACTGGGATGGCAACACTTTCGACTTCTAAGCCCTTGAAGACGCACATGTATTCAGTCGAATGTGTGTGTATTTGAACTTACCTGTGCTTATGCAGCAGCGTCAGCAGTATACATGTATTGACTGTAACCATTATCAGAATTTCGCTGACGTTTAACGCCCAATCCTGTGCTCCGATATTGTCTAAGAAAATATCCGGCAACGGACGATATATCTGTCTGTCTGGTAGTCTTTCATGAACCAGTGATAAGGAAACTGTTGCCAAAATAAAATTAACTAATAGTATCACAAATGCTGAAACGAAAAACCGAAAGAAACATGAGCGGATGTGGGCATGAAATGTGATGCGTTGCATTTACCAATAAATGTTTTCCATTTCTCCTTAGGAAATTTTGGTTCTTCACGCAAAGGCACTGGAACATCTAGTTTTAGTATAACAGCTTCTCCATTATTTGAACCGTTCGAATTCTGATACGGCAGGCTGTAACTCTCTTCAGGTACTTCCTGTGGGGAAAAAAGACAAACAAAAAATCAATTAAACACGGCTGCGGGTGAATGTTTTGCTCGAAGAGTGTATCGATCCCAAGTTCGCACACATATCGAGACTATTTTCTTAAATTAGTGTTAATTAAGCTCCCGACTGAATACGGACGGATAATAATTGTAGGTATTATTGTTGCGTGTCCAGGATAACCATCGATTCAATTCGAGGTCGGACAGGGTGGGGTGGAGGTTACTGAGGTCCAGTGAACATGCATGGGAGTGTATCGCTCTCGTATAGTGCCTCATGCATCCGCGTCGTCGTCAGTTGGCTTCCTTTTTTTCACTTCTGAAGCACCCTCGATGCGATGACACTCACACCAGGGTCTCTGCAAGTGCAGGCAAAGGTGCCCTTCCCCACCCGTTGTCGGGCAAGGGGTGTAAAATCCAAACCGAACCCAACTGAAGAGTAATGCGAAACTAATTAAAAGCGTATCATGGCTTACATGTGGGCCCATACACCAGGTCTGACGATTCAATACCTTTTGAGGATTGCTCTATCGGTGCCATGTCATGATTTTAATGAACTTCCTGGTGTTCTGAATTGCTAAGAGGTTTCAGATTTCACTCTACTTAGAAGTGGTTGACACGGCGAGAGGCAGGCGACTGCAAAGAGGGCCGCCTGTTGGGCAGTGGGTCTCCGATTTCAATTCAATACGAGGTAGGACTGTGGGAGGGTATAAACTAAGAACGTTGTGCTAATTTTGATCAGAGCCAGCCTCTGTTCCAATTCAAATCGTATGCGTGATGCAAAGTGGGTAGCGTGTTGATGGGGCATAGCGGCACGAATATAATTCAACTAAGTGAGAATAATTACTCGTTCGTACAGCGCTATCAAATCGGTATTTCGCTGACCTTCAGATCAAACTGGAAACTTCATATCAAACTGGGAAAAATCCCAGTGTAGTCATGACCACGATGCGAATTTTAAGTAAGGAAGTACAAAGTAGGTGCTGCCTTTCAGGACATTTCCCACCACATTACGTTCTGTTAGAGACGGTGGAAGGGACTCAGAAATGGACATGATCTTCCCGAATTCCATGAGGCTGTTAGCATGCTCGGATGATATAGACGTGATAGGACGAACGCAGCATGGATTTCCTGCTGAGAACAGAAATCGAACTAAATGAAGAGGCCAAGCACCACATGCCAAGTCTCCAAATAGATCTGGGCCAGACTAGGTGCTCTCTTTAGACAGATTCCACACACGCCATGTGGTTGTTGTTATGACACTGTCTCTTTAGAGATTAGGCGTCCTCGCAGACGACTGTAAGCACATTGGCATGGATGAAGAAGAGACAGAAAGCGCACACCATCTCCACTGATGGACAAATTTATAGAGCCCACCCAGCTCTCATGAATCGAGATATAAATTTGTGCTCACTTTTTCAATGATACAAGTGATTAAACCCGGTTACTCATTGGTTTCCCACCACTGATTAATGGATCACTCCCAAGGGATCAATTTGCACCCGAGCATTATTGTATCACGTCGGGAGGCGGATCTGTGTGTGCAGCTCAGCGATATGAGTTCGAGACTGATTATCTACGGTTTCAAAACCTAAGGGAGCTATCCCATGGACCGTGTACGTATAGCTTGGATCCGGCTTGAGTTTAAGGTGGCATGCGAAGCTGCTAATCCAAAAGCGCACCAGCTGAAGGGGTTGATGACCTTGTTCATCCCACAGCGTTGCAAAATGTGGTCAAAAGAGGGTCGTGATGCAAAATTCCGTCCATTCCAAGAAGCAGAAAAACAAACGAAGGTTCGTCGAAAGCAACTAGGACACGAGTGTTTGTTGACAAAAGGTAGCGTAAATTAGGCTTAAATGACGGTTGCAGTATCATTTGGTGTTCACCAGCGTGGCACAACAAACTGTCTGAAAAATTTAAAATCAGCAATCTTCACCTCAACCAACTATGCGTGCGAAACTGGAGACGCTTCATGATTGAGGCTCAGGTCCACTCCGACTATAGCGCCAGCTTAAGTAGTATGTAATATACCACACAATTCATTTACGAAGCGAGTGATCACGCTCAGTTTCGATAAGTTTCGTTCAATTTGGCTTTCTGAAGAGGAAGAGATAAATCAATTGCTCCCTCTACCGAAATGAGACGATGCTTCTGGCTACTGTTTCTTAGGTTTTATCTCCAGTATGGCCTCTTTTCCTGATCGAGTTGGCTGGAGACGCTTGTTGATTGAGGCCGAGGTCCACCCCGACTGTAGCGCTAGGTTAAGTAAGTATGTAAGTATCCAATCTTCATGACCAATACTGCATCTTAAGCAGAATGATTTTTGAAACAAGCGCAATGAGGCCACCAGTGTCGTCTTTCTTGTTTTGGTCAGTGCTGAGCCGAAATCAGACAGTGACAACGAGACTCTGCATGAAATGAGGTTTAAACGCACTAAACCACCACACTGTTCACATTCAAAATGTCAAAAACATCGAATCTTGCGCTTCTTCCAGTGGCGCTACAGTTCGGAGTGGACCTGGGCTTCAGTCAACAAGCTTCTCCAGCTGGCACGATCTTTGGCCAGCTGCCTCCAATTTCGCGCGCCAAGTTGGTTAAGTTCCTTCTCCACTTGTGTGTGCCATCGGTTCCGTGGGCGTCCTCTATTACGATGTCCCACTGGTTCGGAGTCGAAGACTCTACGGGCTGGAGCAGTGTTGTCCATGCGCTCTACATGACCTAGCCATCTTAGGCGTTGAATCCGTAGACGCCGGACAAGGCTCATTTCGATGTACAGCCCGTAGCCACTGCCACTTAACTGGCATTAAATTGCCATCAGAGAAAAACGAAATGATTTCATTTTTGAAACTACGGCATAAACAAACTTTCCGAAGACTCTGCTGGTGATCGATTTCCATATTTGACCACCAACGATAGTGATAATCAGAGCTTGCTATCAGTCGAATTAAATCAATGAACTTTGTGAAAGATTGTATATCTGATCGTAGCGGGCGCTCGCGATTTTGGCAGTATCTTCACGGCTGATACATCAAATTAATTAATGCTGGCAGCTAAGCAGATTGTGGTCACTTCATGAAGACTATTATCCAACTTGTCGCTACTACAACGAGTACAACGGGTTTTATTCATATTGATCATTGGTTTTTGCAGACCATTTATTTCTTTTGACAAACGATTCTTAGGAATTTGTTGTTCTGCCATCGAATGTGAAGTCTGAAAAGGAGATGAGACCAGTGAAAGAAATCCTAACCAGAATTTCGTGTATCAACTGAGGCTACCCGCTGAATGAATAGAGATCAATTATGGCAACGAAATTGCCGGGCGTGTCTGTTGAACATCGGTAGTGCCCTTGACAATGTCTGTCTTCAAGTTCGGAAAACACTTGTGCCGGGGAGATGTCGTTAAGTTTTTTGCTCAAATTGTTTGCAGAATTTTGCATAGTTACTGCAAGGCCACCAATGAAGCGAATTAATGCTCGAGAACCACAAGGCTTGATCAGCCACGGATCAGCTAATCAACATCGCTTCTAGCCCTTTACCCGAGAAAGTTGCAAGTACACCAGTTCATCATATCCGAAAGCAGTGGGAACCACTAAATTGGGGATCAAAGATCAACAATGCGAAGTCATCGTCTGCTGCTGTTACGATGCAAGGCATATTTGAAGGAACAGGATATTACATAACGCTTCCGGAAGATCACAGCATTTTTCGGCACCAACAACACCAAATATGGGTTCATCCGATTCTTGGTTCGAATTTTACAAAACTGCCTGAATCACAGACGCCAAACCGAACTGTCATCCGAGACTGTATATGTTTAGTTTAAGCCTTGACATTTCGCAGTTTTTATCCGTTAACAATCGCTGAACATGCTAAAATTGTGAATGCGTAGATTTTGATCAACACAATCGTCCAAATGAGCGTACCTACCATAAACGAAGTGACAGAAGGTGACTTAATTCATTTTTTTCGTTTAGTTTCGTTAAGTTTCGCTATTTTGTGTATTTAAGGTCGTCCTCTATGTACGTGCGTAAATTTGGTTATCTTTTTTTCAGTTCTGGCGTAATAATGATTGGCAATTTGTGCACATTCATCGATTCGATGCAAAACAACAAAATGTTGGTATTTAAATCGAATGCTAGCTTTAACGTGAGGCGTAGTTATTACGATTCGTCGGTAAAGGATCAGATAATCTGAACAGAACCCAGCACAACCATTGTCAGTCTGATTAGGAATGGAGTCAAGAAAATGTTGAAAGGATTAATTAACGCGCGTGTCCAGTTCATGCGAAGAAGTGGCATAAGTAAATTAAATTGTGTTATGTTTTTCTTAACCTTAAATTAATGTTAAATAAAGCATATACTTAAGTACTATTTAGAATAAAATGAGAATCCCTAACCAAATTTTGAGAATCATCCAAAAGTCACTCGGCTAACTTAGGCGCTAGTTGTTTGTTTGTTTGTTTTTTTTTTTCTTTTAAATGTACGGTAAGTGGGTGTGTTAGGGATATACTTCTCTGATTTGGAGAATTTGTGAACTATAATGATAAATTAATTTTATATGGCATAGTGGATGATTCTCAGCTTCATTGGCACTAATGGACCTTGCGGTAGATGATTTCCGTCGTCTCCTAAGCAGAGATGCTGCTATTTTTGTTGTGCGCTGTAAACTAAGGGATGTTTGCAGCTAAAAAAATAAAATATGATGAAATGAGAAAACAAATAAAAGTAGGAAAGGATAGCAAGATAGACCAGCTAAGGCAGATCATTTTTGTGGCGGACACATTTACATGCGGTTAGTTGGCGTAAGCGAGTACATTTTAAAAAAAAAGTTTAATAGTTTTTTTTTGCGCAACAGGGGCATGCCATAAAAGAGGTCAGTAGTTAGTGTTTTTTTTGTTATGTCAGTAAGTCGGTGGTGATGTGGTTAGTCAATCAAAGTGAAATTAGCTAAGTCTGATCAAAGGAATGGAAGTTGTTGCTTGAAGTCGAAACCGATAAGCCAGTTGAATTGTCGTGAAACTTTTTGAAGGTCATTGTTGAGTAGGGCGTGCAATACTCATAGGGCACCGCCAGCGGCACAGTCTTCCAGGAGTCCATACTTCTGTTAGCGTACGCTGATTGGCTAAACATAGGTTAGCTGCCCACGATTTGGCCGTGATGAAGGAATAACAAAGGAGATACGTTATAGAACTGCAATAAAATCAACTTCGAGGAAAATGATACCGAATTCGATACTGCACAAGCATCTGGAAATCAAATGGGCGACCCACCACGTAGTGACCACACACGAGCATTCTGTGTGACCTGTCGTCAACGTGGGAACATCAGCTGCATCTCAACATCTGCAGTACTCAGGAGCCACTACCTGTCATCGTGAGGGTTTGGTGTTAAGATGAATGATTGTGCAGTTTTAGTTTGAAAGTAACAACCAAAAGGTTCGTTGTGTACCGTGCATTAACAAAGAACTGTTTCATTGCTGATCCCGTCGGCCAGCATAAAAAAATATATAATTGGTCAATGCGTCCTTAGTCAACCAATTCGCCTATCTCGGCTCCGCAGGGCTTAACCAGGTTGACTTAAGCAAGCGTCGGCTCTTGTCATGCGCTAAAAAAAAGTAGACGTACGTATGTAGATTGCAATTCTTTTCACGTACCACAAGTGAAAGAAACTTAACGAAACTTAACGAATCTTAACGAAACTTAACGAATCTTAACGAAACTTAACGAATCTTAACGAAACTTAACGTTTTCTTACTTCCATTGTGGTTGGCTCTTAACACGTGCCTTCCGCTATTTCTTTTCGCTCAGGACACAATTGAGTATTGAAGCCCCACTCTCGAAGGATCACGCTGCATACAGCACAGATGCACAGATAATCATCCGTCTCTTCAACTAAACAAATTGTTTATTTTATTGGCACTGGCTCCACTAGGGGACATGTTGGTGACTCGTGCATTGAGCCACGCCATTCCAAGAAGAACATTTTCCTACTCTTTCATCATTGAACACGTCCTCTGACAACAGTAGCCTTATTTACTGCTGCTCTTTCGGTGTTAATTGAACATTTAATTGGGTTCTTGACCTTCGCATTTACTTTGCTGCGGTATTCTCCCCTCGAAGGGTCCGCATCTAATAGGTTTCATTTCAGTGGAATTCAAGGAAATCATTCCTTTCTCGCACACTAATGCCCATCTACCCGCTCTAATTCCGACAAATTAGTCGAGCATTCCCCGCACGTCAAACAAACAGAGATTCAAAGAAAAAAAGTCGTAATTTCCCAATGAAATGACTAATAAAATCCCAATTAACGCGTGTAGCGCGATATCAACAACATAGGACCCGCACGCCGCGGTTGAGGAACCTTCATGCTTCCTAAAAATAGAACACTCGTGATAAAAGACGACTCGTATCTTCATTCCCGGGCAGCCGATGTGTGCATTTCGTTCCACTTCTCACACAAATTAACTCAAGCAATTATCACCCGACAGATTGTAGCACCACACAGTGCGATAAAAGATACACCAGCATCATCCAAACGGACGTCGATTCTTGATACCATTGGAAGTCAATCTATGTCACTCTCGACTTGCCCACAACCGCTCATGTCAATAAGTTGCGTCACGCAGAGATACAAACGCTAACCACACCGAAAGACACACTCTGGTTTTGTTTCCTAATTCCGTATTCTCTTTTGAAAGCCCATAATACGCGAGCATCACACGAGGCTACGCTATAAAAAAAAATGCGAAACCACTGAGTAAAGAAAAACAACTTCAGTGCGTTACAGAGTACGTCTGCACCTAGAAGATACACAGAAACACAAGCGTAAACAAGTCCAAACGTATACCGACGCGGGCATTCGGGTGTGCTGGATGTGATAAATCTCAAAGTTGTTCTGACGCTGACGACAAAAGGAATGTGGATAGTGTAAGGCTGGAACAAAGCCCGCTCCAAGTGAGTCTAACTAAATAAAAGTACTTATTAGAACGGCCCCACCATTCAGCGGATGAGTCAAATGCGACGGAATAATAAGTCAGCTCGAAACATACACACGCTCGTAGTCAAGTCACGTCCAGCAGCGGCTGACTAAAAGATGCAGATCACAGACCGGTTTGTATCTTGAGCGAAAAAAAGCCAGATAAACGAGTTCCAAGACGCCTTGTGCAGGCATTGCCGAGATTCTCTGTCTCATTAGAAGTGCTCTCGCAGAAATTAGCATTTAATCTAGTTGGGACTGGGATTTGCTGGGACTTGAATTACTCATGTTTTTTCCATGTACGATGTATGTGTGCCGTGCGACAAAGAAAGAATCAACGTCACAGGCGAGATAGTTCCGAGAATTCGTCTTGTTTTTCTTGTCAGCGAGAAGCCGCGCGGAGAATGATTCAGAACACATGCAATCTGTAGACAATCGATTCACAACTTGTTGTTTGTTGTTTGTCGGGTTATCAATTACATTTTGCCTACTGCGCACTACTTCTGAGTCGTCGTCGATGGCGATACGTGGAGAAATTTTTTGCTGGCACAAAGAACGATGACATTGCATCACTATGCTGACGTGAAAATAAAGGGAAAACTGATTACTGAAATATGCACTATCCTAACGTGAGTCAACTAGAGTCGCCTTTATTTCACAACGGAACACTTGTTAAGGGTGTGACTAGTAGTCACTCACAGTATGCGATGCAAGGAAGCCGAATAAGTGCACCACATCATTAACGACAACATAATTCAATTTTAAGGAAAATTACTCCACTATTATACATTTTTTTATCCATCTTTAGTAAGAATAACGCAGCTGCTGAGATCGTCTTTCGAAAAATCGGGTCAAATTAGGCCTTATGGCTTAAGTTTTAATCATAAGGAGACTTAAATCATTTAGAGCCAACGAAGAAAATCACATATAGCATACACTGTGACCATAATATACCCTTCGTTCAGTTTCGTTAAGTTTCGTTAAGTTTCGTTCAATTTGAATTACTTCACAAAATACGATTTGACGATGCTTCTGGGTACTCTTAATACGGTTCTGACATTCAGTTCACTTAAGTTAAATATGGCTGGGCCTTTACAGACAAATGATTTATAGAGCATTCGGCTGTCGGCAGAGAACGTCTCGGAAATGTGAATCGAACACATTGACTGGAGACATCTACTAAAGACAAGTAGATTGCTTTGTTACCTCATCTTTCATCGGAGGTAGAAATCCCGATCGATCTGAACACAGAATCAACCATTTCCATAAGGATCGGCACAACAGTTGTTAAGCGTTTGGCGTGCTCAGACGTTAAAAGCAGTCAGAGTATGCGAATGTGCACCGGATTAAGGTAGCAACCGCTCCTGTTGGCTTTTCTTCTCGGGTGGTGAGCAGCCAGGACTCTTAAATCCTGTTTGGCATATATTTTGAAATTATCTGTATGCTGTGTAGAAACCAATGAAGGACGCAATAATACCTGAAAGTCGGCGTATGGAAGTTATGAACAATCAAAGAACATCAATTGTCTGAACGCAAGGCAGTGCTCCCAAGTCGTTCCATACCAGCGACTACTCTAATCATGCGTCATCTTTCATTCCACGTCAACACTAGTCTCCTGTTCTAAACAGACATCTGTAGTTGCATGAAATCTCCTCAAGATCGTGTCTAGTACAAACGAATTCTTTCAAATCAAACGTTCAGTTTCAAGTGAAATGCGCAAAAACCTTGTTCTCGCAAGTTTATGACAAATTCAAGAGTACGTCTCAGACGACAATATATGTACAGTCGTTATCGTGAAGATAATCGAGTCACGCAGTGTCTCCAGCAGAAGAGCAGACATTCGCTTTTCGATTACAATCGACGTGACGTTGGTTGCATAACCGGTTAGCCTTACACTTCACTCGTTAGATAAGTTACACTGTGGACGATATGCATTTATTTTTATGAATTTAATTACGGCAGCACACACCGGTCTCGGCGATTGCAATCCCTCATGCATGTGCCTTATTTATCAGTCAGTCGCCATACACCAAGACCGAATAGATCTTTTGCGTAATTGATTTATTGTCGTTTGATATTCTCAAGAGTGCACTACACAAGCACCATTGCATGTGATGCCTTATTGCTGCCGATGAGTCACGAATGACTGACGAGTTCCTTATTGAAGGTAAGTCATTTCAGTGCTGATAATCTGTCGTTGTAGGTTCTCGTTGCTGCTGCGACACATCACGCGGGTCTTCAGACGGTGTTCATGACTGCGCTTCATAAATTTTCATTGCACTATAATTCAGTCTGACGGAGAAAAAAAAAACTCCGTGTTTGTTGATTGCTATCTGACATTGGGATTGTCACAAAACTGCAGGGATTAGTAAGCGCAAGTGTGATAAGCTAAGATAAGGTGCGTTGTTGCGATCTATGGCAGCGAGTGCACAAGCTACCGTCGAGCTCGACTTCACTTACTGACCTTCGATGCCAACCAATGGCACAGCAATCAATCCGCGATGAGATTAAGGGGCAATGCCATTAAGGAGAGCCGCCTTAAATGCTCCACTTTGACGTTAAAGCTAATTTATTCCGCATTTCAAACGACTGGCGGCGATCAACTCTGAGCACTGTGCCACTGTTTGTTGGCTTTTTCGATAAGACACATCAAGCATGTGAAGTCAATAACAACGCATCACCGTCAATCGTCATTCAATTGGCCTCGACTTGGCTGGAATTTTTTTTCGGAATTTCTAGTGCGCTACGAAGGTTCGTAACAGCTTTGTTGACCTCTGGTCTGTTGGGTTTAGCTCGAAAACAATGAATTGCTTTGATATGCACAGATTTTTATTCAGTAAATTTCACGGTGGCGACACCGATGATCTGTTGACCATCCAAAGCTTCTCAAACTCAAACTCTGGCGGATTTGCGACGATCCACATGAGTTCCACTAGCAGGAAGGTGTAAACGATAGTTAACCCACGTAGTTAGGTATGGGGCATAAGGCAGTCACACTTAGGCCAAAGTAGGCTCATTGTGCTAAAACAACCAACGTAACAACGTACTTCTTAGAGCACTCCCGATCGATGATGCGAATTTGTTTTCGCCCAAACTAGATGCTAAGGATGTGTGGATCCAGCACGCTGTCCCGATGTCCCCACAAGTAAAGTCTCTACGGACATTCTGCACGAGCAATGAGGGAACGATCACTATTTTCTCTGCACATTCAGTCCGGTCTATGCGGCAGTTTTTGGAAACTTGAGCCTTCTGCCACTGAAAGGCTTGCAAAATAAAAAACCACGAAGCATTTCCACAAAGAAAGAAAAATCGCCCGATTGGCAAAAAGATACTGCCAAGAGTCATTCACCCTCCTTACGAGCTGACACACTTTTTCGCCTCTCTCGATCTCCCTCCACGCACACACGCACTGGAAAGAAAACGTGTGCCGTCGGCGGTTGTTTGTTGAGCAACTGCAAATCAAACATTCGCATTGTTGTTATGTATTTTTCAAGAGCATTGACCCCACAGACGTTCAATGGCACAATGTGATGATAAGCTTTTCTATATAAATAGTCCAATAGTTTCCCCCCCCATCATCGTTGGCACAACACAATGGTCTTAGACTCTGATAGGATGCTATAAATATGTTTCTCCACGCTCGAGAGCAGATGACATGACGGCCAAGGAGAAGTGGTCAAGACACACGCAGATAAAAGTGCAGTCACTCTATCGTTTGTTGGATAAATCGGGTTTCTGTTCGGTTTTAGTGACTTTTGTCAAGACTGATACGAGAGTACAACATCATTCCGACTGACAGTACAGAATTCATAGGTAGTTGGTGTACAAAAAAGGCATATTCCTCTTTTTACTTTGCGGTCCCTTGTGACAGATCTTGGCATCGACTTTTGTTCACAAACTTCCCCACAAGTTTACATTTGTTAATGCTGACATCTTTTCACGCACTCAACAGTCAGCGACCCTCAAGGTATCACCTGGCATCAAGCACACCAACGGAAGGCATGTCGCATTGGACATTTCCATCAACCTCGTCACACTTCGCATACTAAACGCCCAGGTTCAAGAAAGTGCACACGTAACTCTGCTTCATTTGTTTATTTAACCACGCCTTCGCCTGTCACGTGCACTCGCATGTCCAAGCGCGCCCATCAGATCGGAAAATATTTTCCAACAAAAAAAAATCGCTGAAACTAGACCTAATGATTCCCGTCAAGCGCAATTAGGTTATATGGAATTTTAATAAGCGGTGATTGAATAAAGGGACATAGCAAATACTGCCGCCGCTCATGCCCCGAGTCATGTGCCTTCAATAAAACGTAAGTAAGTGACTTCCCGATCGGGGCAAACAAAAAAATAGCAAACATTGCTGCTTTATGAGCTCAACACAAGCGATTCGTTTTTTATCAGCTCTCACACACTCCTGTAAATGGCGGGTAATTATTGACATATCGACACCTTTTGACGTTGCCTGCTTGTTGGAGAAATTCAAGGTTAAATCGCTTCAGTGACATCTTATTTTGCAAACAAAAAAAAAACCAAAGTGATCTGTTCATTAGCGCGTTGCCACTAAGCATCTGCTGGAAATGGGAACGCAAGCTAAGCGCGCTTTACGCAATTAACGCCAGGTTACACTAAGAAAACATGTTGCGTCACACAGTTTGACGCAGAGTTTTGCGACATTTGCATGGTCATCTAGCGACTCGATGAACGCGACAAAATGATCAGTTCGAGCAGTCAGAATGGCATCAAGTGAGACGCGGTGAATTTAGATCCACGTGTCATTTCAATAAATCAAATGTGTCAAATCAGGAAATCAAATGTTAAAACGCCTCACTGCACCGAAATACACAAATTGAAGTCATTTCGCCTAATGGATGTCTAATAATAGGCCGACGCAAGCATGGTGTATGTTTAGATTTTACTAAACAGATTTGAAAATAAATAGGCCACCTTCGGCTGAATTGCCAGTAATTCTCTGTTGAGTCACTTGGTATTGAAATAGCAGAGCGTCATTAGGCGGAGTCTGACGGTGCGTCGATTTGTCATCCTTCAATGTCTGCGACACAGTGAACACGGATCAATGAGCGTTGACATTTAGAAATCCATCAGGATTCCATTTGGAAGGCATTACCAGTTGTTGCTAATAATAGGAGGCAGAAGTGAAAGTCACGCAAATTTATAAAAAAAAAGCCGGCCGACGCCCTCTGTGACGGCAAATTGTTGATTCCCGAATGACATGTGATGGAACTCGATGTATAAACGATTGTGTAGGGAGTACAGGTGTCTGATGGCTTAAATGCATGTTAAAACGAAATGATTGAAGTGAAAATGACGCTCTATGGCAGGAGGGTTACGACGTTTGCTCAAGTGCTCAGTTGAAAAGATCGCAACAAGTGGCAGGAAGAAGGTGCTCCGAACTGTGCTTTGGAACTCAAAGATGTCCAACCAACCACCTAGACATTTTGGAGGAGCGTGTTGTGATGAAGGACATACGCTTAGACTAGGTAAGGTGGTAATGGCTTGAATATGTACCACAGTCCTGCCATGCGGATTTATTTGCAAGTCATTCTAGCTCTTCGTAGACAGGAGGAAACAAGCTGCAACTATCGATGTAGCGAAAAAGATGAGCTATAGGCGTGTCGCTTAGGTCATTATATGTGCGGATACCAAGCTGCCTCAGCCGGGCGGTTGTTTTCAAACTAAACCACGCAGCCATGTCCTGGAGACAATTCCAGGTGAAGGCATGCTTCAATGAAACAACTGTCTTCCTGTCCTGTCCGCGTGCTGCATCATTCTTTGATGAAGTTGGAGTTCGCCTCCTTACGTCCCCTCGACAGCAATGACAGATGATAGACGTTTTTGAAAGTGGGCGGACATCCGCTTGTCAGAATGATTGACACTTCGCCGGATGTAAAGCGACTACCCAACATAATCTAATCTTATCCACATTTGTTCAGACTGTTCTCTTGCTGATGGCGGGTGACACAATAAGACAATAAATCTCACATCTCAGCAGAAGGATTGTAAAGATTTAAATCCCAAAAAAAAAAAAACCATCGTTTCCACGAGAGTTTCCATCAAGTTTCCACACCCATGACTCCCTGCTTGTTTAACGAACCTTTACATCGCCACAAAATGATAAGAGACTCTGTTGGAAATGTTATTTGTTTATCACGTTTTTCTAACAAGCTCCATTAAATGTGCGCCAAATGATAACAGACTTCAAAAGTTTGTCGCCAAGGTTTTCAGCACTTGCGTGTGTGCAACGAGTTTGGGGAGGAGTTGTGGGCGGGGGCACAATGAAAGAAATCACTGCACGATTTCTCGATCAATTATTTAAATTCATTCGACTTCTGTCGAAAAAGTGATATAATAGCACTCGTTCTTGGAAATAAACAAACATTTAGAAACAAGGTTGAGGAATGAGCATAGTCTCAGAAAAATCGATGCAATTGAGAAAATAAATGCTGACTCTGAAGCCCTGAATTCCTCCTTTTTGCATTAAGTCCATCTGAAGGAGAAGATTCAACCACAAACTGAGTGTCATGCGCCATGCATGAGTCTAGTCAGGAAAATACGCATCCAACGCCTACGGTGGCTGAAGAGCGAATAGACAACATACTCCGGCCCGATGAGTCTTTAAAGCCGAGCCTGTGGGACGAGGCATCAGACGACGCCCGCATTTGTGTTGACAGAAACGAGTAAAGGAGGAACTTTATCAACTTGGTGGGCACAGCTGAAAACAACTGGACATATGCAGCTCCTCCCTGGAATGTAGTAGAAGATCTGAATGCCAACAAGATTCTTCAAGATGATTAAGGCTTTTGTATACTTCTGGAAAAGCACTAGATGCGAACAGCATCAGTAGAGACCAAACATGCTGTTTTTTGGAACTCAAGACGCAACAGATTACATTCTCGAAAGACGATGTAGACTTCGTGTTAGATTCAAATCGTCACAGCACTACTTAACAGCGCATGAGCAAGCTGTGCTAAAGAGACAGACTTGATCGCGTATTGTTTGCTTAAAGTTTCACCACAATCTTAGGTGAATTTTGGCAGCTCTCTGCAACACCACCCCGAGTTGGAGGTTCCTTTGCACGTCCTTGCAAGATCCATTGTCCTTCAGTTTTAGGTACAGGTGGGCGGCTTTAAAGAGCTCTAACATTTAGGCCAACGAAGCTGCAATTTGCTTCGTTCCAGGTTGGCTTCAACAACTTTCCGGGACCCAACTTGAACTGTGGCGCCTTTTCGATCGATCTGTTATGCAAAGACAGGTCGAAGTCGTCTTATACTTCGCATATGTTGAGGTTGAGTCTTTCCCGACATTTACTGGCAACGCAAACAGGAGCACGGTGTTCTTTTGAAGAAGCAAATATTGTAAATTGACTTGAGTAGTCGGCGCCTATGATTTAAGTGCTTAGGGTGACTAGCGTATGCACATTCTAGTCGTCACAAATCCATTCAGAAGGTCACCTTAGCATGACTTAATGGCGAAGACCATCCTCGTGCAAGTTTCTCGACAACATTCTAGAATTTAAATTTTGCATTGTTTTATCATCAGATTCAGCAAATCGTTTAGTATCCTCTGTTCTCCGAGAACATTCAAATTTCTAACGCAGTCTAAACAATTAAAGGTACGATCATGTAGGGATGTAGTCAAACTTACATAAGTCAAACTAAGCCATCGAGCGAATGCACAAAAATGACACACTTGACCATATCATCCCCTTCGCTTAGTTTCGTTAAGTTTCGTTCACTTTTGCTAACTTAAGTGGGAGCATAACGAACCGCTCTGTGCACGTAAATGTCATTTGCGTTAATTCCCAACGTAAAACCGATAGCTTCATTCAAGGTTGCCCCAAGCGACGAACATGCACGTCGAATTTGCGTCGTGTTCGCTATGTTTTTCTCGAGTAGGGGCTGGATCGTGAACCGTTGGTGAAAACGTTTCGTGTTCGTTGGCTTCGATGTACAAGTTCGACGAGTATGTTTTCATCGTTTAGGGCTACCTTAAGAAACAATGAACAACATGAAGGTGTAGATAGGAAAGCCCAAAATGTCGGACAGGAAGTGAGTACTAAAATGTTTTGAAATGTGTACTAAATTTGAGGACATGTTGGTGATGAGAAATGTTATCCCACGGAAGACAAAGAAACACATTAAAAAAAACAAAACGATGAGAGACACATGTTTACCTCTTACAGGCGTCAACCTAAGCTAACGCAGAGCAAAGGACAGGCGTTGTTGGCACAAAACAAACATTTTCCAAAGATTCTCGTTCCCACCACCACACCATGTTTCCCCATGATTGACTTCGTTGTCTTTGAAAACAAACATCATTAATTCACGTCACGCAAGGCATTGCTGACAGTCAACAGATGCTTGAAATGCATTCGTTGAAATTCACATTTAAGATCCCTAGCCTTCGCTGTTCTTGTGCACAAACCGGGTGTAGGCACAAACCGGGTGTAGGCATGTACACCGCTCATCCGTTTTTGTTTAGCGACGAACAGTCATTCACTGCGATCGTGACAACTTAAAGTAGATCGTGCCGCTGATCGTTAAGCATGGACTAGGCTGCCGTCCAGCCTGAGGCCTGATAAATAATTAAGTAAGCAGGAACACGCAACAAATTTATTGTCAGCCGTACTTCCGCCATAAACAAATAAAAATCACATAAAGATGAGTTGGGACAAAAGACAGCGACAGCCTGGTGAATAAATGGGGCAAGGCTTATGAGATGACCTCTCCGATCTGCCACCAAGTGAAAAGCCAAAAGCGGACAGTTAGACGACGATCAGTGTAAGTCGCGAAGGGGCCACTCGCTTCAAGCCGGTTTTCGCCCGACAGCCGGTTGTAAATTTGCTGTTAATTATGAACTCAAGAGAGGTGCCTTAAAACTGGTTTGTTCTACGCACTGCTTTTCATCAAGGAGGCTTTGACTCTGATTCATTAACAGTTAAGAAGGTTGTCTGCGAGATAAGCTGACGCTTTTCATTGATCTTGGTCGGTGGCTCAGTATTAATTTGGTGTGTGCTTGTTTAATGGAAGGAGGCATTGACTTTTTGAGAGGAGAAACTTTTGCATTTTGAAGACAGTGCGAAGAGAATGCTGACACTTCGTGGGATCAACCGTTGCCAGGGGAGGATGCTTTGATTTTCAAAGACAGTAAGAAAGCTTGTACTGATAATAGCGACACTTCGAGAGATTCGCAAGCGAAAGTTCATGAGGCTATGAAAGGTTCTAAAATTTGGTTATGGAGTTCCACCGAACGTCAATCAAAAGGCTACGATCTGACGGGGGACTAAATTGAGATCACCGGCAAATAAGGCGATCAGGAGAGCTGACATTGTTTCGCGAGAACTTTTGAAAGATTGTGGACCTTTTCAGCGGAAACAGGGATCACGTCTTCACCGACACCACACTGTTCATTGGTTTGGATTAATCAGCTCCAGTTTATTTTAGTGGCTAATGCAGGATAAAAACATTGAAAACAAAACAAAAAAAGCAACACTAATAATATACACAACAAAATGTTATAAAAGCAAACAAACAAAAAAAAAAACCACCTTCTTATGAGCAAAACGTACATCAGCACAACTAACCTCATATTCGCGACGTTTCGACGTGCTCGCACAGCTCAGGTATCCGTTATTGTTGAGCATTTTTATGAGATCTCGACGGATTTTATTTGGCGACGCCATCTGTTCTAGCTGAGTTTCTCGCTCTCTCTCTCTCTCTCTCTCTCGCGGAAGGGTGTCTTTAAATTATTTTAATAGCTTCCTTCCACCCGTCATACAGCCAGTCGCGTCTTTGGCGTTTTCTTAAATTCTGTTCAACGCTCAGTTGGACATGTGCAGGGACAAACGGTCGAACGAGACGAGCAGACAAACCGAGACGGTGGGGGGAATAGACAAAAATAGAAAATGAATTATTTAAATCACTCTTCTTGGCACTGTTTCTGATTTTTTGCTATGAAATTATTCGTGTTCTTGTTTATTTTTATTGTTTTCCTCACTAAGCACGGTTTATGAGATTTTTCCTCGTTCTCCTCTTAACGTCTTGTATTTAGCGGTAATCAAGCGAAGAGGGGAAAAAAAAAAACACTTTCGAGCATACACTCGCACGGGAGTTTCCACGCACGCAAACACACAGCCTCGTTCAGCGGGAATATATTGCACTGGCAGCGCACACGTCTCGGTTTCAGGTGCAATGAACGGGCTTCTGTGCGGAGAGAATGCAATGGAAACGGTGGAAAATTCACAGAAAACACTGCGCGGTAGAGCGGAGGAAATGAAACGAGTTTTTCCTTTTTCTCCCTTCTGCCAGAGATAAGTGGGGTGGCTGCACAGTCTTAACAGAGAAACGACGACGAAAGAAATAACAAAAATCAACGCTCGACACAACCGGCAACGGCAACAGCGACGATACTCGATCGAAGAAATCTAGACAACGACTGATGCAGCTGGCTGGAGTAGCAAGTGACTTGAATGGCGTTGGGTGCTCGCTCGCTCGCTCGCTCGCCTGCTTGAAATCGGGTTTGTTTTGGACGACAACGCCGACGTTGACGACCGAGAATTGAGAACTGTGTGAGGAGGAGTGTACGGTGTAGGGCTCACTCTAGTATTGTAGTTTTGTGGTAACGTTTCTCGCTCGGCGAGTGGCAATGGCTGGTGGCCTGTGGCCTGTGGCAGTTAGACGAGTTCTGTTTGCTGTTGTTTACTACTCAATTCAGCAACGTATTCAGCCATTTGCTTGCTTTTGCGAGCGATGACGATGACGCTGAATCGGCAGGAAAAAACCTGTTCATCAACAAAACAACAGGCTGGCATTCGACCAACAGGGAGACGGCGTAAATCGTACATGCATGTGTGTGTGTGTGTGTTTGTGTTTCTATTACTAATAATTGCGCACATCTGGTGGGAGTAAATACGAAGGATTGTGGGCGAGACATGTAACTTAGCAGTGGGATGGTCGTCACTCGTCGGACGGACGATAATTGAGAGCACTTGTCTACCTGCGAGGTGAAGAGAATTGCAATTTAATTTCCAACCGATTACCTCGACTCGTCTCGTCAGGTCTCGTCGCTCAGCTTCAGTTATTTAGAGTGTCTAAGAGAGCATGAGCAACAATGCGAGACAGCTGACTGATCAAGAGATGAATCAGCCTAAGATTATGCAAGGAAATTTATACTTCCGCGGTGTTTGTATTTCCAGTGATGCCAAGCTCCGATTGAATGTGATTAGGTTTTTAATATACGCCGTTTGGAAATTGAAAGTACTCACCACCAGTTGAATGAGACACAACACAGGAGGTTGCCATTGCATGTCAACTTATAGCACAACAACAACAAATGACCCCCACATCCAGCAAGAGAAGTGAATAATTGAAGGTCTCTCTAATAAATTGCTTTTAATTTCAATTCGTCTCCATGCATCGTACGGCCGGCATACCGTGTCATTTAATTAAGGTGATAATTCATTGCATGCATGCGATTTGAAATTTACATATCGGTCATTAGTCACGAAGTGGCTGGGGACAAATCTATTCTGTCCGACGGAACCGCTTATCAGCACCGAGCCAGCACAAGGTTTCATTCATGTGCATTGAATTCAGGCGAAATGCGGCTGCTATCGACCGTATGTCAGGCTACTGGAGCCAATCAATATTGTCTAGGTTTTAATAAATCTCCTCTGCTATTATCTGCTGTCATTTTGTGTTCACGGATGGTGGTGGGGGATTTAATTAACGGCACTGTGGATTGGAAATGATGGGGCTATTGTTTGCAACTTGAATGGATGAGAAAATCCACCATTGTGTGTGAGTCAGAATGAATGGTGTCACAAGGATGGGTGAAAATCAATCCGGGCATCCCGTCATTGCCCAGAACAGCAACAGAAATAAATCATCGGGGATGGCTTCTTCGGTTTGTGGCTTGTGAGGAGCACAATTTATACATATTTGAAAGGGCTCAATAACATGATAATGAACAAGAAATGTGAAAAGTCGACATTATTTAAAATTGAAAATGCACTTCGAAGGACTTTTGCAGTCAGTGCTAATACGAGTCCATTTTCAGCCGAAATAATGCGATATTCCTTTCGATGCTCTGCGGTCACATGGGTTATTTGCGAGGGTAGTAGAAATGTTATCAGTCTCTGTGGCTTGCCTACTCGTCAACTGTATCATTCCCTTGGGAATACCCTGTTGTCTTGGGACCCAGTCTAAGCAGGCAATGTTGTTGCGCCTAATCGCCTGGAGGGAAGCATGACACCTTGTAATCGTGTTAGATTCGATGACTGAAATACTTAATGAATAAAATAATGGGACAAATTGACATTTCAACTTGAAATATCTCGTTACGCACGTTACTTTGTTTAATCCTGATTGACCTGGAGAAGGCCTTCGACACCGTATGGTTAGAAGGACTTTTTTACAAGCTCAATGGGCTAGGCATTAGCAAACCACTACTGTACCTACTGTGTAACATGCTTACCGGTAGAAGGTTCGTCGTCAAGAATGGCAATGTAACCTCTGCAGGTATATTTGAAGTAAAAAATGGTCTCCGACAGGGTGCCGTGAATTTCAACTTCCAGAAGTCGGAAACCACACTGTTCAGGACCCCGTTGTATAAGGCTTCGGCGGATACGAAAAAGAATTGGCGAAAGCTCTCAATTATTGGGCGACACGGGCAACCACTGGCGCAAAGGACTGTAATCAGATACCTGGGGATCTGGCTAGATCAATATCTATATTTTAACAAACATGTAGATGCTGCTCTAGCCCGAGCCCGAGGCGCTTACGCTCTTACAAAGAGACTGTTTTACAACAGCCAACTCGATGCGAGGCTGAAGGTAATCTGCTACAGGGCCCTCATCCGGCCAATGCGCACCTATGGCTGTCCCGTGTGGTTCAACGTGAGTGCAAGTTTGATGGAAAAGATTTGGGTTTTTGAGAGGGCTTGACTTAGGGCTTGCTTTCGCCTTTACAGAACACCAGAGTCCCAGTACAAAAACGGGGCAAACCTGATACGAGTGGACAGTTTCCTGTTGAAATTGATTCAAGGTCGAACTGCCAGAGCGAATAACCTGATCTCTGGGGCTTACTACCTCAATCCGCAATTCCACGAAAGGGTACGTCATAACGGCTTCGTCCCCCCCGAGAAGCATTCCTCCATTTGGACAAGTACGGTCTGATACAAAATGAAAATGCGGTACCGCTCCTCTCCAACATCGTCCGTTCAACTGTGGATGGGCGACACTCAACCACGACCGTTCCGTCGCACAACAAGCTGAGGAAGGTCTTCTCCGGTTCAGTACGGCGGTACCAAGGCGAGATGTTGCAATGCAACATCAGAAATTCTGGTAGCTGGAGAGTGAGGGAACTCCTTCGTCGAACCCTTTAGACCCGGGGTAGAAAGGGTAGTGCGCATCCCCTTATAGGGCGCAGTCGTTCTCTGTCTTGCAGCGGATTAGATTTAAAGCTATCAGCCGCAACCTATGGACGACTTACATAGCTAAGGTTGTCTAGTTGTTAAGATAGTGTTAAGTGGTATATAGAAAAAAATTCAAAATAAAGAACGAACGTTCAGGCCAATACCGGGACAGCCAAAGAATTTGACAGAGGAGCTATGGAATTATTTTTATGATCAAAATTATTCTAATTCTAGTCAAAAAATCCGTTTTAATGATATTTCAAGTAAAACATACCGCAGTGATAGTCAATGATCCAGTTTTTCTCTTGATTCACTGTATGTGCGGACTGCCCGCGAGGATTTCAGATGTTTTTGATGGAGATGCATTCTAGGAGGATCCACATATGTCTTGTCCAGACATGATGCAAATTTAAGATTTCCGATCGAAGAGGGTTATTGGACCAAAGATGGAAATGAATGCTATTTTCGATTAATTTAATTAACATGCGATTTACTCGTACATAGCTTGTGAAATGCTAACGCTAAATTAATATTAAATATCATTAAAAAGTAAAGTGAAGAATTATTTTGCCTTGAAGAGCAAGCATTTCAACACCACCGTCTTAAAATCATAATTTGTATTTATGAAGTGTGCTGTGATGCCTATATTAGCGTCCATAGCTGCTGAAGGGTAACAGTCTGTTGTCAGACACACGGCATTAATTTCTTTTGGTTTTCTAAACACATATTGTGGAGAAACGGAATCAATCTTTCAGATTTGGTTTCAGGCTTCAGGCTTCAACAAGTTCAATGAAATCTTCCGCTTCTACGATGGAGAAGGGTTGATAAATTCGAGCTATGATCTTTGAAAAAGCATGACCTCAATATGATTTTTCTCATCCGGACGTAGGGGCTTTTTGGCATAACTTAGAATATTACTCTGCGCCACTCATTGTCGTTTGTTTCGTTTTGAATTTGAGGACTAGTTTGTAAAGATGTTAAGACCCACGGCTGAGGTAACGCAGTTCTCTGCATTGTGTGTGTTGGTACGCATTCTGTTAAAAAAACTATTGTAGTATCCGATGTGTTCTAATTTTAAATGAGTCTTCAAATTTGTTACAGATGTTCTGTAAGACAAGCTGTTTTGAACACTATATAGGTCCCATCCACTTTAGAAAATAAGTTCTAAATTGCATTAGAAGATCGCATCCGGAAAGTCATCGTATCTGACTTTAAAAAGGGAAACGAAAATGTGTACTAATTAAAGGCAAACTTATGAGTCTCTCTGGTAAAAATAAGTACAATCAAAAGAAATGAAAAAATGAACAATCCGTTTCGATTTAAGAAAAAAGCAGACTAATACATACATAGCTTAACCTAATAAGTGAATCGCATGATTCGAATTATTTCAATAATATTCATTTGCTTCAACAACAACAATTCGCAAATGTACACTCATAACTAAAGGCGTTGCTAAACCTTAGTTTTCCGTTTTTGTTCAATGAAATGAATATGCAACTAGAGCCGTGGAGCATTTGAAATAAGGTCTGAGTGGAATACGCAGTATTCCTAATGTCTGTTTTGAGTTTTCGTTTTAAAAAGCCTACTTCCTCCTTTGGTTGTACACAATACACAACGCACCGCCTGCTGCAGAAAAATAGCTTAGCATTTCATCAAATTTAGCATGTGATTTTCATACTGCTAAAGCGAAAAAATCTTTCACTATCATTGGCTTCTTATTAATTTGCAATATTTGCCGTCACTTTGACGACTCCCTTGTGCGAAAAGATCGCAGGTAACCGATTTAAACTCGTGTGTAGTGACCCAGCTGAAGTCGGTGTCAGTCTAACAAAATACAAAATCTCTATTCACTACCTTTGTCAGACCCATACTTGAATATGCCAGCCAAGTCTGGTCACCCTCTCAAACAACACGCTGCCTTAGAACCGAAGCTGTATAGCGCAGATTCATCCGTTTTGCTTTACGCGGTCTCCAATGGGCCGACAACATTAGACTACCTCCCTCCTGCGACGAGGTTTGATTAGCCTGTGCTAGAGACGATCAAAATCGGCGAACACGACATTATTTCCAGCCCATTTATAAAATACCTGGCAGTGACAATTGATGCACGGCTTAATTTCAAGCATCATCTAGCATATGCTTGCGAGAAATCGTCGAAAGCGATAGGCGCTCTTTCGAGACTCATCGGCGGTCCGAAGCAAGGTAAACGATTAATGCTTGCTAGATTTGTAGCCTCCGTACAGCTGTACGGGGCACAAATATGGTCTGATGTCGCGAATAAAACATCGCACACGAAAGGAAACAAATCTGTGTATAGATTATGTGCACTGAGAGTTATCAGTGCATATCGAACGGTATCCCACTACGCGATATTGGTACTATCCTCTATGGTACCAATCGATATCCTAGCCTTAGAAGCTGGCCGATTCTATGACAATCGCGTGCAAATCGCTCCAACCGTAAATCTAGTGAAGAAACTCGAAAGAAGCCGCAGTGTAGAAACGTGGCAACAACGATGGAACGAGTCCCAAAAAGGGAGATGGACGTACCGACTAATCCCAAGGATTGGAAATTGCGTAAATCGAAAACACGACGAACTAAATTACTAATCTCACTAATCTCACACAGTTTTTGACTGGTCACGGTTGTTTCCGGTAATATCTTTACAAGCGAAGCCGTGATTCGAGTCCATCATGTCCTCGCTGCCTAAGCGCTGTAGAGAACTTGGAGCACGTTTTCTTCGAATGCACGCGGTATGCAAACGAAGGAGCTATATTGCGCGAAGAATTTGGCGAACGGCCAACACCAGAAAACATAGTTAAATATATGTTGAAATCCTTTGGGCTGTTGTGAACGATGCAGCAGTACGAATAATGTGCGATCTAAGAAATTTAGAACGGCAGCGGAACGCGCATTCGCCAAACACTCCGTGACGAAGCAAAAAGCTCGAGTCCTAGCAGCAGTTCCGCGGCGGAATAAACGGAAAGATTCGGTAGGTGGTTTTAGGCAGTATAAATCTGACACTACCAATGGACGTCGGATCATTGGTGCCTATGCAAGATTCACATACAAACAATAAAAAAAAAGCCTGCGCACCCTAGAAAAACGTCGTGAAGTCGCTGACATACTTTTTTTGCATTCGATTTTAACTGGTTTGATTGATTCCCCTGCATTAATAAGAACTAAGAGTCTGTTCCGCTCTTTCGTTTCACTCTTCACCGCACCAACTATGGCCATTTCGAACCTATCTCCAGAATGCTGCGGCTGGCTAACAATGCTCATAACTCCGTTGACTTTCATTGCATTTATCCCAACTTAAAAATTCTCTCTATTCCTTATTATTCCCTGGTCCCAAGGTCTTGTTAAGTCAGTTGGTGATTTAAGTTAAATTAAATCAAAATAGGTTAAGGTCTATTTTAAGGTTTTTTTTTTTTGTATGGCTTGTATTAAGCATCAATAAATGAACTGTCTTTGAGGAGAACATTCAACCGCGAACTGAACTGAAGTACTGAAGGCTGCACAGAGACATATGCCTAGTCAGACATCAACGAATCAAATGCCTAATGTGGCTTCAACATGTAGAGCCCATGCACATCTTGGCGTCGACCAGAAGAGGCTTCGACTTCGAACCTGTGGAGAGAATAGCGCACACAAGTTATGACCTCAACCAACTTGCGAAACTGAGATAGCTAGCCAGAGTTCTTGCTGAGGCCCAGGTCGGACAGTCGCGCCACACAAAGAAGTTGTAGTACTCATTTTGGCAAGCTAATGAGTAAAAAAGTGTCAATTTGGTTCAAAAAAGCAGCAACCATTTTTGACTTAGTGCACATCAGTGGGTTCGTTTTGGCCGTCTGCGGTGATCTAGACCACCTTATGCCAGTTCCCTCAAGCCTCAGGATTCAATATGCTCCCTTCCATTTTGTAGGCGCCATCGTACCTGTGGCAATTCCACGTCTTGTCTTATTACTCTTTGTTTGATTAGAACGTGATCGTCAATGACACCCTCTGTCGTGCAGTGGTTTCGAAAATTGTTTGCCTAAAATGCACGAGCTGAACCTGGTCAAAATGTTGTTCCAGCAAGACGTAACAAGCAAGACGTAACAAGCAAGACGAAGGACCAATTGAGAAATGAGTTCGTTGAGTAATCCATCTCTCGTTCTGGTCCCGCGAAATGGCTGGATAGATCGTGAGATCTGACACATTTTGACTATTTTGTGCGGGGATATGTCAAATCACTCGCCTATGCCGATATGCCAATGCTCATTGGAGCTTTGGAAGACAACGTTACACGTGTTATTGAAGAAATACCAGCCTTTATCCTTTTACCAACCCATTTTTAAAGTAGAAAATACAAACCCATCTCTGCAGCCCATACCTTTTAAAAGGACATTCTAAACGTATTTCAATCTGCAGCAGAATAAACTTCTTTATGTCTTAGGTTTTAGCTGTAAAACAAAAGCTGATCAAACTGTACAAGTTATTGTTTCTCTCAAACAAGTGACGCGAAACTAGTGCTTCCATATTTTCTAGAAAATGAACACACATTTCACGGTGAATTAATCACCTTCTCTGTCTAACTAAAGGGTGGTTAAATTTTAAGGGCCGATGTTGAATGTGAACCACACCTAAACGTCAAGTTTTTTTTCTGCATTTCATTTGACATTTATCAATTTCCGACTAATTCAATTTGAACCATGGAAAGATACACAATCGAGCAACGCGTTAAAGTTATTCAGGCTTATTATGAATATGGGCGTTCAAATCAAAATTCATATCGTGCATTTCGTGATTTTTTCGGTCAATTTAATCGTCCAAATGTGCGCACAATCGGAAAAATCGTGCAAAAATTTGAGCATACCGGAGATGTGAAAACACCAGTGCATGCTCGTACAGCTCGTACTGCAGAAAATATTGCTCTTAAAATTTAACCACATTTTACAACGCAATGCCCTATGATCCACTACTTCGTCATCTTAGGTTACACAAATTTAAAACTTGCTTGGTGTGTTCTGTAATCCGGCCAGTCCATCACACCTGTTACGTGTGACTTAAATCGCTAATGCGGGTATCAGCAAATAGTCTCAAATCAGCTAAAAACTATGAGTGAGTAAGACCCTTCAAATCGTGCACAAATCTGTGACAACTTCAGATTATGTATCATCGCGTTATCGTGCTGATGTGTGAGTATTCAAGGATTACCTATCTTCTTTGCTTTGTTTTCCAAGAGAAGTCTTCAACAAATGTGCTCTGAGACGGGGGAACACCTGACAAACTAGTCAAATTTCAGTGATTTCATTAAAACATGCAACAAGACGCTGAGTGAACGTGAACTTAATGACGTCTAGACTCTAGACGAACATCATTTTCCTGCATTTAGGAAATGTTTTCTGTCCGACAGAACGATAGATAATCCTGATCAAATTCGAAAGCAAAAATATTCAAGATCAAGATCAAGACTAATCGACCTTGGTCGAGTAGTTTCCAGCAGGTAAATAATTCATTTCGCAGGTTGCTTGCGAAAAGCACTTAAATGCAATTGTTTTCAATTGATTGCCAGCAGCAAATGAAAATTCGAAAACAAACACAGGAGTCTTGTGAAAACATTCAAATGCACTGCAACTGACGTCAATTTCTTTTTCTTGCCTAATGCATACAAAATTTTCGACATCCAATTTGGAGCGCAGCCAACTGCTGCCCGAGATCTGGACATTTGCAAAATGCAAATGCTCTCCAGTCAACGAGAGGTACCTTGGTACCTTCTCGAAACGTCGACAATAAAGGACACACGAAACCAACAACTGGACCAGGGGTGGAATCGGCTAAGGCGATTTGCGATAGTTGATTGTCGCGATAGTGCTTTTTCGTACATTTGCGACCGATTTGTATTCAATATTTGTATTTGGGACACATTCAATGCAGTTATCAATACATACAAGAAAAAAAAAGTACGAGTATATATTGTAAACAATGGTATGCAACAACACTTACAATAATATAATAATATGGGTGGCACTACAGCCCGTAGAGGGCCAGGGCCTAGCTTCTCAGCAACTACTCGTGTTGTGAGTGCTCTTGTTCTCTCACAAGTGGAAGGGACCTACAGTTTTATGCCGACTCCAACCGCCAAGTTTGAGAAGCTTTTTCTAGACAGTTATACTCTTTGAGCATTGTCAGTGACTCGAAAGAGATAGGGCCGTGAAAAGAATTTCTTGTCGTACCGGGAATCGAATCTAGACAGGTAGGTCCAAGTGCGTAGGAGTCGACGCACATACCCACAACGCCACGGGCCACCACAACAACACAACAACACTTAGTTATTATAAATTAATTCACATTTTTCATCGAATTCGAATCAAAGGAAAACTCAATACAAAAAGCTGTAGTCAAGGCGTGAACCAACATAGCCAAGGCGTGCAAAAAATTCCAAAGCTAATCAAAAAAAACCGCAAATCCTTGCAAAAAAGAATCGAAACTTGGGTAAAATAAATCCACCAAGTGGAGTGATGCCACTTTGAGGTATATTTTTTGCGATCATTACTCAGAGAGGGTATAGTTGAACAAAAATGAATGTCAACCATCACCTTAGTCGATTCCACCCCAGAATGTCACTAAGCGGAGGTACATATATGTAAGTCCAGGGTGTTAATGACTTCGTCTAACTTAGCTCCTCCTTTGCGATGAGAAACAGTATAAGCTCAGAAAAAAGAAATGTTGTCTCATTCTTTGCTTTCTCTCTCACAGCTGGATGGCGCAGTTGGTTGAGTGCCTTCCCCTGGTTAGAGGGGTTCTCCGGTTCGAATCGCAGTGAAAGCAAAATTAATACGTTTTTATGCGGTTTTCAAATCTAGTCCAGACACCATTTGCAGTTGTTATCACATTAACGACACGATCAGTGGTAGCAATCGGACTATGGGTATCACAATGGACCAATATGGGCTAAGTGTGCTGGTGAATTCGCTGGCAGCCCACTCACCTAACCTAACCTTGCTTTCTCAAAAGCAGAACTATTCCTACGAACCGCTGTTATGGGCTTAAGAGGTTGATCAAGCTGACTTCAAGTAACTAACCGTATAAGAAGGACTCTAATCATCAGTGTTCCAATCCACTTAGCTTGTTCGAGAGAAAAGTAAATTTGGCCTGCGACGATATTGAATGGAGAAGGACGATTTATACTCGAAATGTACGGGCTTTTCAGGGAAATTGCACAAGGCTATTTGGAGGAAACATGGAGATGGTGGTCCATGAAGTTCATCTTCAGAAAATTACTGAGGTGCCAGGCCACAGAGACATTCCAGGCAACAGTGCTATAGATGATGATTTTTGAGGTAGTCAAGGACTTCGTCTACCTCGGCTCTGCAGTAAACAGGGACAATAGCACCAGTACCGAGATCAAGCGCAGAATTACTCTTGCCAATCGCTGTTTCTTTGGGCTCAAGAGACAATTGAGTAACAGAGCCATCTCTCGAAGCACCAAGCTGACTTTATATAACACCCTGATCATCCCTATTCAGCGCCTAAGATGGCTAGGCCATGTAGAGCGCATCGACAACACTGCTCCAGCCCGAAGAGTCTTCGACTCCGAACCAGTGGAACAACGCAATAGAGGACGCCCACGAAACCGATGGCGCCAACAAGTCGAGAAGGACCTCAACCAAATTGGTGCTGGAGAAGTTTGTTGACTGAGGCCCAGGTCCACCCCGGACTGTAATGCCACTAGAAGAAGAAGAAGATCATCCCTGTTCTGCTCTATGGCGCAGAGACATGGACGCTATTGAACCTCTTGGTCGTTTTGAGAGAAAAGTCCTACGTGCGATCTTTGGTCCTGTTTGCGTTGATGGTGTCTGGAGGAGGTGATTCAATCGAGAACTGTACTGCGGCATGCACCTAGTTAAGCGTCTTCGGATCCAACGCTTAAGATGGCTAGGTCATGTAGAGCCGATGGAGAAGAGTCTTCGATTCCGAGCTTTGGGACAACTCAACAGAGACGTCCTCGAATGAAATGGACAAGAGGAGAAGGACCTCAACGAACTTGGTGTGCGCAATTGGAGGCAGCTTGCGAAAGATCGTGCTGGCTTGAGAGGCTTCTTCGTTGAGACCCATGTCCCCTCCGGACTGTAGCGCCAAAGAAAGAAGAAGTGCAATAGATGACTCAGCCAGCCACGCAATAACTCTGACCCCTTTCAGCTACAAAATGGATTCACCTTGCCATCAGTAAACGCCTGCTACGATCGAAGCAAACTAACACGACATGGTTGGCGAGCAATACATGCTTTCTTTGAACAGATTACATTTGGGTCATGTGACTGGTGGAGATCAAGCCAGGAGGGTCGATAGTCGAAGGACTTTCACGATCTGAGTAACCACCCTAAATTTACTTCGCTTCTGTGGCAAGAGATGGAGGAGTGTAGAAAAAATGTTCGAAGGCAGCCAATAATGCTTCATATGCTTGTTCACTAGCGACTATAATTGATCCATACCCAAGTGGCACCGCAATGGACCCGTCATGAATACATAAGTGCATCACTTCAGTCACCCCAACCATACGACAACTCCATCGACAACTTGACAGCTGATTCCGTCGATTTTTGAGCGATTTTGGACATTGACTTCGGACACATAATTCGTCGCACTTTCCAAGCTTTCCAACTCCGAACGGCCAGGTTTGAGAAGCTTTTTCTAGACAGTTATACTCTTTGAGCATTGTCAGTGACTCGAAAGAGGTGAGGCCGTGAAAATTGTATTGGGTATCGAACCCAGACGCCGAGGTTCAAGTGCGAAGGATTCGATGCACAGACACACAACGCCACTGCCGCCAATGTGATATCGGGAGGAGACATCTTCGTGTGCTCTGACACAGGCTATCAAGTCCCTGGGTACAGTCACATTGAATTCGAAGAACCTCCTGAACTGTTGCCTTAAGGAGATACTGCGGCATACTCGCTGGAATTTAAACTAAATGATACTGGCTCACCACTCTTTGTGTGTGGAGAGGAGCCATCCATGCCCCTAGCTTCTTCCAAAAATTTGAGGCATCATCATCATCTTCTGACCCGCGTAATCCACTACAGGGGTCGCTAGAGTAATGCATGCACAAGACATCTCCAGGCCAATTGATCCTCCGCCATCGACTCTAACTCATACTGAGACATGCCCGAGACAATTCCATGGCGGCACCACACCTCTTATCGAGCTTGCAACGATCTAAGGGCATTTCCGATGGGTATCCGGAAACGCACTTCGCATCATCCTTAGCCCTGGTCGCCCAAGTGATCCGAGTGGTAGTGAAATGGAGCCGTCAGGTCTTAGGACCGCAGCCTCTTCAACCTACCGAGCTACACTCTCTTTCAGGTGAAAGTCATAGCGATCAGAAGGAATACTCTTGCTCAAGCGTCTTTAAAAAAAAAGCCGATTTCGTCAATTCCAGTCAATCCACTAGCAGAGCTCTCAACTAAACTAGGGGAAAGAAAATCCCCAGATTCAAGCCTCCTCCGCACTGGTGAATCCCTTGCACTCGTACTTAAGTGCGTTGCCGGTTCCGAAATAGAAATACTCACTCAAAGCCGACAACAGCAATCGGGACCATCACTTTTTACAACCCCCCAAATCATGATGTAAATATAAACATGCATTTCCGCTCTCCCTGCCGCACGGCGAGTGTCATTATCCCTGTTCGTCCGTTCGTCGTTATATTTAGCCAAGTCCAAGTCGAAGGACTCAATAAACGTGAAAAATAATCCGAGTCAACATCTGAATTTTGCCACAAGAAACGTGTGTGCGTGCCTTGACGTAAGCATGCGAGGGTGGTTTTCTTCTTCGTTTTTTTTTTTTTTTTTGCGGCGAGGCGATGACATGAAGGCCAGCCGGCGCGGTTGAATCATCTGCTTCCTAACTGGGTCGCCTGTGGGCTGTGCGACACGCTGTCGTGTTTATGTGTGCCCGAGAGTTATGTGGTATTTTTGAATACACGATACGTGGGCGAGAACGTATCCTTAAATGCCTTTGTACAGCCGGGGGTGTACCCCCGACGGAGCGTCGACAATTAAAGGGCTTTACGAGCGAAATTATCTTATCCGCCGTGGCACGCAATTTTCGCAAATTTGCAGCTCTACGTTAGACCGGCGCTCGACCAGGGTGCGGGTGGCGGCCGAGGGCGGTGGGTAATGGGCGATTGTATAAGGCAATTTCGGTTTTACTGCCTGACCTAATCGAAGGACAATGAAACGTTGATTGATTATGAATTTGCGGTCATTCGTAGTTATGCGGCCAATAAAGTTGGTTCGCGACGCGGCGGTACTTCCCTGGGGACACCGGACATTGTGTCGCTTGGATTTATGTCACTGATAAGCGCCGGTAGAATGGCACTCAACTTTGGACAATGTACGAGAGCTTTATTTATGGATAAACGATGGTTATTTACGGACATGTGCTACACTTGACGGGGGACACAATTTCTTTGAAATATTTGTTTACCAATGAGTGGGGCAATTGTTGATGTAACCAAATAGTTGCTGGCTATTGTCTCCAAGTCTCCAGGTAGCAATTGAAAATAGAAATTCTGATGCACGCACCAAGGAATAGCATGTTGCCTGTGAACTATATGTGAGTCGTTAAATGATTTATGAGCCAAAATGAACGCCGGGCAACTGTTCGGGTGAACTGGGAAGCCGTGTCGTACTACCAGCTCTAAGATTCAACGTACAATTTGCAAATTGTGGCTTCAGCAGCAGACTAAGTTCTGCATACTTATTCCAGTGGGTTTCAGAAGATAGGTTCAAGTAAAGTAAATTCGTAAATTTTTGATAATTCTTTAAAATTTAGAAGCTTCAGAAGATCCCACGTGCGAATGTTGACCGTACCCGTGATTAGAATGAAGACGCAACTTTGGTCAATGCCGACGTTTCCTTTCTGCTTCCTTAATCACTCCAAACTCTTCAGAACACGCTTCAATTTCCAGCCTCCCCGTTTGGGGTGCATTTTGCCCGCGAATCATGTGGTCGTGAGTCGGAAAGGGTGTCTGGTCGTATAGTAGGTCTGGCGATCCGAATTTCGAATCACTCTTTCTATTATATCGAGAGCACTAAACGGGTGTGATCGAGCTATCCTATGTCAGTCTGTCTCGGTCTGAATTTCATATGGCGTCGTTGGACAGATAGCGGTACAGGACAACTCAGTTCGCAGCCCATTACATGGGCAACCTCAATTGACCATCCGTCAGTGAAGCAAACACAAGGGAAACTGAGTAAAAACTACAGCACCGTCGATCGGCGTGCTCGTCGGTGGATGCCCATGCAAGGGTATCCTACTAGCACATGGTGCTGTTGTTAAAACAAATTAATGTAATCGCACATCGGGACGAAGGTTCAGCAGACAGCTTGAAGACAATCCAAACGAGGCAATCAGTAGCCTAAGAAACACGATCCCGTGACAAACCTATGCACATCAACGCAATAAATCTGCAAAGCGAGGATAACTTCTCTACAACATCGAACAAGGAACGACATCCCTTCTCCCAGAGCACCGAAACCATTCACCATCGATGCCAAATCGGTGAACATACACGAAGCACAGCTCGGATGTGTCCATGTTGTCGAGCTCTGGCCACAGAAAGTCTGTTAACGTCGCTCTTTATCTAAAACCATTGACGACAACGGTGTTTCCTTCTTCATTTTGAAATAAATAAGGTCCAGTGTTGCCGCCATGCCATAAATCGCAACAAACAGTCAACCGATAGCATTGTTGCTTGACGAACGCTTGTGGATTGGGTTCTTCCATTAACCGCAATTCAGCTTGTTGACATAGCCTCTGAGCTAGAAATGGGCATCATCCCAGAAGATGATTTTTTGGTCAAAATCTAGATCTCTGGCCAACATTTTCGGCGGCCAATTACCGAACTCAGGGCGTTGTCTACGGCCGTCCGGCTACAAGTCATGCACCAGCACAATCTTATACGGCACAAATAAAACCGCAAGTTCGGCTCCCTGGCGATGCACAATCTACCTGATTAGCGCCTGATCGACATTTCTGATTCGATCCTGCTAGCTACGGGGGCTTTCTTCATTTCTAGAACCTCTCTTTCTAGAAACAAAAGACATTCAGTTCCAATTTCAAAGTTATTTTGTGCAACATTTCATGACACTTCTTAAAAATTATATTGTTTCAATGTTTCCAGTTACAGCACCTTCAAAAATGGCGTTGACGACCAAGAAGACAATAAGTTGTAAAGGGTGTTTTTGTTAGAGCTATAGAACTTTGAAATGTAATAAAATAAAGACGATCTTCTTAAATTGACATGAAATTTACTTTATTCCAGAGGTAATCTTCTGGCATTATAATTTAAATATGAGTTCTGGAATATGACCGCCACGGCTGACTCGGACGTAGTCTAATCTGGAGGTCCAATTTTCGATGACTTTTTCCAACGTTCGTGCTCGTATATCGGCAATAGCGCGGTGAATGTTGTCTTCCAAGTGGTCAATCTTAGCGGCGTAAACTAGCGACTTCACATGTCCCCACAGAAAATAGTCAAGCGGCGTTAAATCGCACGATCTTGGAGACCAATTCACGGGTCCGTAACTTGAAACTATGCGGTTACAAAACGTTCACTTCAATAAATCAATTGTGGCACGAGCTGTGTGACATGTAGCGCCGTCTTGTTGAAACCACAGCTCCAGCACATCATCGTTGTTCAATTGATGAACGAAAATGTCAGTAGTCATGGCTCTATAGCGGTTACTATTGACTGTGGCGTTCTGGCCAGCATCGTTTTTAAACAAGTACGGACCAATTATTCCACCAACCCATAAAGCACACCAAACAGTAAGTTTTTGTGGATGTAACGGTGTCTCAACATGCACTTGATGATTGTCATCACTCCAAATGTGGCAGTTTTGTTTATTGACGTATTCATTCAACCAAAAGTGAGCATGGTGGATATGGACGTCGTGCGCGATACGTATTTCGAACAAAACCATGAATTTCAAAATAAATTTGCTCAATTTGGAAGCGTTGTTCAGGCCTCAGTCTATTCATGTTAAATGGCGACATGAGCTGACAAAATGGCCGCCAGTTAAAACAGTGTTGCCAACTTAAAGTTCTATACCTCTAAAAAAAAAAAACACCCTTTGCTTCGGAACCAACGAATGGATTTGGCTCTGAATTAATTAATTGTTAACCTTCCTTCTTCTTTTCACCTTGGACTTGGGCCCGAATCGTTGTCATCCTACGCTAAGGGATCTTACGAATCAAACCTCATCCAATCGATGATTTCGTTATGCATCTATTCCAAAGAGCGAATCCGTTTTCTTTTCCAGAAAATTCCGCCATGTGACACAATAAATTGCGAAACAAAAGCATCACACTACGCTCTTTGTAAGTTATTAGGTTGCCATCATGTGCCGGGCTCCTTCTGGTGATTTATGCACACATGCAATGTCGGGCACTCCTTGAATGAATCGTCGTAGCGCACCCAGTTTCCAACCGCGTTTTCCACCCGAGCCCAAGGGCACTATTAATTTTTCGAAGAGCCCGAAAAGCCGGCCCAAATGAATAGTTTCCTGCCTCAATTGAAGAACACTGGTTGAGCATGGCAACAAGGATGGTGCAAGAGGAAGAGCACAACAAAAACAAAAAAAACAACACGAGTAGTTTACACTTGCTTGGATAAGGTGTGTTCGTCCTTGAGGGTCCCCGCCTTTCTTCCCTTGTTTTACGTCGTTTTGTGTTACATCAGAAGTGTGTCAAAGGTTGGTGTGACGCTAAAATCAATGATGATTTTTTTTTCGTGGCAAGGCTACGTCAATGTTTTGGGAAACCGCGTGGGTGTTGGATTAGGAACGGCACAAATGGGGAGAAACATAATCCCACATAAGGAGTCTGACGTAATGCGGGAGTCATTCTGTGTATGTGTGTGCATCTAATTTCCTTAGAACCTCTGACATACGGCTCACATGCCATTCATCGCGCACTCGACTCAAAAGCCCAGTCAACGTCCGACGAATCTATGTCAATGGCAAGCATAAATCGCACTGCCGCATTGATTTCCCAATAAACACTCGATTTCCCATTCGGATGTCCTGTGGCCTGCTGCTGCAGAAGACAGAGATCAATACGACTTCCGCATGCCGTGTGAGTCAGCCGAGCCTGCCCATGGAATATTCATTCGTCCGCAGAGCAAGGATAAAGGAAAGCCAACCCAGTGCGCCTATCGCCTACATAACCTTCTTCACATTCATCATTCGCCACTTGAGGTTGTGTGAAGTAATTTCGGTCGTCGCAGCTCGAAGACTGGTTGGATAAGCAAAGCATAATTGAGGTCAATGTGTACGAGTACGATGGGATGTACAAAACAAACGGAAAACAAGGAGAGAAAGGGACAAAAACAATCTCGAGGCTGAGAACCAGGCCAGTAGTCGCCATGTGTCCTTCAGCTTTGCCCTTCTTCCTCCCTTCGTCTTTCACCAAACAGTTATGCACCGTTACGAGGCTAACTCGGATGCAATGACATCTCCGCCTTCACCCACCCACCGTGCTGGCGACTAGGGTTCGCTAGTCAGACGCTTAAGGTTCAGTTTGATGTGACCCCTTCCGCTTCGGAGCCGAGCAGTCACACTCCTACATGCACACTTGCGGTTGTACAACGTGCTTGCATAAGAGCTTTTTTGCCACACAATACAGCGGTATTTACGAGTAAATATAAATAACAAGGACACATGGCAAGTGGTTTATCGTCTACTTGCTCGTATTGTTTTTCCTTTCCCTTTTCCTGCGAGCAACAGTTGTAGGGCTGTCGTGAGCTTTCTATGGCCGTGCGGATTGGGAGATCGTGTGCCGCCACCTCGTCCTACGCCTACCTAATGGCATGCCTATGCTGCCAGATGGCTTGAGTTATGAAATGCTATCCACGTTATTCCGCTTTCCATTACATGCACGTTGGCCTCCATCGTCGGGATGTGACTCACATTAACCTGATGCCGTGTGGGTAAAAAAAAAAAAGTAATGGAATTTGCCGCGGGTGGGCGGCGAGACCCTGATGGAGATCCTGTTTGGAGGACATTTTCGTAGGATTTAATGAGGAAATGCCGAGGAAATTTCCAAGCTGATGACAAGGATGGAGAATTTACTATATTCTCCTTTGTCTCGGCCGGATGAGGTGAGCGTGGGTTTTGTGAAGGCTTTGCCTTCTTTTAAGCGCCCTCATTGGAATGCTGTAGGAAATAGGTATCTCTGGATAATCTGGAGAGTGGGAGAGAAACATGGCTTATCAGCTTCCATCTATTACCCGAGGCGAGAAGCATTGGAGCTCTAAGATTGAAAATTACTTACAACATGTACTTTAAATCTAGAGACGTAGACCCAATGTGGCCGTAGGACCTTCCAAACCATCACTTTCCTTGAAGTTATAGCTGATGACGGTTCTGATGCTTGTAGATTCTGACTGACTTGGCCTATTACGAAGTTCGAATCAATGATGAGAGCTTGAAGGATAAGATTCACGATACCATGCGTGATGGTAGTTTGTCAGAACGCATTTGAATGCGTGTCTGTGTCATCCAACAAGAGGTGTCATTTTGAATCAATATGGAAACCCAATATTTTCTGCTTGATTGCCGATGCATTTATCTTAATTAAACGTAAAATCTCTGAGCTTGGCAATAGTAATAATATGGGCGGCGCACAGTGTATTATTTTCGACATCTAGAGGAACTTTATTCCTGTTGCGCTTGGTATAGCTAAACTATGGATGTTCCTATTCGGTGAAGGAAAAAAAATAATTCTATCAAGTTTTTAAAACAAACAGCTATATGTGGTCACCGATAGAGGGCGTATGGCCCACGCCATGCATCCTCCATAAACCTCATGGATACAAACATTTCTAACAAAAAGACCACTCAACCGATTTTGTTCAAATTTTCACAAATGTGTTCAGAAAAGACAGCAGAAAAATCACTTCTTTCACTCTAACCCATTATCTCAAATAAGTCCCAAGATATTTTGATGAAACTGACACATAATAGTCCATTTTGTTTGACTTGAAGTTAGTCGCTCTCATCATCGTCTTCATCGGAACTGCTACTAGGTGGTGCTGCTCGTACTTCGGGAGCCTTTAACAGGGCAATACATTCTTGAGGTAGTGGCTTCGGCGCTGTACTACGACTCGAAAGATATGGATCTGATGATATTAAAAACGTGTTTAATACATACGTATTTTTTCTGGAAGATTTCCGGCTAAAATACTCTCGAAATCGTTTGTATTCCTTATTGCTCGCTTCTTGGGCTTCCTCGATCAATTGACCAAGTGGCAGTATGCCGGCTTGAATTATCTCTTTTGAATCTATCAGAAGTTTATGTATGCTTGCAGGCATGTGGTACCATGTGGGCGCCAGCATTCGGACTTGATCCTTAACTTCTACAGCCACCACCTGCGTTGTGCGTGCTGTTGTGCCCTCATGAGTGCAATTGACCCACAGTTTCATACCGACTGAAAATGGACAGTTTGACAAGATTTTTCTAGACCTCTTGAGCATTGTCAACGTGGCTCGAAAGAGACGGAGCCGTTGGCAGTTGCTTGATCGGAGGATGGAACGCAGAACCGGTCACTGAAGTTAGTACTGTCATATAAAATATGTTAAATGCCCGCCTCGCCTCTGCAAATGAGCATCTTTTGATGACATTTTCCACTTCGCTTTCGAAAGTGTGTCGAATACAGTTGACTCTCGATAATTTGACACTCGTTATTTTGAAAAATTTCCCCGGTCCCTTGCAAAATACTCGATAGATTGAATAAAATCAATATTAATTGGTCCACTCGGTAATTTGAAGAAATACACACTGAAGGCAAACAATTTGGCTTCTCACCCGGCGACATTCAACAATTTGAAGTCAAGCTTTTCTACTCTCTCTATAATTTGAAGCGTTTTTCATGAACCGACTTGTCATTTGTAGCCTGACGGGGATGAAGTGGAGTTGAATTTAGTTGCCTCCGAAAGGGTTGCTAATAAGCCATTCGTATTTCCTGGGGATTCGTCCATTTCTTAGCTTTTTCCATTGGTTGATGTCAAGGTTTAAGCCTCTGCTTAATAAAGGTCTTGATTGCTATGTTACATGGGGCATCGCTGATGATAAATGCAGCCAGGCCAATAGTGTGACAACGGTTGTTCTCCTGAAGTCTTGCTATTCTCGAATCCCACTCCGATTTCGCCCAGGTTGTGCCGAAAAATTTAGGTTTAGGAGGAAGATGCTCTTGAGAGGGAATAGCCGAGATCTGTGAACCGGTGTCCATAAGGGAGTGGCAATGTCAGAAGCTGAAGTTTCACAGAAAAGTTCTTCCATTAACGATTTTTGTTGTTGTTGATAGACTCAAGTGTTGGAGTGGTGTTGGTCTTCCTCGCTGTTAGGAGCAGGGTTTCGTCTCTGAGTAAAGTAATTAATAATAATATAATAATAATAATATGGGTGGCGCTGCAGCCCGTGGAGGGCCAGGGCCTAGCTTCTCAGCAACCACTCGTGTTGTGCGCGCTATTGTTCTATCGCGAGTGGAAGGAACCCACAGTTGTATGCCGACTCCGAACGGTCATTTTTAGAAGCTTTTTTTCCTTCACAATTATACTCTTTGAACATTGTCAGTGACTCGAAAGAGGTGGGGCCGTGAAAAGTATTTCTTGTCGTACCAGGAATCGAACCTAGACAGGTAGGTCCAAGTGCGTAGGAGTCGACGCACATACCCACAACGCCACGAGCCACCACCAGTAAAGTAATTGCTTTGTCCATTTTAGCAAATATTGTAGACTGTCGTTCACACAGAGATTCGATCGCCGCTTCGGTGTTCGCATTAGTTGGGAAGAGCGGTGGTGCCGAAGTGGTGGATGGCTGAAGAAGAATGCCCATGCAGTTGACGGTATCGTTGATGCTTACAATTTCATCGCTTTTGGATCGAATGATCTCGATGATCGTCGTTATGATTTTATCCAGCCTCTTAAACGATTCGGTTATTGAGTCATTAATCTCTTGGGCGAATCTTCTTCTTCTTCTTCTAGTGGCACTACAGTCCGGGGTGGACCTGGGTCTCAGTCAACAAGCTTCTCCAGCTGGCACGATATTTAGCAAGTTGTCTCCAATTACGGGCGTCCTCTATTGCGTTGTCCGACTGGTTCGGAGTTGAAGACTCTTCGGGCTGGAGCAGTGTTGTCCATGCGCTCTACATGGCCTAGCCATCTTAGGCGCTGAATCCGTAGATGCCTGACTAGCCTCATGTCGCAGTACAGCGCGTTCAGTTCATGGTTGTATCTTCTTCTCCAGACACCATCAACGCAAACAGGACCAAAGATGGAACGCAGAACTTTTCAGTTGATTCATGAGAGGACCATAATGAACATACGTGGAGACGTGTCTATCAACCACTTTAAGGGGGTCGTTCAGCGGTTGAATGATGTGCTCTAGGTATAAGCTCAGTGGTTGAAGGCTTGCTTAAAATCTTTTTGTTGAGATGGGTAAGATCGGCATATAAGGATGTCATTGACTCGTTATGGCATTTTATTGCAAAGCCTGTTTTGCTATGTCGACAATTCTATATTGCATGACTCCCTTTGAGGTAGGTCATGTAACGACCTTTTATGCCAACGCCAGGGGGTGATACGATTTACCACAGAGTCCCCCTGCACATAACCATGTCACTCACGATATTTGAATCGATCGAGTACATTTCAGTAGCACAGCACTTTTCCATTTTGATTTCATGATATTTCACGGGGTATGCGAAGAGCGTATGAAACAAAAAATTGCGAGTACAACAAAAATTCGTGATGAAATAAGGGGACAATTTGGAGGTAATTAATTAAAAATGGAAAAATGCGTCTGAACTGCACGAAGATAACAGGTGAAATTTCCTTTCCAACGTTGAAGTCGGTACGTTACTTTTTGTATGTGTGTATTTTAAACGAGCGAGGCAAGGCGCTCTCTTACTACCCTACGCTTCTACGCCGTCAGAAACGACACACGTGACGATTTCTTCTCAGCTCTAGCCACAATCGAGAATTCATTGGACAAAGATAGACAGAAGTCGCCACTCAACAGAACATTACGGCCTTCTTTTCAAAATGAACATGTTTGCACTATTAAATCACGAACTTTAATCAAACTCTCGATTACTTGAAAATGTACCTTCCTCCCTCTTGTTTATTTGAACTCTTGCTATTTTGAAACCAAGGTAATTTTAATTTTTATTTTACTTTTTTTTATATTTATTTATTTGTGTGAAGCTTAATCAGTGCATACAGTTTTACAATTTCGCCATTTACAAGTTAGAGCTAGAACATCAATTGTTCATTCAACTATATTATTATATGGACTGCCAGAAAAGAAAACAATAATAATAATAACAAATGTGGGAAAATAAAGTCTCATATTAAACCCAATGATTTTTTTTTTTTTTGTTTTATAAAAACTTAGCTTACATTTAAATATATCTTATTAATTAGGATTTAACGTAAGGTGCCGAATAAGTGGATTTTGCGAATATGAACGATCAAAGGAGTGGAAAGCAATATCTTTGTCTTCTATTAATTCAACTTTTGCTATATTGTGGAGTTCTGAGGTGGAGATATACCAAGGCAGATTCAACAGATCATCTTCAACAATTTATTCTGAGCTATTTGTATCTTTTTTATATGACTGCGTGCTCACAAATACCATATGGGAGCACCATATGTCATAATGGCTTGAAAAATAGCTTTGAATATAATAATTTTGTTTTCAATCCTTAGGGTAGACCTACTATTTATGAATGGAGACAGAACTTTTATTAAAACATTGATTTTATTCAGCAGAGATGACATATGCTTGCTAATGGTTAATTTGTGGTCGAGAGTGATTCCTAAATACTTAACTTCATCTGACCAGGTAATGTCGCAATCACTTAATGTAAGGTGACTATTAGGTAACAAATTTGTGCTTCTTCTGCGAGTGAAAAACATTTTGTTGACAATAATTTTTATTCTCCATTTATGGAGGTAGTTCCTTGTAGTGGCAAAACCATATTGCAGGGTTGAGCAAATAGGCGAAGGAAGTTCATCGGAACAATATAATGTGGAGTCGTCTGCAAAAATTGATAAATAGCAATTTGGGATACTTGGGAAATCTGGTAGGTAGATATTGAAGAGGATTGGAGCTAGGACCGATCCTTGTGGTATACCTGCTGATATGTATTTGAGTGTATGTTATGTGGTAGCACCCATGAATACTTTAAAGCTTCGTCATTATAAGAAGTCTTTGATGAGAGTGATCAGGTTATTAGGAAAACCAAAGTGCTTCATTTTAAACAAAAGAGCGTTATGCCACACAGAGTCAAAAGCTGATTCAATGTCGAGAAGTAGCAAACCGGTCGATTTTTGAATCGAGATTTGATGTTGCACGTGTCTAGTTAATCTCAAAACGGGGTGAGAAGTATTATGTCCATATCTGAAACCGAATTGGTGGTTTTTCAATGTGGAGTTGTCATCAATAAACTCTATAAGTTTTTGTTAAATTACATTTTCCAAGATCTTTGCCAAGTTACTTAGGAGACTTATTGGGCGGTAACTAGACGGGATGTCAGCAGGCTTCCGGGGCTGGGTATGGCAATTATTTTCGCAACTTTCCAGCTTTGGGGAAAGTAAAGTAGCTTAAGACAGCCGTGATAATCAGCGTAACATAAATAAGTCCTGTACGAGGAAGATTTCAAGGTAATTTTAAGTTTCTCTGGTTCCTTGACTTTCAAATTATCGGGAGTAAGACCTTAAAATTGTATTTTCGTGGTGGAGCATTGGTTTCTAACAAAGTCATAAGGAAGGAGTCTAACTGTGTTACACCACACTATCTCTTCGGACAATTCAAGCTTCAACTTCGAGAAATCAGTCAGTCGCCCGCAAATCGATCCAGATTTACAATAAGATCAGAGAAAGACGCAAATGAAGACAAACATAATTTTAAATTAAAGAATTTACTTTTGGATGAGTTACACGTCTGCCCACATCGAACGCCGCAGCTGATCCATCTCAAAGTCATCTTGAGCATCCTCGATGAAGTCGTCTCAAGATGACTTCATGACATCGGCAGCATCATCGACTTGGCAGGGTACAGCCAGATGAACTTCGTGAGCTATTCCACCACTTTAAGGATATGCTTGACGCACTCCTTTGATGCCATCATCGGATCCTGGCGGTTAGCATGGTAAGTGTCCAGAGGTTGAACTCCCTCATCTTCGCGGGTGAGGCGAATGAGTTTGTTTCCTCCTTGGCTTTGTGAAAGTCCGACTGCCAATCTTCATTTGATGTCACATTGCGACCTTCACGGTCGTCATCCTTGCCGCTTTCGTGGTCTTCATTTTAACTTTATTTAACACTAATACGCAAGGGAGGCAAGGAAGATGGAACCGAAATCTAAAGACAATACCGATGCAACAACTGATGACAAGCAAATTGTCAGTCGGATGGAAGGATTCCTTCAAAACGAAGCTCATAGTTGGACGGGAAAGCACCAAATAGATACTCAATGACTAGTTCGTCAACTTTCGAGGCTCATTCACTTAATAATGAGAGGCTGTGATAAGCTGGCGACTAGTTCCTTATACGGGACCACCATACTGTGGGCTTGTGTGCCAATTGCGCAGTGTGACGACACCGATAAGGGTCCTGATTGCAGGTCTGCTTCATCTGCGCAAGCAGAGTGACCGTTTAAGATTGAGTGTAGGCCATTCTTCCTATTGTGTGAGGCATTTACTCGTGGGAGAACAAGCACAGCACAAGCGGTTGTTGCAGAAGATCCACTTTTGAAGACTGTTTCTATTTTTTTTTAAGTTCATGTTTTTCTGCTCTCTGCGCTCATCAAGTCCCCAGATTCGCGTTCGTTCGAGCGTTTCGCGGCATTTCGAGTGAAACTTGGCCACAATTTGCTTGTCCACTTACGCTCATTAAACGGCTCTAACAGTCGATCGATGATTAATACCGTAAACTTCCGTCTCTCCGTGAAGAAACATAAATATTTTCGTTCAAAATTTCACACACAGTCAGCTGTCGACAACATCACGTCGCATGATAAACGAATGTCAATAGCACTCAATTGAAATCAATTCGCACTTCAATTGACACCTCTGATGTGAGTTGACACCTGAATTGGTAGATTCTGTTGCGCAGTTCGAACGCATAAGCATGATTCAAATGCACTTGCGCTTCGCATTACGACGTATTTTGTCTGCTTCCGTGTTCAGTGTTCGTTCGGTTCTGGAACTGGTGTGAAACTATCAATTAGTTGTTGACATCGACCCATAATCGAATCAACTGCGACGACTTCAAATGGAGCACACAATCGCGTGCATATTTGAATGCACATCACGCGCGCTACCTATAGCCAACCGCAAGCAAGGTCCTCTGCGGCTAGATTATTCCACGGATTATCCAGTTTAGACGTGTCAATGGATAAATGCGCCCCCAAACAAAGGCTGCAGAGCGGACGAATGCATGCAATCAAAGCATTTTCTTTTTCTTGCCGCTGTTTTGAGGTCGGTTGCATAAACGACGATGTTGCTCCACAGGTAGCCTGCATCTCCTGCCCTATATCAACACACCTAGCCAGCAAAATAAACATGCCGAAACACATGAGAGACGCCTTAACAAATTTCACCGAATTACCTAATCAAATTGATGGTGTGGAGCTGCAGAACGAAACCAACAGCACAACCACAGCCATCGCCACCGCCACCGCCACCCACTCCTACTGTTCAGCCGCCAATAGCATGTGCACTTCAAACCTTCGCAGGCGTGGGGTACCGAGTACCGACTGCGAGCAACAGCCCAAAAATAAACAATTCAACGCGAGTGAAATGAATTTTCCATTCGTGTTAATTTGTTTACGATATACACGAACACTTAATTAGGTCAGCATGGAGGGGGTGGGGGGGGGGGAGGGGGCACCCTTGAAAAGTGCACACACCGCCTGCTCGGCTGCCAGTCCAAGTGGCGGCCCTTGTTAATGCCGAGCAAATGAATGTAAATAAATATCCAGCGAAATAGGTCACAGAGCGCTCGATAACGAATGCACTCTGTGCGCCAATGTGAACGCCATCGAGAGATGTCCAGATAGACCAAAGGTTCTTTCTTCAGCGCAGCGTTCTTCTTAATTAACCCCGCCACTCCGACCGCGACGAGGCTATCGCACTGGCGAGAGACAGAAGGCAGGAGGAACTAAAAACTTGCACCGGCCAGTGTACGTGAGTTCAATTAATTAATCCGAAACGAGCAGTGGCAACGGCCAAGGGCGGACAGGAGCCAGAGGAGAATGGAAAATTCTAGGAATGCTTGATTTTCTGCGGCTAAGTGCGCCGCATGAGCACCAGCATGAGCACCGAAGACGACCGTGCCTATGAGGCGACGGCGACAGCGGTGACATTGATTTCATTGGGACGCCTTGATTGAGTTAATTTCAGAGTCCAGAGACGGCCGTAAAAGCGAACGAAGCCATGACTCAGTGTGTGACACTGACGGCCGTGCAGTCATTTTTGATTCATAAACTGTCCGAGAGTGACTCATTGCCGGGGTCACGCGCTACTGGTGAAGGGGCATTGATACTTGAATTCTGTTGGCTTGGAATTTTAATGCGATCTGTTCTTGTGTGTGCGTGTGGATAGCAGGTTTTTGTGGATCGAGTTGTGGGGATGCCATCCGTCGACGAACAGCTGGAGGTACATAACTAGAGACGTCACAAATTAGTGCCGTCACTTTAAGTACCTCATCAGACGGCGACGCTTTGAAGGTCTTTCTGGCCGAAGTTCATCACTTTAATTGTTCGAAGCTGGAAATTGCTTCCTGTCAGCTTTTACGAGCTGATGATGAAAGATCAAAATTCCATTGAGCAGTTACATAGATACATGGTCGCGGCTTCCATTGAGTGAGGATGTTGAGACGGGAGCAGCAGCATGTCGAATCACTGACAAATCGGAAGAAAACTAGCTCGCTTTGAATGCTACATTAAGAAGCTTGCTGCGGGCGAATCTTAAGCCGCCAAGTGAGTAAATGCAAGATTTTGAAATGGCTCATGGCTTTAAACTCAGAGGTCCTCTTAAAATTAAAACCTAATTTGTCACGATTAAACGCACAGAACGTAAGTCTTTGAGTTTCCTTATTCCCTTGACGTTTTTAGACAAAAGCAGAAATTATGTCATCCAAATTTCAGCGTATTTCAGTTCAATGCCCCCACCAATTACCACAAATTCACGCATAAAATGTACTTCCTGAGTTTTATTTTTTTCTCTCGTGTGCACATGAAGAAGGGGTCATGACCTCGTTCACGAACATTCGTAATTTGTCCGTATTTCGTGACATTTTTTTTCCGCTGCCCAGTAGTCGTTAAGGCTTGCTAGCTTGCAGAGGAACACGAGACAATTGAAGTTGTAAGTGAGTGACGAAGAGACGATGATTCCATTTGCCAACATTTGATTAGTGCCTAAGCAGGCGTGCATTCTAGGCAAACTGTTTTCAAAGACCACTTAGACATTCGCTAATGGTACCGAATAACACTGTCCGTCGGAATAAATTGTATGTTCTTTGAGGACATAATGCAATGTACTCGGTTGTGAGAAAAAGTGCTTTTTTTATGGCGGATAACTTTCTAAAGGGTGTTTTTCTTCGAGGTATAGAACTTTGAAATGGAATAAAACAAAGATTATTTTTTTAAATTGACATGAAATTTACTTTATTCGAAAGACAATCTTCTGGCATTATAATTTAAATATGAGTTCTGGCATATGATCGCCACGGCTGACTCGGACGTAGTCTAATCTGGAGGTCCAATTTTCGATGACTTCTTCCAACATTTGTGGTCGCAAATCGGCAATAACGCGGCGAATGTTGTCCTCCAACGTTTCGGGCTTATCGGCGTAGACTAGTGACTTCACATATCCCCACAGAAAATAGTCAAGCGGCGTTAAATCGCACGATCTTCGAGGCCGCATAGTTTCATGGGTCCGTAACTTGAAACTATGCGGTTACAAAACGTTTCCTTCAATAAATCAATTGTGGTACGAGCTGTGTGACATGTTGTGGCGTCGTGTTGAAACCACAGCTCCGGCCCATCATGGTTGTTCAATTGATGAATGAAAACGTCAGTAATCATGGCTCCATGGCACCATGGACTGTCACGTTCTGGCCAGCATCGTTTTTAAAGAAGTACGGATCAATTATTCCACCAACCCATAAAGCACACCAAACAGTCAGTTTTTGTGGATGTAACGGTGTTTTTTGAGGATACACTTGAGGATTGTCATCACTCCAAATGTGGCAGTTTCATTTATTGACGTATCCATTCAACCAAAATTGGCATCAACGGCAATCTTGTTTTGGGCCCATTCACCGAATCTACGCGTATTATGCTTTGCTAATCAGCAGATGCCAAATCAAACTAAAAATAAATCACTTGACAGCTGACAAAATAGCCGCCAGTTAAAATAGTGTTGCCAAGTTCTCTACCTCTAAAAAAACACCCTTTATTTAAATAAAAATCAGAAAAATGATATAAATATCCACGAATTGAATTTATTTGACCGATCATTTTATGGCATTAATGTTTCGCGTATTTTACCGCCACGGCTGGCACGTACATGGCTTAAACCGAAGGTCCAATTTGCACTTGCTCTTCATAAATTTGACATACTTCTACATGGCGCTGTATTTCGGCAATAACGCGTCAAATGTTGACTTCCAAGTTGAAGTGTTTGACGAAAAAGTTAGTAATCATGTACAATCTGTACTTCCGGTTCATAAAGGGCACTAAACGGTGACTTTTTCTAGATGTAATGGCTTAGGCTTGATTACACGCATTGATTAATGTGTTTGTGAATATTACTCCGGCGTGAGTTTATTCTTGATGAATCGTCAAGCCAAACTAACCTCACAACCGATAATTGTCGATGTAGCAGTCACAGAAAATAATGCAGAGAATTTAAAGTTTTCCGCCTCCGAAAAAAAACACCCTTTATACCGAGTTTCGCAATAAGGACTTGCACTTTTTTTTTAAATGAAGCCCAAATCATTTGTGTTGTCTCCAAAGGTCTACCATTGGTTAGAAGTACAATGAAACCTTTTACGAATGGAATTCGACTTCGTTCATATGTCCACCACGAGCACCGTTGCAGCGGTCGATTCGTTGAACCCATTTTTCGGTGACGGAAGCGGCCACTATCTATCGTTGGATATTGGCTCTGAGCTCCTCTAATGACGTCTGCTTCTTGGCGTATCAATGATTTAAAGCAGATCACACGATCTAGGCAGCCGATCGACAGGATCATTTTTCGATATATTGTATGTACGGTCGTCGAAATGAGTTAAATCGGCTGTTACGCCCTCTGCGTGGCTTGTGCTCCATTGTCGTGTTGATGCCACATGTCATTAGTGTCCAGTCCATGCAGTTGAGTAAAGAAATAACGTTGCAACATGTCTCTGTAGCGATCTCCGTTGACTGTAACGTGACGGTCATTTTCATCAACGAAAGAAAGAAATGGCCCAATTAGACATTACACAGTCATTTTTTGTGGATAACGTGGTGTCGCTTGACGCACACGAAGATTTTCATCTGATCCTTAAGCCATATTGGATTTGTTGACGAAGCCAAAAATGAAAAAAATTGACCATCTTCTTCCGACATTTCTAGATCCCAATCCGAGAACTTACATACGTCGCTTCATATGATCGATTGGCGTTAATTCTTCATCGAATAAGAGTGCAGGCCAAGATCCCTTAGTAAAATTCGCCATAGTGTTGATCAATTTTTGAGACCGACGTGGAATCGACTGTTTTTGGTTCATTTGCGGCGAACGCTTGAACGGCGGCAATATTCGCGGCGCGTCGACCACCCCGTCGTTTCACTGATACCGACACTTCCACCAGCGAAAATGTAGACTCCAATTTGTTAACCAGGTCATTGCTTTAAGGGTGTGTTCACACTTCACAGTAAAAGTTGAATGATGTCATGTCCCAATGGGAAAGTCCTTCATAAAGACTACATCGCTTTGTAGCTGATCACTTTCTTCCATTTTTAGTTGGTTCTTCAGCTTAAACTTCGGCTTTTGGGCGTCTAGACGGGAGACAGAACACAGCTGTCAGGTTGTTAAAGTTTAGTGACGCTTTCAGTGCGAACTTCATTTGTTTGCGAAGTATTTTAAACCCAATCATCGTTTGCACGTCTCTGCTGGCCATAAGCTGCGGCTTGTTGAATAACTTCCCTTTTGTCTTGCACACCTGTTTCTGTCATTATTTGTGTTACAGGAAAAGATTCAGGTTAAACGATTTAGAATTCTTTTATGGTCCCATTATAAATTCGAATTACTGGCTTCAGCTTTGCTCCTAAGAACCACTTCCAAAGTTGTACCCCGAACATTGATGACGAGTTCAATTTGTGAACGCCAAAAACCCACGGTTTCTCCCGCCACCTCAGCTCGCGAGGGTCGACACGATCACCACGTCAACTTCTCTTGATTGCACTTTAAACATACAATGTTGTGCCCAACGCAGTTCAAGTTGAGTTCACTTAATAAAACCAGTTTGATAGCAGTTTGCTCAGTTGTGGCTTTATCTCTGACCTCAAACTTTATCTGCCGCAGAATTCTGACACGAAAATTGCTTCATTGTATCGGGAAAACAAAGGGGAAACAAGCCCGTGCTGAGTACAACAAAGCGTAACATTTTTTTTTGTATGTGCACAGGTGCTCTTGGAAGTCATCACTGATTCCCGATATCGGCTAGATCAAATTACGTGTCGAAAATTTCACTGTTCGACTAAAGGGAAGTGTATGTGTGTACCTGCTTTTCGTGTGCATTGACACAGAGTGTTGGAAAGGAAATCGGAGACTGTTGTGTGATTCAATTAAGAGCCCACACATTGTCAGCTTCCTTCTGATTTTATCGTCCAAACGAACGTCCTCTTCTATTTCGTTGTTTTCAAGGCAAACATGGAAACTTTGTGCGCTTGAAAGGGTTTTAATTAAACTGCATTTCTAGTCTATTCGTCCGAACTTTAAGCCCACATGACACTTGCGGGTCGAAGGGAAAACTTCACACAACTTGTGGTACAAGTTCACTGTTCAAATGGCCAGAAGCGTCGTGACTTCAAGGTATTTCTCTTTCAGGCAGACGTGGTCAGGGAGACGTGGTCAGGCAGACGTGGTCAAGCAGACGTGTTCAGGCGGACGATCAGGCAGACGTTCAGGCAGACGTGTTTCTTGTCCCCGTTCAGTGTGTCACAGCTATGTTGATGGACAGGCCCTAAAGTCCATCACTTCCGCAATTAGACTCGGAAGTCTCGTTTCAGTTTAGACACTGCGCAGGGAAGAAGAATATTTTTGAATCGATCGAGGACGGATCGTCTTTCATTCGGTTTCAACAACGGCGTGCAGTAAAATGTGTATTTTGTGAGCTCCAATTTGATGAAGCTGTCTGCTGTTTGACGTGAATGATGATTGAATCACGGGTTAAATCTAATTAACTGAAAACTTCCGTGTCAGTCCAGACAACAGCTGAATGATGTCACTCGGTTTTATGCGCCCACAGGGAAGAAAACGCAAGGGTGACTGCTTTACACCACAATTTAATGCGGTCTTCGACTCTGAATCATTTCGAAACATCCACAACTTACAACGAAGACTGACTTACATTCTCTTCATTTTCTGACGACATTGTCCAAAAGTCGGTTGTGTCATGAGTCGATGTGAGATGAACTGTGAATCATCGCGAGAGAACTGATGACTGACTGAGCCAAGTGAATCACTGGAGACCAGTTTGAGACACTTTTAGTTCTGCCGAAGGTTTCCATAACATCTTCAGAGACCTGTTACAACCTGTTACGACTCCTTTCATTGGGGATCTGGGCCTGGGCCTTGTGTGTGCGTGGTACAGTTCTCTCACGACTGGAGGGGATCTACGGTTTTATGCCATCTGCTGCGAAGTTTGAAAAGCATTTCACAATCCATCCCTCACGCAGTGTGCACTTCGTAATAGAATTGTGGCACTAATTCTATTTCCTGAACTGGTAATAGAAAGGCAGTAACTCATCGCATGTTTGAATGCAGAATAATTCAGGTTCATTAGCATTGTAATGACTCTATCCCCTTAGCCTGAAATCTTCTCAACGTGTGCATTAAAAATTGAGAAATTCTAGACGAAGCTGCAGGTGACATACCATCTGGTCGATTAATGTCATAGAAACTCATGCCATTCTGGGGGCTAAGCATGCAATTAGTCCACACATCGAAGCGAAGGAGCCCAATGAATACACAATACATGTCCTACCATGCTACCGCAGTTCGGCGGACGAGGGGTGGTAGAATTTCGCGAAAATTGAAATCCAAATCCGCTTTGTTTTCTCCGAATTCATTACCGTGACGGAGAGCGTGTCGCTATTAGGCAATGCCGTGTGTGTTCACCAGGCCAAGACGATGTCGCACCCGACCAGTGCACCCAGCCAGCCAGTAGTGAACTACTTACGTCAACACAGACATTTCCATCGATGACTCAGCGTTCGATATGCCAGAAGACAATACGCGAAGTGCCGACTGTGTGAGGAAGTGAAAATGTGAAAAGTAATCGTCTCTGCCATTTAAGTGCATTTCATGATCTCATTTCAGTTTGCAGTCGCCATCCGACTGCCCAGATATCGATTGTTCAAGGAAACAACAAACCCCGCCGTCTCCACCCCTCCACCCGTCGACCGTGCATACGGATGGCTCCACGGAAATGCAAATATGGATACTGTTCAAAGGAGGAAAAAAAAACAACAACTCTAATTCATCTCTCGCACACGAAAACATTAAAAAAGATACAAACAAGCCGAAGGTCATTTGCAGCATGACACACATCTCTCTCTCTCTCTCTCCCTCTGTCGGTCCACCAGTGTGGATTCTGTGGATTCTGGCATCTGCGTAGAGAGTATTGTTTTGATTTTGCCAACAGAACCCTCTGCGAAGTCGGTCAAACGAACGCGGGGCGAGGATAAACAACGGGACACAGTTCCAGCTGGCTCCACCACATAGCACAGACTGTGTGGCGGTAGAGGGGCAAGGGGAGTTCGTATGCAAATGCATTCATACAGGGAGAGGGGAGGGGGCGGATCACCATCTTTAGTCGACAAGGGAAAAAGTATGAAACAAAATTAAAGGCACTCACATTGTCATCACTTCCTTTTGAATAGGAATCCCCATCTTCTGCCATCATCATCGCCATTGTTCGGATGAAATTCTGGGATCGCCTGCTGATGCCACTTCCACTTCCGCTGCTACAACTGCTGCTGCTGCTGCTGCTGCTATTGCAACTCCACTTGTTGGTGCAGATTGCACAGATTTTGCTTAGAAACTTCGACAGGATGGCAATAATTTGCTTTGACTGCTTGAAAAACTTCTTTTTTTTTTTTTTTGTTTACTACAAACTAGGGGCTACGACTTAGAGACTAGAGAAACACCAACATCTATCGAGGCACAAGGATTTCTATCTTCAGATCAGATTGACAAACTTAACAAATTTCACGGTACACAAAAGCACTGAACTTCGAATTTTCACTTCTTCCTCTTCGGCGTCTGCTTCTTCGATCAGTGTGACGAACGAAAGGACGAAACGAACAGAATGTGTAAGAATATCAAAACAAAGAAAAAACAAAAGAAAACCATCTAACGAAGGTAGAAAGTTTTATAAAACAAATCCTGGAACTCTGTACATTGTCCCTTCTGGGTTTGTTGTGTTCGATTCACTTATGGAGACTTATGATGGTACACAGTGTGTGCTGGTGTGTTGTCCGTTTTCAAGGACACCCCTCCTCCATCATCAGGCGATAACGATACGCTGCCGTTCCACTACACACATTGTTCCTTGGTGGCAACACAGTGGCCAGGATATCCATGACATAACATTACCAGTGTGGTTGTTATCGCGTTCGTTGGATTATTTTTACCCCCCCGATGGAATGGGGACTGAGACGGAGGAGAAGTTCGTGCTGTTTTGTGGGTGCTGCTGATTTGGGGGGATGGACTTATCAAAGGATTTGCCTCTTATTCACCGCCGATCACTCTTTACACTGAATTTTGCTTGTTATTTGTGGGAAAATTATTTTAGACACTTCGACTGCACCAAGGATTGCGGATGGATACAGTGGAAAATTGATAAACACATGCACACAACTGCAACTTTTGTGGGGGGGGGGGACGGCGAACCTGCTGAGTGCTGACCCGGAGTTTTCGAGTTTTCTAACTGTTATACACAGAAACGGGAACGTTGGTTCTTATTTTGTATTTTTTACTAGCGTTTTTCTCTGTTTTTCTGTTGTTTTTTTTTTGTTCGGTGTGTTTACGAATTCTCACGTCTACGATTCGTGGAGGAAAAAAGCACTCTGGCAACGGCTAAGGCCATCAAGTAGCAGCAGCTGCTGCCATGGCAGAGAGAAACGTGCTGCGCTTCGGAGTGAAAGCTTCGAGCCGTCATTGAGGGGGGAAGCAGTAGCTTTTAACGCTTTCACGTACAGTGGCGTGTGAATGTAAAACGGGTGTTGTTGATTTATAAAATGCCTCGCACTTCCACGAGGTATCGAGTTTCAGGTTTGGTTTCGATCATGAAAATGTCTCTGTCGCGTGTTTACGCAGTGGTCTGATTCTGCAGAAAATGGACTTATACGTACATTCGTTGTATTGTAGATACGTGGAGTTGTATGACTAGCACTAAGTGTACCAAAGTAAATGACGCCGTCTAAGGCGACGCAACATGCTCACGTGAAATCGTCGACTCTAATACAAAATGCTGCGTAAGGTAGGTGAGATGGTGCTGCCAGGGGTACTGCGGATATGCTGACGCTTGGATTTGAGTGAACTGACTGTACTTGGGTTAATCGTGTTGAGATATTGTTCACACTGGGGCTTTAAAACATTGACTGCGTTGCTAATTGGTTGTACATGTGCAGGAACTGCACATAGAGTAATCGAATGTAATTGAGGGATTGTACTCGTGTCACGATGTGTCCCATAAATTTGTGTGGTCTCAAAGAAATACCACTAAGGTCTGTTTTACTCATTTTTCAGGGAAATGAGTTTGAAGTTTTCGACAAAAGCGTAAATGTACGTAAAATTGACTTATGCTTGAAACACAATAGTGCGTTGCGTTGTCTTTCAACACACACATTTCAATGGCCGTGGACAGAATGTTGCGTAGTGCGTTCTGGCAAAATTTAAGAGAAAATTGTGAGGGTTCTAGTAACATGATACATATTGTATATCATGAGACGAAGCATCCAATTTCCGACATGTTCGATATTTTTAAGAGAGACATGTCTTCAACCGGGACCTTACATATTAATTGAGTAATTTTCTCTCAAATTGAGTGAACTGACATTTGAGAACTGAACACAGCTGATTAAAATTAATTTAACGACAAAAGTGAGTTGAAATCAGATGGCAACTGCCAAGAATTTAAAAATAATAAAAACAGCTGATGATTGATTTGACATTTCGAATCTGAAAGCACTGCGTTTTCTATCACAACGTCGAACGCACAACGCACTATTGTGTTTCAGGCGTGTAGCTGTTATGTTCTTTTGAAACTGTTGCCACATTTTTAAAGATAGAAGGCTGAACATATTTACAAAATAAATTTGAGTACGCAGAATCTAATGGCATAAAAATCTCATTTTCTTCTGAAGTCGACTTTAGCGGTTATGGTTTGTGGCCACAGTTTTTTGAGCTTATTTGAACTATTTACGACCGTTTCCTCTGGCAGACAGAGCTCTGTGTTTCCTTATGTGAACATTAGGTAACAGGGTGCGATTAAGGACTTGACTATGTCCATTATCCCGACACGTCGATTTTCCCTTCACGTTATACGGTCTGATCATTTATAGGCGCCTAGAGTCTGAAGGCTCATGCCGTTGAAAAGGTTCACCCAAAAGATGCAGGCTTTGCGGCACTAGGAGAAATAACGCGTTGCTGTTGAACCATGTTTCAGCAAATGGCGAGGGCTTGGCCTACAGTGCGTGCCTAGCTCCTTAGGCGATTTATTCTTGATGTCCTTTTTTCAACATTTATTCAATTTGGAGCTCAGAAGACTGCAACTTTAGACGGGGTTGGAGGAATCATTCTTCATTAAAAATGCGGCAGTTCAACATGTCATTCCGATTTATCTTATCGACGATATCAGTCATTTGCTAGTTGTGCAGTTCTCAGTAAATTATGCAATTTAACGTCGTTCGACCCTCTTTCTGTGGTTTTCATGAAATCATGTAACGTAAGCGATAAGCTTTCCAAGGGCTTCACACTTACAAAGATAACTACTACCGTTCATTTTTTAACATAAACTGATTTCTTAAAAAAAAAACAAAAAAACTAAAGATATCAGCTCACTTTTGCTGGCCACTGTATAAGCTAATGTCAGATGAAAGCTTTCAGACACCCTATTGCCCTCAGCGCTTAACGGCGCATCATTTCAAACGAAAATCAACAACATTTCGAAGAATGAGGCGACGAGTGAGCACATGTCCGCCGGAATATTCTGTCGCACGGGACTGAGTCAGCTGAATCAACGGATGAGGGGTAGGAGTTGAATGTCAACCGAGCCTGAATGGCTCACTCAATTCGAATTCTCGGGTTCGGGGGAAACGATGACGACAGACACCAAAATTCTCACAATGACTAATGATGACGTCAGGCTTCTTTTGCCCACCATCCGTTATCTGGGACCGGTTCAGACTTGGCGGACGCTCGATTTGATGACATATCGTGCGCCTAACTGGCCATGCAAATTGCTGCCACTGGCTATCATGAAAGCCGTCGCTACGTAACGAGCTCGGTTAACGCCTGGCCCGCGCACCGCACGGCAGCCGTCCGGTCAGCAGAATCCCTCCCCTTTGATTATTTATCTAGTACGCGGCGAATGCTGATTCCGGTCGAAGTTAATTCCGTTGTGCGTTCTATAATTAGAGCAAGCATCGATCTTAACTTAATTTCCGCGCAATTTGGCGATTACATGAATCGTCTTTATTTATAAATGACTATTCGATATCCGCATGTCTGTGCAGTGGCAGCGGGGGACGGATGGGGGCGAGCGCGCGTAGTCTGAGTGCAGATCCATTGCATTCGGACGACTGCCGGGGTGGATGTGTGTGTGTGTGTGTGGGAGACTGCGAATTCAATTAACTTCAAATTAGCCGAATGGCCTTGGGAGATCGCTGGTATTTGGCACATGTGACTACTGGCTTGGCGCCCACATTTGGCCACGCCCAAGGTAAATGTCAATGTCGATGCTACTGCTTGCAGTTGGGTTGGGTATAGAATTCGTAAGGGTTTTGTTTGGATTACATTTTGTGTTATGCCAGCCTGGAGCCATTCAGGTGGTGTTTTCGGGTTTGATGAATTGCGAAGGGATGTGCAAGCGATTATGGAAATTGGATGTCAGCCTCTTCAGAAACTTGCGAAATTTATGCTGTGAATGGTTCTTGGAAAGTTTTGTCCTATTTTGAAGGTTTTTTCCCGGACACTTGGGGGCTACTTGGAGCGTCTCTCGTGGCGGCTATCTATTGAAAAGGGGACGTGTTGTTTGCGATGTTTTTCTTCGCCATTTGCTGCTGCCCAAATGTACATACATAATTCTGCGGCAAAATCAGAGGAGTTGCAAGGAACTTTCAGATGTGTGCCAAAGCTTTGACTTGTTGCCAACATTTTTACATTTTCCGCCTGCTGACAGTTTTGTTTTGTTTTTGAACGCAGATGTAAACAATGGCGACCACAACATGGCACGTATAAGTTCAAGGGTCAAGGTCGAGCACAGGATGGACCACTGCGTAAAATTGGTTTCTTACGAGACGTAGAAGAAATCGAACGCGTATTGACGATATTGTGACAATTAAAATGGATTGCGACTTGTCAGGCAGTCGGATACGGACAGAAGTCTAAGGAGGAATTCTTTGGATGTTACAGGTTCGATACCGGACACACCAACTTGCATTTTAAAGGCACCACATTGCTCAAGGCACTGACACTGCTCACTTGGAAAGAAAGCTTCTCAAACATCGCCGTTCCGACTTTGGACTGTCGACATGATGCTGCAAGTACCCTCTCCCGTTCTGATTTAGTGAGAGACTGCGCTGAGAATCAACAACTTTGAGGCATTTACTAGGACTTGGAGTCACAAGTGCATGTCCCGGAGTCACAAGTGAGTGGATTTACGTGTTCTCCTGTCTTTTGGGTTGTATTTACCCATAGCCCCCTTAAGTTATACCTCAGTCACCAATTCAGCTCATGCCTCATGGACAACTAAACGAACTACCTGCCACCAACATTAGCTACAGAGAACACCTTCCACATACGTTTCGCAGAGCGGAAACAATGGCGAGAACAACTGGTAGCAGAAGAAGGTGCATTATCGCTGTACGCTGACGGCACAGAAACGAGTGCGGGTACAGGCGCAGGGATCTTCTGTGACCTATTCGAAAAATCGCTGGCACTAAGACAGGACTGCAGCGATTTCCAAGCTGAAGTGGCTGCGATACCGGAAGCAGCACTCGCGTTGAGAGAATTCTACATTACCAACAAATCGGTTTCCATCTTCTCCGACAGTCAAGCGGCAACAAAAGTCATAGCATCGCACTTCTTGACGTCGAAACTAGTCCGGTTATGCACACAGAGCGTCAGTCAAATATCCTTGGCAAACGTGGTGACCCTATGTTGGTGAGCAGGGCAGACTGGCATCCAAGGAAACGAAAAAAGGGGGCAGCCTTGCGAAAAATGGATCTGAGCTGGGTGAATCTCTCACTCACACCACTTAGCCTCGTAAGAAGAAAACTGGCAGACGAAGCTCTGGATAGAGCGAGAGCACGTTGGCTCATTCTGGAAATTGGAGCCATGTGGCCGACGCTGACCAAAAGGAAATCAACGTCACTGATCAGCTTTGGTCGGGAAGAAGTTCGAAGGCTAATTGGAGCCCTTACCGGGCACTGTGCTATAGGCACGAATTTTTAAATGAGTCCGCATAGTTTTAACACCATCCATCAGTGGCAGAATGGACCGAACCTGTTGGTCTAAGTCAGGGCTGTGGGACACCTTGGTAAAGTGCGAGACCTATCAAACATCTCTTACTGCTTTATGGTTCACAGCACCCGGTTGATTCTCCACACTGAGCTGGATCATACAACTATTCACACCTCAGAGACACACACGATTGAGTCTGGCACGTCTCAGGTCAGTTATTTTGGAAAAAGTGCGCAGAAATATTGGCTGACTGCTTGTAGTGGGATGTGTACCTCCTCTGCAAACGAACGAAGGGCAGACTAATCCGTTCATTGTGACGTGCAACCCAGATAATGGACATTTTGAGCTGGCCTTCTGATGACGATAGCTCAGTCCCGCATTGCCTTACTAGTTGAGGATATGAAGTAAAGGAGGCAATAGCTTTGATGGCTGCTTCGCTATAAACGCATATGGCGAACCGTCTGCCTTGGCAAGATATTTGTGTGACTTGACAGAATGTCGTCGCCCGAATTGCAAATATTTCCGCTTGGAACGCACTGGAATGAACCTGCACTGCCGCGAGTCCATGTAGTAGTCCCGAAGTTTCAGCGGGAGTCCCCCAGGGATCAGTCCTTGGACCCCTCCTATGGAACTTAATGAACGACGGAGTGCACCGATTGCCGCTAACACAAGGAGTCAAGTTCGTCGACGACGTAGCCGTGGTAACCGTGGGCAAAGACATTCACGAGGTGGAAGCCGGCACAAACGAAGCGATCACCAGAATCAAAGACTGGCTGGAATCTAGCAACCTGGAACTAGCTGACCATAAGACGCAAGCTGTCTTAATAACCAGCCGAAAGACTGTGGGATATGTGAACTTCCGGGTTGGATCCCAGATAATCAGACCGTCTAAGTTTTAGAGTTTTTTTTTTTTTTTTTTTTTGAGTTCTGCAGCAAAAAAGCATCAAGGATGCAGACAGCACTTTCCGGAATGCTACCGAAATGGTGTACGCGAGAAGGATCCTGCTTTTAAGAGTGGTAAGCTCAATCCTTCTTTTCTCTGCACCAGTATGGGCAGGAGCTCTCACCACCAAGGAGTCAACAAGGAAGCTTTCGTCAGCATAAAGGCTCCGCGCAATAAGAACAATCAGCGGATTCCGAACAATCTCGGACGAAGCAGCCTGTGTAGTTGCGGCTATGATCCCTATCGACATTTTCGCCAACGAGATGCAAAGGGTCTACCTAAGGCGAACGGCAAATTACTCGGCGGCTAGCACAAGGCGCCTGAAGATGAAGTTGCCTTTTCTTCTATCTTCAGGCGCCTTTTGCTAGCCTCCGAGTGGCACTGCGGCAAGCCAGATCGGACACCACAACCAAAGGCAGATGGACCCATAAACTGATACCCGCGGTAGATGCCTGGACATCACGAGCTCACGGGAACTGCAACTACCATCTCACGCATTTCTTGTCGGTCCTCGGAGGTTATCGAAAATACCTCCTTAGATTTGGTCACGATAGCTCACCCTTCTGTCCAGAATGCGGGGTAGAAGAGGAAGATGCAGAGCACGCTTTGCGGTAGCGAGAACACGTCTACCAACTTCCGAGCTCCTAGTCACGCATATGACAAAGTCAGCAGACAAATGGCTGGAGATCTGCTCCTTTATAACTAGAGTGCAGATAGAACTAAGAAGGCTCGAAAGAGTAAGGAGAACCGAGTCGGCAAACATAGAGAACACACCGTGATACGCTAACTAGCCCCGCGAAGTAATACCTAACAGCAGTTCCCCGGGGAGAGTGGTAGAAGAGTGCAGGGTGTGGGTTAGTACGTAGACCTATTCTCAGAATTGATTAATTGGGTTTGCGAATCGTGCATGCTGATAGCCCGGGCTATTATTATCTTTCGGGTATTGCCACATCATTGGACGCAACCAAAAACGAATTAGCCAATGCAAAGAGTGGTTAAATTTTAAGGGCCGATGTTGATTTTGAATAAAACACAAATTATTTACGAAATTATTGTCATTTCTTTTTACTATGATAATATTGGTATGGTTCAATTATGTATGGAACAAAATATCGGCCAAATGGCGACTTCGACGGCACACCTCCATCCGATGGTCCAAATTTCCGATGACGCTGAAGCATAATTCAGGTTCTATGCCGTTAATGTGCCGAATTATCTCATCCTTAAGCACTTGAATTGTTGCTGGCTTATCGACGTACACCTTTTCTTTCAAATAACCCCAAAGAAAAAAATCCAACGTTGTCAAATCACATGATCTTGGCGGCGAATTGACATCGCCACCACGTGAGATAACACGGCCATTGAATTTGTCGCGCAAAAGAGCCATTGTTTCGTTAGCTGTGTGGCAAGTGGCACCGTCCTGTTGAAGCCACATATCGTCCACATTCATATCTTCCAATTTGGGCCATAAAAAGTTCGTTATCATTTCACGATAGCGAACACCATTCACAGTAACTGCCTTACCGGCCTCATTTTGGAAAAAAAAAAGCCGATGACGCCTCCAGCCGCACCAAACACTCACTCTTTGACTTTTTTCCGACAATCACTCTTGGATTATCATTCGCCCAAATGCAGCAATTCTGCTTGACGAATCCACTGAGGTGAAAATGTGCCTCATCACTGAAGATGATTTTCTTCGAAAATTGATCATCCACTGTTGCCCATTTCTTGCCACCATTCTGACCATTGACGACGCTTGAAATGGTCAAGAGGCTTTAGTTCTTGAGTCAACTGCACCTTGTAAGCGCGAACAGCAGCAATCTGCAGTACGAGCTGTACGAGCATGCACTGGTATATTTACATCTCCTACAGACTCGGTTTGCTCAAATTTTTGCACGGTTTTTCCGATTGTACGCACATTTGGACGATTAAATTGACCGAAAAAATTGCACGATATGCATTTTGATTTGAACGCCCATTTTCATAATAAGCCTGAATAACTTTAACGCGTTGCTCGATTGTGTATCTTTCCATGGTTCAAATTGAGTTAGTCTGAAATTGAGAAATGTTAAATGAAATGCAGAAAAAGCTTGACGTTTAGGTGTGCTACACATTCAACATCGGCTCTTAAAATTTAACCATCCTTTAGTAGCGATAAACTCCATGACTCGCTGGTATTAATCCCCAACCCTACCCGCGATTTAGGCTTAAACACGGAGCCCTTCTGCTAGAGAACAACGGTCCCAACACAGCAAATGGGTTGCTGAAGAAGCTAGACCCAAATCCTAAGGAAGAGGCACTTACCACGAGCTACTGGCATGGTAGCCGCTGTTCTGGATTCACATCGGAGCACTTTGTGTTCTCACTTTCGATAAGATTCAATTAGTATCTATGACGATGGTCTACCTTAATATCGAGGTCACATTCCACAAGTTCCGTTCAACACTTCAAGGACTCCATGGACACGTAAGCAAAGCTAAATCAGGAATTACCACCGAACCATTTGTGAGATTAAAGGGAGTGGAACCACACACCACTTACAGACTTTCAAGTAAAATTAACACCACCTGCGTGAGAAATGAGAGCTTAACCATCGACTAATTAGTTACGTGCCCCTCTCCACTCCCTCTGCCCGCGACAAACGAATTAATTAGCCGCCGCCGTACATCAAAACATAACTACCATCGCACACATAGTTTAATTTCAGTTTGCACTGTGCTTAGAACTAATCAGTCTTACTTGGCTCGAGTAACATTGGTAAATTATTCAAGTACATCATGTGGTCACACTTGACCTGTCACACAAGAGGCGGCCTCGACTGTTCGTCGGACGGAAGACGGTGGTTCTGGTGCGTCGCCTTGATATGTTTGCACAACAAGCCGCAAGGGTAAACAGTCGGAACGAGAACAGTAGCCTCAGGCCCGATTCGAAGGGGATAACAAAAAGCAATTGGGTCATCATTAGGTGGGGCGGGGGGTTCCACCTGTTGTGCCGCATCGTCTTCGATCAAAGCGATTAGGTCTGTGGTAGTGGATGCAATTAAAATCAATTTACCTCGATGCGTGGGAGACCGGGGAATGACGTGAATAATTATGTGCCTCCGTTCTCACTTTGGTGAATGTTGGCTAATCAAGGGCTGCCTCTAACCACTGATGAGGGTGGCATGTACATATGAGGGGAATTAATCGACACAAGTAGTCAGTTCTTTTTTATTTCATTCGGTGCCATTCACTTCGCATGATTTCGAGGCATTTCCAGCGGCAAAAAAACGCAACCGGTCAGCTGGACAGAATGAACAGAAGTCTGAGACCAATGATAGCGAAGGTAGCTAGCAGTAATCAAACAGCATTTTAACCCCAATAGAGTTCTCGATGAGCACCAAGCGATGGGTACAACGCCAAGCAAGCTATTGTTTAGAGTTGCACAACGTGGAAGTGTTGGACATTGTTGGTGAACACTTGGATGACTGTACGGAAAGCGAAAAGAAGAGGAATTTGTACGATTTAAGGTCCAGAACGAGCAGACGACAGGCAAATCTGCAGGAGCATAATGAGGGAAAAGTAGATGGAAATCGTATCGTCAATCGTTGTCCAGCCAAGTTCCTTACCGGGGTACTAGGGAAACGGTTAATCGGGACGAATTTGGTCACGATGGCCGACTGTAGTGGCCTGTGGCCTGTGGTGAGTATGTTCGTCGACTCCTACGCACTTGGACCTACCTGTCTAGGTTCGATTCCTGGTACGACAAGAAATACTTTTCACGGCCCCACCTCTTTCGAGTCACTGAAAATGCTCAAAGAGTATAACTGTCTAGAAAAAGCTTCTCCAACTTAGTCGTTCGGAGTCGGCATTTGGAGGTCCCTTCCACTCGTGATAGAATAATAGAACGCACAACACTAGTGGTTGCTGAAAAGCTAGGTCCTGGCCTTCTACGGGCTGTAGCGCCACCCATATTATATTATATTCTTATGGCCGACTGCATATAATGTACAGATCCTACAATCCTCGACTTTATCATTCACCTCTTCAGCTCTAGTGAAGTTGTGACTTTCATTCGATGTTCTTAACTGCATTCCGTCGAAGAGACCTTAGCATACAGTGCGAATAAAAGTTATTTTCAAGAATCTGTGAGCATCTGAGACTGCATCTGAGAATGACTCTATAACTCTCTGCTGCTGGTTGGGGACTGTCTTCGGAATATACGTCGATGATCATCTGACTTTTTAACCATTTGTCGATGCATTCCAGTCCTCCCTGCCATAATGCTTAATCAGCGGCTCTATTGCAACGCATACAGTCATTAATGCCAAGCACCAGGCGGATGTTTATACACAAAAGTAGAATGGAGGCGATTCTAAATTTGTATTGCGAGTAGCAGAAGTATCGATTACTTCACGGAATGTGTGGAAAAACTTTTTCTTTGTTGGAATCAACATACAATTGTATGTTTATACAGATGTTCGTATAACCCCACTGACTTAACACTCTTTCTACTAGAAGACATCTGATCCCTAGCATAGCTTAAGGAAACACAGCTTACCCATTTCCCAATTGCTAGAAGTACCAATCTCTTCGACAGGAATCTTAGCTGGGAATATAAAGTCAGCATTAAAAACGGGTAGGAGCAGTGATGGCAGAAATGTAACATTTTTCTAATAACTACATTTGTTATGTCTGCTACGTCATTGGGTAGTTAATGTAGTATACGTAACAAAATGTATTAGACGTAAGTGTCGAAATGTAGTTTAGACGTCTATTTAACGTCAGTTTAGTTGTGCTTGTGAAATTCCTGACATGGTGGCAGGTGTGAGGACGATGATTGTGAAAGTGGAGGTACATATGTTGCCAAAGGCATATTATACATACACTTGAATGATATCCTTGAAATTGTCATGTTTTAAGTCTTATTTCGTCGTTTTGTGTCTTTCCGTTATCCACTAGTTGAAAATTACATTTGAAGCTTAACGTTTTCTGTGTATTTACTCGTATTTGCACACGTAACAAATGTATGTAGTAAATGAAACAAATCGGGCGTGTAGTTTATTACGCGAAATTAATGGAAAAGATTACCTCATGTAGTCTACTCTGCCATCTCTGGGTAGGAGCCTTTTGTGCACCCACTGTCAGATTGTTATTGATCTGTTGTGAATGGAGTCTAACGCAAAACAATAAAATGTGTTTCATGACAGATACAACATCGTTCACTCGTCATCTATAGGTAAAGGGTGATTTTTTTTTTATCTTTTTGGCAACACTGGTTTAAACTGACGCACGTTTCCATGAATCGTCTTACAAACGAACAACGCTTGCAAATTATTGAATTTTATTATCAAAATGCGTGCTCTGTTAATAAAGTTCATCGCGCGCTTCTTCCATTAAAATTGTGTTCAGCGACGAAGCTCATTTTTGGCTCAATGGGTACGTAAATAATCAGAATTGTCGATTTTGGAGTGAATATCAGCCAGAAGCATTGCAAGAGCTGCCAATGCATCCAGAAAAAGTCACAGTTTGGTGCGGTTTATGGGCTGGTGGCATCATTGGACCGTACTTCTTCAAAGATGATGCGAATCGTAACGTAACTGTGAATGGTGAGCGCTACCGTGAGATGATATCCAACTTTTTTTTGCCCAAAATGCCAGAGCTTGACTTGCATGACATGTGGTTTCAACAAGACGATGCCACATGCCACACAGCACGCGCAACAATGGACTTATTGAGGGGCGAGTTCGGTGAACATTTTATTTCACGTTCGGGACCGGTCAATTGGCCGCCTAGATCGTGCGATTTAACGCCTTTGGACTATTTTCTGTGGGGCTATGTTAAAGCTCATGTCTATACAGACAAGCCCGCTTCAATTGACGCATTGGAAGACAACATTGAAGCATTTATTCGTGAGATACCGGCCGAAATGTTGGAAAGAGTATGCCAAAATTGGACTAAGCGGATGGGCCATTTGAGGCGCAGTCGAGGTCAACATTTACATGAAATAATCTTCAAGCATTAAATTATATTGACCGCACTATCGATTCTTTCTTTTGGAAAACATTCCTATAGCTATTAAAAAATCACCCTTTATATTTAATCACTGCAATCCAAGGGAAACTGCTGACGCTAAGTGATGAGTCCACATTCTGACAGAATCGATAGACATTCTGTGTAGCGCAGTGGGTATGTCCTACGCTGAGTGTCTTCTTTCCAGGCTAGCGCTCCTCATACTTTGCTGTTCGGTTCACCAGCTAAGTTCAGGTTCATCACGGGCTATATAGCCCCACAGATTTGATTAATTCGACTGATTTTTATCAAATTTGATGCCGGCCTGCTAAAAAACGGTCAGTAAAAGGTCCTGTCATACAACCAATTCCTTTTGGCCTGGCCTTCTCGAAACCATATGACCAACTTCGTTATACACTGATGGTATCACATCCTATCCAGTTACAACAACTGCCACTAATGAATGATCAGCGGGTCTCTGGAATACGGCTTTTGGTTTTTTTCAGCTCTCTCCAGGAATGGACACAATATTTTAGGACACAAGTTCCACTCTGCACAGGGGCTATACTTCTAATGAAGGGACATTGATGGCATCTAGCTTTACTCACTGGTATCACTATCGACAAAGGCTACACGCTTAGTTCCTTCTTCTCGACTTGTGGCGCTACAGTCCGTGGTGGATCTGGTCCTCAGCCAATATGCCAGAACTCTGGGTAGCTGCTTCCAGTTGCACTCACCAGTTGAAACCATGGTGTCGGTCACTTTAGACGCGATCGTCTTCTGCTGCGTTATTTCATCGGAGACAACCTTGGCTCAGCGGCAAAAAAAAAAAAAACACAAATTCTTGATATCATTTAGAAACCCCTCAGTCACCGCATCAAAAATGAGCTTCAAGCTAAGAAGGAGTTTCCCTTTTAGTTGAAGAGCACGGCAATTGAGTTGAGGTGTGATTCTTGGATCTGAAATTTGTAGATTGGTTGGTTTAAGTGGCTATCGATTTGTCTCAAAAAAGTAGCGCCGTTTTGACACCACATCTCGTAGACCGTGGTTGTGTGGGTTAGCTAAATCCAGCCTGTGGAGCTTGGGGATTTGATTATGCGATCTCGGAGAGGTCACAAGAGGAAGGGATTGCCGAACGCGATGTATTTTTTTTTGGCTAGAGCCGGACAGTCGTAGTTGTAGATTGTAGTTCACGAAAGTTGACAGAGTCATTGTTAGTTAGTTTAGGTTAAGTTAGGTGATTGGGTTGCCCATTGTCACCTACTTCGTCTCACCATCGTGATATCTTGATAAAACTTGAAGATTTTAGAGGGATATTAGCTTGATTCCACTTGTGATAGAACAATAGCACGCACAACACGAGTGGTTACTAAGAAGCTAGGCCCTAGCCCTCTACGGGCTGTACCGCCACCAATATTATTATATTATTGATAAGCTTGATCCTTGATGTCTTGGAGGAAACGTTCTCCCAGTGCTCCATGTCTCAACTGGCAGAGGCTAGGGTGACAGGGACAGGAGTAGTAATCCTCTATGATCGCGTCATCAACTTTCTTCTTGACATCCCCAAAGAAAGATTTCATAGATGATTGCTTGGGATGGGTCGATTTCGACCCCTTTCCTGGCAAGTTCCTCTGCTGCTTCATTGCCGGTTAAGTCTCTGTGACCTGGAAGCCCAGCAGAGACGAATCGAGTGCTGTGCGCAAAGAACCTTGATCTCTTCGCGGCAGCCTGCGATCAGCTTACACTTGATTTCTGTTGCCGAAATTGCTTTAACGGCCGCTTGGTTGTCAATTGGAATGATATTCAGAACATTGATCGCTTCCTTGACTGCCAGAGGTCCTGGCTTGAAAAACACAGCCATAATCAAAGATTCTGATGGAAAATTCGAAGAAAATGGCCGCACCTGTGCATTTTTTTTAATCATCTTCGATTCATCGATGGATGATCGAATTGTTGACGGGTTCAGCTGTATTCCGATTCTCCCTCCTTGGAAAATGACACCGAAAGGACATTTCGAACGTACGGAAGTGTAAAGTCGCTTTTGACTTGGTCCATTTGTAGTCTATATAGTATACTTGCATGTCCAGTGGAATTTGGGGGCCAGCCTCTGGATTGCTTGTTCCACCCGATCAGTCATTTGCCTATTGAAGTCATGTTTAATAGTGCCTCCAAGCCTGTGATAGTCATACTCCAGCGAACTACGAACAGGTGCGGTACGGTGCGATTTAGGATTCACCCGGCTGACCAGCTCCAAACCGTCCAACAATGCTTATAGATGCACTAGCCCATTTCCTGCATCAGTATTTGCAATGACTGCCTACTTAACAAGAACTCGCAAGCGACCTAGATCACACTAAGAAGGCTTCCGAATCTCAGTCAAAGCTTACGTAAATTCCAAGTGAATGTAATAATCATCTAATTGAAAATTCAGGAACATTCGACGAGGATAAATGGATCACCCGAAAACATACGGCTACGAGAGGCGAGTTAAAATCTCCAGTTGGGACGACTGGATCCAATCAGATCCACTGGGTGATCAAAAACCACATGTGCGTCGCGTCACCTTAGGTTCCGTCAATCACTCTGAATTGCGATTGTTTTACAGTACGCAGGTGGATCGCACTACAGAACTCTGGGCCAAACCGATGAGATTTTCATGCCAAAAACGTCCACCCAAGAGCACCTTGAGTCCGGGCTGCAGAGAAGAATCTATCGGACAATCGCGAAAAAACAACTGAACTACGAGTCATATCCGCTAAACGAGTTGAGTTGAGCACATCGATGCGAGTCATTTATTCCCTGTTCTTCTCTAGCTTACCCTTGGATTCCTTCCAAATGAGGACTGATCAAATTGAACGCAAGTACGTGCCCACGAGTACAACTTATGATGATGATTTCAAGCCAAAGATGCCGATGAGTGTTCGAGAAGACACCTGCAAGGACGAAGCAGATCCACTGCTGAACAGAATCCCAAAATGCGGCTTAAAGTACATTCCATCGTCGGAGAACAAATTCATGGACGATCAGCTCGCGGAACGCAGTGAGAATCGGAAGAAGATCGATTTTTTTAGGCAAATACGGTGAGTCTTGGTGAGAATGAGGGAAGAGACTAATTCCCTTCGTGTGCTCTCTTTTCAGTAATTCGTCGAAGTTGTTCCGCTAGCGATGTACACTTACCTTCTTGTGAACAATAAAATTGTAGGTTTTTACCAACAAATTATCCGACGGGTGCCACTGTTGCGAAGCTCTGGGGAGCTTTTTAAGCTTGTGGTGGAAGCAACGAGGTGATTTGATAAGCTTTTCAACACCACCGAACGGGTTGTTGTCTTCACTTTTTGGGATGGCTGACATCAAACTTCGATGTTTATTTTCTCCAAAAGGAATTTCCTGAAGTGCCCGTTCACATTGGTGTCCGGAATAGCAACATTTGGAAATTCTTTTCTTCACGCCCACCTTTCTTGTAGGAGAACCAAAGTGTAACCAATTGGCGCTGTTCAAAGCGACTTAGTTGATGCCATTCAGTTCGTCAGGTTGTAGAAAATGTAGGCCCCTAGGTGTGAGTTGCTACGACTAGCCAGGTGCACTGGCACGAGGAGAGGGAAGAGGTGTGTGGTCTCTGCCACATCTTATACCGAGCAGTTTCTGCAGAAATGTTTGTACGGGACGCCCATCATGCGCGCTTGTGTGCCAATTGCGCAGTGCACGGGTCCTGGGAGCAGGTCTGCTTAGTCTAAGCACCATAGTGACCGTTTAAGAGTGAGTGCTGGCCATACGTCACTGGTGCCTTCTTGCCGTCTTTAGACTATAGTGGCTGTAGCGAGACTCATACAGGTTGGATCTCCCCCTGTTGTGCGAGGAGGAGAGGTTGTACAACATCCAGCGTGTTCGCGGTTTTTGCCCGAGAAGTGTTGAATTGAATTGAACAACTCGGGGTGTGTCACAAAAGACACTAGAATTGGGATCATAAAGATCTATTGAACCCCCTCTGTACACATTTGAGAACTTCTCCATAATGGATTCCTTGGAAGTTTTCCTCTGTTACGGATCTTCTGTATAGAGACTGAATGGCTCTCAGTAGAGGGATTGATGGTCCTCTCCTGAGGGCCATTCAGTCTCTATACACAAACAGCAGCAGCTGTGTTCGGGTAAACGGTGGGCGTTGGACTTCGCCAAGGGTGTGTCTTGTCACCTCTCCTTTTCATTGTATGTATATGGACTGGATGTTGCAGCGCAGCCGAGGTGAGGAATGTTTCACATTGGAAGAGTTGAGGGTAAGTCATCTTCTTTTTGCAGATGACTTAGTTATCCTCACATCCTCCCAGACGGAAGTCCAGCGCGCACTCGATAGGCGTGTGGCCGTATGTGCTGATGCTGGAATGAGGGTTAACGTGGGCAGATCGGATGTTATGGTCATTTCCAGAACGCCTGTTCAAAGCACTCTGCATGTTAGTGGAGTCCCATTGAAGCAGGTGGAGAAGTTTAAGCATCTCGGGGTCTTTTCCACGAGTGATGGAAGGAGTAATGCTGTAGGATTGGTCAAGCTGGGTCAGTTTTGACACAGCTTGGTAGTTCTGTAATCAGAAAGGCCGAGCTTGGTGTCAAAGCGAAGTTAGCGGTTTTCAACTCAGTATTTGTTCCAACTCTCACCTATGGTCATGAAATTTGGGTAATGACCGAAAGAATAAGATCGCGAGTGCAAGCTGCTGAGATGAGATTTCTTCGTGCAGTTGTGGGAATTACTCGCCGGGATAGGGTGGGAAACACGACAGTGCGCGACGAACTCAACATTGAGCAACTGCTTCTTCGAACGCATAGGGCTATGCTTCGGTGGTTTGGTCACGTGGCACGAATGTTCCCATCATCACGACTGCCGAGGCGGGCGTTGAATGCGATTTCATCAGGTAGGCGACCGCTTGGCAGACCCAGGACGAGGTGGTTGGACCAAGTCCAAAAACTCGCCGGGTTACGCTTGGGCATAGCTCCTGATGAGTTAGGGTCGATGGCGGAGGATCGAGTTGCCTGCAGATCTCTCGTGCGTGGTTTACCCCCCGCGACCCCTTTAGTGGATCATGCGGGTCAGAAGATGATGATGACGGATCTTCTGTTCATCATTTTGTATCGTTCTCGTGCATGGCTTTGACAGTCGATTAGTAAGTGTTTCTTAGTTTCTTTAGCTTGCCCAAAGTGTCTAAAGATTTCTGTACTGACAAGACCCATTTTATGGAGGTGGTAATTACATGTTCCGTGTCCTGTTAGTCCTCTACACATTACTCTTAAGTCAACTTCATTAAGTTCTGCCACTGCTTTGGATTGGGATTGTAGTTTTGTTCCATGAACGTCCTCGATTGTTGAATACCCTCCTGGTTGTTCCAAAACTGGTTCCTTTGTGTAATGATTTATTTGTGTTGATGGAGGATTCTGTACGTATTGAATACATAAAGAGGGGAGGGCCCAATGAGGCCTGTGCTTGTATGGCAGCCATTTCATTACCTTCATCATTTTCTTAAGTCTTTTATTTTCTGCCAGCGTATTTAGTGCTCAGTGACATTCCCAGACAGCTTTAGAGTTGTTTTTTTCTTGTCGCATCTTATTTATCTCTACACTGGAGCACTCAGACTCCAAAACTGGTCCATTGTACTACCAGGTAGCAACCTACATTTGATCGAATACCAGCCGGCGCTTTTGTGATGAGGAGCCCGCATCAGGAGCTCTCACTTCATCAGCACCAAATAAATGCCACCTGATCCGAGCAAAGGCGGGACAGTTGCAGAGGAAGTGCTCTGCAGTGTCGTCGTCTTCTCCACAGGCGTCACAGAGGGTTTCATCGCTTAGGCCAAGCACATTTAGGTGTTTGGCGAAGGTGTAGTGGCCCGATAGTACGCCGGTAAGTCGCCTGCAGTCTTTTCTGTTCTTTTCTGATAACAAGAATGGCGCCGATTTCTTACAGACGTTTGGGAGCATGCACTTGGTTTGTCTACATCCTGGAGAGTCATGCCACCTCCGGTTGTGCTCTCGAGAAGCCCAGCCATCGATGGAAACCCTAACCGTTCGGGTCCTAGGAGTATCTCCTCCGATCCTTGTCTAGCTAGTTCATCGGCGATCTCATTGTCCGTGATTCCGTGGTGGCCCGGGACCTGCCGATCCAATTTAGAGAAGACTTGCATTCTTGGACTATCCTGGAAGTGGTTAAGGGGTTGAGTAGGGCCTTAAGCACAGATGGCTGTCGCCACTTCCAACTGTTCTTCACAATATAGTTCGTGGCCATTCGAATCGCATAGGATTCCGCTTGGAAGACCGATGCAAATTTACCCAACGAGGTGTGCAGTCTAATGTTGTCGCTCTCCACGAAGGCGCCACCGGCAGACCCTTCATTGGTCTTGGATCGATCCGTGAAGATTCGACTACATTCTTTTCATGGCTCATATTCTGGCCGGAGCCAGTGCTGAGTGCAGGGAACGTCGACGTCGCGGCTGGATTGCTGATGTCCTTGCGTCAGAAGGCATATCAATGAGCCTGTGGTCAAAAGTGATACGGTGCACAAGGTCATCCAAGAGTTGAATTTGTAACTCTTTAGAGCCTTAAGAATCGCATGGTTGTCTGAGAAAGAAGTGTCCCTACTCCCATCACAAATTAACCAATACAAGACAGAATATTGATTGAAACTGCCGCTATTGATTGAATCATTCTGCATTACAGTGACACACGCGGAGAAAATAAACTCAAGTGGATCTAATGCAACGACATGGAGTGTTGAAAGCCACAATGTTTGTGTAAAAACCAACCAAGTACAGGCATCATTATCCAACGTCAAGCTTTAAGCTTGTCGCTTGTTCAGAGATTTACCGCGAGGTGGCGTCAGGAAAATGTTGGCGGATATTTGTGATACTAAATGACTCATAGGAGATTTTTACAGATAATTGAGGAATAGGAATTTGTATTGAAGTTTAGAGATGTGGTGGTGAATTAAACAAATTTAACGCACGTAAGAAAACATAACCACAGGGGTGTACAGAAGTCGTTGGTAGGCCTAGTTGGGCTGCTGTGGCAGTTGGGAGACGAGCTAGGAAAAAGCTGAAAATCCCATACTAACCACTGTCGATTTAAGTGAAAATTTCGATGTCGGCAAATGCACAGTGTATCGGATTCGATTAATAAACGTGAGAAAACATTAACACAGGTCTACAGAAGTCGCAGGAGGATCAAATTGGCCCGATGTGGCAGTTTGAAGATGAACTAGGAAAAAGCTAAAAAGTCCTATACGAACTATTTGAAGCAATACGGTACCTAAATGCCACAGAGCACAATGAATTGGGCGAGAAATGCCTTTGGTGAGCCTTGTTTGCAGATGTGGCTATGATACGTTTTATCGAGATATCAGTCAATATGCTCGGGGACCATATATCCGTCGTAGAATTTTTCTTTTGAAAGCACCAAGAGCCAGCTCTGCTGTTTTGCTTGACGTCCAGCTTTCAGCAACACATAGCGATTTGTAGAACATGATTTTGGTCCTTGGACCTACGGGTCTTGAGCCCACTTGTTGCGGCAAACCGATGCAGCAACGGTTGCCGCGCACGATTCTACGCCGGGTCTCAACTATGATGTCGTTTGTGGGGTTGACAAACTCCTTTACTTACCTACTTATCAGGCCGGCGACCCATGAAGGGCCCGAGCCTGAGCAATTGCTGCCTTCCATCGTTGACGGTCCTGGGCACGCTGCTTCCAGTCATCAAGACCCAGCTGTCTTGCATCCGCGATTACTTGGTCTTTATACCGGAGATTCGGTCTTCCTCTCCTTCTCCAACCAGTCGGCTCGGATTCAAAGACCCTCTTTTCTAGAGCATAGTTGTCCATGCGCTCGATTTGGCCGAGCCAGTGCAGTCGACGGATTTTTGCCTTCCGGACTACATCCACATTCTTCTCCATTCGCCTTCCTCGCAGCCGGGACCATATATCCGACGTAGAAATACCAAAAATCAGGTCTGCAGTTTTGCTTAACGTCCAGCTTTCGGCTCCGTAGAGCAGGACTGGCAAAATAAGAGTTTTGTAGATCATGATTTTGGTCCTTCGACTCAGGAGTCTTGAGCCCAGTGGTTTCGGCAAACCGAAGCAGCAACGGTTGCCAAGGACGATTCTACGACGGATCTCCACTGTAATGTCGCTTGTGGAGTTCACGTTTGCCCCGAGGTAGACAAACTCCTTTACCACCTCGAAATTGTAGCTGTTGATCGTGAAATTTTGTCCAAGGGGGTGTGTGACGGAACGTTTTTTGGTCGACAGCATATATTTCGTGTTGTCCTCATTGACCTTGAGACCAGTTCGTTTCGCCTGCTCTTCAATCGCCGTAAAAGCCTCCACTACGGCACGTTGACAACGCGCGACGATCTCGATGTCATCTGCGTATCCCCGTATCAGTTGGACCGACTTGTAGAAGATAGTGCCTTCCGTGTTTACAGCTGCCCTTCGCCCTATTTTCCCCAACACCAGATTTTAGAAATAACTCGACAGCGCATCTCCTTGCCGAAGTTCAGTGCAAGTTTCAAACGGCTCGGAAATCCTTGAGCCGAACTGTACGGTGCATCTCGTATGTGTTAGGGTGGTGCGACACAACCGGATCAGTTTTCCCGGTATCCCGAGGTCGGCCATCGCATCGAATAGCTCCTTGCGATGAATGCTTTCGTATGCGGCTTGGAATCGATGAAAAAGTGGTTCGTATCGATCTTCTTCAGGATTTGTCTTAGTGTGTAAATTTGGTCTATAGTCGATTTGCCGGGCCGGAAGCCGCATTGGTACTTGCCGATTAGTGCGGTGCGCCTCCGAAATTCTCATGCATAAATATTTAATAAGCGACGGAGCTAGACTGTGACCCGGCTTTAGACGTTCAAGACGAACTCCTTTATTACCTCAAAATTCGGAGTTTCCGGTCTCTGATTAATACTTCTGCAAGTGCACGTTGTTCTATCAGCTATCTGTCAGGTATCAGCCTCTAAGCATTTTTTTTTCTATTTTAAATAATTCTGCGTCTAAGTTCAGTACCCAGCGCATCCAAGTCCCGATTTGTTATAACTTTCTGCGGGGAAACACACGCGCATTGATCGAATTCAAATGTGATGCAAAAATGTGTTCATTGTTCATTCAGATCAATTATGCCCCCCCACCCCTCATTCAAATCTATGGTTCCCCAGTTGTTCGGGGGAGAAAATACAGGTTTTTAGGTTGGGAGCGACGTCTGCTTTATTGTTGAAAGGGGATACAGCACGAATCGTTTACCCTAGTCGCCTAAGCTACACAGTACCACAACAAGCTACCTAAACCTCATCAGAATCCACACGAGTAAGGTCAGTACAGAGCAAACGCCTTCTCTTAAAGCATTGTCCTTCAAAGACGCACCGGCGGCACCATGAGGCCTGGCAATTCAAAACCAAACCATTTCACATCGATTGATCCACCCACTGTCCCACCAGAGGACAACCGATGCTCAGCACCCATCGGCATGCAAGAGTCGACGCTTCTTGAATTATTTACAATTCATTTCAGACTGATTTCAGATTTCTGAGAATTCCTGATTTTATTTTATTCAACAAAGAACCAAAACGAAATCACAACGATTTGGTAATTGCCCTTTGGCGAGCAAAACAAATCCTGTGGGCGTAGCACTGAGCCATTTGGTGGGCTTTCCCACGATCTCCCCTCGCCCACCCCTCCGTTGATGACAAGGACCGCTCCTCGTTGCCTCTGTGTACGTGAACAACTTCGAAATTCTCATGCATAAATATTTAATAAGCGTCGGAGCTAGACTGTGACGATGTGCAAGGACTGGAGAAACAAGAACTGCCAAATCGATTGGACCTGCTTGCTCTGCAGAGCGGCGACATGAAATAACCATACGAGCACACCTGTTCGAGTTCACATTGTTAATGCTATGGTAATGTATACCAACAAAAAAAAAAATGAAAGACATTCCTCAACAGGTTGCCGCTTTGGTGTGTGCGACCATATTCCAGAGGTGAGACGGCCTTCGTGGAGAAGGTCTTTGAAGGCAAATCCGAATGGGGTTGTTGAAGGTTGTTCTGTGTAAGCTGGCTACGGGATCAATTACAGCATCTGTGATTGGGGTAGCACGCAGGCAGCTTGGGTGGGACTTATTAGCTTAAATGTCATCTCATTTCGTTCACGCAACAGAACTGATTTCAATGAAGGTGACGGGGGAGATGAGGTGAGCTGCAGCAGGAATCAGAATTGCATTTTGTGGTCGCGATCTATGGGACGACACAACAGAGGACGCCTTCAAACAGTTGAATCTTCCACAAGTCTGTGCAACTGCTAGCAAATGCCGATGGCATTGGCGTCATCGGACGAACTAAACGGCCTGGCAGTGGGGCATTTGTGAGCATCGAAAAGAAAGTGGCTAAAATAGGGTTTCCGGTGATTGAGGATAAGACGACGTGCGTGTTGTCTAAGAAAAAGATCCATCAACACCCACGTCTTGGACGAAATGTCACAATAGACAGATCTTGAGGTAGTAAAGGACTTCGTCTACCTTCACTCCGAAAATGACACCACTGCGGAGATAAAGCGAAGGATAACCCTGGCCAATCGATACGTCTTTGGGCTCCGACGACAATTGCAAAATAATGCCCTCTCTCGAAGAACCAAGCTATTTCTCCATCAGATCTTGATAGCGCCATATCCCTGCGGTAAGGCACGTTGGTCGCTTCGAGAGGAAAATCCTTCCAATTACATTCGATCCTGTTTGCACAGAAGGAGCTTGGAGGAAAGTATTGAACGACGAACTCTACAAGCTGTGCAACGACATCGACCTTGTCAAACGAATTCGAATGTCCCGAGACTCAGGTGGCAAGGTCTGGTGGAGCGAATGGACAATGCTCCGGCTCGGAAAGTCCTCGAGTCCAACTCCGAGGGACAAAGTGGGAAAGGAAAACCTAGCCTCTGATGGCGTGCTCAGCTGGAATGTGACTTCAATCAGCTGGGTGTACGGCGTTTAGGTTTCGTCAAAGGAATCAAAAATGACTTTAAAATTAGCTTAAATTGCGTCTAACTTGACCTGAGCCTCAGCCAACATACACTGTACGATAATGGACCATGATAGTTGGCGAGGCATATTGTCTGAGGCCCAGATCCGTCGCGGACTGTAGCACCTGCTAAAGAAAGCTCCCGTGCAAGTGTGAGAACGGGTTGGTCGACTCGCCTTGAATATTGCTGCCATTCAAGTGGCGGTCGCAAACGAAGCAAAAGAGCCATACTATGGCGAATGGATCTTGGCCTGCACCCTTATAAGATGAAGAATTAACACCCATCCATCATATGCAGCGACATATGTGTGTACGTTCTCGGGTTGGGATCTAGAAATGTTGGAAGAAGATGACCAATTTCATCGCAAAATAATCCTCTGTGATTATTTTCACCATTATTGGGTAAACAGCTTCGTCAACAAACATCATATCCGTTATGGGTCAGATGAAAACCCTCGTGTGCGCCAAGAAAAACCCCATAATCCACAAAGAATGAATGTGGAATGTCTCATTGGGTCGTTTTTTTTCTTTCGACGATGAAAATGACCGTCACGTCTTGGGGATCTCTTTGGTCAACTGCATGGACGTGTCATTAACGACATGTGGTTTCAACAAGACAAGGTACCAAGGCGGGCGCAACAGTCGACTTAACTCATTTCGATGAAGTACTATCGAAAAATTCGATTGGCCGCCTAGATCGTTTGATTTAACACCTCTAGATTTTTTTTTGGTAATTTATTAGTCTATGCCAACAAACCGATGTCGTTAGAGAAGCTCAGAGCCAAATGTTGAACTACAGAAAGCGGCCGCTTCCGTCGAAATTTTTATTATTAGTATTATTTATTAAAGTGTAATAAATTACAAATTAAGGTCTTAAAAACTACGGCACTATTTACCAGGGCTTTCGGCCGGCTTAAATTAACAAATTAACATTATATGCTACTTTCCAAGTTAACGATCGTGAGTAACTTATAAACTAATCTTATGTTGACGTCCGAGGGGGAAGAAAGTATTTCACTGAAGCTTGCATCTTGAAAGAGTTTTCTTGATAGAGAATTTATTGTTGGGCAATCGTGTGTTAAATGTTTAATGGTTAATATGTCGCTGCTTTGGCAGATATGGCAATTTGGGGGGTTGTTTTTGGTGATAAGGTGGCTATTTGTAGTAATTGTGTGTCCAAGGCGGAGGCGTGTAAAGCATTTGATCATGTTTTTTGTCGGTTTGGTTGGGTAGATGGCACGTTCCCCTTTTGGGTTGATTAAGGAGTAGTGGTGGACATAATTCTTCCATTGATTTCTATTTTTTTCTAACCATATTTTTCTTATTTTCCTTTTGATGTCATATTTGTTGTACAATGAAAAAAGTAAGGAGGGGTTCCTTAACGGCGATTTTTGCAGCTTTATCTGCTGCTTCATTTCCCTCAATACCTATGTGACTAGGAATCCAAAAAAGCAATTAGATAGCTTATGATCTTGTTCTTGCACTTAATGTTAAGAACGGCTTTAATTGTGGATAGACTATCTGTACAGATGAGTGTTTTCTTGTCACGTGCAATTTCTATAGCTTTTAGAATTGCCATGGCCTCGGCTGTGAATATTGGGCAAAAGTCCCTTGTCCCTTGCCCTTGTACTGTGTGTGCCCTTCGGAATTAACGACCGCAAATGCAGTTCCATCTTAGCTTTTAGATCCATCTGTGAAAATGATGTCCCAATCAGGATGCAGACATTTAATTTCATTAAACATGCGCCGGTAGGTTCTGTGATCTGTTGAGTTTTTTGGAAGTGCAGCAAGGTCTGCGATGATGGACGATTTGGGAAGAAACCAGGGTGGATAGGTTGTGACTTTAAGTTTTCTTCTTATTGGCGTTCTTTTTCGATGGATAGATTTTTTAAAATCCTCGATGATTGGAGAGTCTGGGGATGTGGAAATCTTAGCGACTATGAGTGATGAAAGATATTCGAATTGTTTCTCGACTGTTGGAAGGCCACACTCCGTAAGAATGTTTTTTTACTGGTGTTGTCCTGAATGCTCTCAGGCTGATTCTAGCGGAGGCGTTATAGGGGACTTTAACACATTGTAACGTTGCTTGGGAACATTTGCTATAAACTACCAATCCGTAGTCAATTTTTGAGAGAATAGTGGCTTTGATGACGTTGATTGGTGTGTTGATGTGTGCAGATCCGCGTTTTGATGATATATTCTTAATAATATTTAACCTGGTAACTAGCGCCTTCTTAAGTTCTTAATAATGTATATTAAAATTATATTTAAAATCGAATATAATTCCTAAAATTTTGAGAGATTTTACATTACTTATATTAACATTTTTAAAGTTAAGTGGTAACAGTAACAGTTTCTGGGCAACTAGTTTTTTTGCATACATGTAGAGTATTACATTTGTCCGTCGAAATGTGTGGCCAATTCAATGTGGTGGCCATATTAACATGAATATTTTGATTGCACCTCGATGCACGACACACCAACTCACTCACGGCAAACGTTTATCAATCGGTCGCCGCGATCCTGTGTGAACCTAAATCTACGCTATAAAGTCAGCCACCTGAACGAACATTCAAGACGCTTTCGCCGCAACAACGTCACACATATTGGACCGAGTCATCAAAAAATTGACCGACGGCTTGAGCCACTGCCAGCGAATCGTAGGCGCCAATTGAATGGTGTACTATTGCATACATAATGCAATGAACGCAGGTTCAAAATAAAGCCAGCATTAGTTTAAACGCCGCGCCGATGCTGTTTTGTTTTCTTTTCCATTTCCTATCAGTCTTATCTGGTCACCCCCCCCCCCCACTATTCTTGACATTCCACAATATCATCAAACAAGCTTTGCATCAAGTTGCAAGTGCCCCTCTAAAATAAGACGAAACTCACCTTCTTTTTCGGACATGCACCAATCGAATCCTTAATCAAAATCTGCCCGGCCATGAAGAGTTTCTCGAAAATCACTTCACTTCGCATTATCGCAGCACGGCACTCCACAATTGGATTGACTTTAAACTTTTCACTTCGCTGGCTTAAAACACACTGACTTCAAGGACTGGCCGCTCCAGTTGAGGGCAATAAAAGTGTGTGTGTGTAAGTCGATGTGAACCAGACCAGATGGTGGTCAATATACGATTCAATCAAACTTTCATTGAATACGTTAAACTTGCATGTGGGAGATGATTTAATTTCCATTCAAATTACTTTAGCACACATATCCCGTGTGGACATGTGTGGACATGTGTGTACAGGGTGGTGGGGGGGGGGGGGACTGTTTCAATTTCCATTGCATGGGCGCTCAGATTAAATGTGAATTTTTGACGCAGGAAGGCGGTTGTGCATTTCGTCCTGGTTGTCGTGGCTCATTTGAGGTGTTTTTCATGCACGATCTGGAACTAGACTAGACTGGAGGTACAAGTGATTTCCTACCATGGTATGACATCATTTTGGGGTGTGTCCAGACAGCAGACGTGAAATTACTGGAAATGCTTGGCATGGGCAACCCACACAGTTCCTTAATTACAGGCCACTGCCTACATCTCTGGTGTCTAGGTTCAGTTCACGACACGAACAATTTTCATAATTCACGGGTCCACTTCCATCGAGTCACTAACAATGCTTAGAGAGTCAAGAGAGCTGGTAGTCGACGTAAAAAAACGTAGGCCCCTCCATCCACTCCCGTCGAGTGGTTGTTGCAGAAGCTAGGCCCAGTTCCGCTTCGGTCAGTGATTCAAGAGGAGCTGTGCGAAAATAAACGCACGTTGGTATGTTGTGCATCGAACCGCGGAATCCACTCACTTACCAAGGCGGTGGAAATGGATTGCCACCCGCCCATCTGAGATGAATAAACGGCCATTAACTTCTGTAACTTAACCACATTACCTCAATGCAAACGCAACCATATCCGATGTCTGGACTGGATTACCACACACTCAAGCCCGCCAATTGAAAGCAATAAATTCCGGTGAAATATTGATTTTGCACAAGACTCGGCCACAAATGAGTTTGTCAAGCCGTTGATGTATTTTCCGTCCCCTTAATCATCTGTCACGCTCCGACAAACGCACACAACGGCCGGCACACATTCGCATTGAAGTTGAAGCAGCGAGCTGCTCCAGCCAATGCAGTGGCTGCCAAGACAAAACCTTGAAAAGTCAAACAAGTGAATTCATTAAGCGCTCCAACACAGCTCGGCAAACCGCATTTCGTGCGGCAGCAGGCCGATTCGAGCGCCTCTGTTCCAGTTTCCGACCACTTCAGATCGATCCAGCCCACTCGCCTGCAAAACGAACCTCGAGCACCAAATCACTCAGATGTTTATCCTTCACTTCAGTGTGCAGCCGTCCCAATGGCGGGCGGGACCCCTACTCGAACGATCCGCATGTTTATCCTTTAACTTGATTAAAATTGTCTCACCGGAGGATATCTCCGACAGCTCACCCCACATTCAGCCTCTGCGGCGGACGGCAGTCATTGCGAGTCCCGGAAGAGTGTGTGGCAGGATGAGAGATGGCAACAGGAAAACAGGAAAAAAAAAAAAAAAACGAAGCCAACATCCTCGAAAGGAGAATGCGGGCTGACCTATCGATTCCAATCGCAAACAGAGGCCGAGAGCAGTTGCGCTGCGTATGTGCCCACGCGCTGCTCAGGAGATGGCTCTGCGTTCCGCACCGTCGCATGTATAAATTGCTGGTGGAATGTGTCCTGAAAGGAAACAAGGGTCCACCGCAGGACGGGGATGCGGCCATCTGGCTTTGCTCAACGATTCCGTTTGCCGCCAGCACAGCACAAGAGACACAGTCGCAGACTCGCTCCAACTGACCTTATCCCTCAGCCACACCTACACAGCCACACAGCAGAGCAGTCTTAATCTTGCAGTCGACATTTGCCACTGTTATTTACTATTGGAGGCAATTTCCATTTTTAGGCTACGTATACGCCGTGTCGACTTCCGTTTGCCGGGCGGGCCCTCAGATGGGACAAGGGTCTAAGTCGGATTTAATTCCTTGCCTGGCAACGTGACACATGTTGCAAGGAGGGCAGCGAAACAAATCGACTTTTTCATTTTGCTCTCCTCTCGCACAGTCCGCTCGTGTAGCTGCACGGAGAGAAGGACGAAGGCCAATGGTATGCTCATTACATAGGGCTGCTGTTATGTGTGTCATATTTATGTTCGGCAGGAATTTACCTACATCCCTCGTCCGCCGACGTCACGGGTTCAAGGGATGACAGCTGTTTGGTTGGTTTCGGGCTTGAAGTGCGCAACGTATTTGCCGGGAACAATTATTTGAATTATTGGTGGCATGCCGGTTGGGTGGGGGGTGGTGGTGGTGGGGGGAGTGAGTGTGGATGTACCAAGCATAATGGCATTAATGCGTTGTTCACGTGTAGGGCCATAATTCATGGTGGCACGGCAGCGCTTACCGAGTGGGCTGCGTGGCGAAATGCCGATAGAGTCAGGTGTAAATTACTTGGCAGATCTATGCACTGGCGGTTGATGGGTGATGGAGTGCTAGTTTCGATGGGACTCAGCGCAATTATTGGGCGCCATTAGGAATGTGCTGGCATGTATGATGACATAATGATTGCTGCTGCCGAGTGGGATCCGATGACGGATAGCATTGTTATGCGACGCAGTTTAACTTTGACTGTGGCCGCACTAATTTCGCTTGGGATTATCTGGAGGCTTAAGTGCCTTTGAGGAATTCAAATTACTGCTAACTTTGGCCCATGGCAAGCGGCGCAGTTGAAGCATTTAGCTTTATGGCTTATTGCTCTCGGGTCGTGGGCAAGGAGCCATCGGAGTAGGACAACTGAAGAAGATCACGCACATTTGCAGGGGCAATAGGTTTTGCCCTCGATTTGTTGCATGATGCAGCGTGTGGTGCTCAAGAGTGTGGTCGTGTCACAGTCATGTGTGGATGGTTTGTCAATTGCGGGCCGTTACGGTATTTCCATTTTTGGGGGAGCTCCAGAGCTAGTTAAATATGGAAGCAGAGTCGACAATGTCCAAGCCCATTACGCAGTGATTTACCATCGGCGGAGTTGTTTCGAATTTAATCACGTTTTATATTCAAATTGGTTATGATTCGGATATGATTCGACTTTAGCTTAAGATCGAAACAATGTGCATTCGTTTTTGCGGCGCCATCAATTTGGTGGTTCAGAGAGTAGGTTGTGGTGACTGACTGCTAAAGGGCAGTCACACTTAGGCCCATTGTGATACCACACGGACTATATGCCCCTTAGCTTGGAACCAGTTGGTGCTTGTGGCTTAGCTGGCTAATGCTTACACTGTTTAGTTCGCTGAGGTTGTTGAAGATAGTGGGCCGCTGGATGTGATTACCTACGGCTCGCCAGAGCGCTACAGGACAAGGTAGCTGATTTGTGGTTTCAACATTTCACTGCGAGCATATATGCCAATTTCGCAGTGTCCGGTTAAGGCGCCGATGAGTGTCCTGAGCGAGAGTTTGCTTAGTCTGAGCAGACATTGTTTTGAGACAGGTGGGGCCTTCTAGCCATTTGTGATTGGTTATTTTAATTGTGTGAATCCTCGGAAGATGGCCGTCTGTAGCGATCGGACTAGAGAGTGGATCTCCTCCTGGTGCTAGGGAAGAGGTTGTACCACACCTGGCCAGTTCATTGGCTTTTCAATTGCCCGGTGTATTATGTCACCCACATGAGGTGTATTTAAAATGTTCAGTTCAGCAATGCAATTCTCGTTAAGACACAGCCTGCAATTAAGGGACATTGTCCAAGGACGAATTTGCGTCCTGGCTGTCCGAACAGATGGTGATCTCCGTTTTGTATATAACTTGTTGCGAAATCTTGGTTGTCTTTGCTCTTTTATATGTTCTCCTTTGGTTCTTCTTTCTTCCAAATTTCCAAATTTGTCGAGCGATTGCAGCTCCTTTGCATTACTCGATGACTGCTCATAGACTTTCCTCGTTTCCTTGTCTAATTTTTCGGAGACTGTGAAGACAATCTTTGGATCCCAACATTCGATATCGATGTTTAATCCTTTTAACGCGTTCAAGCATTCTAATGTTCTGTCGTGCAGTTGTTTTAGTTGTTCTGCCGATTCACACGAACATTCGCTTTGATTGAGTAATGCCTGAATCTGGACATTTACTGGCAGCCTTTCCATCATCAGCATCTCCCTCGCTGTTAGATAGTTGCTACAGATAGTCTGCTATCTGAAATTGCTGAACAAATTTGGCTGCTTCTCCGGTTGGGTTTGTCTTCAGATAATGCAGCTTTTGTGCATTACCCAGTTGTTCGTTTTTATGGATCATTTGCTGGAGCAAATCTATGAAGGATTTCCATTGTTGAAAGTTGAATGATATCATTGTGTGATGCCCCATTTATCTCGTTTCTTTTTGGCTGACATTGTTCTTTTTTCGTGACGCTATCGATGTTCTCTTGAAGCTGCACCACAGTATTTCCATAGATTTGCTTGAGGTCTTCGTACTCATCCAGCGAGTTAGTATACTTGTCTCCTTTGTCTATTTTGGCGTTCTCCATTTTTTTTTTATAATTTGCGCGCGCTCAGTATATTGCTAATATCCTTAAGTGTCCGTGAGTCTGTGAGAAATATTGGACTGTGAAGAGCATTCCATATACGCGTAGTGCGGCTGAAGAACGAGTCTCTAAATTTAACTGTGCGTCCGGAAGTAGGCTTAAGCGTAAACTGATGAGCATACCTTGCGAAACGATTATTGCAGGAGGAATGCAGTTGAGCTAGCCACTTGAGCATCGTTATTTAAAATAGCGATTGAATACGGACAAAGAAGAGACGGTACGTCTATGTTCGAGCGAGTCTAATGACTCTGCGATATTGTTGTCTCCTATAAGTTTTATCGCTCGTTTTTGGATTCTATCTAGTAGGTGCACGGCGGTCTTGGGGCCACCAGACCAGATATGAGCGTGCGGCGGATATTCGCCTTATAAATGAAAGCCCAATCTCAGAAGTATTTCCTGCATCGATTAAGGAAACCTAAACATTTCGCAGCATTTTTGGCGACCTCAAATATATGATCGTTCCAACCATGATTCGATTCCATCATTTCATTATGGGCTCTGTTGATTATCTCCCATAGGTTGGTAATGAGCACCATTTTTTTGTTTGTACTAAGCCTTTGTTCCTTGGTCTGTCTTCTTCATTCGTTGAAGCGACTTAAAGAAGGCTCGTTTTTGAGCTCCTTGTCGTTTAACTCTTCTGATTTGCTCATCGTCTTGACCGCTAGTATTGTTCTTGATACTTTCTTGGACAGTATCCGCTACCTTCGTATTTCCTTCTTCATCCAGTTCGCTTTTTTCGTCTCCTGTTTCGTTTTCGTTGTCAGCATATTCTCATATACTTGATCGAAGTAATTCGTGCGCACATATAAATGATTTTCGATATAATTTTTGTGCGATCACGCTGTCTCGTTGTATGATTTCATTTCAATGAAATGCTAGATCATCTAAACTTTTTTGAATGAATGCTCGGGTCCGTCTGTGTATTTTTCGGATACCTTCTTTATCCATTCTATTGTTTGCCTTTGCTTCTCTACTAAATCATCCACAACTCATGGCTGACACAGCGTGGAGTCAAATTGCAACTAAATCAGTTGACGCGTGTTGACATCGGAAACACGTACAATTCGTGCAATTGTTCTTGTGACAGGACAGTGCCTCCTTTATCGCAATGGTTTCTGCTTAAAATATGCTACAGTGGTCAGGGAGCTTCATTGACAGAGCAGTGTTGAGGTCCTCGGAGTAAACACCTTCACTCACTCGTTCGTTTGTCTTCGATCCGTCTGTGTAGACACGCAGGGAAGATATTTGTTTATCAATGAAGACAAAGGGGTGTAGATGCGGCTGTATCTACTTGAAACCACATGACTTCCGCATCAATGTCTGTGATTTGAGGTAAAACGGTGGCGGTGACGGAGGCACTCTGTACAGTGAATTTTTCTGGGTGGGACTATTTTGGTTTGTTAACGTATCCACCGAGTAAAAATAAGGCTCATAGTTGAAAGGCGAGAAGTGACTTCAAGCATCCAATCGGCACAGGTTCTGCGCATTCCGTGGTCAATGTGGCGTAAGTCTAGCTGGGTTCGTTGTAAAGTCGACAGAATTGGATCTTCTTCACATGTTCTGTAGAGACTTCGAAGACTAACAGAATAGCCTGACAGATAGAGCAACACAATCTCTTAGATTTTCGTACACAATTTGATCTATAGTAAGGCGTGATGGATGATTATGTCGTGGCCATTATAATCTGGTCGTATTGTGCGTCATCCGTATCTACGACAAAATCATTATTTTTGTAGAAATTTTCAACAATTTCCACACAGTCAGTAAGTGTAAGGCGACCTGTATTGTAAAATGGCAAGCTGCTGAACTGATGACATACAGTCTTTGATGATAGTTCAGTTGTGTTGTGAATTAAACAACAACTATTTATACTCTTGGTTTTATTTACTTTTATTTATTTTCATTCGTTCAGTCTTAATAAAGCACTCAACCCAACAGGTTGGACGTATGTGATTAACACTAAAAAATGACTTCAGCAGGCAGGTAATTCATCGGACTTTGGAAAAGTTTGAGGATGACTACACTCTTTTCGACCTTAAGTCACCAACCACCTCGTTATGGTCAGTATCGGAGAAGAGTTAGAAATTTCGATTTGGTGCTGATCGGCTGAATTCGGCGTTCGTATGTGGCTAGGTCATGTAGTGCGAATGGACTGGTGTCCAGCTCCAGCCAGAAGAGTCTTCGATTCCAAGCCATTGGGACGACGAAACAGAGAACGTCCTCGAACGTGATGGTGCACACAAGTGGAAAAGGACCAACTTGGTGTGCGCAATTGGAGGCAGTTGGCGAAAGATCGTGCTGACTGAAGAGGCTGGTTGGTTGAGGACCCGATCCATCCGGACTGTAGCGCGTTACATTCTTATAAGGTTGCGCTCTCGTAAGCTTTCAATTTTCATTTTCATTTATAACTCATTTCCTGGTGTTTACACTTGTTTATCTGCAAAGCCTGAATGGCTTGTCTGCAGATGACTAATCACAAAAAGTTTTTTACAATTATAAATGTTGAAATGCATTAAATTCAATTATGTACAGTTAAAAAAAGTTGCAAAAATAATGGGCAATACAAATAACAAATACTTAAGGTGGCGCTACAGTCCGGGGTGGACCTGAGCCTCAACCAACAAGCGTCTCCAGCCAGCTCGATCTTTAGCTAGCTGTCTCCAGTTTCGCACGCATAGTTGGTTGAGGTCCCTTTCCACTTGCGTGCGCCACCTGAGTCGCGGTCTTCCTCTACTGCGCCGTCCCTCGGGGGTGGATTCGAAGACTTTTCGGCCCGGAGTATTGGTTTCCATCCGCTCTACATGACCTAGCCATCTCAGTCTTTGGATCTTCACTCTTCTGGCTAAGTCGATGTCGCTGAACAGTCCGTATAATTCGTCATTATATCTCCTCCTCCACTCACCGTCTATGCAGACGGGACCGAAAATCACACGAAGAATTTTCCTCTCGAAGCAACCAAGGGCAGCTTCATCCGCTTTTGACAAAGTCCATGCCTCCGCGCCATATAGCAGGACTGGGACGATTAAGGTCTTGTAGAGCGTTATCTTGGTTGTTCGAGAGAGGGCTTTGTTTACCAGTTGCTTTCTTAGCCCAAAGAAGCAGCGATTGGCAAGGATTATTCTTCGTTTGATTTCAGCGCTGGTGTCATTGTCTGAGTTTATAGCGGTGCCTAGGTAGACAAAGTTTTTGACTACCTCAAAGTTATATCTGTCTGCTGTGACGTTCTGACCGAGACGTCGGTGTTGGGTGTCCTTTCTCGTTGACAGCATATACTTGGTCTTAAACTCGTTTACCGCTAAACCCATCTTCGCGGCCTCCGTTGCAATACCCACAAAAGCGCCATTGACATCACGCTGCGTTCTTCCAATAATGTCAATATCGTCGGCATATGCGAGTAGTTGGACGGACTTCTGAAAGATTGTTCCTCTGGTGTTGGCGTTCGAGTTTTGAACAATTCTTTCAAGAACGATGTTGAAAAAGTCGCATGACTTGTCTGAATCCTTTTTTGACATCAAAGGTCTCGGTTAGGTCTTTACCGACCTTGATGGAGCAGCGTGCATTCTCCATCGTCATCCTACACAAACGGACGAGTTTGGTAGGGATGCCAAAACTAGACATTGCTCTGTATAGCTCGTCTCTATAGATGCTATCATACGCGGCCTTAAAATCAATGAAAAGGTGGTGGGTATCGATTTGTTGTTCCTGGGTTTTCTCCAAAATCTGCCGTAGTGTGAATATTTGGTCGATGGTGGATTTTCCTGTCCTAAAGCCACACTGGTATGGACCGACCAGGTTGTTGACGAATGGCTTTAGGCGTTCACACAGTATGGCAGATAAGATTTTATATGCGAAACTTAGGAGACTGATGCCTCTGTAGAGACAAATAACAAATACTAATAACAATTGAACAGATTACGATTTTCGTATTTAAATTTACATTTGAATGGCTTAGTTTGAAGAGTTTAAATATATTTCTTTTACTTTTTTTATAATTTCTCTTTTCGGTAGGTTGCGAATATCCCTTGGGAGCTCGTTAAGGATCATCGGAATTGCCAAGGTTAAATGTCCTTCGACCATATTCATTCCAGTACCTCGGCACTTTACATAGCTGCTGCTGCCCTCTTCTAGTGTTCACCGTCTGCTGTGCCTCGATCCTGTATGTGTTGTCGTCATCGAAGTTGGCCAAGATTTCCAAATTGTGTATTTGGCGGATGTTAAGCAGGCGTGTTGGTTGGCTTCTTTGTTGCTCAACTTCTCTGCTACTTCCTGTTTCCACCACAAGCTTTTGAAGTCTTCTGTGCACTTTTTGTAGCGATTGCAATTGAGACGCTCTTCCCCACGCTGATATTCCATACCGTAGATGTGATTCCACCAAGCCCATGTAGCACTGATTGAGTACTTTTGGTGTACAGAGTTTGCGTTGATGGAAAAGAGCGTACGCAGATTGGCACAGTTTCTTCTTTAGTATGTCTATATGGTAGTTCCATTTAAAGTTGTAGTCCATCGTCAGTCCTAGGTACTTATACGTTGACACATAATCAATATTTACGGTGCAGTCATCACAGCCATATCTGTGCAAACAATCTACGCTGTTCATTTTTATCTTAAGTTTCGTTCTGGGAATATGCGGCGGGCGAATGTACATTAACTTTGTCTTATTTGAAGTCCGACAACGGTGACTTCGCTAATTATTGTTCACTGGAAAAGTTGGCAGGAAGGCAGAAACACATCTTCTCGGCCAATGCCCGTTTTAGTCTCAGAGGCTATGCCAACAAGCAATTGCAGTTTTGGAGGGAATACTATCCACATGTGTTTGACCACGCATCAATGCATCCACAAAGATTGACTGTTTAGTGCTGTAAATGGTATGGCGTCATCATTGGATTTATTTCTTTCAAAATGAGGAAGGAAACACCGTTATCGTCAATGGTCGCACGAATAGAGCGATGTTAACGGAGTTTTTTGGTCAGAACTTTGATATGTTCGACCTGTGGTTCCAACACGACGTGCTTTTCGGTACATAATGGTATGAATGTAGCTTCAAAATAAAGCCAATATCATTTTTAACTTTATTGAGGCATTATGTTTGTACTTGAACTGTATGACAATCTTTCGTTTGTGTACCATTGTGGTGAAAAGAACGAGAGCGCCGAAGTACATTGCTGGATAAACGGCAGAGAAAATCTGGGGAATTCAAGTATTTATCTTAGAATTTCTGTTTAATCGATTGCTAAACCGAACATTGGGCATTCCCAAACGAATCACCAACGCTAAGTCCATGCACTGGATCTGTCATTGCAATACGAACACCCTGGTCGTCAAGGCGAAATTGTTCTGCGTTCATATCGAATCGAAGATGTTCATTGGACAATATATCAATAGAGGTCTACCGAAGATATTGCGAAATTTCTGACCCAATCGTGTCCTTAACAAACATTGTTATTACAGGACAAGCGATGAATCAGGATTCACCATTGCAGGACTATGGATCTGTCCGTGAATTAGTCCTAGATTACGTACGGCAGCATTCATCGCAAGGAGCTATTGGATGCTAGGACCGTACCATTGTGGTGAAAAGAACGAGAGCGCCGAAGTACATTGCTGGATAAACGGCAGAGAAAATCTGGGGAATTCAAGTATTTATCTTAGAATTTCTGTTTAATCGATTGCTGAACCGAACATTGGGCATTCCCAAACGAATCACCAACGCTAAGTCCATGCACTGGATCTGTCATTGAAATACAAACACCCTGGTCGTCAAGGCGAAATTGTTCTGCGTTCATATCGAATCGAAGATGTTCATTGGACAATATATCAATAGATGTCTACCGAAGATATTGCGAAATTTCTGACCCAATCGTGTCCTTAACAAACATTGTTATTACAGGACAAGCGATGAATCAGGATTCACCATTGCAGGACTATGGATCTGTCCGAGAATTAGTCCTAGATTACGTACGGCAGCATTCATCGCAAGGAGCTATTGGATGCTAGGACCGAATTGGGGATCCCGAGAAAATTGATCCGGTTGTCATAGCAGTTCGCAGTTCCTGCAAAACTGTACCGGCTTTCGGCAAAGAAATGCGCTGTCGTGTGTTTTCTTCAGATAGTGCGGCGGGCAGCTGTAGAGACGGACGGCACTATATACTACAAGTCAGTCCAACTGTTGAGTTACACAAATGACATCGACGTCGTCGTGCGTTCCCAACATTTCGTAATGCACGCTTTTATGGCGATTGAAGAAGAGGCGAAACAAGCTGGTCTCAAGGTCAATGAAGATATGATGTATATAGATGTTTTGCTTAAATTTGTCGCGCATGTGTTTTTACGAATTTACTGCAAGTTCATAGATTTCCCTAGACATCGAGAGTACTTCTACTTCATGTTAGCCCACTAGTCGCGTCTTGAATTTTCCCAAATGATCTGCGATATAATGATTCTTTTCGTCGACAAGCGCACAGCTCGAACGACTTAGTTAACTAAATGAGTTCCTCACGCCATTTCTTAGCCATTCTCCACATATTCCAAGGTGAACCGCGCTAATGTGTGCGCGTTCTGTTGTTTTTCTCTGATTTTCGCGACACATTTGTACAATTTTCTGTGTTTGCATAAATTACGTTCGCTGTTTGTTTGTTTATCGATGGCTCATCCGGCAGTTGATTAGCGATGAAAAGCCCCCACATGTACACGCCATTACGCGCAGTTGGACAATGGCGTGCATGCATGGCACGCCTGATTACTTCCAAGGTATTTCCTTGCAGTAGCACTCAAACCCCAAATTCACCGCATATCATTATCGCATTAAATTGCACAAATCTCCTTGGCAGTCCGCTCCCTTGCGATGCCACCAATTGCTGCAGACACCTTCACCGACGCGGCAAACTTAACCGGGAGCCAGCCCAGTCCGCGGCCACACTCGCATACCCCATCACTAGTGCGGGAAACCTCCGCAGAAATTACGCATACAAATGGCAAACCCCACATCCCTGGTCGCAGCGATAATGCAATTCAATTAATTCCAGAAATTCCAATATAATGCGAAGCACTTGCCGGCCCGGCCAGATACTAACGCACACAATAAATCAAATTAATTGCGTATCCCAGATTTACGTGAGCACACAGACCGTCGTCGGACTGCGTCAGTCACCTGAGGAGGGAAAAAATCCCGTCTTGGGCATTCGGTCAGCCGGGTGAAGACACGCTCCCCGGCACCCCGACTGTCCACATTGTGACGCAGAGAAGAGAATTGAATTAGAGACTTCCTGCTTCGCCAGTGCTGCTCCTGGTGATGATAATGGTGGCCCTGATGAGACTCCGATTCCATTCAATTTATGTGCACAAGGATATCTCTCCAGGAAGCCGACCACAATGCGAGCCGCACAGCAGCAGCCATGTGAGCAGTGCGACTGCATAACTGTCAGAGGGGGACAGCACACACACGACTACGGGGCCGGATACTCGAGGTGCTTATTAAAGGCAACCGGATTAGATGCGTTTCAATTTATTTCTCCGACTAGCCAGTGTCTTCGATGCCATTGCGGGGGCAATAAGTTACAAGGGCTTTGCCGTCCTAAAACAACTGTTGTTGGCCGATGGGAGGGGGCCGTCCGCAAGAATCAAATCCAATACAAATTGATGAGCAAATAATAAGCTGATCCTGTGGCTCTGACCACACCCTGTGCGAGTTCCTTTTGTCCTCGGCTGGCCTGTTGTTTCGCTTTGATGCCGGGTCGTGGGTGTCGATGTGTTGGGCGATATGATAATGAAGGCAGATATCCTTGTTTGTGCCGAATTGTGAGGATAATAATGGCACTGATGGGGGGAAGGGGGAACTGGCTCAGAGTGTGTCAGACAGGAAAAGGACTGTTTGTAAGCTGTTGCGTAGCATCCACTCGGCGGTGGCAGGATGGATGGGTGGTGGCAATCAAGTGGGAGTTAATGAATTTGGCTAACGCCAATTGGTGGCATCCCAAGAGAGTGCGGGTGGCCCGGAATCGCAATTGATTCAGGAATCAAATGATGACGGAACTGCTGGTTTGTGCTTTGTGTCCTTGGCTTGATGTCTTCGAAGGAAGAAACGCTCCAAATGATGAAGATGGGATGAGAAGTGGGAGCAATTTGATTGAGATCTGTGCACATATTGAGCCCTTCATCAATCACGTACTGATGAGTAAACATATTGCGAGTCTTAGTGTAGTCTTCAGCGATGGCAACTTCTTTATCTTTGTACGAAGCTACAGTCTGGGATGGAGATGGGCTTCTAGCATCAACCTTCTTCAGTTAGCACATCAAGTTGGTTGAGTTCGCGGCCACTTGTGTGCGTCGCCTTAAACCCAGCCGCCTTCTGATGCAGTGTTCCACGAAACTCATTCCACAGGTGAGGTGTTCATGCGCTTTCAGCCTAGACTCATGCCGATTTACAGCCCGTACAGTTCCTGGTTTAAAGTTCTTTTCCAGATGACATCAAATCATGCAGGGCCAGCGATCGCGCGCGTAGCTTTTGAAATTCTCCTCTGCTCCGCCGTAGAGCGGGACAGGGATTATCAATGTCTTGTATAAAATTAGATTGGTCACTCGAGAGAAAGGATCTACTAGACAATTGCCTGTTGAGGCAAAAGAAGCAGGGCTTTGCCAGATGTATTCAGAGTTTGACCTCGGTTCTGATGTTATTTGCACTGTTTCCTGTTCATTGTAGTCACTGACTTGCAGTTAAAGTTGCCAATTGGCCAATCGGTCGATGTTTTGAGTACAATCTCGAACACATTATGTACCTTATTTTGGCGACCAGCTAATTGGCCAATTCGGAGGGGGATTCATTTAGGACTGAGTAAGTATTGGTTTTATGTCTGTTGGACTGATTGGTAAGACCCACATTCGAGGTGAAGGCTGATATGACCGACTTGTTAGTGGTGCTTGAGTTACCATCATCCGATAATCTGTTGGATCTGTTGTTTGGGGTTTTGAGAGTGGTATGGAAAAAATAATGAATGCTCAGATGAAATTTTTATTTTTGGTTTGGTTTTGGTTTTAGAAGGGCTTTGATACAGTGTTTGTGTTGAGTTCGCCGAAACATTGTGAACGGTGGGTGTGTCCAACAAGTGGTATCAGTGGGGAGACGATGAAGACATAGATAGAGAGAAAGAGGTGGATAGGCAACATAAAAAGAGCGCACAGATACTGTTAAGGTGTTAAGTGTTAACAACTGAAAGGAAACGTTTAATTGATTGGGAAAGGAAGGAGGTTCGTTGCAGCCATGGCTGACGATGGGTTATTTTTTGGGGAGATCTCAGAGAATTATCGCCAGTTAATGTGACTTTTCTTCGCAAGTGGATGTGACATATGCAGTTCGATTGTGTGACGACGGTTTGGAGCGAACAGAGATTGTTGAGAATAAGACTGGGTTTCTTTTCTGTTTCTTAGAATTCAAACGTTTGACAGTTTTTACACTTGATTTTTTCAGAAATTCGATTGATTTTAGCAAAAGCTGGTGTCTTGGGGGATGGTTGCTAGGCAGGTAGGTTGAAGTAGTTGTCTCTTGCGAAAAGGGGACGCATTCATTTTATTGTGTAGTCACGTGGATCTCTTGGCAATTTGACGGAACCAGCTTTCTGTAAAGTGTAGCAGACAGACCTCGGCGAGGTGGCTCAGAATGCTCCAAATGCAGACTTCTGAAGGATGCCAGAGCTGGACTGGTCTTAAAGGCGTTTGAATCGATGTTCTTAATGTTCTTGTAGACTTTAGAGTACACATCAAGCTTTTACAAAAAAACCTGACAACTTGTTGGTTTCGCGCTGAAAGGTAATTGTTGCCCAGCCTACTCATAAATAGTAACGGGTGTTTTTTTTTAGAGGTCTAGAACTTTAAGTTGGCAACACTATTTTAACTGGCGGTTATTTTGTCAGCTGTCAAGTGATTTATTTTTGGTTTGGCTTGGCATTAGTTGGTTAGCGTGGCATAGTTGGCATATCAAGGCGTTGATTCGGTGAATGGGCGCAAAACAAGATTGCCGTTGATCCCAATTTTCATAAGCGAATTTTGTTTAGCGATGAAGCTCACTTGCATGGATACGACAATAAACAAAACTGCCGTATGTGATGATAATCCTCAAGTGCAAGTTGAGGCACCGTTACATCCACAAAAATAGACTGTCTGGTGTGCTTTGTGGGCTGGTGGAATAATTGGTCCGTACTTCTTTAAAAATGATGCTGGCCAGAACGGCACAGTCAATGGTAACCGCTATAGAGCCATGGCTACTGACTTTTTCGTTCATCAATTGAACAACCATGACGGGCAGGAGCTGTGGTTTCAACAAGCCGGCCCAACATGTCACACAGCTCGTGTCGCAATTGATTTATTGAAGGAAACGTTTCGTAACCGCATAGTTTCACGGTACGGACCGTTTTAATGCCGCTTGACTATTTTCTGTAAGGATATGTGAAGTCGCTAGTCTACGCCATGAAGCCCGAAACGATTGACCACTTGGAGGACATCATTCGCCGCCGATATTGCCAAATAAGACCACAAATGTTGGAAAAAGTCATGCAAAATTGGACCTCCAGATTAGACTTTGTCAAAGCCAGTCGCGGCGGTCATATGCCAGGAATCATATTTAAATTATAATGCTAGAAGATTATCTTTCGAATAAAGTAAATTTCATGTCAATTTAAAAAAATAATCTTTGTTTTATTCCAATTCAAAGTTTTATATCTCTAAAAAATTTACCCTTCAAAAGATTTTGGGAATATAGGTGCTTCTAAGAATCCATCCAGATTGACACTGAATATTTGGACTTCACAAAATTCAGGTTAAGTTAGGTTTTGGAAGGGGAGTGTTATGGTTGAACATCCCTGCCACTCGGAGGCCTTGTGAATCCCTTCATATTCTGTTTACCTATCCCGTCGCGTGATGGCTTAAACCACCCCGCGCTCTTTACGAGTCTTAAGAGATCCGATATGTCTGCATTTGCTAAGTCCGTAGTCTCTCTGAAGAATCTTTGGCCCAGCGAGGCTAGGCGTCGGTTCTGGAGAGCAGATGTTGGATCGTCTCGGTCTCTTCTTCGTCGCCGCAGCTCCGGCAGAGATCGCTGGATTCCGCGTTCCATTTCCGGAGCATTGCTCCGATGGGGCAGTGCCCTGCGATCACTCCGACGAGCTGACGAATCGAGTTGTGGTCTAGCGCCAGAAGCTTCTTTGTCTTGCGTTGTTAAGATCTGGCCACGATGATCTTGTCGTGTGACAGTCATTTCTAGTGAGCCAGGTCGATTTGGTTTCTTTTTGTATTATGTCGCTTATAGTCCAATCTGATGGGTTCCTCTGACCGTACTCGTGCTGTTTCTCCTCTTTGCAATTGCTTACATCCTAACCCGGATCATAAGCAGTCTGTCTACCATGTTCCATCCAAATTCAAACAGCCGATTAGGAGCTGACGGTCCGCAAACATCAAAACACAAACCAAAAAAAAATGTGTACGGTATGAATCAAAGATTTGATTAATTAAGAAGCATATCACGCATATTCCTGTTTGAGTGAGGCCCTAGAGAAGTCCTTATCACTTTATCTAACTTGTCTGTGGCCGTGCCACGTGCACCAAGGATGTAAGGAAGTACGGCGAGCACTTTTACTAAGAAAAGACAAATTTGGAGGGTTGTTTCAATATAAACTTACGGAAAAAAAATCTTTGCTTTTCATTTTGGTGTTAATCATCTAGGATAATGCAGCATTTTCAAAGCCAAATGTGTTGTTAACAATAAGTATACGATAAATTTAATAAAAATTAAAACTATGAGTACTGTTTTTGGTTTTTCAATCTTATAATTTGTATTTAATAATATATTTAAAATTTAACACAATTTAGTTTATTATTTTTCAAAAGAAATGTTTTCCACATGAAACGAATTTATAGTATCTGAACAAAAGCCTTCTTTTACTAACAAAAATGTTTTGACTCCTAAGACTTGATAACAAAGAATCTGACGAAATCATCATTCTATTGAAAATATCAGTTAAATTGGCGATTCTTGATGTTTTTCGGGTGAATTGCTCCGTTAAAATTTTGAAATCTTTGTTTCTTGATTCCAAGGCTTCTTCACTTAACTGACCGATCGGCAAAAAACAAGAAAAAACAATTGAATGGCCATAACAAACAAAAGAAGCTCTCTTGAAAATTGCTAACACTATTTTCCAAAAATAAAAAAAAAATATTTCCGGCAAATGTTTAGCACTTCTGCTTTCTGCATTTATGTTAAGGACATATGTTATACTTATCGTCCATTAAAAGATCTGCTAAGCTTTTGCCGGAACAGAAGATATTATGTAAAAATTGAAATAAAATAAAAAAAAACACTCTCACTTCAAACCAAACTAGTTATATTTTTTTTTTTCATTTCTGAAGTAAACAAGTAAAATCTACACATTATTACCTTCTCCGGACATATCTTATATTTTTACTCGAACGCTTAACAATAAAGATATTAAAAAAACAAAATTAACAACTTTTTTCACGTTCTCCCAAATGCAATTTTCAAACCAAACTTGTCAACTTTGATCGCTTGACTAACTTAGTGCAAAACATAAAAACAAACAAAAATGCATTTTTCTTATCACAAATACCGTATACTTTGTGAAATGAAACGGTTTTTTCTTGCTTACCAAACATTTGAAAATGATCTTTGCTCACTGATCTCTATGGAGCTGCCCCACTGTGCGGAGTTTGTTCGATTGGGGCTTGTGTCTGATTGCCACGTACATGAGCAAATTTCCCACTTCAAATACCACAAGTCACCGATAAGACAGCGCACGTCATGGTATGGAAGAACTGAGCCTATATTCATAGAGTTTGTCAAAAAGTTTCTGCCAAGAGTTTGATCTGCATGCATAAAGGTCGCAAGTGATGCAAGCATTCAAGCCGATGTCCACAGTCAAAGAATCATTGTTTGCGTTAAGAGTTCAATAATTGGGAGGTTGCTTGTTATTAAAAGTGGTTCTACTTTTGTTCAGAAAACTTTTAACGTCACGTGTCTATCTTAACTTCTTTTCCAGTTTAGATGGACTTCCACAGAAGAACCCTGCTAGTCTAGTCTACAGTTTATTTGGCTAGTCTTATTGTCCACTTCGAGCGGCCGACATGTCTTTGATAGTTATTCTCGACGAGCATTAATCGTGACTCGAGAGAGGTGATGCCGTGTAAATGAAATTGGTTGTGTCTGGGGTCAAACCATATGCCATTGGTGTAGCAAACCGACCTTCAGCAGACCCTACATAGCATTAGTGATGCCTCCACGCCACGGCTGCCGCATTTTAATCCAATTGCGATCATTAAGTAACCTATCAGAAAAATTAACTACTTTTTGTGGCTTAGACTAGATGACTGCCGCTCCTCCGAATGGCGCCCGGTGCTGAGCTGTTTCAATACATTTTTGGTTGTCAGCAAATGTGGATAAATGTGGCCTTTAAATCATTTGGTGACACATCTGACCAAACTGACGTTGACAACATTATCTGCAGACGTCCACATTTGGTTATTTTTCCACTTCCTCCACAACTTACTGCTAGACATCGTCGGGCTATTGATGTCGTTCCATTTATTTTTCAGCAACCACTTACCACCGAACGGGTGCATTTAACTATGTGACACCTTTTGAGAATGCCCATGGCAGCATTTGACCAAATCGAAATTGTCCACAAATTTGTGTTGCCTTTTGAATAAATGTCGAAAAAAGTCTCCCAACTTCCCAGACACACTGTCCACCGCCATTTGGAAGTTCTTCTGATTTCAGTCGAATATCTGGAAAACTGAAATGCGAAGCAATCATAGTTCCTCCGGTCGTGTCTGTACTGTCTGCAGAGGCCGTCTCCAATTGTTCCCCCATCCGCACTGCAACACCTTAAGGTGGCATTTTGTGAATGCGCTATCTGCCAGCTCATGTTCAATCTACCATTGAGTTGGAATTGACTCTGGGGAACAATGGGTGTTGCTCAAGTTCTGATGGGCGGTGGCCTTGTGCGAAGTGAAGCAGGTGTGCCGTCGATGCTGCGATACCTGATTGTGCCAAATAAATTAATCAATCGAGTCCATCACACAGATGTGCCACCACCACCCGACTCCGAGGGATGATGATTATTTTTCGAGGCGGTCGTCTTGGACTGGCGAACGCACAGACAATGAATATGTAATCGACAACGAAGGGACTCCAGATCGATACGACGAAGTGGATTTCTTCTGCGAACAAGTGAATGATTATACGAGAACAGCTCAGCAACTTTTTTGTATTCATGCGAAGCGGCGCCAGTTGGGGGGGGTGAATGACGATGGGGAGAGCGTGCTCGATGGGTCGTGGTAATTAGCATTTGGACACGAAAACAATAAATATTCATTTTAATTGATTCCTCGATGAGGGGCATCCAGCTGGACTCAATAGAGGTGAACGATGATGGGGGCCATAAGTAGCTCAAGCCTCTTTTGGGAGATTTGCTCGCAATTGTTTCAAGGAGCCAAACAAAACCGCATTACTGTGGCACAGGCTGTTCAAAGGTCCACCGCTTAATTAACGACCTCTTCCACAGCTCAATGGTGGTGGGGGGTTTTTTTTAAAAACAATTTTCCCACAAGTCACGTCGCCATATTCGCCCCCAGCGAGCAGCCATTTGCCATCAGCCCCTGACCCCATGGGTCTACTTCCAGCCAACGTTTAATCCATTAATAGCCCCCATCGTTGCCATAAAGACGAGCAGGAAAAAAGAAAAAAAAATGCTCAAACTTTCACCATTCGGTCTACATTTTGTTTTTATGTGACCCGCATATCCACGACCGTGGCGCGCATTACTTTCCAAAAAGGAAGACGCAATGAAAGGAGTACAGCTCAACGAAAAAGTTGTTCGATCATAAAATTAGACGTCGCGCTTTTGTGTGCCCACCCGCCCACCTTCCACTAGCAGCTGGCACATGTATGTGTCCCCCCGCCCCGTCACCCCGCCACATCCACATACGCGATGAACAAAAAGTTGTACCCAGTAATTCATCGTTTACCTCTGAGGGAGGAAATTACGCCTCGGATGGCATTAACTTCGGAGGATATCGCTTGAAGTAAGCCACCAAGTGAGTTTTCACATCTAATATCTGCCTGTGCTTAGGCGGCTACGAAAAATGTTCTTTCGGCTGCTTTTTGAAACCGTAATCCCCACGTGCATATCCCATTATTCAGCTCTACTGGAAATCATTCATACCGCAGCCTCTGTGCCGGGGAGATGGCACATATACGAGGTATTTGCGATGCCTGACTGCCTGATGGCAGATGTCTACGGTGCGCCACTGCTGTGCCAGGAGTTCGTAGAAATTTATTGAGCTCACTTAATGACTTTTAATGTATATAGGTGGCGGGTGGGGACTCAGTGTGGTGGGGGCCAGACTCAATCGTCAGTCAATATCTATTTATGACGGGTCTCAGGTTGGGGTTGCATTGTTCGGGCTTTTCACAAACTCACCCAAATGTGAGCTGCGAAAGGTTTTCCTTCTTCATTCTGCTCAAATTGGCGGCGTCCTCGTAAGACGGATGAGTATGCAAAGACTTGCTCGAGCCTCTTGTGTACTTTGGCGCCGTTTCATGCCGTCAAAGCGATTATGATTGGATTGGGATTCATGTGAATGAAATACATTTTTCTTGATCTCCGAACATTGTTATTTACAAAGCACATATTGTGTGCCTTCAATGTTCGATGAATGGACCAAAAACGTGATTACTCTTGGTGATAACTTGCAGCTCAGAATGTGTGCGAGTGATATTATTATTTACAAACATGATGTCGACCAGAACATGGCAGTCTACTTGAATCCATGGTTACTGCTCTTTATAGGCTCATTTGACTGAAGTTCCATGTGCCGTGGAGTGTCCAATAATTGATTCAATCAACATTTATTTGTTCCAAGTGACCATCTAGTATCTACTTTGTCCTGCCGCCCAAGACTGGAGACTTTGGCAACACAGTTGTCGTTGCAGGGATGTGTGCTTCGTTGCCGATGAGCCGACGCACAGTGCGGCGACCCATAGAAAAAAATCTTAGAATAGTGAGAAATATTGTCTTCTTCTTCTTCTGCAGTGCCAGTCCGGGGTGGACCTGGGCCTCAGTCAACAAGCTTCTCCAGCTGGAGCCGATCTTTAGCCAGCTGTCTCCAATTTCGCGCACCAATTTGGTTGAGGTCCTTCTCCACTTGTTGGCACCATCGGTTTCGTGGGCGTCCTCTATTGCTTTGTCCCACTGGTTCGGAGTCGAAGACTCTTCGGGCTGGAGCAGTGTTGTCCATGCGCTCTACATGGCCTAGTCATCTTAGGCGTTGAATCCGTAGACGCGTGACAAGGCTCATGTCGCTGTATCTTCTTCTCCAAAAACCATCAACGCAAGCAGGACCAAAGATGGAACGCAGAACTTTTCTCTCGAAAAGACCAAGGACTTCTTCATCTGCTCTTGAGACTGTCCAGGCTTCTGCACCATAGAGCAGGACAGGGATGATGAGGGTCTTATGTAATGTTAGCTTGGTCCTTCGAGAGAAGGCGCTACTACTCAATTGCCTCTTGAACACAAAAAAAAAAAAAAAAACAGTGAGTGGCAAGAGATATTCTGCGTTTAAACTCGGTCCGGATGGTGTTCACACTGTTTCCTTGCGAGCCGAGGGAGACGAAGTCCTTGACTACGTCGAAGCTAAAGCTGCCTACGGTGACGTTCTGGCCGAGACGTCGATGTTGTGCGTCCTTTCTCAATGACAGCATGTACTTCGTTTTGCCTCCATTCACTGTTAAACCCATTTTTGCAGCCTCCGCTTCAATACCAGCAAACGCTTCATTGACGGCTCGCTGTGTTCGACCAATCACGTCAATGTCGTCCGCGTATGCTAGCAATTGTACGGACTTTTGGAAGATAGTGCTTTGTGTTTGCGAGTGAGTTTTGCACGATTTTCTCAAGTATGATGTTAGAATAATCACATGACAGCGCGTCGCCTTGCCTAAAACCTTTTTTGACATTGAAGGTCTCGGTGAGTTCATTTCCGACCTTGATGGAGCAGCGAGAGTTCTCCATTGTCATCCTGCAGGCAGGAATGTCAAAACTAGACATGACGTTGTATAGCTCGTCTCTATGCAGGCTGTCATATGCGGCCTTGAAATCGACGAATAGATGGTGGGTGTCGATCTGCATCTCTTGGGTTTTTTCCAGGATCTGCCGTAGTGTGAAGATTTGGTCGATGGTGGACTTTCCCGGCCTGAAACCGCACTGATAAGGACCTATCAGGTTATTCACGAATGGTTTCAGGCGATCACACAAAACGGCAGATAAGATCTTGTAGGAGGTGTTTAGGAGACTTATCCCTCGGTAGTTGGCGCAGTTGAAGGGGTTTTCATTTTTCTGGATATTTGAGAAATATTGTCAGACGTGAATGAGCCGATGAAATCCACCCGCTCGTTGTCAGCAGCTTCCCAAACATGAGGTTAATTAATACTTCAATTTCTTATATTTATTGATAAAATCCGAAGAGCAGCGCAGAAAATTAATATAGCATGAAAATTACCCGGTTTTCAGTTGGTTCCTCATTAGTGGTCTAAGGACAGTTCATCTGATTGTTTTTATTTGCACAAGCAACCTCCCGGCTCTTCAGGCAAATATTTGTTCTGTGACCTATTTTTACGACGGTAAGCTCTTTTTATGTGAAGCGTATCTGGTGAGAGTAATAGGATGTAATGCAATTTAAAAGTTGTTCATAAAGAGAAAAGTGTGACCTTTTAATATATGTTAGAATCGTCTGCATCCAACTGCCCTTTTTCTTGGAAGCCTCGTTTGTGCTGAAATGGGGAACATTTTCAGTTAAGGTCGTGTAATTCAACCGACCAAATTTCTGCTTTGTTGGATTTTTTTCATGATAAGTTAAAATTTTATGGTTTAGAACCAGAAGAAGAAGGCAAGTTATAAGATTTGTTTGATTTTTTGATTTTCTTCCACACTTTGTACTACACTGTGGGACGGACACTTGGAAATGGAAAATCACCGCCCTTTTTCTACTCAGTCGGAGTCAGTAGCAAAGTCTTTGTATTACACATATTTCTAATCGACTCCGAAGCAACCTCTGTCTTTGGTCTTAATTGGCCTGCAAAAATGTGGCTAGGTGCGTCCTCAGCCCTCAGCAAAAGTTAACTAAACGGCTGTTTTAGACAAGATTATCAACACATTGTCAACGCAGCACTTCAACTGTCTTACAATACGCTAATTTATTTCCAAATACTATTAGTCACTCCCAAAATGTCACAACACCTTCTAGTCTCCAACGTTACTGCCTACTTTTATAATATAATAGGGGTGGCGCTGTAGCCCGTAGAGCGCCAGAGCCTAGCTTCTCAGCAACCACTTGTGTTGTGCGTTCTATCACGAGTGGAACGGACCTACAGTTTTATGCCGACTCCGACCGGCCAGTTTTGAGAAGCTTTTTCTAGAAAGGAATACTCTTTGAGCATTGTCAGGGACTCGAAAGAGGTGGGGCCGTGAAAAGTATTTCTTGTCGTACCAGGAATCGAACCTAGACAGGTAGGGAGTCGACGCACATACCCACAACGCCACCGGACACCAGGTGGGTCTTAAGCTCTTAGCAAAAGTTCATTAAACGGGTTTTTTAGACACACAGCGTCAGCACAGCACTTCAACTTCTTACTGTACGGAAATCAGCTTGTCAAATATTAGCTACTCCCAAAATGTCACAGCACCTCTTATTCTCCAATCCAACTGCCTTCTTTTACAATAGCTTTATTTACAAATCGCATTGTTGTCTTTTAGGCAGATTCTATCAACGCTTATGCTGGACTGTCTGAAGTCTGAACGCTTTTAGGTTAGGTTAGGTAGTTGGGCTGCCAGCGAAATCGACAGCACACTTAGACCATGTTGGTCCATTGTGATATCCATAATCAGACTACTCCCACTGATCCACAATTGCCGTGATAGTGCCGTCAGTTTGATCCCAACGGCAAATGGCGATTTGACCAGATTTGAAAACCGAAGACTAACCAGGGGCTCTAACCTCTAACCAGGGGCAGACTCAACAAACGGCGCCCTCCAGCTGAACGCTTTTACAAAAACTGCTTAGCCTCGGCTGCCGTGCTGTTATGAACTCCCCATTTGGCTTCCAGAGGCTCTATTTTGTAAACAGTGGTTGGTCTGTGGTCGGTATTTTTTTTTTGGCAGCATTGATTAGTTTGTTGGCGTTCTAGGTAAATCCCTTTGTAATTCTATTCACGCCACAATATCGATGGGTTCCAGGTCGGAACGTGAACCTGGACACTCAGGGTAGACACGCCTGCCCTCTATGCCATGGCCGCCTCTCGGTTCAAAACAGACTAGAATTAGTTTCATGCATGCAAACAGATGGATTGACCCTTGGGGATCCAGGTGAAGGCACAATGGTGGTTATTGTGCTTTTCGCTAAAAGCACACATCACATGCTTCATTCGCCACCTTATGTATAAAGGGTGATTTTTTTAGAGGTATAGAACTTTGAAATTGAATAAAAGAAAGATGATTTGCTTAAATTGACATGAAATTTACTTTGTTCGAAAGATAATTTTCTGGCATTATAATCAAAATATGATTTCTGGCATGAGACCGCCACGACTGGCGCGAACGTAGTCTAACCTGGACATTCAATTTTCGATGACTTTTTTCCAACATTTGTGGTCGCAAATCGGCAACAACACGGCGAATGTTGTCCTCCAAGTGGTCAATCGTTTCGGGCTTATCGGCGTAGACTAGCGACTTCACATAACCCCACAGAATATAGTCAAGGGGCGTTAAATCGCACGATCTTGAAGGCCAATTCACGGGTCCGTAACGTGAAACTATGCGGTTAACAAACGTTTCCTTCAATAATTCAATTGTGGCACAAGCTGTGTGACATGTTGCGCCATCTTGTTTAAACCACAAGCTCCTGCAAACATTGTTCAATTGATGAACAAAAAGTCAGTAATCATGGCTCTATAGCGGTTACCATTGACTGTAACGTTCTGGCCAGCATCGTTTTTAAACAAGTACAGACCAATTATTCCACCAACCCATAAAGCACACCAAACAATCAGTTTTTGTGGATGTAACGGTGTCTCAACATACACTTGATGATTATCATCCCTCCAAATACTGCAGTTTTGATTATTGACTTATCCATTCAACCAAAAGTGAAAATTGGGATCAACGGCAATCTTTTCAATCTTCCCATTCACCGAATCTACGCCTTGCTATGCCAAATATGCTATGCTCACCAACAATGCCAAACAAAACTAAAAATAAATCACTTGACAGCTGACAAAATGGCCACCAGTTAAAACAGTGTTGGCAACTTAAGGTTCTATACCTCCAAAAAAACACCATAAAACTGAGTAACAAAATGCATATTTTCCACTCTACCGCCCGTAATTTTCAACCAATTTCGTTGGTTTGTTTTTCCACATGTGGATAATTATGGTACAAAGGTGATAGTTGTGGACCCGATAGGTGGCGCTGTTGTTTCGATTCTCCCCATTTTTTGGTGATTTATCTCAATTTTTCCGCACTCTCACGAAACAGAATTGCCTGGCGATGCGGGCGGGCATTAAGCTAGTTAGCTCTACATTTTAACATCTCTGTATGCAATCGTGGCAAAGTACCATAATTTGTTCTGATAAGCCCATTATTCTGCCGCTCTAAGGTCCACACATTTCTACTTATCGCACTGCACCAACGGCGAAAGATGCTTACATCATCCAGAGCTGGTGACTTCTAGTTTTACTGCGGCAACAACAAACCGGCAAACTTGTGGCGCAATAAGTAAACTTAAAGTCCCACTGTGCCTACGGCAGCACAAAGAAGGACCGGAAGCAGGGGAACGCTGCCGCGGAAATTAAGCATTTCACCGTCGACTTCCGATTTAAGCATGGCAATAAAAGTGAACCTGGCCCGCCGCTCGCCCTCAGCTGTAACCCACCCCCTGCGAAGCTGTTTCCAATTATCTAGTATGTTTGCTTCAAAGCACTCATCGTTTTACAACTCGGAAACTTATCTCCAACTTACACTTGCATTTGCATTTCAGCGCTCCCTGTCGCGATGAAAAACTACACCAAGCCAACTACTACGACTTCAACTTTACGGCGTGTAGGAGTAATGACTTCCCATGTAATCTCTAGCCCTCTCCCCTATGCACACTTTGCATAATTAGCATGTTTTCCTGGAGCAAGAACAGATTCAGCGTTATGGCAGCGTCGTCGTCGTCATCGTCCTGTGGAATTGTAAAATCTTAACTACCCCCGCCCCCAGCACCGCCACCGCCACCACCACCACCACGTCACAATGTAAATCACTAGACGATGAATTGAATGGCTCCATTCTGCAACTTTATGATATGTATCTCCTGCCGCAGCTATTTATTTCATATAAAACCAGTTATACGCATCCCCCCCGCTTAGGACTGGGGCATAAAACGTCGTTTAATATTTCACTCATCGGAGTCCATTCAAGCGCTCGTCTCGCAAGTGCCGCCCTAAATCATCTCCCTTCGCCCATGCCACGCTGTTTGAAAGCACGAGGGATCAAATTGCAATTTTCACCAACAAAAATTACCGTTAAATTGTGAATATTTCACTTTTTATTGCGTAAGCATCTGACCAAATACATATGTATGGGGCTAACCCACCTAACAACTGGCCCGACCGAAGATGAAGAGCTTGGGCCCATAAACTTTGAAGGATTCGTGGCAATAAAAAAATGAAAAAAAAAATATAATTCATAAATTGTCTCGGCTGTGGGATAGTAATGCTGGGGTAATTCTTGGCGGAAATAAATCAAATTAGACGCAGATAACAGAGGCTTAGGCTCGAGACCCAATAAAAATACACGCACGGTCCATAAACAAGTGGAATTTTGTTGTTTGCTCGGAAGTCCTTCGGATATCCTCGTGCAATAAAGATATTTTGAATGTGAAAAGTATCTAGCCAATAAATGTGCAAGGATGAGTGGGTAAGTGGATCAATTGTGAAGAGCCCCGATTGGGATTCGCTCTTTTTTTTTGCCTCGACAGGGTTACTTTGGAGGATTTTAACTGCACCACGGAAAGAAATGGAGAAATTGCGAGTCCGGAACGGACGACATGAAGATTAGGCTCTGATCGGTATCTTCTCACGACGATTTCCTAAACAGGAAGGCGTGATTTGGGCTGATTTGGTGTAGATGTGTAATTAGAATCCGAGGAGTGTTCCTTGACGACAGCGGTTACTGTGCTAGATGCATTCACCGAGACTCAAATCTGAGACCTTTTATCCCGAAGACTTCGAATTTGGTCATAAAACACTGATCCCAGATAGAGAAGACTGGGAGAGAGAGTTAGTCAGAAAGTCTGCCACGCTGGAGGTATACACGGACGGGTCTAAGACGAATGAAGGCACTGGACTATGAGTGTTCGACACATCGCGGTAGATTTTCTTCTCCGTGACCCATTGGCTGCCTAATCACTGCAGTGTATTCCAAGCGGAAGTAAGAGCTGCCCAAGAGGCTGCACGCCTACTGCCAATGAATCCGATGGACGGGTCATCTTTCGCTATATACATAGACAGATAGGCGGTCATCAAGGCTCTGGGTACGCTATCGATCAAATCAGAGATGGTAAAACCTTGCCGTTTGTCTCCCAAGGAGATAGTGGCCACATGCGGTGTTGCAGGCAATGAAAGAGTGGACGAGCTACCTAGAACAGTGTCAGGAGACCCCCTACTACCCCTGTTAGTTACAGATGCCATTCACTTGCAGGACTTGTATGAAATACGAAATTGCAACTCTTATGGTTAAGAGAGCCTACAAGCAACACCGTCGTAATGATCGGGGTCTAGACCAATATCCCAAGTGTCACTAAAAAATTTGTTACATATTCGTCTTATCACATATAAAGGGTGATTTTTTAAAAGCTATAGGAAAGTTTTTCAAAAAAAAACACATAATATTCAGAAAAATGCATGAAATCTTTATTTGAATCGATAGTACGGTCCATATAATTTAATGTTTGAAGATTATTTCATGCAAATGTTGACCTTGACTGCGCCTCAAATGGTCCATCCGCTTAGTCCAATTTTGGCATACTCTTTCCAACATTTCGGCCGGTATCTCACAAATAAATGCTTCAATGTTGTCCTCCAATGCGTCAATTGAAGCGGGCTTGTCTGTATAGACATGAGCTGTAACATAGCCTCACAGAAAATAGTCTAAAGGCGTTAAATCGCACGATCTAGGCGGCCAATTGACCGGTCCCGAACGTGAAATAAAATGTTCACCGAACTCGCCCCTCAATAAGTCCATTGTTGCGCGTGCTGTGTGTCATGTGGCACCGTCTTGTTGAAACCACATGTGATTCAAGTCAAGCTCTTGCATTTTGGGCAAAAAAAAGTTGGATATCATCTCACGGCAGCGCTCACCAATCACAGTTACGTTACGATTCGCATCATCTTTGAAGAAGTACGGTCCAATGATGCCACCAGCCCATAAACCGCACCAAACTGTGACTTTTTCTGGATGCATTGGCAGCTCTTGCAATGCTTCTGGCTGATATTCACTCCAAAATCGACAATTCTGCTTATTTACGTACCCATTGAGCCAAAAATGAGCTGACCATAAAATGGAAGAAGCGCGCGATGAACTTTCTTAACAGAGCACACATTTTGATAATAAAATTCAATAATTTGCAAGCGTTGTTCGTTTGTAAGACGCTTCATGGTTAAATTATAGACCAAACTGAAGATGTTTGACAGTGAAACAAAACACGAAACGTACGTCAGCTGTTTAAACCAGTGTTGCCAAAAAGATAATAGCTAACAAATCACCCTTTACAAGGTGGCACACAATTAATCATCAAAGCATTTTCCATGACTTTCCGCAAAATTTCCGATGATAACTGTTCACATTCCTGTCGAATATTCTCCTTAAGGACTGCGGTTGTGTTAGGCTTGTTGGCATAAGCCCACGACTTCAAGTAGTCCCACAGAAATAAATCTGGAATGATTAAATCGAGCGATATTGCTAGGCATGTCAAATTACCAAAACGGGAGAGTACGCGCCTGGGAAACGCTTCCTTCAAAATATGCATTGTGGCTTGTGCTGTGAGTGCGTTTGCACCGTCTTATTGGATCAGAATAAGCCCCATTTATCCAATTCCCGAAGTATAGAGTCATTTAACATGGCCCTGTAGCGTCTGCCAGTAAAAGTGACCGTATTGCCGATGGCGTCCTCAAAAATAAAAATAAAAATACGGCCCAGTCACTCCTCCAGCGTGAACGCCGCACCACACAGTGGCTTTGAGTGAATGGAATGACTGTCTATGCATCACAAGCGGGTTTTCAGTGCTTATTGATGTAACCGCTTAAGTGGAAGTGCACCTCGTCGCTCATGATGATTTTCGACTCAAAATCGTCCTCTTAGTTGTTGAGCAGCTGTCTAAACAGTTCACAAATGTCAAATATGATTGACGTACGCTGCCATTTGCAAAAATTAGAACATTTCCGATGGGATGATTCATTTTGCGTCACCTTGAATATCTCACTGATGCTTTGTCTGCCTAACCTGACCAGTTTCGATGTCAGAATGTCCGGTGCTGCGGCTTTTATTGCCGCTTCGCTATCAGACCAAATGGCGATCGATTTGTCGATTATATTGTGGTCTCTCATCGCAAGAGCTTCCTCTTCAATCGCAGTCACTTCGGCTTGGAAAACGCTACGGTCGTCTCTCAGTGCCAGGGGCGCTTTCTCCAAATGGTCACAGAAGCCCCTTGTGTCTGTATCCTTGCTCGTTCTTGAGAAATCAGTGTATAGGGAGATCTCCAGTACCATTTGCGCCTGCCATTTTTTTTCGATCCGGAAAACGTTGATGGAAGGTCTTCTCCGGAAGTAGGGTTGGCGGTGGGTTGAGTAATAGGGCCCTCTTTCGAAAGAACAAGTTGGCCAGGACATGGCATGGTTGATTTCAAAAGCGACTGTAGAAGTCCTTGGTCTCTTCGAGACACTTTTGTGTGGCCTATCCTCGATCTTGTATCCAACATGAGCCTAGTCAGGGGTCTAAGGATGGATCCAATGCCTGAGGTAGGGGCATAGCACATTGACAAGTTAGCTTCTGCCCGAAAAGTTATCGGTTCCAGGCATGTGGAACAATGGAGGATGCCCGCGTCTCAGATGGTGTACACAAGTGGAGGAGGACTTCAACCCCCTTGGTGCCAACCAACTGGAGGCATCAATTGAAAAGGCCACATGGTTGAGGCTCAAGTGATGGATGAGGTACATACTTCTGAAACAGAGACTGATTTTGACTATTTTCGTCGGACACTGGTGCCAGGAGGTGGTTTAAACGTCGACGAAAAGGAGATGATTAGGTCGCTGCTGTTTTGTGGAAAGCTTGACGACGAGATGTCCTACTGACGACATTCACAAACAAGTGTTTCGGTAAAACGAGTCGGGCTGAGACGACGAAATGATAATAAATTGATTTCCTAAACGTCACAATTGACTTAGCCGTCGGTCTGGGGAATTAATTTGAAATTCGCAACAAGCTCAAAAGAGAAAAAGAAAAAAAACACAATCCCTAGTCATTAACAAAGCTCATCACGCTACATCTGATTTACATATCATCCGGATGCCGCTAGGCACCGGCGAACCACAGTGTTGTGTGCACTACCCCGAGACTCAGCGGGCAACGCTGGGCTCTGAACTTTCCATTTAAATTTCAATGAAATCCCATTCAGATGGAAACCAATGTGGTCCAGTGTAACGTAGCGTGGAACAATGTTCACACTCGCTGCCGCATCTAATTCGAATTGCACAACCATCAGCGGATGCACACACACTAGATAGAGGCGGTGGTGACGGTGAAGGTGGCGGCGTCGTGCAGGACTACGAGGCGCCTGCAGCTCTCTGGCACCTAAGTAGTATTTCAAAATTATTAGTTATGTAAATTTACTAACGGAAAAGGCCCTCGAGCAATGGATACTTAACCACACTTTTCAGCAAACTTCAACTGTACACAGTTCTGCGATTGCAAACGCGGGCGCTCGGGTGCTTGGGCTCCTCGAGCGTGTATTTGCATCTCCCTTCGTGGATATTTGCTCGCAGTCTGTGACTGCATATGACATCGAGTCGGTGTGTGCGTGGGAGTGTGTGTGTGTGGATACGATGGGTTTTTGGGGGAGAGGCAAAGTCGCTGCGCGGTCGTCATCGGTTCGAATTGCATCTGAGGCTGGGTAAATATGCAAATGAAACTGTAACGAGCGACGAGGACCATTCTCCGCCCCGAGTGCGCTCGCCTGTATGTCTCTCTTGTAAAGTTTTCCGCTGACACGAAATTTTTCCTCTAAATCTCACTTTCTTAACGCGCCAAGGCGGAGCGCAAACTTTCCCGTAATGCGAACGATCCCGAACGGGATGGGTGGCACGAGATGGAGGATGGATCCGAAATCCGAAATCCAAGGCAGGGATGCGATGCATCTACGCGGCAAGTAAAATCTCCGCCACTCCTCGGATTACTTGAGTGAAGTTGGGTTCGTTTGTCCCGCAACTCTTCATACACCGCCACATACGACAGCGCCGTTCGTGCCATCAGAGTGGAGCAGGTAAGCCGTCTCTCCGCCGTGCAGCTGTAAAGTAATTAGATAGTTACGTGTGTAATTTATGTTTCAAGTGCTTGAAGGATAATTCGGTTGAAACGTTTCGCGTTTTCGCATTCCCCTCAGCTGCAGGTATACACAACGAATGCTCCACATTCGGCTGGGGTCCGTGGCATGTCACCTCCGTTGGATGTGTGCATGCCGCGCCGCCGCCTCCAACACAACACCGCGCCGAGGACGGGAATCGCAAAACTCATTTGCATGCGTTTGCATTTGGAAATGGATTTTTGTTTGTTACGTTGACTAATTGAAATTAAGTTACATTGTTTCGACGGAGTTTGTTTGCTGAGTTAGCCGGAGTTTGGTTATTGGAGTTTCCATTTCGGCCGGATGAGATGCTTTAACTTGGGAGTACAGTGAGTTATGACTTTTACGTGGTAAATGTGTGGCGTTTAGCGTTCAGCGTTCAGTAGACACGATTGTGGGGGTTCCATTTATGTGTGAGCGTTCGGTAATTGAAACGTTTCCTCTCAATTTCGGGAGTTTTTAGTGCTTTTGCATTTGACTCTCAGCGATATCCGGTTGTGATGATTGCGTGGATACTCCTTGATTTTTAAATCGGATCGCATTCAATGGCGTCAATCCCATAATAGTCCCTAATGCACATCAAATTAGGACGAATGTCAAGTGGTCTACACCCGCTTACATTCTGATGTGTGGAGTCGGAGCAACATTTTCTCTGCACTTCATTGAGTAAGAAGAAGTAGGTCTATCAAAGACTTCTACTTGGGGGCTTTTGGACGAGGATCCTTTTCCTCGATCGATTCACATATCAACAGAAGCTACCCCCTTTAGCAAACGAGGGAGTGGCCAACGATCGGGGGAATCAGAGAAGACATGCGATGGGCAATCGTCTCTGGATCGCGAAAGAAGTACGGTCGTTGGTTTATTCGCGCTAGAAATTCGACTAATACTCCGTTTGCCGGTTCTCACGACTACTAAAGGGTGTTTTTTTTAGAAGCAGATCACTTTAAATTGGAATTCAACGCAATAAACTGACTTTGGGTTGAGTTTCTCCAATTGAACCATGTTTTTTCAAAATAAGTTTGAACAATTTGTGTGCATTGCTCGTGCGTGAGTCTATTCAAGACGAATTGTCAAACCAAACAAATAAAACAACCGACAAATGTCAAATAAGCTGTCACATAAAACAATGTTGCGAATTTGAAATTCTCTGTTTCTGAAAAAGCATCCTTTATAAGAGTAGTCGTGATTCATCAAGACCATTGTCACAGAAAACAATGTTACCAATTTAAAAAAAAAAAAATCTCTAAACAAAACACCCTTTAAAAGAATAGTCGTTATACTCATTGATTCAAGGCTGGAGCCATTCTCCTTTTGCTCGAAAAAGGAGTCATTCATTCATATCACCGAATCCGTCTTTGACTTGGTGCCGTTGTATGACTAAAGTGGCAGTTTTTTTTTACCCACAAAATATTACAGCTCAATTTAATTGGCATCACTGTCACCGATTCAGCTATTACCAGAATAGCCACATAGTCAGCAAATGCTTCTTGTAGTCTTGTCTTTTAGTAAATCTTCAATAAAACAAAAAAATAGTTAAAGAAGTGGACCAAAAACGTTCCCTTGAGGTACACCAGCTTTAATGGGCTTAAATAGAGAGTTTTCGTTTTCATGCTAAACTTGAAAACTCCTTTCCGAGTTATATAAATGCCAATTTAGAGAAAACAAAAGCAGCTACAAACTGTCAAAATGGACACGTTTCTATCGGGTGATGGCATTTTGACTTGACCATGCTTCAGTTTTATGGCAACGCGAATCTCTGCACGCATTGCGTATCAGTTCAACCAATGAAAACTGCAGAAAACACCAACCAACAGGATTTATAATAAACTGATGACTAAAAGTCCCACAAGGCCCAGCGTCAATAGATCCCAGGTCCTGAAATTGAAAACATCCCCTTTAACGATATCAGATTCAGAAATGATTAAAGCGGAATGTGTGCAACTGTGTTACATGTTTCGCCGAAGTATCGTTGTGGCGACTATCAACAATTGCCACGAAAGTCTGCGTATGGCAAACGTTAAAGTGAATTTCCCCTTTGATTCTTGTGCTCACTTGTACACACACATGTTCAGATGTCACGCCCCCCTGTGTGCAAGGCTTTGTCAAGGCGTATGAGCACGCCCCACAAGAAAAACACTCATAGTCAGAGTATGAGGACTTCTTTCATATTTGACGTTTCTTAAGATAAACACGGATATGTTCGCAAAGTCAAATATACATTCTACAAAAAAAAAGAAAAAAAAAACCGGATAGCAACTACACAAGGATAGAGGAAGGAATCATATGAAAATGCACACAAACCCAGCCATGGGAAAGTTTTCAAACATAGTCTGAGACCATCACTTTGACGTCACGGTGGGAGATGGGTTTCAGGATACTCTCTGTAGCAATTTTACTCTTGTCCTGGACGACGACAATAGGGTGAATCTTCAGAGAATGGATTCTCAAAAAAATGTGTTCACAGCAAAGTCGCGTAGTTTTCATGTGTCTCATTGAGTTTGGGCCATTTCAACGTGTGGTTAGTGTCGTATTTTAAATATTATTTACTCCTCCTCTACCGCCTTCCTCCTTCCTCCCCTTCCTCCCCTTCCTCCACTTCCTCCTCTTCCTCCCCCTCCCCCTACTCATCATCATCCTCTTCCTCCTCCCCCTCCTTCTCCTTCTCCTCCTTCTCCTCCTTCTCCTCCTCCTCCTCCTGCTTTTGCTTCTCTTCCTCTTCTTCTTCCTCTTTTCTTCTTCTTTTTCTTCCTCTTCCTCTTCCTCCTCCTCTTCCACCTCTTCCTCCTCTTCCACCTCTTCCACCTCTTCCTCCTCTTCCACCTCTTCCTCCTCTTAACCCTCTTCCTCCTCCTTCTCCTCCTCCTCCTCCTCCTCCTCTTCTTCCTCTTCCTCCTCTTCCTCCTCTTCCTTATCTTCCTCCTCTTCCTCCTCCTCCTCCTCCTCCTCCTCCTCCTCCTCCTCCTCCTCCTCCTCCTCCTCCTCCTCCTCCTCCTCCTCCTCCTCCTCCTCCTCCTCCTCCTCCTCCTCCTCCTCCTCCTCCTCCTCCTCCTCCTCCTCCTCCTCCTCCTCCTCCTCCTCCTCCTCCTCCTCCTCCTCCTCCTCCTCCTCCTCCTCCTCCTCCTCCTCCTCCTCCTCCTCCTCTTCCTCCTCTTCCTCCTCTTCCTCCTCCTCTTCCTCCTCTTCCTCCTCTTCCTCCTCTTCCTCCTCTTCCTCCTCTTCCTCCTCTTCCTCCTCTTCCTAATCTTCCTCCTCTTCCTCCTCTTCCTCCTCTTCCTCCTCTTCCCCCTCTTCCTCCTCTTCCTCCTCTTCCTCCTCTTAATCATCTTCCTCCTCTTCCTCCTCTTCCTCCTCTTCCTCCTCTTAATCATCTTCCTCCTCTTCCTCCTCTTCCTCCTCTTCCTCCCGGTCCTCCTCTTGCTCCTCTTCCTCCCCGTCCTCCTCTTGCTCCTCTTCCTCCTCTTCCTCCTCTTCCTCCTAGACGGCATCAAACAGATAAGAGGACCAATCTTCGTTCGATTGCCAAATAAGCATTCGCTTTCCAACCAATCCCTCTCAAAAACCAACCATTAGCAGTATCAGGGAGTCAAACAAATTCCAGGAAATTCTCATTCGCCGGATACATTCGCACAGCCATCATTGCCTTTAATCCTTAAAGCCGAGTACCAAACAAACAAACGGGCAAAAAAAACCAAACAAAATTCCATCGGCCACGTCAAAGCTTTCAAAAACGTATTCCATGCGATATTCAATCCGATATCGATGCTATCTTCGGATAATCCCCTTGAAATATGTCAAACACACACGCAAATTGATCCAGCGGCCATCACACACGAGAATTATAAAAACAATTTCGCATTTATCTACATTTTCGAGAACACTAAATGGCTGGAGCATTTTATTTCCACACGTCCGTGCCACACCCGAATGCGAATTCGAGGACCATGAATATTTGCCGCAAAAACCTCAGACTGTGCGCTGCTCCACACGCTCTGCACGGCGCGGGGGGTGGACTGGTACTCGGCGCAACAAAAAAAAATAACAAGACAACATTTCACCGCACGAATATGTAAATTCGGTAATCCTTTCCCCAACACTGTCTGCGGTGGTGGCCGGGGGGGCGGGTGGGGGCCCCCCCGGCCACCACCGCATACAGTTTTTCTATATTTTGATAAATTCATTACATAAATTTTGGAAATATGCAAAACACAAAAGTGCTCGAGGAAAGGAAGGTCCTTCGCATCTGCACACACCACTCGAGGGTGTGGGGTCTCAGTGCACCGGTTAAACTGTCTCCGGCACATATCCCGAGCGGAACACTCAACTGTGTGTGTGTGTGTGTGTCAATGGAAAACAAAAACTTTCGGGAACAAGCGCCCGGACCTCCGCCGCCACTGGGGAGCATCAATTTATTAGACTTTCCGTCGGCTAAATCGCTGGCCTGTCAATGCGTGCATTTTTCATCGGCAATTTGTTTAAGGTACCCTTCGGCGTTCGCTGGGTACAGGTGACGGTTTTCTGACTTTTCTTCAATCCGGGGCACCGAAGCCAAATGGATTGGCATCATTTGTAGAATCATCAGCAGACCGGGAAAGTTCGATGAGAAATGTCCCTCTTCGGAGCGGCATCCGGACAGAGGGATATCAATTCGGCTACTTGGTGGGTAGAGTGGCAGGCTGGTAATGCCATCTCAGATCATCAACACCAGCCCTCTCCCTCTCCAGTTTGGGCTAATTGCTGTGAACTTTTTCGGAAGTCCTGATGGAAAACCCCTTCAACTTGCTCGTTCGTGCCTTTCAACTCCTCGGTGGAGCCAGCCCACCAACATGATTTATGCTTTTAATTTCTCCTAATCCGATTAATCATTGCATGAGTGCATTTCTCGACAGTGGCAGGCCTTAAATTAACTTAAGAATCCTACAGGACCTTCCAGTGGGGTTGTGAAATATAAAAATAGAAGAAAAATGGGAGGGGGGGGGGGGCGAAATGTGTTCCGCACGTTCTCTCAAAAGGACCGACGGCGGGGGATGGACCCTTTCACTTTGCAACCCTCGACCCACACCCACGTCGCTGAGTGCACTGGGCGGGCGGAGTGCGCACAAGGGGCGGGCGTTGGGAACTTTTGAAGCAACTTTCTTTTTGCGTTTGTGTAGCAAACGGCAGCAGGAACGTATCTGCAACCGCCGCGCAGCGCCGTCACCACTCGCCACCCACCGGATGATGAATGCATTTGAGGTGCGTTGCCAGGAGTCTAACCCAAAAATTCCTGGCTTGCATCTTTGCCCGGCGCTAGCGGAAGAGAGTCAGCGTTTTCGCGTTTCTGACGTTAATTTTTGTTTGAGATTGTGCAAAAGTTTGCCACTTCCTTTCCTTTTTGGATGGCGCTCGCTGCCGTCTAGTTGCCCCGTTGTTCGCGCTTCCTGATGAAAGTGTTGCTGCTGTTCGGCTGGATCCTTGAAGTATAAATTACTAGTTGAAATGTTCATGGGCGGATGGAAGGGGGGAGGGGGGGGGCTTAGTTTAAATTCAAGCAAACACCGTGTCATGAAGTTCGAATTGAGTTGTGTTACTGCAAGGAGTGGTCCTTCCTGAGAGGTGCCTTCCAGTTTATTGCTGCGCACTGTGAATGGATGTGTGTGTTTGAGTTTTGAGCTGTCAGTTGACTTCTCCCGGCGCTGATTATTTCGCATTTTGTCCCGTGCAGAAGAGGACGGCTGACGAGAGGCTTACGATGTGGAGGCAAACTTTAAATGCCTTTTCACGACTCACTGACTGAGCCCGTACACAGTGATGAATGCTGAGGAGGAAACTGCAAATCAGCAAGATGGGCGTGTGGCGAGACGAATGCCGGTAGCTGGTGCGATTGAAATGCGGTCTTTTCGTCGGTCTTGGGATGTCTACTTGCATAGTCGTCGTGTCAGTAGTCGAAGTCGTATCCTAAAGACGGAATAATCCCCCATCCTCGTGTCCATCACCTGTGCACGCTTGTCCCAAACCGATTTGTTGCCTTCGACGTTCATTAGCGCCTCAACATCGTGTCCATCATCGGCCGCAATCATAAAATGCCGGATCACAACCAGAAGTGTATCCTCCGGGCACCCATCACGCGCCTCGCAGGACGTAGTTAAGTCAAGCGCCACCCCCAAAAGCGTCAAGTTAGCCGAACTCCAAGTGCAGGGACAAAGAAAAAATTCAAAAGATAATGAAATTACTCGACGGACTGTGTCCTGTTCCTATGAGTCCCCCAATCGAGCTTCTCCGAGTCACAGTCAGAGTTGGGCAGATGTCAAAAGAGCAGCATCAAGACTCCCTCCCTCCCACTTTTCCTGTCTCGTTTGCAGAGTGCATCCGTATCCAAGTTTTTTGCTTGTTAATCCAGAATCCTAAATGCTAGCATTTTATTCGAAATCTCTATCACCCTCCCCCCCACCTTTATGCTCCCCAGCAGTGCACAAATAGCCAAGGAACTTCATGCTGTCCAGACAGAAGTTCTAAGTTCACTCAATGTTGTTACCCGCAGCATAAACAGAGAGAGAGAGAGAGAGAGAGAGCGCCTAGGCGGGGGCCGCAACGGGATGCACGACGAACAACTTTAGTGGAAATGAGTTCAACTTTGTCAGGATCTTTGTGCACGACTTTGCAAGGACACTCCGCTTTCAAAGAACGACAACGGACGAGAGAGAGAAATGCAAAGAAAAAAAATAGAAAATAAAATGAAAGGTTAATTTGAAACTTGTTCGACATATCGCAATGGTATCTTAACGCGTTGTCCTTCTGAGCAGAGACTCCCTCCGAATGTTGGCTTGTATGTGGTGGTTGGTTGCAATCTGTTTAGTTCATGTTCTGAAGTTGTTTCTTCTTGAGTGTGTTGCCGGAGATGCACAGTGGAACCGCGCTGTTTGTGAGAGGATATTTCTGGCAAAGTGGCTTGTTCGGGTTCTTGTGAACTGGTTGTTTCTTTGCCGTCTTCTTTGGAGATCGGATGGCACAGAGCCTCAATCAATCTACCTCTCTCTGGTTTGCTGTCCCCAACCCGTCGAAGATCGAACCCCATCTTGGGCCCATTCCAGTGGAGGTGAGAGTGTAAATTGATTCTCCTTGGGAACAGCAGACACGAAGGAGGCAGACCAAGGCTGGTGTACCTTTAAGGATGGCAGCGGAGAAGCTGATCATGGGAGCTATCTCGTGTGGACTGCTTTTAGAGATACCCGACCTCCTTTGCCAGCGCGGTACTTTTGAATAGAGTCAGCGGATGAACACCTCGACACCTCGACGAGGGTGAAATAAAACGGGCCTAGCTTTCCGGTTGAGGAACCTTTGGTGATGACATGAGAAATGTTGCTTGTTAACTGGCAAATCAACTTCGTCGGGAGCATCTGCAACATTCACTGACGCAAATTAATCGAAACGAAGTGAGCCCGTGGTGGAGGCAGGGATCAGCACAGCGGAATTCATATGCAAATATCCTTCAACCAGTTGCGGCGGCTGATTAGTGATTAGTCTCCGCGAGATATGTTGCATTGCTAACGAGAATAGAGTGGTTTTTTGTCTCAATCGGCTGGCTACACAGTCGGATGCAAAAATTACCGACCACTGAATCGGTGTGATGAAATCATTTTGCGTTGCGGTAATGTTTAATGGATGAGCTTGAAATTACTTGAACTCGTCTTCTCTAGAATCTGGCCAGCAGTCGATGTGATTATACTTGTGTCTGTTGCTAAATATTGATGAGGTGGAAGGTGCGGTTTTTGGGGAATTAAGGAATTAACTAATTGGATCATGTTCGGCGTGGCGTGCGGTTTGTCCAGTCCAGCCAGAGGTAACCTAGTGAATGCTGTCGAAGCGAAAGTAATGAGATCTGGGCAGACGATTGGATTCCAAATGGGCCGAGATCTTCACCGCTGGATGATGGCATATGGAAATCATTTAGGCACCATTTAAGCGAAATCAAACTGCTCGGAATGAGGCTGGAATGTATTGCTTGCGACGGGTTTCAATCAAGCCTTGAGATTGCCACTTGTTGCTGGTGTTGCTTTTATATTCGTATTCGATCATTGAGGAGTGGAAGTGTAAAGAAGGTACATTGGAGATCTTTCGGAAATTTTGTGCGATTTCAAAGAGGCTTTCTCATCTAAACATGTTTGTTATTCCAATTATGCATGCTTGCCACGAAGTCAGAAGCATCATCTACCCAGGTCCTGCCATCCCAAACGTCCTCTGGAGGAAATGTCTACCATTACAGGGAGGTTACGTTACAAAGGAGAGCATCTCGAGAGGCATTCGGGTAAAAACTCATCGTCCTCTAATCTACGACGCCACCAGTTTCTTCATGAACATCAGCATGGTCTTCAAATTGATGCCGGAATCGAGGAAAGATTCTTAGGTCGACTACCAGGTCGAAACTATCTCCAGCTGCCGCACCGATACGACAATGAAATGTGGATGGTGGCCAATAACCACTTCAGCTTGAGATGGGGCACCTTTTCTTCTTCCTGGAAATGTGCAATAGTCTGAAAGGACGTTGGCCTCGTGTGTCATCTTCTCACGCGCTACTACCCCCCCACTAGTGCAGAAGACGAGACGAGACGCAGAAGTTTGTACTGAACCCTAATTTAAGTCATCTTAGAGTTGGTGGGCTGCCAGCAGCAAAATCGTCACCACACTTGTTGGTCCTTTGTGATACAAATATAGGCAGACTACTACCACTGATCGACAAACTCCAGTGATAATTAATCCGGTTAATTTGATTTGATAAGTGGTTACTGGACCAGATTTGGAAACTGGACAAAGAGTATTAATTTTGCTTTGACTGGGATTCGAACCGGGACCCTTCTAATCGATGGCAGGCACTCAACCAACTGCGTCATTCAGCTTAGTCTTTCGTCACCACGTGGGAAAAGCAGTGAGTCTGACGAAAACCATTCACTAGGAGCTAATTAAGACGTCGTTAGCGGTGAAGTGGCGAAAGACATGCAAGACTCAAATTTGGTTTAGAAACTTTTGCATGGCCAGCGTAATGCCTCTTGACACTTTTATGACACCGAGGGACGTTTTCGAGTTGCAGACGATCATTGTTGGCTAGGCCATGTAGAGAGCATGAACAACACTGCACCGCGCAAGCCAGTGTGGTGTACACAAGCTGGACTGCGTTATTGGCTGAAGATCGTGCCATCTGTGAAGGCTTGTTAGCTGAGGTCCAGGAAGGGGCGCCAGAAAAAGAAGAAGAAGAGCCGATCAATTGCCGTAAATGCAACTCTGTTCCAGGACTATTCGCACATAGATAGTAGAGTCCTCTAAACAGACTGAGCTCACCAGGCCGTCTTAGTGTCACGTCTTACCACGAAGACTATGTCTGTTAAACGACTAACAGTCTCTGAGACGGAAGAACATACTATTCACGGCCTTAGCGATTGAGACAAGAACCACGACATTCGGCTGGACTTAGAATGTGAAGCCTCGCAATTGGCATGGATGAGCAAAAAGACGATGATCATCACATTGCGATCGACGTCAAACTGTCTGCCATTATTCATGAACCTTCTGAGGAGCCAACATCGACTCGGATCATTTACTTGTTGTAACCAAGGTAACCCAGGTGATCATATCCGATCGGTACAATGCTCCGAAAATGGAACCAGGAGTCCAGCGATTTCTGCCAGATCTGTGGCGACGAGGAAGAAATCGAGGCGATCCAACATCTGCTTTGCCACTGCCCAGCTCTCCAAAATCGGCGCCTAGCTTCGCTGTGCCATAGATTCTTCACAGAGACTGCAGACGTAGCGAATGATGATATATCGGATCCTTTAAAATTCATAAAGATCACGGGGTGGTTTCAGCAGTCATATGTCACGACTGGTTAGAAAGAATTGTGTAGTCTACAAATGAAGGGATGCACAATGGGCCCTTTGGCCTCAGAGTGGAAGTTATCGTCAACCACCACACCCCCTTTTTTAATGCTATCCTAACCTAACCAGGAGCCGGGGCAGCCGGGGAAGGACGCAAAGGTTTGGTCGAGCTGCAGTCCTTTGCCCGAGTCGTCTCTTTTCCAAGTTCGACGACGTCTGAACAAACACTCGGAGAAGATTGGAAGCGTTTCGAAGATGCTGCGTTGAACTGCGAGAAGTGTTAATAGTCACTCGTCGAGTGTGACAATCAGATATTAATCAGATACAGAATAACGAACAAAATCACCTTAGCAGGAATGGACTATCAAGATATTCCATCTCGGGAGATTATCAAACTTCTCAAGGTAGCTCTACAGTCATCGATCAAGAAAGGGACACAGTAGATGTATCGTGGTCAGTTTCAATTCTATTCAATTAAATTCATCCAATAGCATTACCAACTGGTAGAACCTCAGTACCGTTTGCTAAATCCCCAGGAAAGGAGACCTCACTTTGACTGCATCGAAGTGTCCGAAACACTGTGTATCTCTGCTGTTTTGTGCGACTTATCAGAGTGACTTCAGAAAGCCGAAATATGCCGCATTTGCATCGCATCGAGGTAGAGCCTGAACAGTACTCAAGAAGTGAACAGATCGTTTCCCACCACCCATCCATCGATTGTTTAACTTGCAGGCCAACGGTAGAGGCCATTCCAGCCGAAATCATCAGGTTGTCCAGTCCGGCACGAACATGGATTTCAATCAAAACGCACCTTCAACTACGTCGGTTATGGACGCAAAGTCGTGGTTGATCGCGTCATCTTAATCGTGATCGATTTCTGTTTGGAAATCGAAGGTTCTTAGCGTCAGAGTTCTGTTGGTCGTACAATCAAAATGGTCTGGCCCGCTACGGCGATGGCGGCTTTGTTAAGCTCCTCAGCAGAACTTGTTTTGCTTACAGCACTGAATGCACTTCTGATGCGGTGCAGGACATTTACAGCGTTAGCAGCGTGACGATGGCAACTTTAGTCGTCCATTATCTGACTGATTCCTATTCCTCCTCGTAGAGTTCGTAACCGTGTCTGTTTATTCATCTAATCACAGCACAGCGACATGCACTCCAATGAGTACGTGCCAAAAAGAGTCAACAGTGTGACAGTGTGACGACTGGAGTGATTTCTTACGTAGAAGAGTACAACTTACTTCTTGATGACTTGCCGATCAGACTTGGCTGGAGGTTCTTTTGAGAGTGCAAAAAATTCCACAACGCTGTTGGTTGCCAAGGAAGCTAAACCAAAGTCCACCCAGAGTGAAAGCGGCTGAAAATGCATGCTAGGGCTGTGTGACTTAGAGACTCATACGAGGGGTGTTCAATATATTCTCGGTATCGGGGTGAAGCTGTGGTTGTATATATAAATTGACTTATTTATCAAGTAATGCTATTACTTTAGTGCATTCATGTAAAATTTCATATAAATGTGATTATTAATTCGCGTTGTATCTCTAGTTAAACAGAATACCCATTTATTGCCGACTTGAGTTCTTCATCATCCGAAAATGTTTTCTCCACGAAGACATTTTTTCAAATCCGGAAACAGGAAATAATCACTAGGGGCAAGGTCTGGACTATAGGGTGGGTGTTGGATTTCTTCGAAACTACAATCTCGCGCAGCAGCCTTGGAAACTCGCGCCGTGTGAACAGGAGCGTTGTCATGAGGAAGCAACACCCCCGCTGCGAGTTTACCCCGTCTTTTCTTTTTAATTTCCTCCCGCAAATTATGCAAAGTGGAAGCGTAGGATGTGGCGTTGATGGGTTCATCTATTTTTTTGTACTCAATGAGCAAGATTCTCTTTGAGTCCCAAAAAACTGTGGCCATGAGCTTCCCGGCAGACGGAGTGACTTTGAACTTCTTCGGGGGGTCTGTTCCTTTTTTATGCCACTGCATGGACTCTTGTTTGTTTTCAGGGTCATAGTGGTGGAACCATGTTTCGTCACCAGTAACAATTTGATCCATAACACGGTCCGCGTTCTCACCACACATCTCCAAAAGATCTCTACAGCATGCGATTCTCACTGTTTTCTGAGGCGCTGTGAGCATTCGTTGGTTAAGATGGTCATGAAGAATGGTGTGAATGGTACCAATTGAAAGCTTGGTGATCTCTGCCATCATTTTCACCTTTATTCGGGCATCCTCAAGAACAAGTTTTTCGACTTGTTTGATGCTTTCTCCCGTACAAGCAGTTTCCGGATTTGAAAAAATGTCTGTCTTCTTGGAGAAAACATTTTTGGGTCCTGTTTAACTAGAGATACAACGCAAATTAATAATCACATTTATATGAAATTTTACATGAATGCACTAAAATAGTAGTATTACTTGATAAATAAGTCAATTTATATATACAACCACAGCTTCATCCCGATACCGAGAATATATTGAACGCCCTTCGTAGCCCAACAGCTCGAACACAGTCGCCATCCGAAGGAAACGCCTCCATTTATTTGACAGATTCTCTTTGCCAGAATGCTTGACTAATAAAGGGCCATCAATAAGCGCCTGTGCCAAGGCAAGGTCTGTAGGCTGTGCCTCGAAGATTTTTTGCTTAGCCGCGTTAATTTTAACCTTGCTTACATTAATACTGAAACCGTCCTTTCGTCCTTCTATTCTATCACCTCCGGTTGTCTTGTTAAAGCCGTACCTCTCAAATACAATGCAAATCCCACATCCTCTCCTTGGAATAATAAACAATTACGATCACTTCGTAACAAAAGAAACAAACTCTGGAAAGCTTACCTCAAATCTCGCTCTGGCTTCGACCATTCAATTTACCAGCGTAGTCTCCTAAAGTTTGCTAAGCTTTCTGAATCTCTCTATCTGAAATACCTCGACCGAATGCAATCCAATCTCATAGCGAAATCCAAGTGAAAATGTGATAGCTAGATAGATCCAATCTCAAATTTGGCAACACTGCCTCGTCGCAAACTTATTAGCCGGCTTTGAAGGCCGCTGTGGTGTATGGCTTCTTTGCAATGACTTGTGACTTCGAAAAACTGCACGAAAAAAATGTCGAAAAGCGCCAAATCGCACGATCTCGGTGGCCAGTTCACATCGCCTTCACGTGAGATGACCATGTCTCCTTGGTGTCCACTAGCGCTCGCTGTTGACGGTGATGGTCTGGCCAACGTTGCAACCAGCCCAAAGTCCACACCAAACAGTGACTTTCTCGCGATGTATTAGACGCTCTTGGATCTCATGTCGATTGGCATCGTCCCAAATTCGATAATTTAGCTTGTTGACGTAGCCATTCATCCAGAAATGGGCGACCGTAAAATGGGCTAAACGAGCGCAGGGTTGATCGAACAGAATCTCACATTTGCCACGTGCTGTTGAACGCTATGCCCGTTCATAGTGATTTGGCAAAACAGACTGCATAAATGACGGATATTTTTGACAGCTTTAGCTTCAACAATATGGCCGCTATCAACTGTCAAAGTCTGGAGGTCCCTTTTGGAGCACCCTTTACAAATGACAGTTGACACTGAAATGCTGTCTAAATCCTAAATTGTATGGATGAAGTTACAAAAAAATTATCAGGTAAATGTACCTCACTAAGGTTGCTCCCTTATACAAGCCTGGCAGATAGCAATGGAGTACCTTTGAGTTTCAAATCAGTCCCATATGACAGTTCTTAAACGTGTGTGATACCGAGAATGGGTTAATTCCTTCGACTATACTTCAAATGGTGCCGTGGGCAGTGGTTGGGTACCGCTTCATAAATTTCTTTAACTTGCAGCCGGGCAGCTTGAATCGGGGGACGAGGCCAATTTCGCAAAGTCCATCAATTACATCGCCAGCACAGCGGGGCAAGCGTTTGTATTTCGCATCTAAGAAGTGTATTTATGAACAATCTGGACGTCAAAGACTCAAAATCACGACACGCTCAATAGACGAACATGCAAATGTTCCTTTGGCAATACAATCACACAGGCCCTCATTTCGACCTCCAAGGACGTGCTGAGGAAAAGAGTGTGCCAAAGGACATCCAAAACAGTCTCAAACTACTCGTCACAGGTACAAGAACGACCACACTCTTCAAGTAGACACAAGCTCAAAACACTGCTCACATCCAACGGTCGCACTGTTCGGTCGTAAGTTTCTTCGATCGCCGTCCACCCATTGGCAGTCGTTGCTCAACAAAGAATGATGCGGTGAAATCAATTCATTTCCCTAGAGCTGATGGGTGCATGTTTGATGGCATCGCTTAGGGAATCTGCCAGCGGAATATCAGGCCAATACAGCAGCCACTCAGTGTTCGGTTCCAAGACGGCGCTCCCAAATGAACAAAAATCAAGAACCCTTCTTTATTGATGCACACAAAATGTTCAATACATCTTGGTACCCATCAGTCGCCTGTGCCAGTGCCTGCCTGCTTCATGCTCATCCTTATCCTCGTCAGCGTCATCTTCGGTGTCGTTGTCAATGTCAGCCGTCTCCGCTTTGCCATGAGGGTTGCGCCGCGCCGAACCGGAGAGTGTAGAGTGCAGAGTGAGAGCATCGTCTAAAGGAGCTCTGGGTAATCAGTCTTATTTGATTTGGAACACAAGTTAAGGGAGTTGTCTTCCCAGTTCACTCGTATTCCCGTCCCGTCCTGGCCATCATGCCCGTCTCCCGATGAAACAAATACGTGGGGCGAGCTACGTACACGGTACAGCGAGCGAGTGAGCTTAACTTTGAAAATATATTCCAAAGTACCCGTAATAAGTGAACTTTGGGTTGCAACATCAGCCATCGCACGACTTCGGAGCACACCACCATCTGATGCTGATGTGCCGTCTGCTCCTGGTGCAGCTCCTGATGATGATGATGGTGATGATGCGATTTTTTTTTTTTTGTTCCTTTCTCACTGCTCTTGTGAAGAAAAATTGGGAGTATCTGTTGAATTGAAAATGCATTCAATGTTCGTTACGAAATTTGCTATTTTATAGTTTCACTTGATCACTGGGGTAGTTTCGGTTGAGTCCCTTTCGTTCCCGCGGATGAATTATTTAAATTGCTTGCCTCGACGTGGGGCATTGAATCCGAACTGAACGCAAAGTCTTCGCAAGCTTATCATCTGAATGGCGAATGACGCCGCCAAAGGATGGGGCTAATGCGATATTCTATTTGAGCGAATGTATGAGGGCTTATGGGCTTTTGGGTTCGGATTTGGGTTTGGGTGTGGGTCTGGGTTACACCACACCCTGGGGAGGGGTGGGCTGTGTCTGTGTCTGTATTTATCAAACGGAAGTGCCTGCCAACTGAGCCCCATTGTGAGAAAAGTGCTGCGATCGTTAAGAGATGAATACACAATTATGAAAGTGGATGCCTACGGGAAGGAATACATCCTTGGGGATGTTGCATGCGTTATGTTTACGGTTATTGCTCACTTTGAGACACTTAGAGCTAATAGATACGTAATTTGTCTGACGTATGGGGAGCTGTCGCGGCGAGATTTGCGTTCGGTCGCTGACGAGGTAAGACGTGCACACTTTTGTCACGGATGCTGCTGATGCGTCAGCACGTGTTATGAGGGCGTGAGAGAGAGAGTTGATCGAATGTGAGAGTCGTATTGTGCGTGAATAAAATCTAAATCAAATGCCTGCCGAGAGCTGGTTGGGGTGCGTGTTAACAACGATACTTCTGTGAATATGGGCCGTTTTCGATTTTATGTGCAATAAAGGGTTGTGGGTGAATTCCTTACCGTCACAGTTAGGCTATCATGAGGGGCAGGAGTTGTTGTCTTCTGATGGGCTGATTGGTAACATCGCGTGAAAGCGGCAGAATAAGACAGGAGTGTCATTGACAGAGTATTGGCCCAGATGCTTGAAGAAGGAACAGAACCACTGGCTCTTGAAAACCATGGCAATGTGTCACAATTACCCCTCTCCATCCACTGTTCTGACCAACACAGATTTATTGCCATTCTGTGCTGAACAGAGCCTGTGTAAGCCCTTTGCTTCTGTGTACATAACTAATCTGTGGTTCATTTATTGAGGGTTCTTATTGGTTTCTGGTCCATTTTCTTGTAGCATTGTGAGTTTGAAACACTACTCTAGCCGCAGTGGGTAGGGTCCATGGCTCGATTCCAGGCGCACCAACTTCCCGTTTTTCAGCACAGCCATTCCCTATTCACTGAGAATGCTTAAAGAGCAAAACTATCAAAAAAAAAAAAAGGAAAACTCTTAGCCATTCGTAGTCAGCATGCATACATTTGTGTGGAATTCTTTGCTTTCAAAATACAATGTTGTCTCTAAAGCAGAAGTCTAACAATCTGGCTGCATCCATGTGAAACGTGGATAATAATTTAATAATATGGGTGGCGCTACAGCCCGTAGGAGGTCAGAGTTTAACTTCTCAGGAACAATAAAACATGGATAAAGCGTCTTAAACAATGCAGCAAATATGTCAGCTCTACATGCTTCAAAATCTTTACATTACCCTCATGTGAACGATGACGAGATAGAAAAGATAGCTTGTCCAATTCTTATGTATCAGCAGCCGTCAAAGTTACCAATGACGTTCAACTGTTATCATATTCAGAGCGAGGACAGGCATGGCCTGTTGTGCTAAGTCCCACACTTGCCAAATGTGCGAAAATTATTGCAAAATTTTATCAAAATTCCGGCTTAGTTGTAAATACGAAACGTTGAATTCGTCCTGAGGTCGGCAGTCATCATGGCTTCAGTGTGCAAGTGATTCGTCGCACCGTGCAAGAAATTGATCGTGACTTCACTCTTCTGGACCTTGCCACCACCCAGACAGCGTTTGGTTCGAAATTAAAAAAAAAAAAAGAAACTGCAGCAACAGCGGCCAGTGTCGGAGAAGATGCCGAAATGTCTATTCGGCGTCGATCTGCTGAATTGGCCATCGCCACAGGATCGCTTCTATGTGTGTAGAAAACTGTGCTGACGCAAGAATTGACGAAAAGAATTGACTGGAAACGTTGGCCGGAGATCCGGATTTTTGCCAAAAACGTAGCTTCTCGGACTTTCTTTGGCCAGAGCTCGACGACATCAATATATCCGCGCTGTGCTTCCAACAAGTAAAGCAACATTCACAGTTGGGAACAGGAGTGAAAAAGAAACTTTTGAAAATGAATCGAAATCCAAAAAGAAGTTGTACTGAATGATTTTTTACTGAATAGGAACTACAAAAGAAAAATGTATCACACTTGGTTTCTTATAGCACTGAACTGATAATATGGCATATTCAGCGAATACCCAGCCAGGTACTCCAGGGCGTAGTATTTTATGTCGCCCATCTCGTCTACTGTCTCCTCATCTTCACATGGTATGTTGTCATAATCAACAACTAAATGGGAACAAATTTCTGAAGTGATGGCCTGAACACCCATTTCGGCTTCTCTTTCAATATACGATTCGATGTTTGCACCATCAGATGATAATCCTTCATTCCTACCGACTAAATAGGAACGTAAACGGTATTTGAACTCAAGTGAGCTCGGACGGTCATATAATGCTCCTTTAGCACGTATTACACCAACGAACAGAGAGAGAAGCTAGGCCCTGGCCCTCTACGGGCTGTAGCGCCACCCATATTTTTATATTATTACACCAAAGAACAACTGTAACATAAACCGATTCAGTCGGTAGGTAAGGATATATTCAGCTCCAAAGTTGTCTCTTATATTTATTTTCCAACGAATTCATAAAGCTTTCTTGCCTGCCACTGTCTTGCCTCACTTGGCAGTTCAATTTAGGAAGCTAGTGTGGTCTAAGTTTTAGCAAATTTTGTGTTATTGATTTATTGACGTTTCACTCAGGGATTTTTTATTGTGGCTTGGTCTAAGTGTGCTGACGATTTCACTTGCAGCCCAATTACCTAATCAAACCTAAACTAATCCCAGTCGAAAGTAGTGCCTTGTTTAGGGGTCTGAAGAAGACGAAGCCAGCAGCCCCATTAGACAACCGACTGACACACTACCAGCCGCCGCTTCTGGATTGTTCCATCCTTGAAATCAATGCACTCTTGCTCATTTCCAGAAGACGACTTCATAGCAAGATCCTTTGTTCTTCACATCCTTTGTACCATCACGAGGACTACAAAAAGCAGGCTCTCAAGTCCACTGATCGTCAAGGAAAAGTGCAAACCGAATAAAATTATTCACCCAGTCCAGTGTCAGCGTTCATATCCATCTTTTCGTGGATTTATCTGTTGAGTGCCACTTACTTGTTAATCATCATCACAAGAAGCAATTCAGGAATCAGAGTACGCCCTTCAATTCCAGATTTTTCCTTTCCAAATTGATTTCCTCGAACCCCTCGCACTCACAGCAGAGCAGCCGCCCGCCGCCCGCCGCCCGTCTAAATCAAATCAACGAACAAAACGAAGCACTCCACACTTCGCTTGTCGTGGGTGCCAACATCCAGGCACTCGTACCTGCAACCAGAATAGCCCGCCTCGGAGCATACATAAAATATTGCAACAGGAATCTAACAATTCATTTACACTGATTCGTTCCTTTTTGAAATCCGATGAAACGAAAGATTAAATGCGTCCTCAGACTCAGCCTGCAGCCTGCAGCCTCACCACCATCCGGACACATACTCATTCTGTCCACCTCTCCCTCCCCCCCGTCGTTGTCAAGTGAGGAGCGAGAAAGAGCTAGGGAGAGAGAAAACTCGAGATCTCTCTAGCACACTTCAGACAATGAAAGAAATTGATTTTCAACAAGGACACAAGCAGAACTACAAGTGGAGCACATAAAGTGTTCGAGGATAGAAATCTTCACTTGATACATGTTGAGAGTGTTTTTCAAGCCCTGGGTGTCTTGCCCACGCCAATGCTTTGCGAAAAAAAAAAGCCAACAACAAAAGGCGAGCAAGAGGAAGGAATCCAATCTCTAAGGACGAAATGTCGCCATCATCTTCTTCTCTTAGTCAGCTCCCCAACGCTGTCGTGGTGCGGCGCGGTGGTGGTAAAGATCCTCCAGGAGAGGGCGCGGCGGGAGAAATTCAATTGAATTTCGATAATAATGACATATCTGAAGACATCCTTATGCCATACACCCAAAGACAATCGCAGTGCAGTGGTGGCAGCAGAGGGGACAGGGCGGGCGGCTCGAAAATGAAAAACTGCTGCGAGTAGTGTATTGGCAGACGAGCTGAGAACTCGCATGTGACGAGAAGGGAGACCCGGCCACGGAGACGAAGGCGAAGTCGGAGACGGAGATGTGAAAGACAAAGTGATTGGCGAGAGAGAAAACAGAAGAGGAGAAGTGCCCCCAGGATAGGGGCAGGACCAGAGATGCTTGCCGATATTAAAAGGATAAAATCGTTTTTATGATGAGAAGATTTTCGTTTTGCAGAGTGGAAGGATTCATTTTATTGACTTTTGATTTTCCGCTTCCCTCTCGAGCTCGTCTGATGCTGTTGCTGCTGCTGCTGCTTAGGTCCGCCACCGATTGTTACAGCTTCGAATTGAACTTATGATGGAAAGGGATTTTCTTTTTTTGTCACAAATTAATTGAATTAGATGCAATCAAGTGTTGGACAAGACCCTGCAAGGGTTGTTATGCCAAGTGATACATATTCACTCTGGCAGGGATCCTGTGGGGCCCTTAAAGACGGTCGGTCAGCTATTATACGGATTACGTGCACCAGTGGTTGGATGCGGTGGCAATGACTTCGTTCGGGTTCTAGTTAAGGGCGTAGATTTTCAATTTAGATTTTGGTTCTGCAACAATCTCACGTATGTGATTCAGTGGATTGGATTCGGTTGCCTTCGGGCATCGAGATGGGAGTCATGTGCTGGACCAAGGGGTTTTTTCTTTTCGTGCAACTCCATCCGTGAGACGCAACAAAAAGAGTGAATGGAACATGTTTCCTGGAAGGGATAAGTCAATATTTTCGAATGAAATGCCGGGCAGGGGGACCTTTGTCCGAGTGATTGGATTTGTGCATACGCTTGCGGATGTAAATGAAGCAGGATTTCAACGGAATGGAGGACAAGAAATATGGCACTCTTCGTCAGGAGTTCGCGACCTAAATCGCAATGGATCTCAAGGGAGTACGACTCCGCGAATACCTTAATTCATCCACAGGGTGTTCATACATGGGCAGTGGTCTGGATTGGAGCAATTGGTGACTTGGCTCTCAGTGAGATGGGTCAGAGCCAACATATGCTAAGCTAGCATTGCCAATTCATAATGAAGAGACTTACTCCTGACCACATAAGTGAGACGTGGCATACCCGTCTACCCACTATACTAACCTACACCTGACAGCAAAAATGAAGATCTGGAATTAAAGAGCGTACTTCGATTCCTCGATTGCCGTGTTCATATCACGATGACACTGCACTGGGGAACTAATTTCATTTAGTTTGCACTTTCGACTTTCGACTTCGAGCCTTCTCTTGTAATCGCCGAGCTGTATGGACAGCGCAAATGATGGGAGGAACAGAGGAACTCGACGAGGAGAAGAAGCTCGTGTTTGAACGGGAATCCTTCATTACACTGGACCCAGATATTAATGCAATATTATTATATTGATCAAAAATAATAGAATGATTTATTTTATTATTTTTTTTTATGAAACCTTGAAAACGAACAATAGGAAAAATTTGACATACTGCTGAAAGTTGAGGTAGTTGTGGCGGTCGCAACGTTCTTTATAAATTCGAATATAAAGATCAAATATATATTAAGGGCTGATATTGATTTTGAATAAAACACAAATTATTTAGGAAATGATTGTCATTTATTTTTATTATGATAATATTGGTATGGTTCAATTATGTATGGAACAAAATATCGGCCAAATGGCCGCCGTGACCTCGGCGGCACACCTCCATCCGATGGTCAAAATTTTCGATGACGCTGAAGCATAATTGAGGTTCTATGCCGTTAATGTGCCGAATTATCTCATCCTTTAGCACTTGAATTGTTGCTGGCTTATCGACGTACACTTTTTCTTTCAAATAACCCGAAAGAACGGTGTCAAATCACATGCTCTTGGCCAATTGACATCGCCACCACGTGAGATAACACGGCCATTGAATTTGTCGCGCAAAAGAGCAATTGTTTCGTTAGCTGTATGGCAAGTGGCACCGTCCTGTTGAAACCACATATCGTCCACATTCATATCTTCCAATTCGGGCCATAAAAAGTTCGTTATCATTTCACGATAGCGAACACCATTCACAGTAACTGCCTCACCGGCCTCATTTTGGAAAAATACGGCCAGCCGCACCAAACACTCACCCTTTGACTTTTTTCCGACAATCACTCTTGGATTATCATTCGCCCAAATGCAGCAATTCTGCTTCACGAATCCACTGAGGTGAAAATGTGCCTCATCACTGAAGATGATTTTCTTCGAAAATTTATCATCCACTGTTGCCATTTCTTGCCACCATTCTGACCATTGACGACGCTTGAAATGGTCAAGAGGCTTTAGTTCTTGAGTCAATTGCACCTTGTAAGCGTGTAAATGCAAGTCTTTATGCACAATGTTCATCAACGACGAGCGTGAGAGGTGCAATTGTTGGGCACGACGACGAGTTGAGGTGGACGGCCCTTTAGCCACACTATCGCGAACAGCAGCAATATTTTCTGCAGTACGAGCTGTACGAGCATGCACTGGTGTTTTCACCTCTCCTACAGACCCGGTTTGCTAAAATTTTTGCACGATTTTTCCGATTGTACGCACATTCGGACGATTAAATGTTAAATATGCATTTTGATTTGAACGCCCATTTTCATAATAAGCCTGAATAACTTTAACGCGTTGCTCGATTGTGTATCATATCAACCATGGTTCAAATTGAATTAGTCTGAAATTGAGAAATGTCAAATGAAATGCAGAAAAAAACTTGACGCTTGGGTGTGGTTCGCATTCAACATCAGCCCTTAAGGTTTAACTACCTTTTAGCGTCGCCATACTTTAAGAATATTAAATTCTTTTTCCATACATAGTGAGTGAGATGTGAATACGTTGATGCTTCTTCAACACCAACACCAACCATGAAATTCAGCACCTTACTCTCGAACCAAAACAAGTCCAGCTTTAACTAAGCCAGCTGGATGGACAAACGAAGATACCTCATCACAATGGATACGCCTTCCTATTCATTGAAGATAGTCATTGACTACTCATGTATTGTCACACTACCACAGGAGTTCCACAAGGATCGGTCCTCGGTCCGTAGCTGTAGAGCATAAGGTATGTCGGTGCTTCACGGCTAGTTCTGGCAGATGGCGTGCATGCCATGGTTTAGCTAGTTGTCGTTTAAAGTACACATAATGTATGCCAGCAAGTAGGCATCACGTACGCAGGGAGTACTACCACGAATGCTCCCGAACATCCGTGGTCCGTACGAGCTTTCGCGAGTAGTCAGTTCGGTCCTCTTATAGGTAATAGTAGAAACGCAATCGAATCTTATGCTGACGTCGCTCTATCGTCGGCAATCATCGGTCTAAGGACCATCTCGGGCGATGCAGGGTTCGTTGTAGCAGGAATGTAGCCCATAGACATTCTGGCGGACTGAGTAGAGTGGACAGTATGTTTATCCTGGAACGGGCAGCATCAGTGGCAAGCTCAGTGGGACATCTACAGAAAAGGAAGATGGACCCACAAACTTATTCCTTATCGAGAGGTATACATCGAGACCAATAGGACACTGTAACTATCACCTTACGAAGTTCCTGTCTGGACACGGTGGCTATCGGAAATAAAAATATGTAGACACTATAGTTCGCCCTTCTGTCCGGAATGTTCAAATGCGGAAGAAGACGCTGAGCACTCAATCTGTCACTGGAGTCGCTTTGCAGCAGAAAGGCAGTTAGTTAATCTGCCAATTGAACTTGAACTTCTTCTTCTTCTAGTGGCGCTACAGTTCGGGGTGGACTTGGGCTTCAGTCAACAAGCTTCTCCAGCTGTCTCCAATTTCGCTCACCAATTTGGTTGAGGTCCTTCTCCACTTGTTGGCGCCATCGGTTTCGTGGGCGTCCTCTATTGCTTTGTCCCACTGGTTCGGAGTCGAAGACTCTTCGGGCTGGAGCAGTGTTGTTCATGCGCGATACATGACCTAGCCATCTTAGACGCTGAATCCGTAGACGCCTGACAAGGCTCATGTCGCTGTACAGACCGTATAGTTCATGGTTGTATCTTCTTCTCCAAAAACCATCAACGCAAGCAGGACCCAAGATGGAGCGCAGAACTTTTCTCTCGAAAAGACCAAGGACTTCTTCATCTGCTCTTAAGACTGTCCAGGCTTCTGCGCCATAGAGCAGGACAGGGATGATGAGGGTCTTATGTAATGTTAGCTTGGTCCTTCGAGAGGGGGCGCTACTACTCAATTGCTTCTTGAGCCCAAAGAAACAGCGGTTGGAAAGAGTTATTCTGCATTTAATCTCTGTACTGATGTTGTTTGTACTGTTTACCTGGAAGTCGAGGTGGACGAAATCCTCAACTACCTCGAAGTTAAAGCTGCCTACGGTGATGTTCTGGCCGAGATGTCGATGTTGTGCGTCCTTTCCCGATGACAGCATGTACTTCGTTTACTATTAAACCATATTTTTGCAGCCTCCGTTTCAATACCAGCAAACGCTTCATTGATGGCTCGCTGTTTTCGACCAATCACGTCAATGTCGTCCGCGTATGCTAGCAACTGTACGGACTTTTGGAAGATAGTGCCTCTTGTGTTTGCGAGTGAGTTTTGCACGATTTTCTCAAGTATGATGTTAGAATAATCACATGACAGCGCGTCGCCTTGCCTAAAACCTTTTTTGACATTGAAGGTCTCGGTGAGTTCATTTCCGACCTTGATGGAGCAGCGAGAGTTCTCCATTGTCATCCTGCAGACAGGAATGTCAAAACTAGACATGGCGTTGTATAGCTCGTCTCTATGCAGGCTGTCATATGCGGCCTTGAAATCGACGAATAGGTGGTGGCTGTCGATCTGCATCTCTTGGGTTTTTTCCAGAACCTGCCGTAGTGTGAAGATTTGGTCGACGGTGGACATTCCCGACTTGAAACCGCACTGATAAGGACCTATCAGGTTATTCACGAATGGTTTCAGGCGATCACACAAAACGGCAGATAAGATCTTGTAGGAGGTGTTTAGGAGACTTATCCCTCGGTAGTTGGCGCAGTTGAAGGGGTCTCCTTTTTTGTGGATCTTTGAGAGAACTTGATCTGCCGCATGATAAAGTCTGCAATTAACTGGAAAAAGATGAGCTCCTACGTTCTTGATGTGCAATTGTAATTGCGGGGAGCAGAAGCAATGAGGCTACCACCAATTTTTTGCACAATTAGTTGCTACCCAAACTCGCGAAGTAATAACTAACGTCCGTTCTGCTCGAGTGCAGGATTTGGGTTAGTCTTAGTACGTAGGCGTATGCCCGGGTTTGCGAATCGCGCATGCTGATAGTGCGGGCCTGTAAGTATCCTTAGAAGACTGCCACGGCCTTGGACGCGAAAAGAGGGCATTTACAAGCGCTCCTTATCTTTGGGATTGACTTCAGCTCCCTCGTTATACTCCAACAAACCAAATTTCAGTCACATCTCTGTCTCTCGCCAGAAAAATTCAATTCAAGAATAACTGAAGAGACCTGCCCGAAATTCGCCGAAACGAATTACATTTCGTCACTTAGGTGTGAGAATTTTCAATTAAGACCAACCCCAGCAAACCGAATCGAAACTGTGTGACGTGACGCTTGCGAGATTCTCTCAAATTAATTCATGTTTAACACCGGAATTATGGGCCGCAACCGCATTCATTTTAATTACAGTCCGACACCAGGCGTTTGGGGCCAGGGAATTTGCATAATTTCACAATTTTCCCAAGAACCCAGAGAGACGAGACGAGACGAGACGAGACCAAGGAGCTGAAAGTGATAGCCACACTCTAGAACCGCATCTGTCAGTTACCACTGCATTATGTGCATAAATTGGGAAAATTTTCGAGATGCGTTCCCTGCCGGCGGCGGCGGCGGCGTGTTCGTGGTTTGCTTTCGGTTTTTTTTTTTCTCTCTTCTTCTTCTGTCCGCCATTTGCCCCCCATGAGGAGCTCACTTTGTGCGGAGAGGTATCATTACTGTGCACTGACGTCTCTCGAGAAGCGACGCTCAAGTTTCTTAATTTAAGTTTGAAATTAATTCACACTCTGCTCTTCTCGCTGTTTGGGGGATATCTACCCGCGTATCTTTTAAAAAGGATGCGCATTTCAATATTGTGAAAGTTTTTCAAAAGTTCAGTGTTTTTTTTTCTGCATTTTTTCTTTTTCATCATTCACAAGCGAGTTATGACGGGGGAGACATTTTATTTTATTTGCCTTGACTCGGTGCGACGGCATTATTAGCGACGAAGTGACGGCGAATTTTGTTGACAAGGAGCTGCTTTTCAATTTGCCAATTTAGACGAGAGTCCGGCCGCTTGCTGTGTCACTGTTTAAGTGGACGGTCATAAACACGCATTAAAACGATGCAATAAACTGCAGAAGGTCCCAGAGGGTTAGTAACCACAGCAACACCACTTGTGAGGCATCACACCTACGGTGCGCGCTCTCATTACAGAGTTATGCGCCGCCCCCCCCTTGAATGCAGTCCCTTGCACTTGGCTTCAATTTCAGACGAGCGCACTTGGAGAATTCCCAACAGTTGCCCATCGTAACACAATGTCAACCTCATGCAGCAAGCACCATACATCACTACAACAGCCCTTCACTTTGAATTCCACAAGAAAAATACACAACTTACTTGCACAGTGTCTGCATCCGGAGAGCAAGAGATGCACACAACACAGCCCAGCTGGCAAACACAAACGGAATGCCGTCCAAAAAGGATGCACACAAAGACAAGGCGAAACTTTTAAATCTCATTTATCATGTCCACCCGGCTGTTCCTACGTTTCCAGATTCCCGAAAAAGAAGAAGCCAGCGCCCAGCTCCACCCCTTCCAGTGCTCGCATGCAGGCATGTGTACATGTGTACAGACCCACAACACAGGGACTTCCACTGCCATTATCCTTCCATCAAAACAAGACGACGAGTGAGAGCATTTAAAAAATAATAAATACCCTGGCGTTGCAACGCAACACCCTCCACCTCCTACCCCCATCCCACCCCAGCCACACAATGGCAAGCCATTTACAATGCCGCAAGGACATCAAAATGTTTGAGCTCCCTCCCACTCGGCAGACATTGGCAGGAAAGTTAAAGTAAACAGAGTCTAGTACGACTTCCCGTCAAGCTTACGTCGTTGCCGTCATCGTCGTCGTCGTCGTCGTCATACACTTTATATCCTTCTCGACATTTCTTCATTTCGGATTGTCAAGGATTTGCGCGCAAGCACCAAGGCAAGATATAAGGCTGGGGGGCCTTCAACCAACACCCCATCCGGAGTGACATTAAAACTTAGGATGACATCTGGTCAAGACATCGCCTGTCCTAATAAATCAAATTCAATGCAGAATTATGTGACAGGATATGCCGGGCAAATATAAGTTACTAGCGGCTGTAATGGAGCCGTGCATGTCCGTGACACGGGCACGATGATGGGGGGGTGGCCTGTCTTTTCGATTACTTTTTTGGCAAAACATCCATGACACTTGATGCGTGTGTGTATGTGCTCCGGTTGTGGTGTGAAACTACTTGAATCCACCACCCACCCACTTCCGAGGGCACCGCAAAGAAAGAAAAAAAATGCTGGCGTGTGTGAATGTCCATTTTGTTTATGAACTTTTTAATAACGACACCAGTCGAGTGTAGGCAGTAGTGTGTCTGCAAGGACTCGTTAGTGGGCTATAGCGCTTCGGACAAGTACGTTCGTTACCTGGACACTCGGGGCGTTCGGATGTTTTTCGGTCTTGAGTGTTGTTTCCTGTGGCAGTGGACAGCAGGAAGTGCACGAAATGAGTCCAGGTGTTTGGCTTTTATCTGGAGCAAGTCTCGACCGTGGTGGGGGAAGGGGAGTGTGTGTGCATGCACTCAATTCAAAAGCAGCCACTAGCAAGTAAATTTGTGTATTTGCTGTTGCCATTGAAGGCTGTTGATGTTGATGTTGGGTACTTTTCTGAATGCTTGCCGCAGCTGGGAGCTGGTCCATAGTTCCATTCATAGTTAAGCTGACGTCATGAGAAGTCTAAGATGATGATGTTGAGGTAATTTGATGAACCGCGTCCTTCTCGAATCAGGAGGCTCGCATGTGAGGAATCTCTTTGCTGGAACATCGTTGTGACCGAAACATTGCAGTCGCCGGATTTTTCCCTTCCGCACTACATCCACATCTTGGTACAGCGCGTAGAGTTCCCGGCTGGCTGTGTCTTCTCCTCCACTCACCTTCCTCGCAGACGGGACCATATATATAACTTTTCTTTCGAGGGAAAGAAATTCAGTTCTGCTCTTTTACTCGTCGTGCAACTTTCGGCTGCACATAGCAGAGCTGGCAAAAATAGTGTTTTGTAGAGCATGGGTTTGGTCCTTCGAGTCAGTAGTCTTGAGTCCAGTTGTTTCGAAAAACCGAAGTATCACCGGTTGCCAAGGCGATTCTACGTCGGATCTCCACTAGGATGTCGTTTGTGGAGTTCACTTTTGCCCTGAGGTAGACAAACTCCGTCACTGCATCAAAATTGAACAAGTCGATCGTGATGTTTTGTCCCAGATAGTGTGTGCCGGATTCTAGCTCGACAGCATACATTGTCCTTTGTCCTCATTGACCTTAAGAGCAGCTTGAATTCGCCCGTTCTTCAATGGCCGTAAGAGCTTCCATGCTACGCACGGCGGTGTCGATGTCATCTGCCTAATCCAACAATTGGACTGACTTGGAGAAGATAGTGTCTTCCGTGTAGCTGCTAGCCGCACTATCTTGCCCAGTACCAGATTGAAGAAATCCCGCGATTGCGCATCTCTTTGCCCAACGGACAGCCGTGTCAAGTCAAAAGTTTGAATGCTCACGAGAAGGACTGTCCAACGCCTGGAAACAAATCTGAATATAGATGCTCATGGCTTTCTGCTCGCGTTCGTACAGCGAAACCGGAAATAGGTGACATGGATGATGACTGGATGGGATGCAGTGAGGAGCTCTACGCACTCTTACTCTCTGCGCTCTGTACTTCAAAAAAACAATTCCACTGCACCAAGTATGTCGAGCCTATCTGCTTCGTCTCCCTCTCCGTCTGATATCGAATCCTCGGAACGTGACAAAACCCCGATGAAGATGTTACACTTCGAACAACACTAGGACTCGAAGGTACTCGCGGATATTCAGTCAATCTTGAACTTGACCTTATCTTCGTCGACAAGCAATTATGAGAACACGGTGAATACTCCAACGGCAAGGAAGTTCACATCGGATTCGCATTCCGTAAAATGAAGCTGCGTAGTGAGAAATTCTGCACAGCAGTGTTTCCAAATCTACGAGCACACAAGGGGCACAATCCGGCCAATGCAGTTGCAATATGTTTACGTATTCGATTCATGACAAAGCTGCCTTGATTCGTCACATGCGCACCCACAATGTCTATCGACTGTACGAACGCGGCATCGGAAACTACGCTTTCACCACCAAAGCTTACTTCGAGCGACAGCTTCGCAATCGTCATCCAAAGCCAACTCGCGACCATGTGAAACGAGCCATAATAGTAGCTGTTGCAAGAGTTGGAATCACCTTTTTGTGGATGGGGCATATGGAGCTGATATTCCTGTTGCCGGGCATGCTTCCGCCCTCCTAAATTCTGCAGATGATCTGGCACTTCTTCAGAACATCGCTATCGGCCATAATCGTCGGCTCTGATGATCGGCCTTTCCTAAAACCTGCAACCAGACTTTCAGTTTTTTTTATAGAAGGCCCGTATTTTTTGCTTGTCCCTAGACTCTTTGATGTCCATGAGCTGGGTGGTTTGCGAACGATCTTCAGGCGTAGAAGGTTTTTCTTCTCCCGTATTCTAGCCAGCAGTCCTCTTGCGCTGCTCTTGTCTTTGCAGCGCGTTTTGATATACCTCGTCGGTACCACAGGCTTCTTGGCAATGGTGGTAGGTAGCCTAGAGTGGTCTTCGCTACTTCTTTGATGGTCGAGTGGCAATCGAACCGCATTTCAATGGAGTGGAGGATCTCTCACATCATTGCTCTTCATAGGCTTCGGTGAGCTGAGGCGTTCAATGTTAGAACTCCTCTTTGTTGGCTGATGCAGTTTTCTGACACAGTCGAGCTGTGAGTCGTGCTGCCACGAGGAAATGGTTGGAGTCCACGTTTGCCCCTCTGAATGTTCGCACTTCCAGGCTTTATGACACATGCCTTGCGTCGATGAGGAAATTGTCGATTTGGTTGGTGGTTCGAGCGTTTGGAGATCACCAGCTTGCTGTGGGGAATCTTTTGCGATGGAACCTCGTGCTACTTATTATCATATTACGTACTATCGCAAACTATGTGAGTCGGCTGTGATTTCTGATCACGATCCGATGGTTCCGTAACCGATTTCGACATTGAATCCGAGCACGATTTTTACATCGTACTCCCGACAGGCTTCGTCTAAGAGTTTTCAAATGGTTTTATAGAGACTCCAACCTCGTCGGTAGGAACGTGTGCACATATATTTAAGGCTGCTGCTGTAAAATTTTCCTTGGATACGAATCGCGGCCAGACGATCACACGGACTAAAGTTGACGGCCTTCGACCTTAAGCGAATTTTACACGACTAATCCTCATCCCAATATGTGCAACGATTTGTGAGAGCGGTGATATAAAGGGTGATTTTTTAGCTATTATCTTTTTGGCAACACTGGTTTAAACAGCTGACGCAAGTTTCGTGTTTTGTTTCACTGTCAAACATCTTCAGTTTAGTCCATAATTTAACCATGAATCGTCTTACAAACGAACAGCGCTTGCAAATTATTGAATTTTATTATCAAAATGTGTGCTCTGTTAAGAAAGTTCATCGTGCGCTTTATCTGTTCAGCGACGAAGCTCATTTTTGGCTCAATGGGTACGTAAATAACGAATTGTCGATTTTGGAGTGAATATCAGCCAGAAGCATTGCAAGAGCTGCCAATGCATCCAGAAAAAGTCACAGTTTGGTGCGGTTTATGGGCTGGTGGCATCATTGGACCGTACTTCTTCAAAAATGATGCGAATCGTGACGTACCTGTGATTGGTGAGCGCTACCGTGAGATGATATCCAACTTTTTTTTGCCCAAAATGCAAGAGCTTGACTTACATGACATGTGGTTCCAACAAGACGGTGCCACATGCCACACAGCACGCGCAACAATGAACTTATTGAGGAGCGATTTCGGTGAACATTTTATTTCACGTTCGGGACCGGTCAATTGGCCGCCTAGATCGTGCGATTTAACGCCTTTAGACTATTTTTTGTGGGGCTATGTGAAAGCTCATGTCTATACAGACAAGCCCGCTTCAATTGACGCATTGGAAGACAACATTGATGCATTTATTCGTGAGATACCGGCCGAAATGTTGTAGAGAGAATATGCCAAAATTGGACTAAGCGGATGGACCATTTGAGGTGCAGTCAAGGTCAACATTTGCATGAAATAATCTTCAAACATTAAATTATATGGACCGTACTATCGATTCAAATAAAGATTTCGTGCATTTTTCTGAATTTTATGTGTTTTTTTTTTTTGAAAAACACACATGTTTCCTCATCGTTCTCCGTCGTATCCAGCGCATTTCCTGGATCGCTGTAATATCTGCCTGGCACTGCGTCGGGATCCTTTGCAGTTGTTGAGTGATCACTGAAATGTAGGGTGCTCTTAAATGCCAGGAGCACACTTGCAAATCGTTGTCCTTTTCCGTGGCGTGTCGTCTTTATAAGTTCTACCGTGCATCCTAGGCTGTTAGCTCTCTTATAACTTGGTGTTTTTTTTTTTTTTTTACGTCGGCCTGTCATTGGCTTTCCGCACACTATCCCGACTTGAATGGTGGCTGCACATATTTGTTCACATTGCAATGGAAACCCTGAAGAAGTACCTAAGTATTTCTAAAAGTCAGTTACAGGCGGCCTTCTGACGTGCGCTCTCCCACAAAAGTGGAACATTTTCCCTGTGAAAGGAGGCATCTAAAGTTTAAATCTGGCGACAATCTGGTTGGTAATCACTGACAACTCCTATCCATCTTAAGAAGGCTCACATAACGAGGATTATCTCATTTCAAAATGGCACTCGATCAACTGCAAAGTGATTGATGCGTGGTGTCTCAGCCCACAGTCGCAACATTCATTCTAAACGACTGTTCCTATTGAAGGTGAGCGATTCCTCTTGAATTCAACAGCGATCTTATCGTCCTCTTCATTACCGTTTAGTCAATCTGTTTGTTTATCACATTTACTGTAGGACACGATAACGACCTCTTCAGACCACCACCCACTTCAAATGAAGCTCATTTAATTTACGCGCGCACTTGATCTGAAGTCCTCAACAAATTTCAATTTAAGAAAATTTATTTCCCTGTTAAGCACTTCCCGTCCCGCCCACTTCAGCAGACTTCACACACACACACACACACTCACACATGCCGAGCAAACATTATAAAGCGTAATTGCACATAAACGAAATTAATACAATTAAATGGCGTGGCGTGCACACGAGGACATGTTGCCAGCACTGTTTCCGTTCAGTGTTCACAGCCAGTTTAATGGCAGACCCACTCTCTGGCTGGGGGTTTTATGAATTTTTCCTTTTTTGGTTAAATATTTTTAATAACAACGGAATGCTGAGCGAAATATTTATCAGAGATTAAATTTTAAAAGTCCTTTATTATAATCATTATCCTGGCAGGCGACACATGGGCGCTTCGGTTGTGTATTCGAATGCGTCAAGCACACGCCAGGCTGGGCGGTACGATTGCGGCCAGATCCACATCCACATCCAAATGATCCGCGGTAGCGTGCTGCTTGCGCTGCCGTATGCAGCACAGATGAATATTAAGGAGGACATGTAAATCACTAAGGGATTCCGATGGTATTATGAAACCACATTTTCGGGTTGCATGGGGTTGAAAAGTACTTAATCATTGTTGCACAAAGTAACCGCTTTGCGAGCGTTTTAAATGCTCGCGCGTACAGTGTTGCCTGCAAGCGTTGGTCTCCCGCAAACCGGTTGGATTGATGCGCTCCCATTGAATGTTGGATTAGTTGGTGGCCGTCCACTTTGGTGCTGGCGAAATGCTAATTGCTGTTATTAAGTGTGTGTAGAGACTTGTGTATGTGCGACTTTTGGATGGGATGCATTGGTTGTAGCGCTCCTCCACTGATGAAACGATGGAAGTGATGATGCTTCAGCTGTGGCTTATTATTCTGTCCTCTTTGAAGGTAGAAACACACTGGAATGTAGTTCTAAAATGGTGCTTTCAAACGCGACAGTCTTGGCATTTGGGTGTGTGTCGATTCCAACGCATATGGTTTAAAATTATGATCTTGACCATCAGCTTATCGCCTCTTGCAGTCACTGACAGTACTGTACGACGGTGTAGCTCCCATGAAAATGCTTTTGTGCAGTAATGCGCATTATTTAATTTTGCACTGCGGTATCGAAGTGATGCTGTAGGTCCACCCTTGACTCAATTGTGCGTTCGTAGCAGGCTTCGGGGTGAACTGACGATTCCTGGTACGAGTTCCTGGAGACGAGTGAATTCACAGAGTGGTGTAATGCGGTGACCAGCTCACTTGAGCTCAACAATAATAATATGGGTTGCGCTACAGCGCGCAGAGGGCCAGGGCCCAGCTTCTCAGCAACCACTTGTGTTGAGTGTGCTATTGCTCCCTCTCAAGTGGAAGGGACCCACAGTTTTATGTCGATTCTAAACGGTTCAATTTTAAAGAAGAAGCTTTTTCTAGACTGTTATACTCATTGAGTATTGTCAGTGACTCGAAAGAGGTGAGCCGTAAAATTTGTTTTTGTCATACTGGGATTGGAACCTAGACGCCGAGGTTGAAGTGCGTAGGAGTTGACGCACATATGTACCTACAACGCAACGGTTACCACCACAACAGAAGAACTTGAGCATGGTTTGTTAAAGAAGCGATAAAAGATGGATAAAGGACACACGTCGGTGATGAAGCGAGTCTGTATTTCTGTCTTCAGTAAGCTTAACTGCTCGCTTTTGGATTCTAACTATTCGGTGCTGGGATGTCTTGGGAGCACCAGCCCATATATGAAAGATCTATGCTTGACTCTTGACTCTTAATCAGAGGCGATGAAATATTTCTTGGTACAATTGAGGAAACCTGGACATTTCGCAGCCTTCTTGGTGACATCCAATTAAGTTATGTATGCAAATGACCGACAAAAGCACCACTCATGGGTAATTGTTTATATATAAGTGTGGCCGCCGCGTTGTTGTTTTGTGGGTTGGTTCTTTAACTCCTACGCTGGGGTTGCCAGGTTCAATCACAATCTCACTGCTCCACCTCCATCGAGTCACTGGCAATGGTCAAAGAGTGTCCTGTCGAGAAAAAGCTTCTTAAACTTCGCCGTTCGGAGTCGGCACAAGATCATCTACTCGTGATAAAACAGGTGCTGTAGAAGCTAGTAGCCACGTCCAGGTTCACCTTGGACTAGTTAAAGATCCGCTTAAGTGACAGCAGACACTAATGAGTTATAGAAGCTTTGGAGATATATTAGCATATGCTGCTGTTGGAATTCTACGCCGGAAGGGCAGGAACGAATATGTAATGCTTAGGGAAATGCCATCAGTGAAGGTGCGAATTGGATTGTGAGTAACAGACAGGAGATCATTTATAACAAAGAGAAAGAGTATCGGAAAGAAAACGAAACCTTGGGGATCATCAGTTTTTGTTCGGATAGGCTTGAAACAACCCACAGAAGAACGCAATGATCGCCGCCACTGGCAGGCATATCCATAAACTCTTCGAAAATGCGTTGGAAATATCAAGCGCAACGATTTTGCCTTGGCCTTCATTGTGCAAATAATGGTTCCACTTTTCAATAAAATGTGACATCAAATCACCAGTCAGGAACTTGGTTGTAAAGAGCTTTCGTAAAGAACAGAAATAAAGCAGCAGATAGTCGACTTCTACTTCTCTTGCCTCAGCAAATACTCGAAGTTTGACAGTGTTTTTTTATATCGTTTTCTTAGACTTAACTGACAAATCAGAGACGCCATTTTTAAAAATGATCAAAAGACTCGTGAATAACCGTCAAAAAGTTTCTCCAACTCGTCGAGGGACAAGGAGACAATCAGCTGTGTTATTCCCGAGTCTTTTGATCATTATTTAAAAATGGCGTCTCTGATTCGGCTATAGAACCTGATTTCTGATAAGGCGGCGACTACGAGCACTCGTAAGAATATTTCTGTTCTCGCATAACTCGTGGAACACTACCAACCGATACGACTTTAGAGAGATTGAAAGCTCGGTTCTTGCATGTTGGAAGGAATATAAGGTGTGCTGAACAGCTTGCCTAAACCGCCATATTGTTGTATTGTGACGTCACTCAGGGTCCGTTTTTGACACTAGACAGATGTATTGCTTAAGCTTGCATCACAATTCAAGAATGGAAAACAGGAACTATTTCCAAACTGATGTAAGATGAAATGACTATTCATTTATAATTGGTATTATATAGGAAAATACAAAAATTGATGTAAAAGGTTGCAGAATCGATAATCAGTAGTTGAAATGTTGAAAAGAAATCAGTTTTTTTGTTTTTTAGTTTGCGAAAAATGTTTGTTAAGTTTCTGTTGATATGTATATTCCCCCCGATGACGTCACACAGGGTCTCAATAGAACTGCTCAGCACACCTTATATTCCTTCCACCATGGGTTCGTGGCTGTTTATCGGTGAATAGGTGTCAATGTGGACAACTTGATTTGTCGAGGACATAAAGAGTGTTTTGTTTAGAGGCGGACTTTAAATTGGAATAAATCACGGATAAATAATTTTAATATTCATGAATTTGACGAGTAATCTGATGGCATTATGATATGATTTCATATAATAATCTGTAGATCCAGTTTTAACAAAATCTTCGCAGTACATCAGGCTGTAAAATAAAATTCTAGATGTTGAGTTTACTTAAGCGAATTATTTTTTATTTAGAGGAGAAGCCTCTGCCTTTATTTAAAGCAGAAATCAACTAATAGAGATATTCAACTTTTCAGCCAAAAATACCATGACCTACCGCAAAACACGCATAAATCATTATTTGGAAGCTATTTTTTACGCATACTTTCACAAGTGGTGTCTTTTGATCAGCTGTTTACCCCTCCAAACCATATGTTGCCCCTAGGAGTGTCAAATACATTTCCAATGTGTTTAACTTGCCCACGATCTGGCAACATTCCATGAGTGATGTTCGTCAAGTTTAGCAAAGTAAATAATATTATAACATGCGAAAAAGAAGTTTCTTTCACAAGTTGCATTTTAATATTAAAGCAAAGCTTTACGAACTGCGTAAAATGGATATGTAGGACAAATTTTCACATCTTGTTCCACAATTTATAGGTGATATGAGTCCAAACCTAAAATGCTTCAAGTAATGACTTCTGGGGCAACACCATTAATTCGAATTGAGTAGCAAAATGAAGTGTTCGAGTAATCAATAGATATAAAATGTTAAAGTGACAATACGAAATAATTCAAGGGAATTAAGTTGTTTTCTGTAAATTTGTGTACGTATATAACCAAAGAACAGTCATACATATATGTGTGCATTTGCAGAATTTCTATTTCATCATGTGAGTATTTACAAATTGAATTCAACCACAAAATGATATTAAAACCCTTTTGCTTTACCTATTTTCTAATATTTCAAAAGGAAAATATTTGAATTCAAATGTAACGTGTCAATGATCAGCACATTCCACTATACTTCCAGGTATATGAATGTACCTTCTGAACACAATCAGCGTTTTAAGCTACTCCTCCTTTTTGGGGTGAAACATATGGATTTGAAAAAACGCTCAAATAAAGAGCGTTTTTTAAAAAAAAAAAAGCTCAGCTTCACCTCATTATTTCGAAGGGGAAGACTTTCAGCTGTTCGAAACGCCTCTCACGTATTCACAGATAGCACAAATAGAACCAGCTGTCAAACACATTTCAGGGGTAAGAGAAGAGGAAGTTGGATATCTCTATTAGTTGATTTCTGATTTAAAGTCAAAAGTGACCTAATTACTAAAAAAAGGGAAAATCGTATTCTAAGCTGTGGTCTGCTGCTGCGGGTTTAGAGATGATTCCAATGAAAAATGTGGATTCCATGAATATTCGGTGGAGATTGGCTTTTTCGAAGAATTAAACGTCCATCTAATACTCTTGTGGGTGTTTGGTGGATGATTCTTGGAAAATTATGACGATGGCTGGTGGATTGAGTGCTGATCGGATGTTTATGCCAAGGAGTCTGTAAATGTGTTGTTCATTACACAACTTGTATTCAGGCAATATAGCGTCGAATGTTGGCTTCCAAGTTCTAGTGTAATCATGAGCGCGTGCTACGTTTTAACCATCATCATCTTTGAAGGCATATGAACCGAACGATTCCACCACGGTGACGTTTCTGGATGTATGTAGGTAACCAGGTAGGAAGTGACATCAATGCACTTAGGCCAGAGTAGGCCCATTGTAACGCCACGTGGGGTGTTCACATAGAGAGAAGGAGATGAAGGGAGGTTTATGACAGCCATTTTATACTCTCAGCAAAATTGGTCAGCGCTTGGACTGGTGTTTTGTGGAGATCCGTCGTAGAATCGCCCTTGGCAACCGGTGCTACTTCGGTTTGTCAAAACAACTGGTCTCAAAACTCCTGACTCGAGGGATCAAAATCACGCTCTGCAAATTTTTTTATTTTGCCAGTCCTGCTCTATGGAGCCGAAAGTTGGACGCTAAGCAAAACTGCAGAGCTGGTTCTTGGTACCTTCGAAAGAAAAATTCTACGTCGAATATATGGTACCGTCTGCGAGGAAGGCGAATGGAGGAGAAGACACAACCGAGGTGTGGATGAAGTCTGGAAGGCATAAATCCGTCTACTGCACTGGCTCGGCCACAACGAGCGCATGGACAACAATGCTCCAGCAAAGAGGGTCTTTTAATCCGAGCCTACGTGTTCTAAAGGACAGGACAGGAAGACCGAACCTCCGATACAAAGACTAAGTCGTCGCTGACGCAAGACAGCTCGGTCTTGATGATTGCAAGCAGCGTGCACAGGACCGTCAATGATGGAAGGCAGCAATTGCTCAGGCTCGGACTCTCCATGGGTCGTCGGGCCTGATAAGTAAGCAAGTTTGACTGGTGTTTTGCTGATGTCGCTTGGACTGTCTAAGAAGTAGGAGCCAATGGTGTATTTCTTGATTGAGGCAAGAGGTGGACAGGTGGAATGGAGGTGGTGAATGTTTTCCTCCTCGTCTCCGTCTAGGCATCTCCTGCAGAAGCCATTGGAAATATACCTAATCGATTTGCGTGAAGGCCTAGGAGGCAGTGTCCCGTGATTATACCCACTGCAGTACGAATTTACGATCTCTTCTGGATGCAAGGGATTTTCGTATTTGCTTAAATTTTTTTTAATCGTTTTTTTCACACACACCTTTGAATCTATTCATGAGGAATTCGCACAACAAACAAACCCCAAAGCAACTGTCACAGAAAACAATGTTGCACATTAAAAGTTCTGCGACTCTAATTAAACACCCTTTATAACTCGTTTAAAAAGCAGCAAGCATCAGCCAATTTGGCAACTTTTACGAATAAACTCATCTTTGCAGAAACAATGGCTCCTGTTGCCAAGACACAGTCGGTACATGTTTGCATCCGAAGAGAGGAACAACATAATATTTTGCGTGACGTGATGTTGAAACATATTTAATTTGTTTTTCTTTTTAAATTAAATGTCAGTTTATTAAGAAATTTTCACTTTTCATTGAAAAAAGTCTAGTTTGAAATTAATTTTGACTCAAATTCAGCCATATCAAGGCTCAATAAATGCTGCAGTTCGCGACACGACTGAAAATGAAAACGACGCACTCCTTATGGTGGCCTGAATCGAAACGTCACCAATTGATGTTTCTCGCCCGTCGTTTCTGCCGCTATGAGGGCAGGAAATCGATGGAACTGTATCACAATCAGTTTCGACAACGAAGCGTGGCAGTTGTGTTGCTCTTCCTCTTCCTGCAGAATTTACATCAAAATGCATCAAAATATTGTGTTTTTTCTTGTTGCCCGTCCTTGAAGTTGCTGTTGACGGGATGCATGACAGGACTTCATTTAACCGAGCCCCACAATGTGCCTGAATGCTTCTAAGGCACTCTTCATGCGGTCGATTAAACAGAGTTCTCTGTTCCCTTGCCGAACAGACATTAGACTAGCTTCACCTCTCAGAGAGATCATCACAGTACAGCCCAATGCCCGTAGCTCAGTTCGACACCTAACCGAAGGATTCTGTTATCAGGGTGAATTAATAACATTTTCAAATTGTCAAAAATCGCATTGAATCTGGCCAAAATATGTCCACATGCCAGATGCCGACCGTCCCCGCAGTGCGAGCAATTTAATTCAAGCCACTAGTCACACAATTTTTCGACCCCCCTCCCGCATCGGCCTCGCAACGGCCCCGCTATAGTGCGGAAAACCGAACAACTGGTCCGGGAGGTGCACGAATAATTGTCGAATTCCGTGGAAAATAATGAATGCACGCGTTAAGGGTCAGTCAGCCGGCATTACTTCCAACCCTCCAAACACACAAAATCCGCAGAAACGGAAACAAACGAACATGAGCAGACAACCGAAATGGGCATTTTATGCGTTCGGCTAGCAACAGTGTAATCGACCGACCGACCGACCAGACCGAGCAGCAGCGGGAAGAGCGCAGACCGAATGAGCGAATGGCGCCCAACGGCCGTGAGTCACTCCCGAAACCGATGAGGTCGTGGGATGGGGCTGCGAGTGCACGGCTGATAACTTAGTTACCACTATTACGTTGGTAACCCAGATGTGATGGGTTTTGGTGTGTCGCCTAAATTATCGCCAAAATGCAGAGGCGAACATTGCTGCCACTGTAATTGTCACCATGGCAGCTTCGACGGAGTGGGCGAGTTCAAATTACAGCAAGAGCCACCGCCCGCAGTCACCACCATCGTGTGCTGGGACGGAAAATAATTCAAAGTTCGCCTCACTCCTAAGACGTTGGTTGGACGCTGTGAAGCACAACACCCCGACGCGATGGATGCTAGCTTCTGGAGGGTTGCTGGTTCTTGACTCGCTTTTTCTGGTTTCCATTGGGGTGAAAGTGGAGACGGCGGATGGCAGAAGTGTGGCAGCTGGAGTGTTGCAAACCATAAACATTCTGCACACACGCACTATTTCGCAGCCTCTCGCCTGGAATACGGTTCCAAAGTGGAGCTCGACTACTCGACCGGAACTCCTTGAGGCAGCCAAGGATTTATCCATTGTTGTTTTGTCGATATGACTGGCTGCCGGTACGCTTGCAAGGACTACTGAATTTATGTTCGCCACCTGCTTCAAATGCTGCTGCGGCACGGTCGTTGGCTGGTTCCAGCTTTGGAAACTTGTTTCCCATCGAGGGTCAGTGGTGTCGGCAAAATGTGAAATGAGTTGTTACCCACCATTTGGGTGCTTCATGTTTCGGTGGGAAATATTTGCACGCCGCAGAGATTTCTGTTGTTTTTCATTTTTAATTAAAAGTTGGCGACGTGGCCGAGACTAGCAAATGTCTGTTGTTAGACATAAACCATGGATGAAGTGTGGTGTGGCGTGGCTAAGGCATGGGATCTTCATTAGGACGTCGCATGTGGCCTTCACGCTGCCTCCTCAACTAACTCCAAATTTTTGCAGTCGATTGTGATTTACTTTGCTTGTCCTTATTTCCTCTAAGATTACCTCGTTTCAACTGCTCATCAACCGAAGTGAAGGTTTTTAACAGGGCACGTGAGGAACGCACGTCCAGTGTCAGATTGAAGAAACCATGCGACAGAGGATCTTCTTGCCGAAAATCGGTGCAAATTTTGAACCGCTTGAAGGCCTACGAGCTGAATAGGACGGTATGTCAGTTACCGAGTCACCCCGAGTTCAGTCACCGCATCCATTAGTTCCCTGCAATGAATGCTGTTGTATACGGCTTTAAAATCGATGAAAAGATGGACCGTATCGATCGAAATCCTCTCGATCCTCTATTTCAGGAGCTGTCTCAGTGCGAATATGTGGTCTATGACAAGAATGTAGTAGAATCTGCCTTGTGGAACACAGGCAAGTGATCACTACTTGCCTTCGATCTTTGCTGGTTTCCCTTCACGAAGCCGCATCCCAATATGTGCAACCTTTTGTGGCGGCAGTTATACATGTCGCAAACCTAGTTTCGTGACCTTCTCCTCGACTCTGCGGGAGTCATTGTAGGGCAGGCCAAATCTTGAGGCGTGAGATTCAATGGAACAATGCCCAATGATGACGTCGATAAGACTCCAGAGATTCGGTCTACGCATTCTGATCGTCTTGTGTGAACTCGGATCGAGAGTGGATCATAATTGTTTCGTGGTCAGGTGATTCGAGCGTTCCGAGCACTATGAGCTCCACTAGATGTTTTGCATACGCGATGGGTATGTATGGCAGATCTGCATCCGGAAAGAGCACTAAACTAGTGCCTTTTCTAGCAAGTTCGCCCGCTTCTCAATTTACTGCAATGTTACAGTAATTCGGCACATACACAAGTCGGGTGCTTTAGCAGCTAGGTTTATGCCAGCTCGAAGTCACCACGGACCCTCACGCGAAGGGCGGAAACGCAGACAGCGACCAAATTTGACAACATCACCAAATGGGCTATTCATGTGGGATTGGGAGCCAACCACACCAAATAAACCCTACAAACATAACAGAGTGCATACAAATCATACGACGAAACAACTATTTACAATCGGATCACTAGTGTTATGCCTCGTTTAAGAGTAACACACAAAAAATATAGATGCGTAAGAGGGATTTGTAATCAGGCCAGTTGAGATGAGGGGGTTCTTCCTCACAAGTATTTCCGTTGGACAATATAATGGATTACAAGACGAATGAAACAAAACACTTTTTTAATTAAACGAGGTGTATTAGGTGTATACAGGTGCACTTGTCAAACAATATTCCACGGTGAACCTGTTGTGCACTCATATCTATCTTTATTGTTTATGTTGTATTTCTTATCGCCGGTCAGGTGTTGTCTGGCCAAATTTGCTGATTTAGCGTCTGGCGCATGACCTCGCAAAACGCAGAGAACAAATACTCACGAGTACGTAAGCCACACACACGACAAAGGCACATATGACGTAAACGAACGATCAGACATATACACACACACGTCCTACTAAGGAACGAAGGAACAAACCAGGGATATAAAAAATAACAAACCGAACAGTTAACACGTATTAGGTAGTAGGAAGTAGAACGCTAAATATCTGGGAACATTTTTTTAACGAAATTTTCAGATGTAAGAACCACGTTGATGCTGTCCTTAAACGGGCAGCTTTTGCCTTACATTTGGTACATCCACTGCTCCGAAGAAAGACTGGTCTTAGTCAGAGGACTAAAGTGCATATTTATAAACAACTTATCAGGCCAGTCATAACATACGGATGCGCGATCTGGTACACAATAAACCCCACAGCAATGGAGAGAATCTGTCTATTTCAACGAAAGATTTTAAGAATGGGCACCGGTCTCCACAGAGGCCTCCGTAAATCCCTACAAAAAGGATCTACGAAGAGGCGAAGATATTGCCAATTGATAAATACATTCTTCAACTATCCAGTAAGCTGTTAAATTAAATTATGCACTGGATGGGACAGTTGGTTGAGTGCCTGCCCTTGGTTAGAGGTGTCCCCGTTTCGCATCCCAGTGAAAGCAACGCTTTTATCCAGTTTTCAAATCTGGCCCAGTCAGCATTTGCTACTACTAGACTATGGGTGGCGCTACAGCCCGTAGAGGGCCAGGGCCTAGCTTCTCAGCAACCACTCGTGTTGTGCGTTCTATTATTCTATTACGAGTGGAAGGGACTTACAGTTTTATGCCGACTCCGAACGGCCAAGTTTGAGAAGCTTTTTCTAGACAATTTTACTCTTTGAGCATTGTCAGTGACTCGAAAGTGGTTGGGCAGTGAAAGGTATTTATTGTCGTACCAGGAATCGAACTTAGACAGATAGGTCCAAGTGCGAAGGAATCGATGCACATACCCACAACGCCACTGACCACCACAGTCACCATTTGCCATTGGGTTCAAATCACTGGAGTTGTCGATCAGTGGTAGTAGTCTGACTATAGGTATCACAAGTGTGCTGGCAATTTCGCCGACAGCCCACTTACTTACCTACCGTGGCTGCTGCTGGTAGTACCATGGACCAGTTTTGAGTCTGAGTGATCCAGTCTAGCGTTAAAACACAAAAAAAATCTGTTAAATAATATTAACAGTCACCCCAATCATGACATACAGGAACTGCAACGACCTCCATTCGAGCGCAGTCACACCATGGATTTATTCAAGCCCGAAAGAACATAGTTCTTAGAACAACACTGGACGCAACCGTGGCTAGTCCCACTGAAATGCAATATTTTTAATATACGAGGGGCGTTCAATATATTCTCGGTATCGGGGTGAAGCTGGGGTTATATATATAAATTTACATATTTATCAGGTAATACTATTATTTTAGTGCATTCATGTAAAATTTCATATAAATGTGATTATTAATTCGCGTTTTATCTCTAGTTAAACGTGAATGCACTAAAATAATAGTATTACCTGATAAATAAGTCAATTTATATATACACAGCTTCACCCCTATACCGAGAATATATTGAACGCCCCTCGTATATTGTAACAAAATGATTTGCCTCATTGGTTCTCACGCAATTGCACTGACTATCTCAGCATCTGTTTTTTGCTCAACAAGCACCAAGTGTGCACGCTCTCAAGCGCGCTTCCTTCTCTAGCTTCATCTCCTGGGAGAGAAACAATTATTTAAATAAATCGTTATTTTGTGAAAAGACTGAGAATTTAATAAACTTTCTTTCCTTTTGCTTGTTGAAAAAAGAACACTATTAGTTTTATTACATATCTATATATTTGTTTGCCTCTCTTCCTTTTATTATAAATGTAAAACCATATGGAGTTATTAAATTATAATTCAATCCTAAGATTTAGCATGTCACATATATTGTAAAATAGGGGGCCCCTTTTGTTTAGCCGGCATACCTACCTTAAGTCACCAGTCTAGCTGTGAGCCATTTGTATATAATAACTGATAAAAACTAAAACTACTAATCTAATCAAATGCGCTAAACATTATCTGTGTAAAAACCAATAGATAGGGAATATTAGAAATAAACGAGATTTATGCTTCATTTACAAATCCCACTTTCATATCAATGCTGGAATATCGTATGTGTTTAAGGTGACCATCCCTAAGTGAATGCAGATCTGCAGCCAAATGTCGGAGCATAAAGATAGTGCTTCCTAAAGGTACGGAAATATCAACAGACAAAAAGCTCAAGTATCTCAGCGTTAACTTCACGGAAAGTTTGAAGTTCAATAGCCACTCGAAACTGACTTCTCTTAAGAAGGGCAACCTAGGCTTCCTAGCTGATGCTGATGCAAAGCTGATGCTCTACAAGCAGCTAATACGGCCGATCATAACGTACGGCTTCCCAATATGGCACACCATTTCTAAGACCAGCTAGGAGAAGCTTGCAATTTTCGAAAGGAAAATACCGTTCACCAAGGACCATCGAAAGCACCACAGCAACAAGCAGCTTAACGACGAAACACGCATCATCCCCTTGCAACAGGGTTTCTTCGTGACATAGATCAGAAGGCAGCTTCTAGACCGAAGATCCACTTTTTTACCGACAAATTGTGTTCAGCGACGAAGCTCATTTTTGGCTCAATGGGTACGTAAATAAGCAGATTTGTCGATTTTGGAGTGCATATCAGCCAGAAGCATTGCAAGAGCTACCAATGCATTCAGAAAAAGTCACAGTTTGGTGCGGTTTATGGGGTGGTGGCATCATTGGACCATACTTCTGAAAAGATGATGCGAATCGTAACGTAACTGTGAATGGTGAGCGCTACCGTGAGATGATATCCAACTTCTTTTTGCCCAAAAAGCAAGAGCTTGACTTGCATGACATGTGGTTTCAACAAGATGGTGCCACATGCCACACAGTACGCGCAACAATGGACTTATTGAGGGGCGAGTTCGGTGAACATTTTATTTCACGTTCGGGACCTGTCAATTGGCCGCCTAGATCGTGCGATTTAACGCCTTTAGACTATTTTCTGTGGGGCTATGTTAAAGCTCATGTCTATACAGACAAGCCCGCTTCAATTGACGCATTGGAGGACAACATTGAAGCATTTATTCGTGAGATACCGGCCGAAATGTTGGAAAGAGTATGCCAAAATTGGACTAAGCGGATGGACCATTTGAGGCGCAGTCAAGGTCAACATTTGCATGAAATAATCTTCAAACATTAAATTATATGGACCGTACTATCGAGTCAAATAAAGATTTCATGCATTTTTCTGAATTTTATGTTTTTTTTTGAAAAACTTTCCTATAGCTTTTAAAAAATCACCCTTAACCCGCGCCACCGACTATTCGAAACAGTGTTCCAGTCATAGCCCTCGCGATCACAGCGAGAGTAAATAGAGGAGTCATTGAATTCAACAAACGAAGTTGTTGTTTCATTTAATTTTGTTTAACACGTGAGAGTAGTCCTTGTTGCTGATGAGTCTAGCTATCACTGTCCACGCTTTTTTCGTTTTTTTTTAAACAATATAAAAGCATCATTCTGAGACATTGCCTACATCCTTAACAAGAGGAGGAAGTTTTTAGTTTTGGTGGTGGATGGATATAGTGCTGATCATGGGTCAAATTGGAAGATGGGCTTCGCATAAGCATCTCCTGGAGAACATACGAGCAATTGCCAGCCAATGTCGAGTGACTCAAATACTGTGCGATTTTCGTGGTTACCCTGCGAGATGAAGTTTATGTGACTAGAAGTGTCATGTGCTGATCACAGATGAGACTCATAACAGTCCACGGTGGCATCACAATCCACTGCACAAGGTTGTAATAAATAAATCGTTCCCACCTTGTGACGTGCTTGATATCTTCATTACAAAGGACCCCGGATTGATGCGCACTCTGCCAGTGATGCTAATCAGCCATCATCAACCAAGACAGTCCGATTCGAGGAAAAGGAAACCACCCGTCATCACTTTGAGTCAACATAAGTCGCCTGTCTGTTGAGTCGTCCGGTCTAAGGAACCCATCTCGGGAATTTATTCATTCAATAAAATTCCAATGAAAATCCCCCAAAGTGACGGGGGAAATTTAATCCGCCCCATTAACGTAACGAATTCCAAATCAGAATCCGAATTCTGACTGCTTGATTCATTCGGATTCATTTTGGTTCTGCGGAAGTGATAACACTGCTTTATCTCATAAATAAATGCATCTTCTTGGATACAAGTCCTTTTGTTTACACATCTGCCAAAGTGTCCCAAGTCCACTCCCACTCTGTCGCTCTCTCTCGCTCCCTCGCTCCCTCCCATTCTATGTCCTTGTCCCATTTAACAGCTTAGTCGCATAGAAATGAGTTGTTTTCGCTTGGTGTTAAGAAATCCGCCCCCCAAGGGCGAGGCGTCATCACAATGAGTCCACCCGGCCACACTGGGATACATTTCGAGGACTGCGAATGCACTCGTCTGGTCTGGCGAGTGTAGAGTGTCCTTCCGTTGCATACAAATGCACTGGAGTGGCATAGAAATAGTCCGTTCAGGGAAATTTAGCAAAATTATCATTATTCATGTATTCAGTTGGCAGTTTCGTTTCGCCTTTGCTCCTTGCCTCTTTAGTTTGGGATAGTGATTTAGGTTCTGTAAGAGTTGAAATGCATACACTTACAAGCGACCAGAGCTGTGCAGCTTTGCGTGGGTTGAAATGTGGGCTTAAATTTAAGGGCCGCGGTGATTATTTAATCTATCAGTTGATTAACGATTAATTGGACGGCGAGTGAAAGGCTGTCTCGCACGACGTGTCTCACTGTTAATTAGAAAGAGCGCTAGGCTGTTGAGCCACCCGAGGTCGAATTTGGCCACTATACTAACCACTGTCGATTTAGGTGAAAATTTCGATGTCGGCAAATGCACTCCAGTGTATCTGATTCGATCAATACACGTAAGAAAACGTAACCACAGGTGTACAGAAGTCGCAGGATGAAGCAGGAAAAGGCTAAAAAATCCTATACTAACCACTGCCGTGGGAAGTCTCTTTAGGAATGTGTTATAGGCTAAATGGGACGCTAACAAAACAGTTCAGTCAACATTACCTGCCACAGCACTACATATTCGCCTGATTTCTTTCGTAAAAATTCAGCATTGAAGAAAATGGCGTCGTGCTAGTCGCAGCAGTCAAGCAATTCAAAGTCCGGTGGACAAATTTGAGTCTAAAGTTCCGCGGCTGGATTTTCCCTTGCTAGTGAGACGACGGGGTTGTGGACGAGATTATTGCTGCCGTTCAAGCGTTCAGCGTAAACGCCAATTTCACGGCATTTTCAAGAATTGGTCATCGGCAAATCCACGCAATGGGGAATTTCGTAAAAGGAGCTTACCCTACACTCTTATAAGATGAAGTTAACTGAAGAACTAAGGCCACTCGATCATATGAAGCGATGTACGTTCTCCGTTTGAGCTCTAGAAGGGAAAGGCGCTTGAAGTATTGGAATAAGATCTTCAGTGATGAAGCGCATTTTTGGCTCCGTTTCGCTGATGAAAATGACTACGTTACAGTCAATGGAGACGGCTACAGTTCTCTGGTTTTTTCGTTATAACAATCGACTTGAAAGCTTGATCTACACATTGAAGAAGGTAGGCTTATACCTGATACTCAGTTCGGATTTCATAAAGAACACTCCACTTGTCATCAGATCATCAGAATTATGCGACATCTTAAAGAAATTTGTTCAGCGAAAGAATCCACTGGTTTGGTACTGCTGCACATAGAAAAAGCTTTCGTCTGGCATGATGCCCTCATACACAAACTTTATCGGCACGCTTTTTTCCATACCAATTATACAAATTATACAAAGCGTCCTTAGAGATAGACAATTTTTAGTAAGTATGGGTAATATCTCTCATTTCGTAGAGAACACCAACATTAGACTCCACACCTCATTTGGTAAATTTGCGTATGTCGTCCAAGCGGAAACCTATGCGATCCTAATGGCCACGAACTATATTGTGAAGAACTGGTGGAAGGGGCGAAGTATTTGTGTCTGTATCGACAGCCAATCTGTGCTTAAGGCCCTACTCAACCCTTTAACCACTTCCAGGATAGTCCAAGAATGCAAGTCTTCACTAAATTGGATTGGCAGGTCCCGGGCCACCAAGGGATCACGATAAATGAGATCGCCGATCAACTAGCTAGACAAGGTTCAGATGAGATACTCCTAGGACCCGAACAGTTAGGGCTCCATGGATGGCTGGGCTTCTCAAGAGCACAACCGGAGGTAGCATGACTCTCCAGGATGTAGAAAAACCAAGTGCATGCTCCCAAACGTCTGTAAGAAATCCTCGGCATTCTTGCTTTCTCTTAACAGAAATAATTGCAGATGACTTACCGACGTACTAACGGCCCACTACACCTTCGCTAAACACGTAAATGGCATTGGCCTAAGCGATGAAACCCTCAGCGAGGTCTGTGGACAAGACGACGACAGTGTAGAGCACTTCCTCTGCTACTGTCCCGCCTTTGCTCGGATCAGGTTTCATTAATTTGGTGCTGATGAGGTGAGAACTGATGATGTAGGCTCCTCATCACAGAAGGAATCCCATGCAATTTCATTAAATGTAGGTTGGTGCCTGGTAGTACAATGGACCAGTTTTTTGAGTCTGAGTGCTCCAGTGTAGTGTTCAAAAACCACCGAAAAAACATTCGTCTATTCATCTCCATTCATCTCCGTGAGTATTAGAAACGTCAGTCTCATAACCACGCTTCTAAACAAAATAAAAATTAAGTTTCATGAAAAATGCTCGTACTCAAATTGTAGACTTATTGCTCAGCTAAGTGTGCAACCAGGTTAAGTGCAATATTGGACTTAAGATTCGAATAAAGGTGTTTGTTTCGAGCTTTTCCCTTAATACAACTTTATTTGAATATTATTATTATATAATTACTTAGAACTAAAGCAGTAAAGGAACTTCTCCTAAATCTCTCAAATGTAAATAATCTGTAAAGAAATGTATGTTTTTGGCTGCTGAATAAAGAATTGAAGTGAATCGGCTTGAAAACTCAATTCAATGATTGTGTTATTCCGAGGAATGGTTCTGTCGATTAGCCGCCACGTCAGATTATTGATTTATGTGAAAAAGCTGGCGTCGTTAGATGTGCTCAGATCCATCAATGAAAGTGAGATGGCAGCCGTTTCCGTCGAAATCTGTGGCCGGGTCATCAAAAATTGGGCTCAACGAATCGATTGCTTCAAATGTGCTTGTGGAGCGTACTTGTATTGTAAATGTTTAGATAGTACTTCACACCAATCATACAATTTTCAAGACATCTCATATGGACGTCCTTATAAAGGGTGTTTTTTTTAGAGGTATAGAACTTTGAAATGGAATAAAAGAAAGATGATTTCTTTAAATTGACATGAAATTTACTTTTTTCGAAAGATAATCTTATGGCATTATAATTTAAATATGATTTCTAGCATATGACCGCCACGGCTGGCTCGGATGTAGTAAAATATGGAAGTCCAATTTTCGATGACTTTTTCTAACATTTGTGGTCGTCTATCGGCAATAAGGCGGTGAGTGTTGTCCTCCAAGTGGTCAATCGTTTCGGGCTAATCGGCGTAGACTAGCGACTTCACGTATCTCTACAGCGGTTAAGCGGCGTTAAATCACACGATCTTGGATGCCATAACGTGACACTACGCGGTTAACAAACGTTTCCTTCAATAAATCAATTGTGGTATGAGCTGTGTGACATGTTGTGCCATCTTGTTGAAACCACAGCTCCTGCCCAGCATGGTTGATGAACGAAAAAGTCAGTAATCATGGCTAAAGTTCTGGCCAGCATCGTTTTTAAAGAAGTATGGACCAATTATTTCACCAACCCATACCGCACACCAAATAGGCAGTTTTTTTTTGGATGTAACGGTGTCTCAACATACACTTGAGAAATATCATCACTCCAAATACGGCAGTTTTGTTTATTGAGGTAAACATTCAACCAAAAGTGAGCTTCATCGCCAAACAAAATTCGCTTATGAAAATTGTGATCAACGGCAATCTTGTTTTGGGTCCATTCACCGAATCAACGCCACGATATGCCCACTATTTTATGCCAAACCAAGCTAAAAACAAATCACTTGACAGCTGACAAAATGGCCGCCAGTTGAAATAGTGGTAAAGTTCTATACCTCTAAAAAAACGCTATTTAAATGCATAGCTATGCAAACTCAATCAACCACTTTGTGAACGTTCGAAATAAGAAATTGAGACAAGCATTCTAATTCTCTAAATCTAAGCATTCTAAATTCTAAATTTTTGAGTGCTCGGACTCGATTTTGAAATTTATCTTTTGGACCCCCAAATGTCAAAATTAGTGTGTTCATCGTCGGCAGTCATTACAGTACTCGTGGAATATCACTTTTAATCGAGTCGGAACAATTCCAGTCGAGGATTGACGGATCCACCTCTTGACACAGACAGCAACGATGCGTCTGTTTCCGGCGGAGTCCAGCTCGGAGAATTCATCCGATTGATTGCACAAATTTCGGTGACCGCTTCTTAGTCACATTCTCGGCAAGAAAATAAGAAGCCAATCGTAAGCGGTATGATTTTCAGAGACTACGACACGACGATTCGTGCAAGTGGCTTAATGATGTACTACGAGCGTGGCAGTGTCATGCCCATCTGCTAGCAACTAGTCAAGAAAACACCTTGTAACTTGCTAGAAAAATACCAGCTCGAGCCTGGCGACAACTTTGAGAGTAACGACAGACTGGGTAAACTGACAGTCAGCGCATTGAATGACTCCCCTTGGTCTGGCTGCGATAATATGAATCGTAAGACTATGACAAGTCACCTGTCACACGTTTTTGCGCACTTACTCCAGCAAAAGGATCTCCCCTCCGTATTGAATTCGATGAGTTGGTATAAAATCCAAAGCTAACCAATGCCTAGACCCTTCAACGCGACTAAACTCATCCAAGTCCAGTATCAGTCGCGACCATAAGCCTCTCTCCAATGTCCATCGACTACCTTCTGTCAGTCGCTGTCATTCCGAAGAGACCCCTCCCCCTCCCCCCCCATCACTACAGCTTATCAAAGGGACCACTATAACCCACCCCTCCCGGTGGCGCATTCGTTTGAATATTAGAAAATTATGTGATTCCAAAAAAGTGCACAGGCAAGTCGAAAAATATCTCGAAATTTACATTTTAAGAATAATGTGATAGCTCTTCCGTAAAAACTCCAGCTCCTCGCCTGCGGAGTCACCGTTTCCATTTCTCGTGCCTTAACTTCTCCGGCGGCGGCGGCCTGGGGAACGGACAGCGGAGTAGAAAAGAAAAATCTCTGAAAGCCGTAATAAAAAAAGACCAGAACTCAAAAACTGGTCCAGGCAACAGCCTACATTTGAGAGACGACACCCCTGACCACCTTTGGCACTGCCCCAGTCTCTGCAAGTTAAGACATAGAACTTACAAAAATGTGTCGAAAATCAGCTTTTAGGTTTATTTAAAAGGTGTCGTGCTGTAGAGATCTTTTAAAGATTCTGCAAACAAGGTTCTGCTGAAAATTAAATGTACCCCCTTTGGAGGCTAGTATGTACCGCCATATCTTGAAAATGGAACTCAGGACCGAAAAGTTAGGTATGACATCTTTGAAATGTCTTTAGCAGTCTACGATTCAACCGGCCGTTGGGTAAAGTTCAAATTCAAAAAAACCCAACCTAAATAAAGGACATCAACTTCATGAAACGAACAAAGAGGGCGACGACGGATTCATTCTTGCTCAGCCCTCCGATGTACTTACCTGTCATTTCTTAAACGTCAAATTAGTGAAATGTATCGATTTTGTAATCGGTATCTTAAGTGTCCTTCCAGTTGTCAAGACCAAGTTGTCTTACTTCCGCTATGACTTGCTCTTTATACCGGTGGTTCGGTCTTCTCCTCCTCTAACCAGGGGGCTCGGTTTCGAAGACCCTCTTTGCTGCAGCAGCGTTGTTGTTCATGCTCTCGATGTAGCCGATCCAGTGCAGTCGACGGATTTTTGCCTTCCCGACTAAGTATATCCACATCTTGGTATAGCTCGTACAGTTCGCGATTGTAGACGGGACCTTATGTCCGACGTTGAATTTTTCGAAGCCACCAAGAGTCAGCTCTGCGGTTTTGCTTGTCGTGCAGCTTTCGGCTGCATATAGCCCGACTAGCAAAATTAGCGTTTTTTAGGTCTTTCTATTCAGACGTTTTGAGCCCAGTTGTTTCGACAGACGGAAGGAGCAACGGTCGCCAAGGCCTATTCTACGTCGTATCTCCCTTAGGATGTCGTTTATAGAGTTCACTTGCCCTGAAGTGGAAAAACTCCTTTGCTTCCGTAAAAGTGAAGCTGGCGATGGTGATGTTTTGCCTTAGGTGGTGTGTAACGATGGTCCACGCGTGTTGGTGGTACTACTTTTCAAAGTTCATCGTGTAGTCTTAAGTCAGTTGTGAGGTTTGGAAATATTTGTTGTTTGGCAATGTCATAAAATTGTCTGATCCTCGTGGCATTCTACTGAAATTTATTGCTCAACGAGTCACTCGCAGAAATGTTATGCGTTAATTCGAGATGGACTTCATTTCATTTAAATAAGTAATAATCCAGGTTGCATGTGTTCACTTCTACCAAAACACCGGTTTCTGTTTTAACGACACCACCTCTATCGAGTTACTAACGAAGCATAGAGACTTACGCTTTAAAGACGAAAGAAAGAAACTTCCGCAATGAGAAACAGTTAGATTTAAGTATGACTATCAAGACGTGTTTCGGTCCAACTTAATACAGATCATTTCCTCTCCTCTACAATGGATTTGGGCTTGACGAACAGACACTCGTAAGTCGCCCATGAAACTTATGCATGAACAGTTGCTCTGCGTGCCTATTGGATAGGGCCTGGATAATGACTACGTTGTTTTGTCCCCGGTTAAGATTTCACACATATTATTTTCTTCTTCAACGCTAGTCACAGAGCTTGTGTTGATGCGTCGACTCGACGCTATCCACTTCCACGCTAAGTGTCTACATTCAATTCCCGAAACGACTCCATTTCTATCGATTCCGAGAAAGTCTTTGAATCTTCACCAATCGGGATGAATTTGCAGGCTCCACTCATTCGGTTCTTGCTAGAGAGAATATATTGTCTTTTCGTCGTCATTGAACTTAAGAGCAGCTCGTTTCGCCTGTTCTTCGATCGCCGTGAAAGCTTCCACAGCGGTACGATGGGAACGCGTGAATATGCCGATGTGAGCTGCGTACCCTAACAGTTGGATTGTCTAGTAGAAGATATGAATTCCGTGTTTACAGCTGCTCGCCGCGCTATCTTCTCCAGTCCCATATTGAAGACATCACACGACAGTACATATTTCAAACGGCTCGGAGGTCCTTGAACAGAGCTGCACATCGCGTCTCTGTTGTATGTGTTGAGCGTGGTTCATAAGCAGTGACAGGCGCTGAGGTTGAATCTAACAATGATCGCGTGCGACCACCACCATTTTTGCGAGAAAGTGTGAAACCTTGGTTTGCACAACTCGAGGCTCAATGCACACTTGAGAATTTGCGATCTGATGGACGAAAATTCAAAATTGCCTTTGCACAGCTCGAACAGACTACAGCTTCGGAGGTACAAGACGTCGTCCGCAAGGTAATGCATATGTTCTATAAAAAAAAAAACCCTATCTCTCGTTTGACACCATCTCGAGACAACTTCAAACACATCAATAACTTCACTATCAAACATTTTTTTTGTCAGTTACTAGGAATTTTTGCATAAGGCTGATGAATGGGTCCGACCAAATCAATAGCCGAGGCATTACGTCAGTGATGTGGTCCGTCCTCGTCGTTTTTTGGCGAAAAATTCCCTGTACGATTTGAAATCCTTTGAATATCCTTATTTCTTTAAATGAGTTCTGCATTGATTTTTGTTATGCGCGAAGAAACAGTGTGGTTTTGGAAAAACTTTCGAGCTACATTGCCGTCATTGGAGTTCCCATAGCCCGGCTTTGGTTTGTCTACAATAAGTGAAAGTTCGCTTTTTAATTGTACTTTTTCGTGTTCTCTTTTGATAAGCGCCACGAGAGTGCTGGTAGTTTATAGCTCAAGTGGAGCAATGACTCAAACAACCTTATCCAGGCTCAACCTCAACTCAAACAACCTTATCCAGGCTGTGTCAAAACTGACCCAGCTTGACCAATCCTACAGGACAGCTCAGCATTACTCCTTTCATAACTCGTGAAAAAGACCCCGAGATACTTAAACTTCTCCACCTGCTTCAATGGGACTCCACCAACATGCAGAGTGCATTGAACAGGCGTTCTAGAAATGACCATAACCTCCGATCTGTCCACGTTAACCTTCATTCCAGCATCAGCACATACGGCCACAAGCCTATCGAGTGCGCGCTGGAGTTCCGTCTGGGATGATGTGAGGATAACTAAGTCAATCTGCAAAACTCTCCCAATGTGAAACATTCCTCACCTCGGCTGCGCTGCAACATCCAGTCCATATATACAATGAAAATGAGAGGTGACAAGACACACCCTTGGCGAAGTCCAACGCTCACGGTGAATGGTGTTGATTTAGCACCGTTTACCCGAACACAGCTGCTACAGTTTGTGTATAGAGACCGAATGGCCCTCAGAAGAGGACCATCAATTACATACTCTTGCAGGACACTCCAAAGTTTACATCGAGGGACTCGGTCATAAGCCTTTTCCAAATCTACAAAACAACTGTAGATGGGTTTGGCATACTCCCAAGCCTTCTCAAGTACCATTCTTAGAGTGAAAAGCTGGTCGGTTGTACTTCTGCCGGGACGAAAGCCGCACTGTTCATCCCCCATCCTGGGCTCGACCATAGCTCTAGAACGCGCTTCCAACACCCTAGCATAGACTTTCCCGGGGATACTTAAAAGAGATATGCTCCTGTAGTAGGAGCAATCTCTTTTGTCCCCCTTCTTGAAAAGTTCTGTTTAGTATACAGGACATATTTTTGTATAAACAGGTTCAAAAAGTCTGTTGCGCAATTTCAAAATCGCGACGTTAAGGCAATTAGGGTTGTTAGGTTGCCCGTTCAAACTCAATCCACACTTGCTGCACATCCTCCTGGTACAACCGATAATCCTATACCACATTGAAAGGCTAGCTTCCGTCCAAGTGCTCCAGATGCCCATGATGTTTTATACTCCACAGTCGTAGATGAACGTCCGAAACACATGATGGGCTTAAAGTATACCATTTTTCGGATAGAGTACATGTAATAATACTGCGAGATGCACACGTAATTGCGGCTCCACATAGATGACGGACGCAGCAAATGTGCCTCGAATCTCCATGGCAACGGTGTGGCGCTACTTGTTTTTTGCATTGGACTGGACATGGTGGACCGAGGAAAGAGAGATATTTGTGTGCAAGAGGATTTGTGCTCCAGAAACACCACGTGAATGAACTAATCCTGTCCAAGGAAGAAATAGACGACTCTTTCTGAAGCAAGTCGATGTCGAGCGATTCCCGCTTTTAGAGGATTTTTAATTTTTGTGCGTCGTTGGTGAGCGGAAATAAGGCTCACCAAAGAGCAACTTTCATCCCTTCGCCTCGAGTACCATCTCCTTCATCTTCTTCGATGACACCCTGTAGAGGGTAACCCCCTCTGCATTGTCCAATTGTCGTTGTCGCAGATTAAGACAGCAGTTAAGTTGTATTCCAGCGAGATAAATGTTGCTGCTCCCAGACACACACTCGAACACACATTTTTGTTTCAATAGAAAATTTCAAGGATGCCGCGCATAATGAGGTCTTCCACAGCCAATTGAAAAGCAATTTGGTCTCCAGCAGCAGCAGCAGCAGCAGCGGTAGCCAGCCAAGTATGTACGAGCAGCGGACAAATGCAGCCCCCCAGCACATAGACATAACTCATGTTTGCTCCTGCACCGCAGTCGGCATCATCTGTGCGGTGTCTTAGCCCGTCGAAGACAATACATCTTACGACGAGAGGCTGCTGGTCCAGCAAAGTGTACACACAAGCATTCTGTGCGCTTATTGACATAGTTACGATTCCACGTCCGCCGTCTGTGGCGAAATGATTGCTCCAAGGACCAAATTATTTGATCCTTTTGTATAAATCTCTGGAATAGAAGATAGAGACACAAGCACCGTGCGATAGGAAGAGTGGATGGATGAAGAATTCCATTTGGCCAACTTATCAAATCCACGTTTGAGCTTCGTCGGGTGTTTGCTGGCGCATTTATTGCCCCGAGGTTGATTGGTAATTTTCAATATTCCCGAGATTGTCACAGACCCTTGCGGATGCACTTGAATGCGATGCATTGTGCCTTCGTGCACACACAAGAGCGCCTTCGATGCGAGTTCGCTTCGGCCTCGCTCCGCACATAAACGACGACAACGACGACAATGCAGTGGCAAACGTGCGACAAGAATTCAATCAGCAAATCCTCCGCAATTCAATGGCAACATCACACGGGTGATGGCGACGGCGATGACGGTGGCGCAGGGTGGCGAGAATGACTGCAACAAACACAGAGCCAGCCGCACAATCCCAACGGCACGGTGGGGCAGCGGCTGCGTCAGCAATCTAATGTAACATAATAGATTTCCGTGTATTTGTTACCGTCTCTACGTGTGTGCATTTGCGACGAGTTTTTCCCAGAGATCCCGTCGGCCACGTTTGTCCTGGGGAATGTAGTTCAGGGACATTACGAGCACTGCCGGTGGCTGTCGCTGTGCGGGGAAATAGTTTTAAAATCACTCGGGCGAAATTAATCGCGAAAATTATTGCCGTTTATATTTATATTTGATTGCTCCCCTCGTCCGGAAGGAGCGAGGAACGGAAATCATCGATGGTATATGGCAGGCTTAGGGGGGGGGGGGGGGGGGGGGCCTTCTACCGTCTGCCCGGGGTTGCATGCTTGAGCAGATGATAGTCGCTGGGTGGTTGCGGCTCTTGAGATTCACTGGGACATACATTTTACGATTTCAGAATTGAGTTAATGTACCGGAAGCACACATAAAATGCTTCTGTTGTCCATTGTGACAAATGAATCCATTTCGAATTGTATTCTTATATCTGAGTTCGGCGAATGGGAAATGGGGGTGGGGCCCTTGGATGGGTTAATCCAGGTGGGGTATGCTCACGTCGATTGATTGAATGTTGTTTTCTCGGTATTTTGAATGGCCTTGCGGGTGCATTGGATCCTGTGGAGGGTGTGTTAGTTTCAGTTGGTTGGCTGCAACAGGCCGTTTTTCTCCCTAACGTCATTCGGTCAGATTGTCGAAAAAGTCCTTTTTGTCTTTGAGAGGAGAAGGCGCTGTAAGAGCATATCTTTAGCTTCTGCCGAGGTCACTGTGGGTTTGACGCATCCTGTGCGCTTGTGTGCTGTGTCTATTTAAAACGCCATAATTATACCTCATTTTGATTGCACGCCCACGTTGGGCGCCAGTAAAATAAAACGAATCGTTTCGTTTTCCTTTCAGTCTATGACTGATTTTATTTTCAATCAGTTAAACATTAACTGACCTGTCTTAACGGAAGTGCAGGGTGAATGTGCTTAGGGTAAATGTACTGGAGTGCAGTGTGTGTCGGAAGTGCAATGTAAGCTATAAAGGGAGTGTGTAGGGGAAGCGCATAGTGGAATTTCAAGTTCAAGTTGGGTTACGCCGAGTTGCTGCCGTTAACTTCTACACAAATCACAATACTAAAGTGCAACTGAGTAATTGATTAACGTGATCACCTGGCATAAGCCTTATATCACGAGTTCTTTTACTCCCAGGACCATTAAACGACGCTGGACCAGACGCCTTCAGTAGGAAGTTCCAAATTTAGAAGTTAGCTCAAGGACTTTACAAACATTTGCTACTCCTTGGGTCGTAGCACCCGGTTGTAAAGGGTGGTTACATTTTAAGGGCCGATGTTGATTTGAGTAAAACAGAAATTATTTAGGAAATTATTGTTATTTATTATTTTATTATGTAATATTAGTGTGGTTCAATTATGTATGGAACAAAGCATGGGCGCCGCGACCTCGGCGGCACACCTCCATCCGATGGTCCAAATTTTCGATGACGCTGGAGCATAATTGAGGTTATATGCCGTTAATGTGCCGAATTATCTCATCCTTTAGCTCTTGAAGTGTTGCTGGCTTATCGACGTACACCTTTTCTTTCAAATAACCCCAAAGAAAAAAATCCAACGGTGTCAAATCACATGATTTTGGCGGCAAATCGACATCGCCACCACGTGAGATAACACGGCCATTGAATTTGTCGCGCAAAAGAGCCATTGTTTCGTTAGCTGTGTGGCAAGTGGCACCGTCCTGTTGAAACCACATATCGTCCACATTCATATCTTCCAATTCGGGCCATAAAAAGTTCGTTATCATTTCACGATAGCTAACACCATTCACAGTAACTGCCTCACCGGCCTCATTTTGGAAAAAATATGGCCCGATGACGCCGCCAGCCGCACCAAACACTCACTCTTTGACTTTTTTCCGACATTCACTCTTGGATTATCATTCGCCCAAATGCAGCAATTCTGCTTCACGAATCCACTGAGGTGAAAATGTGCCTCATCACTGAAGATGATTTTCTTCGAAAATTTATCATCCACTGTTGCCATTTCTTGCCACCATTCTGACCATTGACGACGCTTGAAATGGTCAAGAGGCTTTAGTTCTTGAGTCAATTGCACTTTGTAAGCGTGTAAATGCAAGTCTTTATGCACAATGTTCATCAACGACTAGCGTGAGAGGTGCAATTGTTGGGCACGACGACGAGTTGAGGTGAACGGCTCTTCAGCCACACTATCGCGAACAGCAGCAATATTTTCTGCAGTACGAGCTGTACGAGCATGCACTGGTGTTTTCACCTCTCCTACAGACCCGGTTTGCTAAAATTTTTGCACGATTTTTCCGATTGCTCGCACATACGGACGATTAAATTGACCGAAAAAAGCTCAATATGCATTTTGATTTGAACGCCCATTTTCATAATAAGCCTGAATTACTTTAACGCGTTGCTCGATTGTGTATCATATCAACCATGGTTCGAATTGAATTAGTCTGAAATTGATAAATGTCAAATAAAATGCAGAAAAAAACTTGACGTTTAGGTGTGGTTCACATTCAACATCGGCCCTTAAAATTTAACCACCCTTTATTTTGCAACTCCACACAGATTTGGACCATATTCCCTGCACGTCTCGGAGTTACCTGCCTTCCTCAGGACATGTAGGTATAATCTCCGCCTCTCCCTGCGACTTTAGGTTTTAAGCCAATTGATCAGGCTGAAACCCTTGGCACCAGACTATAGCCTCTGGTCAAGCTACCAGTAGGATGCCACAACATCCCCAGAACGGCCGCTAATATTCAAAATGCTGTAGACTTGCCAGCCCCAATCTATGACTGAGATTGATTTTTTTCCATTAATTTCTTTGCGAACTTGCTACCATCATATTCGACGAGCACTGGAATAGGGACGTATCCTAAGCCAGTTGCTCTCAGCTCATGGACTTTAGTCGCCTCTTACGACAGGCATGCCTTACCTCGGGTATATTCTAACCCCTACCTGAAGGGTGGAATGCTAAAGTGCAGTAGAATGACGCCGATTATAACACAAGGCAAAGATTTCAGCATAGCAACTTAATAGCCGTTTCCGACATTAAAAATGGCGATAAGCGCTCGACAGCAAGCAGCCCCAAGGAAAGAAGTCTGGGATGGTCAAATCTGGCGATCTTGCCGGTCATGTCGAATCGTCAAAATAGGCGATTTCACGAGTAGGAAACGATTCGTTCACAATATCCATGGTGGCTCGTGATGTGTGTTTTGTTGAAAGCACATGTTCACCAAGTCATCAGGGCACTGTGGCGTTCGCCAGTAAGATCGACCGTATTGCCGATGGCGTCCTCAAAAAAATCACTTCTCCCGCGTGATTGGGGTCTTCGTGAATCACACGCGGATTTTCAGTGCTTATTGACGTAACCGCAAGTGGAAATGCGCCTTGTCGCTCGTGGTGATTTTCGACACAAAATCGTCCTCTTCGTTGCTGAGATGACTGTTGCTACTCTTGTGGGTGTATAGCGGTCTCCATCCAAGTTTACATGAATGGGTCGAAGATAAGTATAGGAACAGCAGCGGACATCTACTCCGAATAAACATGCACTGTTCTGTCAAAATCCCTGATTACGTTACACGCGGAGGTCCTGACAAACAAAGAAGCGGGCAGAAGGACATCAATGTTTGAGATGCCAATTAAAAGTCAAGCGACCACTAAATCAATTTCGGCAAACAAGAGCAAACAAGAAACCCTCTGCTCGGTACCAGGATACATGGAGATAATCCCCAATGAGGCAGCAGATGAACTTGCCAGGAAAGGGTTCAAAATTGACCCAACAGAGGCAGTCCTGTACATCCACTCACCTTTGGCAGATGTCAAGAGGAAAATGGATGACAGGATCATAGATCAGGATGGTAGTTCGAGCTCTAACTAGCCATAATCATCTGAGGCGTCATAAAAATAAAATGGGACTTACCCATGACATGAAAAAAAACAACGGTACTATTCACTATTTCTGCCAGCTGAGGTACAGAGCACTGGGAGAGTACTTCTTTCAAGATCTGTATGAAATAAACACTGTGCCAATGAAATTTTTTTTCAGGTTTATCAGGACATCATGCTGACTGGACATCGAGTAACCATAACGCTGCGAGGAAGAGCTAAGAAGAAATCGAACCACCCCCTGGGCATAACAATGGGTCTACGAAGACCTACATGAGACGTGCTTCTGCTCGTCTACGAAGGCGAAGCAACTTGTGGACACTAGCCGGTGTCCAGAAACTAAGTGAGGTTTCCTAGAACCAATGCGGACTGATTCTGCGAAACCGCATTTAGTTTCTGGACACCGGCTAGTGTCCAGAAACTAAATGCGGTTCGGTTCTAAGAGACCGCATTTAGTTTCTGGACACTAGCCGGTGTCTAATAGTTTATTATGTCGTTTAGAGGTGCAGCTCGCCTGTGATGTCTGATAATCGAGACCCTTTCCCTCAACGAATTCGAGACGAATGTATTTGAAGTTGATTGCGCTCCTTCAACAATGTCTGCAGTTGATGGGGCTGGCCCCTGTCAGATTCATCCGCAATCAGCAGTTGCACACTCACAGCTCTAAGAGTTCGCCAAGAAGTCGTTTCAAGGACCTCGGATGGTCTTGATGGCTGTCAATAAACGAACTTAAAGTGGAATCCTTTTAACTTTACAGCGCATCCAAGTAACGCCATTAAACCGAAGGAAACACATCCCCAGGGGGGCACCCAACTCTTTGCTTTAATTCCAAACTACACCTCATTATACGGTTCGCTTAGTCGGTGCCATCGTGACATTGTAGCCAAACCGCCACCACGCCAGCACGCCCCAACCCCGATGTTAATTACATCCAAATAATCTCCCCCGGATCAAATGAATAGAAATTCACTTACAACACTCCGGTCATGAGTATTGAGCGCGCCGGACAGCCAGCTCGGCCCCCGTCGTCGTGCGAGCCAGGTCCAAACAATGGGGTCCCTCTGTGCGGTGTCCCTCTTCCGAGTTAAACGAATAAAAACTCCATGCAACACAAATGAGATTGCAGACTTTACAACAATGGCATCAGCTCGGCACTGTCATTGTGACTTTAAACCTTCTGAGATGTCAGCCATCCTGATGGCGGTGCCTCCTGCCGTCCGCCTCCACTAAGTGCATTGCATTCGAGTCTGTGCTCCCGTGTGTGTATCGTGCGTGTGTGTTTGGCAGTGGCAGTGGCAGTGGCAGTGGATGTGTCATTGTCAAACGAATACGACCGCACGAACGTGAAACAAAACAGAAGGACGACTGCACTGGCTGGCATGGCTCTGCCCTCTACACTGTCGTTCACAATGAAATATAATCTCGAATTTCCCGCAAAACATTTATTCAATGGTCTCGTTGTTCTGTGTAGCTGTCAAGGATATGGCTTTGCGAACAAGCAGCGCACTTGCAGTTAGCCAAACACCGCCACTGAAAGTTACTATCTATCTTGTGATCTTGCAGTAAACCGAACAACAAAACCGCATTCAGACACAAGAACTCGCTGTGCAGCGGCAACCGGGCGACGGAGGACGAAACCAAAAATATTCTCGCGATTAATCAGCGTCTCATTTATGCTCATTTTCTAAACAATGCAAACGATGAGAGCATTTGCAAACGAACACAATGGCGAACTTTAATTTTCGAATGCAGGCAAATGTCCGCATATTTGCTTTACATTTACTCGTAATGAGCAAAAAGCGTACAGTCTGATGGGCAAGTAGTCTCCCCGGTTCCAGTCAATGATGGTGTGTGCAAAAAAGGCGTCGGAATTTGTGGCAATTTCTTGGAAATCAAGAAAGCCAATCTTAATCCATGGTGCACGGAAGCGTCGGGCCTATTGTGGACTTCGTCGCCCTGAAACCACGCTGATGAGGACATATCAGATTTGTGGAGCTTTTGGACATCATTACCCGTTTCCCATGATTTTTCATTTTGCTTCTGGGAAGTCGAGTCGACTCTGTTCATGCTCCCGAACAGCTCTCGTAATTCGTTGCAGTGTTGCCTTCGAGGCTTCCAGCTTCGCAGCATGGCCCTTGCATTGGTGGCCATAGAACTTAGCACGTGGGAGCTGATGGCTTCTAGACAACGCGTCCAATCTTCTTTGATTCGTGTCCCGCCTCCCAGTCACTTCATATCCTGCCTTGACGACATTTGGCATTCGGCTGGCCAAAGCTGTTGTGAATGACTTGTGAATGGTGTGGCATATTGCCAAAGCTTGTGATATTCGCAGCATTTAATTCAGTTCAGTAGCAACGACAGGGTTGTTAGGAACTTCATCCACCTCGGCTCCCAACAAAACAGCGCGAATATCATTATTATCGAGTTTAAACGCAGAATAACTCTTGCCAATTGGTGTTTCATTGGGATCAAGAGGCAGTTGATCAGTAGAGTCCTCTCTTGAGGGACCAAGCAGTCTTTCTATAACACCTTGCTCATTCCTGTCTTGCTCTATGATGCGGAAGCATGGACAATCTCAAGAGTGGATGAAGAAGTCCTTGATCTTTTCGAGAGAACATTCCATCGTTCAATCGTTGGTCCTGTTTGCGTTGATGGCATCTGTTGATTTAGGGGCTGTTCATCGACATGAGTCATGAGTTTAGCCAGGCGTCTACGAACTTAACGCCTAAGGTGACTCGGCCATGAAGAGCACTTGGGCAACACTGCTCCAGCCAGAAGAGTCTTCAACTCCGCTCAAATGAGACAATGCAAAAGAGGACGCCCACGAAATCGAAGAAGGACTTCAGCCAAGTTGGTGCAATAATTGGAGGCAGCTGGTCAGAGGCTTGTTAGTTAAAGCCCAGGTCCATTGCAGGCTGTGGGCCATAAGGATTGGAGGAAGTAACATGAACAAAGGCGCAAATGGAAACTTTACAAGGACGCCAATAGATGTTCGTAGAGATCCGAATAAGAAACGATGTTCTTCCGGTCTGTCAACCTAATAGTCAGGAAGGACTTGTGCTATGCTCAAACCTCTATCCTTCTATTCGTCGCTTTACGACACAGCTGATGTGTGGTCTACATCATTGGATTATAAGGAATGCTACGCGGGTGGTGCTGTAGCCCGTGGACGCCCAGGGGCCAGCTTCTACAACAACCACTCGTACCCTCTACAACTTCTACTCGTGCTGTGACTGCGACGTTGTATTTACTTATGTTCTTCGACCAAACTCTTCACAGAACGTCGGAGCTTTCCAGAACTTTTCTGCTGAGTCTGAGTTATAAAATTGGGTGATGTTCAGCGTCTTGGTCGTTTGGTTTCTGTGATAATGGTCCTCAACATTAGACCTTGCTCTTTCCACCACTTTTCGCAGGCGTGTTTGAATATGTTGCTGGTGCTGCATTTGCGAAGATCTTTCGCCACTTTTTTGCACCATTTCTCAGAACCGATTCTGGCAGAATTGCGACGGACTTCTGTGCGATGGACGAGTGCGCTTTACCTTTCGATTCAGCGCCGTCTTGACTGCAGTTTTCATTCACTTTGTACCCTCTTCGTCGATCTCATGACTTGCTGCTTATCCCGTGTTACAAATTAGCACTGACTGTAGGTTAGCCTTCCAAGCAGACTCACTTGGAATAAAATAAAAGTCTTGATTAGCTGTCTGATCACAAGTGATTGTTGATATTTATTTCACGTCTAACAATATTGAGAATAACAAAAATTGAAGGTAACACAAAATACACGATTCAACATGAAGTGCTGCGGCGGTTAAATGATAAAATTTATGAAAGGAAAATCAAAGTGTAAATGAAGAAAATGAAGAATAGGTGTCTTGTTTCAAGGTGAGGTGCTGTCGCTCGCTGCTGGTGGCGATAACCGACCTATCTTAACAGGGTTGTTGAAATAAAGGGCCGATGTTGAATGCGAACCACACCTAAACGTCAAGTTTTTTTCTGCATTTCATTTGACATTTCTCAATTTCAGACTAACTCACTTTGAACCATGGTTGATATGATACACAATCGAGCAACGCGTTAAAGTAATTCAGGCTTATTATGAAAATGGGCGTTCAAATCAAAATGCATATTAAGCTTTTTTCGGTCAATTTAATCGTCCGAATGTGCGAGCAATCGGAAAAATCGTGCAAAAATTTGAGCAAACCGGGTCTGTAGGAGATGTGAAAACACCAGTGCATGCTCGTACAGCTCGTACTGCAGAAAATATTACTGCTGTTCGCTATAGTGTGGCTGAAGAGCCGTCCACCTCAACTCGTCGTCGTGCCCAACAATTGCACCTGTCACGCTCGTCGTTGATGAACATTATGCATAAAGACTTGCATTTACACGCTTACAAGGTGCAATTGACTCAAGAACTAAAGCCTCTTGACCATTTCAAGCGTCGTCAATGGTCAGAATGGTGGCAAGAAATGGCAACAGTGGATGATCAATTTTCGAAGAAAATCATCTTCAGTGATGAGGCACATTTTCACTTCAGTGGATTCGTCAAGCAGAATTGCTGCATTTGGGCGTGGGCGAATGATAATCCAAGAGTGATTGTCGAAAAACCAATGCACCCACAAAGAGTGACTGTTTGGTGCGGTTTATGGGCCGGCGGCATCATCGGGCCGTATTTTTTTCCCAAAATGAGGCCGGTCAGGCAGTTACTGTTAATTGTGTTCGCTATCCTCGAAATTATAACGAACTTTTTATGGCCCGAATTAGAAGATATGAATGTGGACGATATGTGGTTTCAACAGGACGGTGCCACTTGCCACACAGCTAACGAAACAATGGCTCTTTTGCGCGACAAATTCAATGGCCGTGTTATCTCACGTGGTGGCGATGTCAATTGGCCGCCAAGAGCATGTGATTTGACACCGTTGGATTTTTTTCTTTGGGGTTATTTGAAAGAAAAGGTGTACGGCGATAAGCCAGCAACAATTCAAGAGCTAAAGGATGGGCTAATTCGGCACATTAACGGCATAGAACCTCAATTATGCTTCAGCGTCATCGAAAATTTGGACCATCGGATGGAGGTGTGCCGCAGAGGTCGCGGCGGCCATTTGGCCGATATTTTGTTCCATACATAAGTGAATAAGAAATGACAATAATTTCCTAAATAATTTTTGTTTTATTCAAAATTAACATCGGCCCTTAAAATTTAGTAGGAGGAGGACAGAGCACTTCAGTTGCCCTGTAAATGGGCAATAGTTTCTTCCTCCTCTTTGTCTCAAGAGCTTCTGCAGAAGTCGTTGTAGGGGAGGCCAATGGTGTTCCAATGGCACAATGCCATGTTATGATGCCGACTCATTTTGATCAGGCTACGTGGCCGTTCTGAATCGAAAGTAGGCCATATCTGCTTTTTATTGAGGCACTCAGTGCTGGTAGACCATCCACGCTTTGTGTGAGTGTAAACGTTTCAAGCTTCAATAGATGCGGAAGCGGAGTACGGAGCTAGTACCCCTTCTAGCGAGTTCATCCGCTTCACAGTTCTCTGGAATGTCACGGTGTCTCGGCACCCACATAAGTTGGATGTTAAAATACTAACCCATCTCGTCGAGAATCAGGCGACAATTCCGAGCACTAACAGTAGATCGTTGACAATAAATATAAGTGGACTGAGCTTTGATCCCTGGGGGACATCATATAAATACACGTCCAATAATGTTTCCTCTTGTCTGTCTTTCTGCCTCTCTTTCTGTCCGTCTGTATGTCTGTCTGTCTGTCTGTCTTTCTGTCTGTCTTTCTGTCTTTCTGGCTGTCTGTCTGCCTGTCTTTCTGCCTTTCATTCTGTCTGTCTTTCTGCTTCTCTTTCTGTCTGGGCGCTGGGCTGTGCCACGCCGACTTAGCTAATTTTTGGTGTCTTCGAAATGAAACAATTCTTAGTCGAATATGGAGGGCTACCTGCGACGAAGACAAATGGAAGCTAGGCAGAAACGTGTGGATGTAGTCCGGAAAAAGAATCTGTCGACTATACTTTACGCGATCGCATTCCGCGCAAGAACAGCAAAGCTCCGGCTAAGTGGGAACATTCGGTATAAATACCTGGTGAGCATTAAAGTGGTATCAATGTCTGAAAGCAAAGCGCCTGAGATCGAGGAGAATGCAAGGCAGCTTTGGCTCAAGATTCAACACTTCAATCGTATGCTCAAGAGGCAGTTGATTAGCAGAGTCCTTCATCGCAGCATCAAGCGGGCAGTACATACAATGCGACTCATCTTGGTGGTCCTTAATGGGAGAGAAAAAGGGCCCATGTCAAGAGTAAATGAGGAAAGTGCCATCGTGACGAAGAACATGATTGTTTTCTGATCGAATTTCTGTTGAAACTGAACGGAGTAGAAGGTGTCCATACGGGAAACTTGAACAGAACAACCACCCAGTGCGTAAGGTGGCCACAGAGACCAGAAGGGTGTCATATTTCAGACGAAATTTTTGACCCAAGGCCGCAGTGACAAGGGGACACTGTGCCACGTTTTCAAATTAACCTTCAAGAACTTGGAGTGTGGAAATGGTTGGCGAAAGATGTGGCTGACCAGAGAATGAAGTCAATCGAATCCATGGTCTACCGCAACTTGATGAACAAGAATATATCCCTCTACAGGCGCTTCTTTTCAAGCTTGTCAGTCCCACACGATCTCAGCGTGGAGAGCATTTTTTCGGACAATGCCCTCCCTTGGTCAACCGACTGTCAACAGAGAATGCATACATCAGTGTGTCTGCAGACCATGCCCGAGAACGATGACGCTGAAAGGAGTGAGTATTTGCAGCACTAACAGTACAAGTTATGGCGGCGAAACGCACATACGAGTATCCTTACATAAATCCCTTTGAATGTTCATTTACAATAGAATTCCTCGGAGCGAGCTCTGAGGAGGAGTGTACGCCAACCCGACGCGTACAGATGATTGAGGAGTTCCGTGCGAAAACTCAAACATCCCAGCTGCACACTCACTTGTCCCTGCCCACTAGGGGCTGGTCTACCACACAATTCTGCAGCGAGAGCGAGGGGACCAAGGGCACTCCGATGTACATGGTTTATTTCTAATGGAATCAAAGACAAGTTTTCGGGGGACACAGCTCCTTAATGCTGCAGCCAAGCCCCCCTCTGCGGGGATGCACGCTAGACAGCGCTCTCCATCAGGAACGACGAGGCAGACTCCTCGTTGCACTAGTGCCTGTACGTCTTCGACTCTTTCCGAAGCAAATATTTACCATATCATCCAGCGAGCAAATCGAGTGGGAAAACATCTTGTAATTTATAGTTTGCATTTGCATGGGTGGGCGTTACAGTGGAACAGGGGTGGTCTCTCTCCCAGAGGATGGGTCTTGCCAAAATGGAAATCTGCTGGTGAAAATAATTTGTGCTTGTCGAGGAAAAGTTTACTGCTCGAGAAATGCCAACGTATGCATTTGCGTATGCGATTGCGATCAGATTATGGACACCAGACGTGTTGCGGGGGTGAGCTGCGGTAGTTGCTTAAGATGGACACATGTTTAATTTGTTTCTTAGCATTTTCCGAACATGCACACGGCAGCAGCTTCAGCAAAACAGCAGCTTGAAGGATTGAAGGACGTCGAGTACGAATACGAATACGAATACGAATACGAATATGTTATGAATTAATCAGAGAGCTCGAAATGTTGCTCTTGGTCGGTTGGTCGGGCATGTGTACACAATTTGGCCTCAAGATACAAGCCCGATTAATGTACATTGGATTCTCTCCAGGATCCTCTAAGTGGATGCTGCCACAGAGTGGACTGGGCACAAATCCATGCGTATGGTGAATGAACGATTGCATGGATCTTTGGACATTCATTTGCAGCAAGGAAGTGTTTTGGGGTTGGGCTCCTTTTTCTTGTTTGTTGGGCCCGAGCTGACTCATTCACAATGGTAAACATCTTCCAATTAGCAAGTCATGAATCATTAAGAGTACGCAGGGCGTACATGTGGTCCCTTATCCTTCGTTTCGGTTTGCTGTGGCCGTTCGGGAAAATAATGAACATTGACACATTAAATTCACATGGACAGGGAGCAGGGAAGGATACGATTTCGGATTTAATGAGTGAAGAATGCCAGGATGACCGCTGCTTCATGCATCACTACGGGACTGAAGTGCCAAGCCAAAGTGGACTTGGATTTGTCTCGTAGTCATGAGCGAGGTCAATAAGCGTCTGACTGACTTCAACTTCATACTAAAGACTTGGTCTTTACATTCTTCGTAAGGCAGGAAGGAGTCTAGGATTGGCTTGGATACCTCTGTCAAGTGAAAACTGCGAATGCTGGTGTTACCGCTGAGATGATGAAGATGGAGCTTTTGTTGCGCCAAGATTTCAATTATGGATCAACAAGTACCCGTATTATTTGAAAGTCATCGTCATCATCATCTTCTGACCCGCATGATCCACTAAAAAGGGCGCGGGGGTAAAGCTTCAGGCCACTTGATCCTCCACCATCGACTCCAACTCATCAGAAGCTAGGCGCAAGCGATTGAAGAACAGGTTGGTCTGGTCTTATCCTACACTCTTGAGGTACTAAAGGACTTTGTCTACCTGGGGGCAGACGTGAACTCCACAAATGCTTGGTCGTGATGACTGGCAGCATGATGCCAGGGGCCGTCGACGAAGGAAGGCAGTTCATGGTCAGACTTTTCACGAGTTGTAGACTGGAAAAGGAACGTACCTTGATGAGGAGGAAAACGAAGACGTTTTCATTGTTTGTGTACGACGACAACACCTTCTTCTTCGACGACACTCCATAGTAACTTCAATTCGTTTCCTGCTTGCTGATAGTTGGATAGTCCCTGGGACGGTTAAACTGCACAATTAAGCCACTGCCACTTATGCACATTGTACAAACTTATTCTTCAATTTGCCATTTTCCAGGCGGAGGACATAGACAGGAGTCCAATCACCTCGTCCTGAGTCTGCCAAGCGAACGAAACCTGATGGAATCGCATTCAAAGCCCGCCTTGGAATGATGGGGACATTCGTGGCAGGTGACCAAACCATCTAAGCATAGCCCTTGCCGTTCGAAGAAGCAGCTGCTCAACATTGAGTTTCACGTGCACTGTTACAGCGAATAACGCCCACAGCAGCAGGAAGAAATCTCATCTCGGCAGCTTGTATTTGCGATCGTATCCCTTCGGTCAGTACCCAAATTGCATGATCATAGATGAAAGTTGGAGCAAATATTGAGTTAAAAAGCTGCTAACTTGGCTTTGACACCAAACTCGGCCTTCAAATTAACCCAGCTTGGCCAACCCTAAAGGAAAGAGCAGCATTACTCCTCTCATCACTCGCGAAAAAGACCCCGTGGTCCTTGATGTTGGGAAGGCTACTCCACTAACATGTAGAGTGCATTGAACTGGCGTTCTCGAAATGGCCATAATCTCTAGGTAGGTAGGAAGTGGCATTTATGCACTTAGGCCAGGGTAGGCCCATTGTACCGCCACGTAGGTGTTCAGATAGGGAGAAGGAGATGAAGAGGGTTTGACAGCCAGTTGGTTTTGTCAGCGAATTTGACTAGCGCTTTGACTGGTATTTTGCTGAGGTCGTTTAGACTGTCGAAGAAGTGGCTTTCCAAATTATGGCAAGAGCATTACAGTTGCAGAGGAGGTGGTTGATGGTTTTCTCCTCCTCTTCGTCTAGACAGCTTCTACAGAAGTCGGTAGAAGTTAGACCTAGTCGTTTTGCGTGAAGGCCTAGGACCCCAGCAGTGTCCGGTGATTATACCCACTGCACTGCTAATTTTGGATCTCTTTAAGGAAATAAGATCACTTGATCGTTTAGGATCAAGATTGGGCCAGATTTGTTTTGCAATTCGACGGGTACTACCTGTCGACCATCTGGCGTTGACTTTCTTTTCGTAGAGATTATTGAGCTGTAGCTTGAAGGTGGTAATAGGGGTACCTATGTTACAAGAGATGATATCAACTGGTAGTCTAGTGGCGCGTTTTGCGAGTTCATCAGCTTTGCAGTTTCCCGGTATGTCTCTATGGCCTGGCACCTAGTACAGGCGAATGTTGAACTGTTCGGATACCTCGTTAAGAGATGCACGGCAGTCGATTACTAGTTTAGAGTTTATAGAGAACGATGCCAGGGATTTGATTGCTGCTTGGCTGTCAATGATAATGCAGATATGGCGGGCGAATATCACGTTCCACCTTACACCGCTTGGAAGACGTTGCATTGATTGGGTAGACAAACTGATTTGTTCGGGTGTAGACCCTCCGAGAAAACCCCCCTTTCTGCTCCATTTGAATCCATCTGTGTAAAAGTGAATGGCTTTACTAAAGAGAATAGTGTCGCCATACCACAAGTCTCTATCCGGAATCAGGGTTTCGAAGTTGTTTTCTGGGGAGTGTAGTGGTGAGGTGTGGTCCAAGTGAATTGAAGTAAGGTTCGTGTAGAATTTTGGCATGTCCAAAGGTGAGATCGTACCATTGGGAGGGTTAGTTAACTACAAAGAAGATGACTTACTCTCAATTCTCCTAATGTGTAACATTAAATGTGTCTCAGCTTCGATGCAGCATGGAGAGGCCATACATTTGTAGCATCAAATGCGCGCGGGTATATAAACCCGCGTCACAGACTGCTCGGAAAACAGTGTATCATCATCGCCCGCGCGATCCGTTGGGAAAAAGATAAAGGTCACGAAATCGACGGTGTTTCATTTCGTGTTGCAGTTTTCTTCTTTTCAAATCCGAAGGGTATCCGGTGGAGGATCCTCAAGCTGTACCATGATGACGCAGGGCACTTTGCGGACGAGAAGACACTGGACCGGATGAAGCAGACATTCTGGTTCCCGAAGACGAGGGGCTTCACGAGGAGTTACATCATGTCATGTGTCGAGTGTGCGTATGAGATCCGAGGGGGAACTCCACAGCATAGACCGCGTTGCACTACCCTTCGATACGGTGCACCTAGACCACCTTGGGCCGTTCACGAATGGGAAGGGCGGTACGAGGTATGTTTTGGCTTTGATAGACAACTTTACCAAGTACACCGTACTCCGGGCAGTAAAGTCCGCGAACAGCAGCTTGTGCTTCTGCCGCACTGTTCATCCCCCATCCCGGACTCGGCCATAGTTCTCGAGCGCGCCTCCAACACCTTAGCACACACTTTCCCAGGGACTGGGTAGACTTAAAAGAGATAACCCCCTGTAGGCGTAGCAATCTCTTCTGTCCCCCTCTTTGAAAAAAGGGACAATCACTCCAGTCTGCCTATGGCCAGGTGTTTCAACGCGTTCCCAGGGCACCTTAATCACACGAGAGAGCCAGAAAACACCCCTTTACCGATTGCTTGGCCGGTGGATTTGCCAACTTTCCCCCACCGATGGAGTATTCTCCGACCCACTCAAGACTACGGATCTGCCATCCCGTTGCCGATCATTTTCTTCCACAAGACACGTGTGATAGAATTAACACATGAATCAGTTTGAAATGTTGCATGGTGTCGTTTGACAGATGTTGTCATACACGACGGTAATACCAAGTTCACTCAGCAGCGCCACCTGTATCCAAGAACGGGAACTAATTGATTGACTCTTGTAAGAATGCGTTTCAGGTTCTTTTGTACCCACTCCAGGGACTCTCAGTTTTGTGTCGATTCTGCCAAATTCATCAAAAGGCATGATGACTCACGGAGTTCTGTATTCAGGCACTGGATATTGCGGGCATAGCTCGTGCTGGTGAAGTGTGTGCTCACCCTTAGAGCAGTGCCATGTCTCTCCAAATCGGGATTGATTAGTTGGCTACCACTAGGTAGTAGCTTTTCCAACTAGTAAATTATGGTGTTCCACAAGGTTCCATTCTCGGTCCGATTCTTTTCCTCGTTGAAATGAATTAAATGCTTGGGGCTTCATTTAAAGGCGAATGCACAGCTTTCGTCTATGATCTCGCTGTCATTTATGGCCCAACTTATCCCTTGAATGCAGTTGCAGTTATTAACTATAATGAATATAAGGTCACAGCCAGTGAAGGCCTTTTGCTTAGTCTTGCATTTAAGAAGTGTATTGAATATTTCTTCTTTTCTTTTAGTGCTTCCTTTCACAGGGAACACTTAAATTGCAAAATCCAAGCCCAACTTGAATCTGTTTTAGATCTTGATCACGTTTTGTACCCCTTTAATCACATCGTTCCAGCAAGCAAAAGTTTCAAGCAGGCCATTTCAGCGGAACAACCACTTCAGCGGAACAACCACTTCAATCGGACCATGGAACGAGCATCGGGAATCCATGAAATGCTTTGAAAGCCATGAATACACTCAACCTCTTTCCCTCTGCCTCGGCATAGCCAACCATCTGTCACCGCTTTTGGTCTGATTTTTTGTTCCTCCAAAAGTAAATACGAACTTCATCAAGCCAAATTCGTCCCTCCGCTCTCTCTCCACCAACCCCCACACGGCGCAACTAATTACTACGGATTTGAGCTTTCAATAAAAATCCATCAACATGCAGCGACGACGTTAGGAGCGGTATTGGCTCTGTATCCAGCATTTCAATTCCAATCAATTTTCGCCGGCACAGAGTCGGTCTCGGTGAGGGCTCGGAAATTTCAAATTCCCATCCATTTCATTGCCGTTGAATGGAATACCAATTTTTAGTTCATCGTCATGCCCACTGCACATTGTAAGCCCGCGTGGAGCATGGGGCCTGGCTGGGACATCCGCCGAAGGACAATCGCCCAGACAATGGCCGCCCATGGAACAAGTCTGCACACTGCACACGCCCTCATAATGGAATAACGACCGCAGTGGCAGTGAGTGGCTTTAAATTGATCACCAGCCAAAAAGTGTTGCTCGGCCGCTTCTGTGTCACAAAATCAATTTGTAAATTTCATTAATTTAGTTTAATAAGGGCGCGAGCACAGAGGGCGCCTCGTTACGTTACGCTGTCCCAACGGGCATATCTGAGGACGGGGTGTTCGGCTCGGTGGATAATGAATGATGTACACGAGTGGTCGGGCGGGAGGGTATTTAGCAAATTGATGCCAAGTTCGCGTTCGTTTCACAGACAGTTTTGGGGCCGACCTCCCGGCCAATGGTTCACCACCATCTGCCATTAGGGTAATTAGCATCAGTTGATTTGGGTGAGAAACAGAAGAAGGAAATGCCTCTTTGCCGCGTTCTTTCTTTTGTTCGCGTTTTGTTCTCGTTCCTGAGTGGCATTGCTGCTGAATGATGGGTTTCCTTGGAGCCTGCTCTCGGGTGGATGTTTCTCTTAATTTGTCGACCGAAGTGCTGATGATGGTGGAGGCGGATGGCGGATGGTGACTTTTCCTTTTTAATTTTGACGAAAACTTTTAGGCGTCTCATGACGTTTTTTGGTACAAAGAGAAAAATGTGCCGGAATTTGTAAGAAATTAGCGCAGTGATGGGGGAATTCGAGAACTCATTGTCGAGATGGACCGTGGACCGTGGACCGTGGACCGTGGACCGTGGAGCGCGCCGTGTCAAGTCGAGCGATGCTGAGAGATGAATGGCTGGTATTTGATTTGAGGGTTAGTCACGCTTAAATCATTACTTCGGAAGCATGGAGTGCGGGGTGGTGAAGGGGTTGCTCTGGATGGGAAGAGACGTATTGTTTGAAGTTCTCGCTGGATGGTTATTGCCTTCTTGTTATACTTTGCACGCAACTGAGCCGGGTATCTGTGTTTGAGTGGACTGTTGGGCGCCATAATTATGCGATGGATATTAGCTCACGCTTAAATGGTTGGGTTTAAATCAATTGTCTGTTTATTGAACTCTACTGGTGACTTTAATGATTGTTGACTGGTCTGTTTGGTTAACAATGACCTTCATTTCGGTAGCTTCATTCGATCTGGCTGCCACGTGGCTTGGTGGGCATGTGCGTCGACTCTTGTGCACATGAACATATACTGCCTAGTTTCAATACCAGGGTATGACATAATACACGGCCCAGCCTTTTCGGAGTCTTGGTTAGGTAGGTGACAGAGTGCCCGATAGGCCTTCGGCCGTGGCTTACTCATGCCAACTTCTAGCAGGTTCTAGCTTTGGGGTGGCTTACCACCGCGAGACCTATTTTAGTTCTAAAACGCCTCGGATCCATGCATGAATCTTAGGAAATTTTTCGGTTCAGCACCGTTTAAGTCCTCTAGCTCTACCAAAAAGTGTTGGACATGGAAAGTCGCAGAGCAGATGTTGAATAAATTCTATTATACCCATCTCGGTAAAAGTCCTAATGCGGTAAGTTCCGACGCATATCATGTGTAGCTATGGCACAGTGCCCGGTAAGGACTCCAATCAGTAAGCGTACGTCATTGCGACTAGAAGCGAGCAGTGATGTTAATCTATTTTTTCTCAGCGTCGCCAATAGAGCTCTCGTCGTTGCTCAGGTACAGGCTAAGCCATCGCGCTCTAACTCTTTCTAGGGCTTCGCCTTTTAGCTTATTTCCTTATAGAGCTGAGTGGCGTGTGCCGAAACGGAATGGCTAAAGATTCTTCCAACTGCGATCCTTTTTTCGAGAGGTTGTCCGCTGTTTTCTTCGAGTCCAGAATTCCGCAGTACCCAGCAGAGGGCCACCGAGTCAGAAAACAAAATGTCGGGGTCTTAAACAGCAGCAATATTCTCTTGACCTTGAAAAAAAATCGACTTTTTGTAGGACCAATACCAGTTATAAAAAATTGGTTTCCAATACGAAAGGTTCAACGATTGAGGAATTAAAGGATTATGGTTTGAATTTACTAACAATACACAATTGCTCAAATATGATTAAGACTCATTTAGACTAGTTTAGTCATTAGTCATCTAGACTGGAATGGTGATCCAAACAATGTTTCCGAAGCCGCGCTATGCTTGTCAAGTGTCACGATGTTTGGTTACAATGCAACCCTACACTTCCTCCGCGTATCATTAATATAATGAACAGAACCACCACTTGTTACCTTCCGGGAACTAGTCGTGAAAGACTCCAAAGCACTTCCAACAAATTTATTGGTCAACTCATTAACGATATTACCTCTTGCAACAACTATAGAGGTCGTCGCCTAGCGTCCAGCGTACTGTGTGAACGTCTAAAGCCAAGTACCAGTGTGGCTTCCGGCCCGGCAAATCGACTATAGACCAAATCTTCACACTAAGACAAATCGTGGACCAGTGAGATTCAAATTGACACGCACCACCTGTTCATTGATTTCAAAGCCGCATATGAAAGCATCATCATCGCAAGGAGCTATTCGATGCGATTGCCGAATTCGGGATCCCGGGAAAACTGATCCGGTTGTGTCACACCACGCCAACATATACGGGACGCACCGTGCAGTTAGGCTCAAGGACTTCCGAGCCGTTTGAAACTTGCACTGGATTTCGGCAAGGAGATGCGCTGCCGTGTGACTTCTTCAATCTGGTGCTGGAGAATATAGTGCGGAGGGCAGCTGTAAACACGGAAGGCACTATCTTCTAAAAGTCGGTCCAACTGTTGGGGTACGCAGACGACATCGACATCGACATCGTCGCGCGTTCTCAACGTGCCGTAGTGGAGGCTTTTACGGCGATTGAAGGACAGGCGAAACGAACTGGCCTCAAGGTCAATGAGGACAAAACAAAATATATGCTGTCGACCAAAAAACGTTCCGTCACACACCACCTTGGACAAAACCTCACGATCGAGACAGCTACAATTTCGAGGTAGTGAAGGAGTTTGTCTACCTCCGTCGTAGAATCGCCCTTGGCAACCGGTGCTACTTCGGTTTGTCAAAACAACTGGGCTCAAAACTCCTGACTCGAAGGACCAAAATCACGCTCTGCAAATTTCTTATTTTGCCAGTCCTGCTCTATGGAGCCGAAAGGTGGACGCTAAGGAAACTTGCAGAGCTGATTTTTAGTAACTTCGAAAGATAAATTCTACGTCGGATATATGGTCCCATTTGCGAGGAAGGCGGATTGAGGCGAAGACAAGACTCTACGAGCTGTGCCAGGATGTGGATGTAGTCCGGAAGGCAAAAATCCGTCGACTGCACTGGCTCGGCCACATCGAGCGCATGAACAACAATGCTCCAGCAAAGAGGGTCTTTGAATCCGAGCCGACTGGTTCGAGAAGGAGAGGAAGACCGAATCTCCGATATAAAGACCAAGTAATCGCGGATGCAAGACAGCTTGGTCTTGATGACTGGAAGCAGCGTGGGCAGGACCGTCAACGATGGAAGGCAGGAATTTGCTCAGGCTCGGACCCTCCATGGGTCGCCGGCCTGATAAGTTAGTAAGATTGTAACATTTTATCAGGAGCAAAGTCAATGAAAAGCTCCCGAATGAAAGCAACTACAATTCTAGTTTATTCACTCTCCATTTTTGGATAAGATTCTTTGAATGTTGAATGATTTTTTGAAGTGCATTATTCGTACTATACTTTACAATATGTAATACTTAATTTCACAATTTAATAAATTATTACAAAAAAAAGATACTTTTAAAGACCGGTCTATATGATGTTGAATGTCATAATGATGTGAATGTTCATTGAAAGCTCGAATAATTCTCGTTAGTGGTTCGTTTCTACCATAGTCTGTATTGTGGAACTTTTCAAATAAAATATTCCAAGTACGGATTGACCTAGATGACGTATGAAATGGAAATCATGGATAAGAGACAAGAACATTTTATATGACTGCAAAGTGTATCCCTAACAAACAGGACATCATAAATGGTGCGTCTAGTTGATAAGCCAAGCAGTTGGCACACAAAACACAAATGTTTCGTTAAGCATGAGCTAGTGCGAAATGAATCGCACCGCGAATATGCATAAGAATGTGACAGATAGAACACAGACAAGAAAACAAATTTGAAAAATGAGAAAATCAGCTGATATTGTGTTGGTATTCGTACATACAGGACATCATAAATGGTGCGTCTAGTTGATAAGCCAAGCAGTTGGCACACAAAACACAAATGTTTCGTTAAGCATGAGCTAGTGCGAAATGAATCGCACCGCGAATATGCATAAGAATGTGACAGATAGAACACAGACAAGAAAACAAATTTGAAAAATGAGAAAATCAGCTGATATTGTGTTGGTATTCGTACATACATACACATATAATCGAACTGGAAACATGAGCAATTCATAATAAATCAAAATTAAATAAAAAATTAAAGCAAGCAACGGAAGAATTTCTGACAGGAGGCTATGTGCGCAAAACATGACGAAACAGTTCGTCCAAACTTGACACTAACTCATGCTCGCTCATGCTCGCTCATGCGCATTATAGTTGAGCCTTTAGTTTCACAACACTCACATTTTTCATCGAATACGAGTCAAAGGAAAATTCAATACACAAAAATGTTAGACAAGGCGTGCAACAATATTACAAAGCTACTCAAAAAACTGCAAATCCTTGCAAGAAAAATCGAAACTTGGTTATAAAATGTAGCTAATAAATCCACCAAGTGGAAGTGATGCCACTTTGAGGCATATTTTTTGCGATAGCATTACTCAGAGCGGGGTTTAGTTGATAGTCGAATGTGACTTTTAAAAATACGACAGTCAACTATTCCACCCCTGGGTTTAATGAACGCCTAATATAAAAGTGCTCTGATATTTTAAGGGTCATAGCTTGCGTAAACCGAATATGTGCGAATTGGACTAGACGCTTTTCCGAATCGGAATCGGAATTTTCGGAATAAATTTTAATTATTTGCAAACATTCTTTATTGCTGAACTTTACTGCGATGAAAATGATGTTCTTACTGAATATTTTGACATTGACAGTATGGTCATAGGTTTAAGGATGCGATCACAGTGTAAGTTCAAAGTTATCAAGTCGTTATGTACGTCCACACATGTGGTCTTATCCATGCAGTCAGACTAGAATTGGCCGTGAGATCTTGCCACTTAATGACGTTGGAACTTTTTCGTTAAGTCCTAAAGTAAGGATAAAAACCAACCGAACTCACATGACGTCCTCTTAACTCAACTGAGCTCTGCTCTGCTCACTAGAACACACTTTTTTCAATTCCAGCCAAGGCTACCTCAGATTATGCTGCAACAATTCACCCCAAGTCCCCCTCATGTCGGCATGCTCTGCCTGCATGTAGGACAAGTCCTTCGACTAATTTCACATTAGCTCGAAATAATTCGATACAGGGGCTGTGGCTGCTGCCAACACACATGAGTCCATGCGATTAAGTCCAACCACCCGATTTGTGATCAGCCTTTATTCATGCATGGAGAAATTAATGAAGCAGCAGACTACCATCTCTGTGTCCTGTCATCGGTCACCGTATCATCCTGTGGTGCGTTCTTCATAACCACGCCATGCTCTTGGTCGGCCATACCAAATTCGGGCATCATTTGAACACAAAATCGAGATGCCCTGGAGAACAATTAATTTTGTCCGAGTGCTCAACCTCTTGGCCCACCCTCTTCGATCGCAACTGACTGATGACGAACTAGAAACCTCGCCCCCAGGGGAAGTGTGCATTTAGTTAGGCCTTTCATCGGTAAAGGGATGCCATTACCTGAAGAGTGAAGATAACTCTTTCTGACTGCAGTCCTTCAGCATCGACCACCGCCCCTCAATGGGAAAAGAAAACTGCTATATATACCCCTCCATTGAGTCTTTATTTAAACTCCTCAACCGCCTGGCAGTCTGGCACTGCCATCTCGGCCGGCATTCATTTTTTACCGGAAAAGGGACGACGAAGAAGATTGGGATGGGCGCGAGGTGGACAAACATTCAGCTCCCCATCTGTGCTCGGGAGATGTCCTTTCATCGTGCTCCCAATAACAAATAATAATAATCTGTTCCTCTTCGTCTAATTGGTATTGAAAATTACTTTGCCGTTATGGAGTGCTTCCTGTTCGCCTTGCCCGCCTCTGCACCCTTTTCGTAAATAAATGTTTCTCCTAGCAACTCACTGCAGACGCAGCAGCTGGGGCAGAGGCAGACGAGCTTAGCAACCGTTTCTTCTTTTCACTGTCAGATGGACGGACATGGGCAAGGCGGGTATCTATGACCGAGTTTCTATGCCAATATTGGCTTAAATTTTACAGTATCACCGGACGACCGACCTGAGCAATTCGTGGAGGTGGAAGGACCTTCTGAGAAATGTTATTCGAAATGATTTTCATTTTCTTTTTTCCTTTTCCCCTTCCAATTACTTCACTGAGGTATGAGGATGTATAAGTACCAGAAGTCCTTATTGATACAGTAAATTAAAGTGAAAGGACTTAAATGGGTGACACATTGCCTTTATGGTAGCTGTGCTGTTGCTGGCTGCAGGCTGTCCTGCTTTATTGGGGTGTCTGCTTTATATGTGCCTCACTGAAGGGGAAGGACACTGAAACTGGGCTTTCAAGTAATGCACTGCGGGAGGTTTATGCCTCTGGCCGCACAGTAATAGGGGCTTACCACACAAATTTTGGATTCCTTTTGGCCTCTTATTGCGTTGCGGGGTACGAAATGAGGGGCTCGTAAAAAATTCAATAAGCTCACAGGGAGCGGCTCTTCGGCAGTGGCAAGTGGACAATGTTGGCAACATGATGACACAAATAGTTTCTTTCTGTCGAATCGGGGTATGCCTCTTAGTGGTGAGTTAGTGTTTTTTGGGAACTGTGGGAGCAGAGTCCTTTTGATGAGCAGTCAATCATGAAAAAGGGGGGGCTTTCATCTGTTTTCCCATGAGGCTAGGGTCACGCGAGTGGTGAGGAGTTGAGCAACGGGTGCCGTACATTGGAAGCCATTGCTTGAGAGAGATTAAAGTAAAATGATTAAAAGCGACATTCTGCGATGGCAAATTCAAGACCGTATCCAAGTGGATTGTGATCCGAAAATAGGAAAATACAACCACGCTCCGCGATGAAAAAATGCATCATCCTTCTTCGCGCCGCCATGAAAAAATGAATTATCTTGCATCCGAAACGACGCAAAGTCGCACGCACAGTGGCGCATGTCCCGATTGTTCTTTCGAAATTCGATTGCAAACTGTGTACGTGCCTGCGTGCGTATTGTCGTCCGAACTGTGCGTGCTTAGGCCAAACTGTTCGCTTAACTTCATGGCCAGCGACGACATGGCCAGAATTTGTTTCTTCGAAGAGTTGGCAGTTATCCACCCACCCTCCATCAAATTCCTCCGCAAAAACCACCCAGATGTTGGCTTTTCCGGCAGAAACCAAACACACCCACCTTTAAAGGTGCCGCATTGTAAGTCATTGAAGAATCCCCCGACTCATGGTCCCTCATTAAGTCAACCCACAGACCACGATGATGCTGCTGATGTTCAACCCTTGGTAATTAAAAAATTGTTCTCTTGTCTAGAGAATGCAGAATTATTGACTCAGCCCACCCCACCCACCGCGCCACAGCGTCAACAGCAGGAACAGGCAAAAAGCGGGAAAATAAAAACTAAATTCTCCTCCGCCACTGCATCCGACAAGCGACCCCAACCGAAATCTCCAACTGAATTGAAAGTCAGTGGAGCCACAGCCAACTGCTAGCCGGCGAGAGAAAGTTTCCGTCCCCGCGCCACTGCTTAAAGGCAAACTTTTAACTTTTAATTAAATATACGTAACGCCAATAACAAGCATTAGTTGGCATTCCAGTCACTCAGCAGTCAACAACCAGCACAGCACTTACACGTCCCACTACGCCGCGCTGCCGGAGAAGTGGGGGCGCTCAAAGTCACCGTCTTCGTGGTGCAGAGCACAGTGTCACCACACTTGGACAAATGCGAGTGCATGTGAGTTGACAGAGACTCGCAGGCCAGCCACACACAAAATTAAAGAGTGCCCTCGCCAAGACAAAGAACCAGCGACGGCGACGGCGACTAACGGAGGAGGAGAAGAGATGGTAGACACATTCCCCGGATTAAAGACACATCCACGACAAGGTGAGCAAGAGTTGCTGCCGCTGTCGGCTGTCCCCGTCATGTGTCTCTGTCGAATACGCTTTTGGCCCGGAATCAAGAACTCCGCACACGTCAAACCCACCCCCACCCCCTAGCCACCCCCTAGCCACCCACTAGACGGGCGATTTCAGCGCCTGTCTCGCGCACGTTTACGTACAGTCGCAGGGAGGTGCCAAAATTCAGCTGGGACCCTGTATTTCACCGCGGACTACGGACACACCGTCGACGGGTGCCAGGAGTGCGAGATGTCGTAATCAGGTCTGTGCACAGCACGAGAATAACAAATCGGGTGACAGCCAGTCTTCTTTGCGCTTGTTTACGGAACATTTTTGCCACCGCGAAGAAATTTCGATTCGATTTCCGGGGGAGGCCTAGGCCCTAGGGCCTGCGTTTGCGAGTGGTTCCGGCTAATTTGCATAAGTGCAGCTAGCAAGGACCATTAATTACCGGATTTCCGCTTGGCTCGCGGATGCCTTCCGAATAAGGAGTCGCTGTCAGTTGGCCCCGAAGACCTTGGAATAATGTCGATTCCATCCATAATTAGCGTGGCAAAAGGGGGGGAGAAAAAAGGAGGAACATAGCTCGAATGCAGACACGCATCCTTTCTGCTGCCATTGTGACAATAATTAAGGATTCGAGTTGTCTTTCGCTCTCCCACGGTAATGACAATCATAATGAGTTTGTGTATTGCATTTTAATGTTATTATCCTTGAGCGGGCGATACGGTTCACCAGCACGGATGGAGTGCGGCCTGCGGCATGTGGCGTCTGACTCAAATAATTTTCCATTTCATATGCGAATGGGGCGGGCAGCGACTGCGGCGCATGTCCTTGCATCCCACCCCACGAGGCGAAGGTGCAGCTTAATGCACTCAGCACTGATGACAGTCGGATTATTTAATTACGTTTGTTTCAATTGCCAGTGCAATCAAGGACATTGAATTGTGTGCGCACGTGGTGGCAGCAGAGACGGTGGCTGCCTGAAGTTGGAGTTGGAGTCATGACCGCGTGATTGGCCTGCATGCCGTGGGAGATGCAATTTAAATGCTTGTAATCTCATCGGCAAATGAATGTGCATGTGTTTTGTAGTACTCTGATTAAATAATTAAACAAAATTGCAGTCAAGTTGGCGAAGGGACGGATGCGGATTGCGGTGTAATTGCAATCGTTCCTGGTCCTTAGTGTGATTGCTTTTTAACTTTAATCGCGGTTGACAGCGATAATGAAGAGCGTTGAATGTTTGATTGACATACACTCATTCACAGATGCTGGGCGGGGGGAGGCAGTGTTCAGCTTTAAGTGCGCACAATTCACACGCTCGCAATTTTTTTAACATTGGAGCACTTTTTTCGAGTAAGCTCGGTTGGAATTTTTAAAGTGCCTGGTGTTGCAAAGGCGTGTGCAATTTTTGTTTGAGTTGATACGCCAAAGCCAGTGGCTAGTGGTAACGATGACCACGACTACGTCTTAAGTGGTCCATAAGGATAGCCAAGTTTGCACTTTTTCAATGACTTTGTGTGTATACGGTTGTCACCGACGGCTGAAAAATCGCTGGTTCAAGACAGGAGATTAATTGCTCTGCCGACTGAACTCATTCCGCAATTGCTGCATGGACTCAAGTGCTATGTAGCATGTAGCGCCGTCGTACTGCGACCAGTTCTTGGTGTGGACCAAGTCCAACTCGTGCATATCAGAGTACCGCACCAAGTAGTGCCCTTTCCGAGTTCACCGGTAGCTCTTGTATTCCCTAAGGTTGGTACAGTGGACCAAATCAGTTTAAATAAATAAAAATTATTGAAAAATCGTCCACCGACCTGAAATGGTGAACTATTTGACGGAGTTTAGATATGACTGAGGAGGCAGACACTGAAATCGACAATTTTAAGTGCAGCCAGCGTGATGTGTGAAATGCGTTAACATTCGGTGACGTCAAATATGCCCGAACGAAGTAGAGTCGCATTTTTAAATGTCGACACTCGGCCTAAATTCACATCCAAATGCAATGTAATACGAAAAAAAACTCTGTGACGTTGCACCGAAATTCTGAGAGAGGGCGAAAGTGGTGATGTCCTTGAGGCACGGACGGAGCATTTCGCACGATTTCTTAGTTCCATTTGTAGCCTTCCTAGCAGGTTACGCTCGCGTCTTAAATGGCTTGAGACATTCAAAGATGTGCATCTTAAAAGCTAGGTAACACCGACTGGGCCTTGTTTCGAATTAAACCACATTTCACTCGATATGGCCACGCAATTCAAACGCTTTTGAACTGAACCTATTTAGAGACATATTTGACTTCGTGAAATTCCACATTTTAAAGACTGCCATGGATGGTCTTATGCGAAGCTGTTGTTGCTGCGGTGTTCAATGGACGATGGTGCTTTGACTTTTGTACCAAAGATACCCGGTTTTCCTTTGATTCCTTCAGCACGATGCTGATATTCTACAACATTGATAGCCTTGTAACTGCTGTTCACGTTTTCGAAGTAGCCGACAGTGGACAGTTGTGCGAATCGTTACGTTCCAGCCTGTTTCGTAGGCATGTCGCCCGACGAGGAATGTTTCTTTGGATTCCAAGTATTTTCCGATTTTTGTTTTATGCCTTATTCAACTCACCAGACCAACACACGGGTATGAAGTTTGGTTGTGTTATCATTGAGTGGCACCATCGGTTACTGACACCCTTTATAAAGGCTGTTTGTTTAGAGGTATCGAACTTTGAAATGGAATAAAACAAAGATGAGTTTTTTAAAATGACATGAAATTTACTTTATTCGAGAGATAATCTTCTGGCATTATAATTTAAATATGATTTCTAGCATATGACCGCTACGGCTGGCTCTTAGTCCAATCTGGAGGACCAATTTTTGATGATTTTTTCCAACATTTGTGGTCGTCTATCGGCAATAACGCGGCGAATGTTGTCCTCCAAGTGGTCAATCGTTTCGGGCTTATCGGCGTGGACTAGCGACTTCACATATTCCCACAGAAAATAGTCAAGCGGCGTTAAGTCGAACGATCTTGGCGGCCAATTGACGGGTCTGTAACGTGAAACTGTGCGGTTACCAAACGTTTCTTTCAATAAATCAATTGTGGCACGAGCTGTACGCCGTCTTGTTGAAACCAAAGCTCCTGCACATCATGGTTGTTCAACTGATGAACGAAAAAGTCAGTAACCATGGCTCTATAGTGGTTACCATTGACTGTAACGTTCTGGCCAGTATCGTTCTTAAAGAAGTACGGACCAATTATTCCACCAACCCATAAAGCACACCAAACAGTCAGTTTTTTGTGGATGCAACGGTGTCTCAAGATACCCGAGGATTTTCATCAGTCCAAATACGGCAGTTTTGTTTATTGACGTATCCATTCAACCAAAAGTGAGCTTCATCGCAGACAAATGAGCGATAGGTACATCGAACATAACCATAATCTCCCAAAAAAAATCGCACAATTTGGAAGCGTTGCTTAGGCGTCAGTCTATTCATGTTGAAATGCCAAACCAAACTAAAAATAAATCACTTGACAGATGACAAAATGGCCTCCAGTTAAAATAGTGTTGCCAACTTAAAGTTCTATACCTTTAAAAAAAAACACCCTTTGCCAAAAGATTTCGGAGAATTCGGAAGGCTAGTTAAATTGATGTCCGACACAAAAATTGTCTCTTGCTTCTTGATGTTAGCCAGTGGTGTATAATTCCATATTGTTTCTCCTCTGTTGTTCCAGAGTTTCTGAACGTTTTAAACCAGAACAGTTCCTGTCAGTGGCCATTCCACCAGAAGTGTCTGTGCATTTGAATATATGGACACCTCATGTGGGTGCCAGGCATACCAGGCAATTGCAAAGCCGATGAACTCTCTGAAAGTGCAGTCTCTACCACCAATAGGAGGTCCACCTTCACGATCGCTACTATCTACCATCGTCGTAAGATGCATACAATCAAAAAAACCAATCACAAGTGGCTAGAAGGCACCACCTGCCTTGAAACAAACGAAATATGACGACCACTAAACCATAAGCGATCACTCTGTCTGCTCAGACTGAGTATACCTTCACTTAGGACGCTCATCGGCGTCTTAACCGGACACTGCATACACACCAGCAGAATCGCTGTCTCATACAATGATTTCTGCAGAAGCTGCACGGATGAAGAGGAGGTAGAGACCTCTGGCGCTCTGACAAGCCATAGGCCTAGTATTTCAACAAGCTCAGCAAACTAAGCAGCGTCAGCATTAGTCGGCTAAACTGCTTTGTCGTAATCACCAACTGGTTCCAAGCTTAGTCAATCCGCGTGTTATCACAGTGGGCCTACTTTTGGCCTAAGTTTGACTGTATTTTTGCAGTCAGTCACTCCAACCTAACCAAACCTACGACAGTCTGTAATTAAGTTGAGATAATTTCACCTTCTGCTGGCTCATGTCGAGAAGTTTCCTTCAAATTAAGGGGGCACAGCAACTGCAGAGAAGGTGAGTCGCTGTTACCTTCCTTTCGCCACTTTAACAGAGAGGACATAAGGAGTTCTATGGCCAATTCCATGGCGATGGGTGAGTAATTTAATGCGATGCCCTGCGAGACTTCCAAACGCTGGCCTTCTCATCGCGCATAGACAAAACGACCGCTAGGCGCAGTGACTATCCCACATTTGGACTGGACTTGGAATCGCAACGATCCCCACATATTTCACTCCCTGTACTAAGATCCTTTAAGAAACACTCAACTTTGGACCAACTCATTACTTCTGGATCTATCAGGAATCGCAGAGAAATTGCAGAACTTCAGCAAGTTCTTCTCGTGCTTAACATGTTGCCCGGAGAGAAACTTTATGTTGGCGGCCTAAAGGAACGATCGAAGGTTTCTTCGCCAGCCTAGGCAGTCCTTGGAGTTGAATCGATTTCTCCAAGGGTTCATTCTCAGAAGAAGATGTTGGTCACAATTCCGCAAATGACAGCCCCTCACAATAGCTGCTCCATATCCTTGCCGCACGCGTTGACATTTATTCAATAGTCTGCAGAATAAATCAGCCACTGATTAGTTTCCGAGAAGTTTTTAGCACCCCGCCCGCACTTGATGCAATCATTTGCGCAACAGTGTCATCCCACTTCACAGGCGGACAAACTATCGCATCCCAGCACGTCTCGTCCCCGGGCTCATGCACGTGGAGAATATCCGCGTTTTTATCATTTTGCAATTGCATACTTTTTCGCTCCAATGAACACATATTCACCCGTCCATGCAGCGTTGAGTTGAGTCAGCAACCTCGTCCCCACGTCTGCACCACGGCCACCACTTGTCTGCAATTTCATCCGAAGAACGTAAACTTTTACAACATCCCGCCCGTAAATATCCCTCTTTCAAGTTTACGTGTGCATGCGATATACATTTTGCGATTGCTAGCCGGCAGCCACAGGGCTGAGAAAAATATTTTTACAACGCATTCTATGGAAGTTTTCAAACGATCCTCGGGCTAATAATTTTTCCTTTCTCGTCCTGGGTACTTGTTACATTTCCCTTGTAGCACAGTCGCTGTTGCCCCCCCCCCCCCCTCCCCCCCCACCCTTAAAGCTCACACTCATAGGCGTGCGCTTGTGTTTGAAATAGTTTGTTATAGTTGCAAATAATAAACCCCACATTCCGAGGACGGAATGTTTCTGGGGTGTCGAGCTGCCGGGCTGCGATGTTTTGCGCAAAGGGTCTCTGCTCCCCCCCACACACACACACACTGCATGGAATTTTAATTCATGCACTCGGAAGAGGAAATTACAGATGCGGTTCATAGTTCATAGTTGGAGTTGAATTCGACTGCGAATAGATACAGTCCGCTCCACGGAAGGACAGGGAAAACATTAATTTCATTAATTAAATGAAATCAACATAACTTTGTGCACACCTATTTCGTTTAGGGGTCTGTGGGGTTGAGGAGGTTCAGCACCGAGGGACGGACGAGGACACTCGTTTGGAACCGGAAACCCCTTACAGGTCATGTGCCAGGGGGTGTCTGGCTACAAGCACAAAATGCAGGAATTCACAAGTGAAAATGTAAATTTTCTTAGAACTGTTGTGCTCACATCATAAACATCTACGGCAGGTCGGTCGATTGTTTCGTTGTCTAGCAGATGCGGTTTCGGGTAACCACGGCGGTGGCTGTTAAGTAAACGGTCATATTGTATGAAATGCCAGACGTGGGGTACTGAAACTCCTGACCATGTAACCTGACATGGACAAATTGCATACCAACCTCCAGCTACATCTGCGACGTAGCTCGAGTAAGTATTAAGGCTCAGCCTCATCGTAAAATGTCAAAGCTTAGAGTTTACTGAAAATTCCAACAACAAATGCCATTTACATAGGTAGAGAGTACTTGATTATGCTTTCAGTTGATTAACCATGTGTGAACGAAGCTTAACGAAACTTAACGAAACTTAACGAAACTTAACGAAACTGAACGAAGTGGTTTTAATGGTAAAAGCGCATTGCTTGTCGTACCGGGAATTGAACCAAGCCACCCTAGGTCGACGCGCCCACCCATTACATCACGACGGCCACGTTCGCTAACTCTTACTCCCTTGTGGCCAGAAAGGTGTTCATAGTGAGTTTTTTTTGTACTGCTCTATTGTGAGACTTCCCTGTTTCTAGCAGAGGATGTATTGCGAAAGATTCTATAAATATTTCGACGGTTGTTGTCAAAAGTCAGAAATGTTGCTCTGGAGAACACACCCTGTTTTACCTTCTCTCTGAGTCTGAGTCCAACTCCATACAGAGCAGACTCTGACTGACTACATTACCGCCCGTACTCTCGAAGAATATTCATTCAAACGAATTTTCTAAATTTCCGAGCGTGCATCTGTGCAATTCACGAGAGTCCTTCGCGATCTTTGACAGTGCATTATGCCTTGCCGGATGTAGCTGTCCTCACAGGAGCACTAATGTCGTCTTAAACTACTAGGATTCATCCACTGCAGATGGGACCTGATGGCGATACCGTGCTTCGATTGGATATCGATCTTTTTTTTCCAGCAAAACAAAAGCAAATGCCACAGCAATCCTTGAACTCACAAGTGATTTCCGATTTCCTGTCGAGCTTCAAGCCTTGCATGTGCGCCAAGTGAGGAGGCATCCTCCCCTCCCATTTACCGCCCAAGTGTCCACCGGTTCCAACTTCCATTAAAAACTCGAAGACAAATTGTGATATCACTCTGGCAGTGTCAACACCGCTGCCAACAAAAACAAAAAACGATTCCACGACGACCAACATACAAAAAAACAAAGCGAACGAGACAAAACAGAAAAAAACAGAAAAAAAACGAGGAAAATATTTGTTCTCCTTTGCTTCTCGTGGATAAGTCAACTCGAGAATAAATTGACTTTGCATTCGCATCATCGCCCGAACTGAAGCGTAACACTAAATCGAACGAAAAATAAACTTTTCACTCTCCAAGCTCGTCGGCCGCTCCCGGGGCACACCAGGGCCCCCGAAGCACTGGCAGGACCACTCGCAGTTCCTGTGTCAGTGCGAAACTTCAACGACAACGACCATTTTTAAAGTGTCGCCCGAAAAACTTTACCTCCGACTCACAATTCACAATCCGCAGCAGCAGCAGCAGCAGAAGCAGAAGCGACGGGCTCGCGCGTTGGTGTGGCAGTGGCCCCAATACGGCGGGATTTGAGCACCGGCCAAGAGCACACCCCAGCCAGGGGGGCGGGTGGGTGCGACCTGAAACAACACCAGACCAGATCCGGACGTTAAAACAGCGGTAATGGCTGCGAAATCGTTCCACAAATGGTCTGGGTATGGCCATAAGGCGATCCGGGAGTAAGGTCCCCGATAGCCGGGGTTCATCATTGTAAAGCACTAAAGGAAGATACACTTTTTTGCGGGTGCGCTCCTTTGTAACGCCACTACAGCAGTGTGGCTCTATTCAATAACATATAAATCCTTGGCTCCTGCTGAGGAGTGGTGGGGAGTCGGGAGCGCGCCCCCTGCGTCGGTGCGAGGTGGACGTGGACGTGGACGAGGACGGCAAGAGCGCGTTTTTCTCAAAACAAACCAACGGGGAGGGATGCAAAAGACAAATTTTATTCGACCCGCTGATTTACGTGCGGCGGGGGGCGTGCAGCACAGGCCATGAAGCGTGGATCCGTCCAACGTTAGGCTGGTGGCGGTAGCGGTGGCGGTGACGGTGGCAGCGGCAGCGGCAGTGTTGTTCAGCTCTCCATGTTGGCCGAGCTATTAGCGATGCATGGGTGTTTGCTTTCATTCAGTCAGTGGGCGTGCGTGTGTGTGTGTGTATATGCAACGCCCACCCACTGCCATTGTGCCCCACACCTCACACGCGACGGGAAGTTTTTTGTCGGTCGGAATTGGTTTCAGGAGTGGATTACGATGAAAATGGTTCGTTGTCGGATTGGTTGAGAGTGTTCCGTTTCGTGTCCCGTTCGGACATTGTGGCGGCAGTGGTTGCGGCTCTCGGCTCGAAAAATCGAAAATTGCATACTTGTCGCTGAGCACCGCGTCGCAGTCACAATCATCCTCGCAGCGTCCACCCAACCAGCCAGCCACTAGCCACCGACGACGACCAGCAGCCAGAAGCCAGCAAAATATGTGTGTGCTCGTCCTGCTGATGGTTTTTGGCATACGAGGTCGCCCATGTAGAGCGTGAAATTTGCCAATATCTAAAAATGTATTATTTCACTGTTGAAACCTTGGTGCTGTGGTCCTCGGTCGCTGGTCCTTCGTCCTGCGACGGAGGGTGCCAGGGGTGCAGTTGTTTATGAAATGAATGCGAGTCGTGAATTTGACTACATTACGAGCGTTTTGAATATTTTTTTGTGCACCCTTTGGCATGGCCAGAGAAAAGGACCTATCAGCGAGTCCTGGCTGGGTCGAAAATTGTGTTTATTTTCCCTTACCCCTCCTCCACCCAATCGAAATTAATATGCCATTCTCTACGTAACGCCACTCAGGGTGATCAGCTTTTTTACGCGATTGAATGTGCGCCAGGACACGTTGTGTTGACATTTAAGCCGGCAACGCCGTTGGCAAGCAGCGGTAAGTACTTTCGAGGGACTTTTGTATTCAGAGTTAACATTTTTTTTCTGCTGAGCTTCAGAGCGGCTTCAAGGGGCTTTTATTTTAAAACAAGGATGTGCACTTGAATTGCATTCTAAAAGTGTCCAGAGAGCAGAAGTACAAAGGCTATGTATTTGCTTGTTCAACTAAGTGTTCGATCAATGCATCCAAGCACTATGCATCTCGAACATACTCTTCCTCCAATATAGTTGGAGTGCATTCGTTTGAAGGTTTCGGCAAACTGTGCACGCAATCTACAACTGTCAACGCAGAGTGGTGACGCGTACACTGACTGAGCCATGATTTGCTGGACATGTAGATTAGAAAGATTTTTTTTTATTTTTTTCAATTATACATTTCCTTAGCCTACAGTTGTTACACACTCCAATATGTGTGCAAAAATCTGTATGGCATGGCATTTGCCGTCTGCAACATTGACAATTAAAATTAATTCAAAAATCTTCGTTAAGTATTCGTGCTCTGAATCTCATCGCAATTTTACAATACTCATAAGGCTTTTCACATCCATCTCGTTCCACATACAAGTAGTAAGAACATCCTCGTCCGATAAAAAGTTACTTCCAAGATTACTCCTCCTAGTCTCTTTGAGTATTGCGTACCTTCCCATGAAGTGAATAAGATCGTCCCTTGCGGCTAGGTGGACTATGCGGTATGAAGTTCAGGTTAAGTAATTCGCTTCGAAGCCTGGCCATCATTACAATCACGTTTACCTTAGTCTATACTGAGAATCTGGAAAGATCACTTCTGTAGACTGCCAAACGGCGAGGAAGACACCAATACCGCTGTCAGGCAGAATGTTCCACTCCACACAATGGACGATGATGGAAGAGAATTCCGTCCCCCCGACCTAGACGAAGTGAAGATAGCTACGAGGGGCGTTCAATATATTCTCGGTATCGGGGTGAAGCTGTGGTTGTACATATAAGTTGACTTATTTATCAAGTAATACTATTATTTTAGTGCATTCATGTAAAATTTCATATAAATGTGATTATTAATTCTCTTTTTTTTTTTAGTTAAACAGAATACCCATTTATTGCCGACTTGAGTTCTTCATCATCCGAAAATCTTTTTCCACGAAGACATTTTTTCAAATCCGGAAACAGGAAATAATCACTAGGGGCAAGGTCTGGACCATAGGGTGGGTGTTGGATTTCTTCGAAACCACAATCTCGCGCAGCAGCCTTGGAAACTCGCACAGTGTGAACAGGAGCATTGTCATGAAGAAGCAACACACCCGCTGCGAGTTTACCCCGTCTTTTCTTTTTAATTTCCTCCCGCAAATTATGCAAAGTGGAAGCGTAGGATGTGGCGTTGATGGTTTCACCTTTTTTTTTTGTACTCAATGAGCAAGATTCTCTTTGAGTCCCAAAAAACTGTGGCCATGAGCTTCCCGGCAGACGGAGTGACTTTGAACTTCTTCGGGGGGTCTGTTCCTTTTTTATGCCACTGCATGGACTCTTGTTTGTTTTCAGGGTCATAGTGGTGGACCCATGTTTCGTCACCAGTAACAATTCGATCCATAACACCGTCCGCGTTCTCACTACACATCTCCAAAAGCTCTCTACAGCATGCGATTCTTACTTTTTTCTGTGGCGCTGTGAGCATTCGTTGCACCCACCTTGCACTGACCTTTGAAAGGTTAAGATGGTCATGAAGAATGGTGTGAATGGTACCAATTGAAAGCTTGGTGATCTCTGCCATCATTTTCACCTATATTCGGGCATGCTCAAGAACAAGTTTTTCGACTTCTTTGATGCTTTCTCCCGTACAAGCAGTAGCCGGGGCGCCGGAGCGGGGGTCGTCTTCAATGCTCTCTCTGCCTCTCTTGAACGCACTTGACCACTTTTGCACAGTTGATAATGAAGGTGCGGAACCCTGGTAAACAGCCACCATCTCTTCATGAATAGTTTTTTGTCTTTTTCCTTGCTTAGTGAGAATTTTACTTACAGCGCGATGCTCAATTTTCACCATCATCGTCTCAGTTGCCATTATGATTCTGTTTAACTAGAGATAAAACGCGAATTAATAATCACGTTCTTATGAAATTTTACATGAATGCACTAAAATAATAGTATTACTTGATAAGTAAGTCAATTTATTTATACAACTACAGCTTCACCCCGATACCGAGAATATATTGAACGCCCCTCGTATATTGAGACTAAAGTCGAACAAAGCTGCTGGTGCAGACGGACTGCCTGCTGAACTCTTTAAAGCAGCTGGAGATGAGATAGTAGGGTACATGCACCAACTCATCTGTAAGATATGGTCGGAGGAAAGCATGCCCGGTGAGTGGAACCTCAGTATCGTTTGCTCGATCCACAAAAAAGGAGACCCCTTCAACTGCGCCAACTACCGATGGATAAGTCTACTAAACATCTCCTACAAGATCTTATCTGCCGTGTTGTGCGAGCGCCTGCAACCATTCGTGAATAACCTGATAGGCCCTTATCAGTGCGGTTTCAGGCCGGGAAAGTCCACCATCGACCAAATCTTCACACTACGGCAGATCCTGGAAAAAACCCAAGAGATGCAGATCGACACCCACCATCTATTCGTCGATTTCAACGCCGCATATGACAGCCTGCATAGAGACGAGCTATACAACGCCATGTCTAGTTTTGACATTCCTGCCTGCAGGATGACGATGGAGAACTCTCGCTGCTCCATCAAGGTCGGAAATGAACTCACCGAGACCTTCAATGTCAAAAAAGGTTTTAGGCAAGGCGACGCGCTGTCATGTGATTATTCTAACATCATACTTGAGAAAATCGTGCAAAAATCACTCGCAAACACAAGAGGCACTATCTTCCAAAAGTCCGTACAATTGCTAGCATACGCGGACGACATTTACGTGATTGGTCGAACACAGCGAGCCGTCAATGAAGCGTTTGCTGGTATTGAAACGGAGGCTGCAAAAATGGGTTTAACAGTGAATGAGGGCAAAACGAAGTACATGCTGTCATCGAGAAAGGACGCACAACATCGACATCTCGGCCAGAACATCACCGTAGGCAGCTTTAACTTCGAGGTAGTTGAGGATTTCGTCCACCTCGACTTCCAGGTAAACAGTACAAACAACATCAGCACCGAGATTAAATGCAGAATAACTCTTGCCAACCGCTGTTTCTTTGGGCTCAAGAAGCAATTGAGTAGTAGCGCCCCCTCTCGAAGGACCAAGCTAACAATATTTAAGACCCTCATCATCCGTGTCCTGCTCTATGGCGCAGAAGCCTGGACAGTCTTAAGAGCAGATGAAGAAATCCTTGGTCTTTTCGAGAGAAAAGTTCTGCGTTCCATCTTTGGTCCTGTTTGCGTTGATGGTTTCTGGAGATGAAGATACAACCATGAACTGTATGGTCTGTAGAGCGACATGAGCCTTGTGAGGTGTCTAGGGATTCAGCGCCTAAGATGGCTAGGCCATGTAGAGCGCATGGACAACACTGCTCCAGCCAGAAGAGTCTTCGACTCCGAACCAGTGGGACAACGCAATAGAGGACGCCCACGAAACCGATGGCGCCAACAACTGGAGAAGTCCCTCAACCAAATTGGTGCGCGTAATTGGAGACAGCTGGCTAAAGATCGTGCCAGCTGGAGATGCTTTGTTGACTGAGGCCCAAGTCCACCCCGGACTGTAGTGCCACTAGAAGAAGAAGAAGAATCGCAGAAATAGTTTCTGTCTGCCAGAAGCTAAGCCTTCTATATGTTGATCTGTAAAAAGCACCGGAAGCTTCAGATATGCGTACATAATCCGCTCTGTACTTCTCATCCACCGCAGATATTACTTCGTACAAAAGAGCTTTGCTTCTAGCCACTGAGTCAGCGTTCAAATTAAAATTTAAATTGTATCCTTCCGCGAGACATAACCAGTCTTTGTACCAGACGATGTTGGTCTTGTACAGCTTTAAGTGCAATAAGTCTGCTTTCGTCGTTCAGTAGGTAGTTCGCTTGCAGCTTCAATGTTTTTATGTGTAAGGGTGACAGTCCTGTTTTCAACATAACCACGTAGTTTGCTGTGTTCCTTGGCAGATGGAATACTCTCTTTAGGTAGCTTCTTCACCGTGTAAAACCTCTTGAGCTTGGGCGCCATACTCAAAGAATACTCTCTGCAAGACGGCTTCAAATACCTTATGTTTACTGCTATGGGCTATATTGTTATTGATAAAGCAGCCTTTCCAGGAAATATTAAAAGCAATATTTTAGCCTTTTGCAGTTTATCGTTAAAATGCTTCTCCATGCTTGTGGTTTCGGCTCCGTGAGAAGATTGCGCCGAGGTAGATAAATTCTTTCATACGTCTCCGTTTAAGTCCCACTTCTCGTTCGTCGCATATCGACTACCACCTTTCTGGAAAACCATTACTTTGGACTTTTGAATGTTTATTATTACGTCTCACAGCTGGCAGCATTTGTACACGCTATTTATTAGTAGTTACAATGTTTCTGGAGAATATGCAAACAGCAATGCCTTAATATGCACATGTACAATTAAGTGTGTCCTCCCGACCAAGAGAGTGTTTCGCAAGCTGTGGAATTGGCGCTGAGTACAGGCACTGAGTTAGAATATTCTAGTTCGGACTCACTTAAGACGTGCCCGCTGAGCCGCACGTCGACCTGTTGGTCCATAATGTTGCGGCTAGGCAGAGTAAACCTAGTCGTAGCCTACTGTGGCCTTGCTTAGGCCAACCAGTGGTATTTGCTAACCTGATCACCCGACGGTCACATTATTTAGTGACGGTCGACAGTGGTTGACGTAGTTTTGGCTGAGGCCGAGTGGATGAACTGCAGTGCTCACTTGATGACTGGAAGCAGTGTGTCCAGGTCCGTCAAGGATGGAAGGCAGCATTGGCTTGAGGCTCTGGGCTGCCATTGTTAGCGCTTCAGTAAAACCCTTCGAACTAATTTCAACTCAAATATATCAATACCCACCGCAAGATATGGAATCTGTGTAGAATAGTGCATAGGACGGATGGCAGTGCGCACAACATGAAAATATGAAGAGTAGATCGGCGCAAAACGTACAAATTAGGGTTCGTCGTTGAAAAATCGTTTAATCAGAAGGAATACACTCTGGGCGCGTTCCTTGATACAGAGGATGTCTTTAAAAACGTAATAACAGTCGATACAGAGCTCTGCGATGGGATCGTACTGATGTTGCTTTCACGATTGATCAGGTCATCCCTAGGCGATGTATGCTGCACGAGGGTTAGGTAAACAGAGGGACGCCCAAGGAGGAGTCCGCCTCTCCTATGGATTCTAGTGGCTTTTTAGTGTGGTTTTGAAAATGTTGGAAGACGACGAGCTCACTGATGCCGCCTTCGTGGATAATGTGGCCATACTCATTTCAGGGGAGTTTCCTCACTCCCTCACAAAGCGAGCATCTCAGTCATTCACTGATGTTAGTTAATAACTGAACGCAGACCAGAGGACTGAAAGTCAACCCAAATAAATCAGAACTGCCACTGTTTACAAAGAAGAGCTGTACCTGAGTTCAACTGTGCAACTATAAACTCTCACAGACGGCAAAATACCAAGGCGTCATGCTGGACTCCAAACTCATGAGGCAATATGAACAGAATCTGATCGAGGAAAACCTCTTCACGTATGGCTCCAGGAAAAAAGGAAGGTCTGGCTGTGGCGCCTTCGTGGAGTGTGACAACATTAAGCAACACTGCACACCTCGTTAGGAAACCTATGCGATCCTAATGGCAAATAACAGGTGGGAAGGGCCAAGTATTTGTGTCTGTCGAGGCAGCCAAGTTGTGCGTAAGGCCCTACTCAACCCTTTAACCACACCCTGGATAGTACAAGAATGCAAGTCTTCTCTGAAATGGATCGGCAGGTTCATCATGGAAAATGAGACCGCCAATGAACTTTCTAGACGACGGTCAGAGGAGATACTCTTAGGAGCCGCACCTGCATTGGGATTACCCGCGTCGGACTTCCATCGATGACTGGGCTTCTCAAGAGTACAACCGGAGGTGGCATGACTCGCCAAGATGTAGACAAACCAAGCGCATGCCTCCAAACATCTGTAAAAAATCCCCGCCATTCCTGTCATCTCTTAACAGAAATAATTGCAGACGACTTACCGGCGTACTAACAGGCCACTGCACCTTCGCTGAGCGCCACTACACCCTCGACTGAGCGATGAAACTCTCTGCGACGCCTCTCGAGTAGACGACGACACTGCAGAGCACTTCCTCCGCCACTGTCCCGCCTTTGCTAGGATCAGGTGGCACTTATTTGGTGCTGATGAAGTGAGAGCTGATGATGTAGGCTTCTCATCACAGTAGCGCTTGCTGGTATCCCTCCGGAAGACCAGGGAATTTTATTAAATGTTGGTGGTTGCCTGGTAGTACAACGGACCAGTTTTTGAGTCGGAGTGCTTCAGTGAAGCGTTCAAAAACCTCCGACAAAATGAATAAAAAAGCAAATCTGATAGTAAGACCCATCTTGACCTAAGAATTGGAGAAGAAATAAATCTCTATCGACCTATTTTGCAACAACAGTGCAATCTCATCAGTCCTAAGGCTCAGAGATTGAGGCTTTTGGAGGGAAAAACTATACGGTCACGCTGTGGTCTCAACTTTCCATTCAGTCCAGGAGGCAAAACCACACACTTCCTGGTGCGCCTTGGCCCCATTTTGGTGATCAGAATTATTGCCCAGGCATCAACACCGTCTGGCATCTAAGACAGTGCGGCAAACCAAATTGGTAACCGAAGAGTCCAGATAGAGGCCGATTATGCGAAGCACATGTCAATGGACGCACGGCCCTTCACTAGCTTATTCAGCAATCACACCGCCACTGAGAGTATCGTCGATTTTCAATTAAGAACCTTATGAGAGATGAAGGCAAGTCTTTGACTCAGTGGTTGATAAACAGAGGACGCCGGCCTCTAAGTGTAGATGAGCCTCAATCAACTTGGTGTACCACCTTGGTGACCTGGGCCACTTGTTACTTGAGGCCCAGGTCAACACCGACCACACAAAACAAGGCACGAAAATTAGCGAAAACTTCCCCTCTAGACCAAGTCAACGAATCGTATAAACTCTCTTCCACGTAGCACGCCTCTCAACGCATCCGTCACATTTTCGCGCACAAAAAACAGTCCCCCCTCGTCCTCTTGATCTAATTCAAGTGAACAAGAAGTAAGTACCCGTCCGCGATAATCTGGCGAATTTCATTTACGATCCCCCCCCCCCCCCCCCATCGCCATCGCGTTATGGAAATGTTCACTGAATAAGGACATCAACTGGCGCGCAATATCTTCGCAATTCCATTAACAGCGCATTGCATAAAAGAGAAAACTGATTAAGCCAAGTGCATGCGTAACATGATTTTCGTTTTTGTGGCTAATTAAAATTTTTATGGGCATTCATCACCGCAAGCCCGTTCGTTCGTTCAGCCTTACAAGTCATTATCTCCCGCAGCCGCTGCATGGTGGCAAGCTGCAAAAAAAAATAAAAAAAAAAAAAAAAAAACAGCGAAGAAGAATGCCTAAAAATCCATTATAATCATGCCATCAGTCGTCCGCTCTCAGCACGGGCGCCACGCCATTGTCAAGCGTAAAAATTGCCCGTAAACCCTTTCTCCGTTGCAGAGATTACTCATCCCATTCACGGAGCGAGGGAGAAAAGCATTACAAAGCAGCTCGGGGCCCCTCTATCATTCAAAGCATCTCCTTTCTAATTTTCCCATGGAGGCCGGGATATAAAAAGCCAGTCCCGCGCACAAGCACACACAGAGCATCAGTGTGCAGATGACAGGGGCTCGATGAATGCCATCGCATTGTTCTGTGGTCATAATTCACCTGAGTGTTATGACAGGCGAGTTCTCGTGTGCGTTTTATCGTCGCAACCCACCAGCCCCATCGGCTGAGTAACCAGAGCTGGGGTGTAATTAAGATTTTACTTAATAATAAATTCAGGGTGGCTCCCTCCGACTGACCCGGATTAACCTGATGCAGCTTACTCCCAGGAATCACCTTCGCCGTCTGTCACTTGGCCGGCTTTTCGGGGGGAGAGCGCCTATTATCCCGACCGAAGCCACTTTCCGCACGAGAGCATCAAACCATTAAGCCAGGTGGCAGGTATGCATTTATCTGGGAGCCCATATGCTGGTCCTGTCTGCTGGTTAGCCCGGAACGGCAAGTGCAGTGCAACGCTGCCGCCAAAGTCATTTACATGGAACGTGGATATATGCATGCCCAGATAGCCGACGACCCCGCTCGTACTCGTACTTGTACTCTCGTCCGCAGTCGCTCTCACATTAGATGCACCTTGCTGGCAAATTATGCATCTGGGTTAGGACGGAGTCGATGGTATCGCATCACCGCCACCCGTGCGGTTGGGGCTGGCGATAGGTTTCGTTAGCCGATTTGCCACATGGGTTCGTCTGTGGCTCGGGCCGCCTCGGCTCGGTTCTCTTACATGAGTCTCATTTTGTAATCAGCCTGAGATGATTACCATTAAGAACATCCTTGACGTTGGCCTGTCGTGGTTGGTTCGTATCTCTGTGTCGACTCGTACGAGCTTGCTGCTTGGTGTGCATTCAGTGAAACGACACCGGCACCAGGCAGCAGCAGCGACGGCGGTGGTGATGGTGGTCTTAGAAAGCCCAGCGAACAGACTGTAGCATGCCATTGAATTAGATTTGAATAACCATGCGAGGAGGTAGTTTTAAGGGGCGGCAATGGATGCATTACAGGCACTGCCGCCCATCAAGTTATTTCATTATTTGCACATGCCGTGTCCTCGCATACGGGCTGGGGTTGATGTCGCCCCCTCTCTCTCACTCTTGGGGTGTCCTGGCACCATCCCATCTACGCCATCCCACCACCCCCATATAGCCCATTGTGCGGAGGAATGAATACTGTCATCATCATTACCATCAACAGCCTTATTAGTGATTGTGTAGCATATGCTTTGGGTAATAGAAACAATGGCTCTAGGAGATACACGCTACATGCGCAGGCACAAAATACTACCTACCCACTAGATACGCGTTCCCCTTGTTCCATGTTTTCGCCCACTTTGAGCTCATCAGCACAACAAAGGCGTCGAGTCTTGTGCTGGCAAAGGAAGCTTCCCCGGGCACGGGCCCGGGCCCGCACGCCTGCTGCTGATAGGCAAATGAATCTCCTTCGCAGCATGCTTTCAAAATAATTCAATTCACATCAAGTATGTGGGTCTTGTGCATATTTAGACTCCGTTTTTCGAAGGATATTGGAACGGGATGTAACATAAATTGTGGTTATGGCCTTCAGGGTTAGAGGTACTGCGGATATTCGGGAGTCGGCTGAATAATGATCCAATTCAAGGACTCCCTGCCGCTGGCGTTTGTATCAGCCGTTTCATGGACTCAAAGCGACGACGTACCTGTGGGCGGGGATAGGTTATGGTATTTTCTGAATTTAATTGAAGCATCATTAAGCGCTTCACACAATTGTGAGCAGCGACTTCAATTAAAATCGTGTGCTGTTCCGAGAAGCGCAGAGTTATGGAGAAAATAAATAAATACACAATTCGCATCAATGTGTTGCACTCGCCTAGCATGCCATTTATAATCCACTTCAGATGCGTGCTCATTAAATGTAAAATTATCAAGTGCGTCATGCAGCAGGGACGAGCATGTGGGACAGTTCTCCGAGCACGGAATCGGAGGACTCCAAGTTCGCATTCCAAGTGCGGATTGGTGTTCGAACGTGAAGCTGAGGTTGATTCTCTGTGCTAGCTGCTAGCCCCATTTAGACGTTTGCCATGAATCATTGAATCAGTGAATGCTTTCGGAGATAACCGGATGTGTGTGCGGCGCTCGATAACATGGGTTTGTAGGTCGAGTACTTCTTCATTATTGACAGCTACAGTGTTTGTGGTAAACGATATAATGTCGAGTGACGGGTTTAGCCTCACATAACTTACTATTTTAGATGCTGTAAAAAATATCACATAAACTTCAACTCAATTTTTACTCTAATTCTAGTCAATACAAACGCGAATTGCGTAGAGTGTGACAGTCGAAAATATCTTATGAGTTCACGGAACTCAAATTACGGATGTACTCGCTGGCTTATTTCATGTATTTACAATAGTTTCCACTCGTTATTCCCATCACTTTCAGACGATGATCGAGAGAAGACTGTTCGAAGACCACAACTCAGTCTAGACTGTCCGGAGGTAGACCACTACTGCCTGCCAGTCCAGATTCTGCCAGAAGTGTGACGACAAACAGAACACTGAACACACTGTTACACCGCCAACAGCAGCAGCATAATCATCAAATTGTCATTTCTGCCTGCGGTTGTGCCCTGTTGGACTCTGGATCCCAAATGCAATTCATAACATCGAACTTCAACGAGCTTGGACTTAACAGGCGCAGAATGGGGATCCCTATTTCCGGTATAAGAGACATTTTGACCATTGAGTTTCATATGCAGCTCGTATCAGGGAATACCAGCCTCTTTACGAACTCCATGCGTCATCTTTGGAGCTTCCACCAAACGTGTAGCTTACTTATCATATTTATTCCAAGGCACAACATGTTGATGTTCAGCTGAGAGCAGAATTATTTTCGGACTTTCTCATGCCAGTAGAAGCATGAGAGCTCCCAATGTTGCGCAAACTGAGCGACATAAAGAAGCAGTGCCACATGGCAACAAAGCCTTCATGTTTAGACAATTTCGTTCGAAAATTCTGGAAACGGGAAAAGCATAATGCTCCGACAAAACTGTGAGCAAAGGAGAACACGATTAAGAACACACACTATTAAAATAACACGATGTGAGCGCTGACATCACACGACGCTAGATCAAGCGAGTAATGCGATCCAATGTCCTGGCAGATACCAGCCTGACTTTACATTAAGTAAATCATGCGAAAAAGAATGAATGAGCAGGCTGCGCGTCTTCGAACAAACCGTGCGAGCAGAAAAGTCTAGCGTGACATCAGCGAATACAGAATCTCTCTTGTCGGAGCAAACAAAGCCCATGTGTAAAAGTACCACACAAAAGAAGCAATGCCTTATTTCTACTCGTTGAACAAAAGTATGTACTGCCAGCCGCAGTACAAAGTTTTGCTTTGAACGCACATGGTAACAGCAAAAGTTCGGTGGCGCCATGTAATGGCTGAGCACAAGAAACTCAAGCCACCGCACATCCATCTGCTGATAGGTTCTATCATTCATTTCAATCCATCCACCACTTCCATCAGCACAAACGGAGGGCTTCCCTTGAATCATTGCCCGTCCGGAAGTCATCACCCACCGCAGAGGCATGCAAACAAAACAAATGAAAGAAAAGCTTAACAATTGAATCGTTTGCCTTTTAACTGCGAACACAATGGGTTTCAATCTCCGACCAAATGGCAATTTACTTACAACGACCATTGGCAGGGGAATCGGCAAGCGAAGACGGGACACACACATCCTGAAAAGTATAATGGCGAAAAATGTAATCCCCATCTATGAATGACTCGTACCTATTCTGATGTGGCGCGGCGGCAGCAGAAGCAGAGGCGACGTTCGTACCCTGGTCCCTTCGTCCACCGGCACCGGCATCGCACAGCGGAGTGATGAACGAATGCGATGCTGTGCTGTGTGCAGCAGAAACATGAGATTTTTGGGGTATGGCCAAGATTCACTTTGCATCGCACAAAGAATGGATGGAAATGGGATAAAATGGCAAACAATTTAAAAAGGACACACACAGGACCCGGCCTGGTTCCCGTGCACATGCACATCCATATTCATTCGCATTGTACGAGTTAAAAGTTAAGAGACAACGCTGCCCGTAAAGAAAAGGCCAAACGAGTGGCTACCAGCCCCCCAGCCACCCTCAAACTGTGGACCGACAAAAACAAAAAAAAAAAAACAACACAAAAATGAGTGGACCTCGGCAGGACGTCGGGGGAACAAGCATGTGCACTTTGTGGAATTGAAAATTTGCAAAGGGTTATGCAAGGCCCCCGCCACTGCAGAACGTTGAAACTCATCAAATAACCCGCACGCCCGTCCGTGCCGCCCTCTGCACAACTGCACGCTTTATCCTATTGTAAAAATTGTCCCTTTCACAGGGAATATGGAAATTAATTTTGTACACAGCGGCGCCCTCAACCTGGGCTCTCGGTGGGATGTGTGGTGGATTTGGGAGCTTTTCAAAGGAAATCGTGACGGAGATGTGAATGACGGTGTTGGCCAAGCAGAACGCGGCACCTCTGCGCCCATCCCCACAAGGATACAGTTAATTAAATGAATCCGTCGGCGCTACGTAATGACATTGTTATAGTCAATTAAGTTTTTATTCCGCCGCTGTATTTGCTTTTGCAGCGATGATGCGACCAAAAATTAAGAGGATTGCACCACACGTGTGATAGGATTACGTCCAAATCGGCTTACATCGGACATGGGAGGTGAGAGCACAGGGTGATGTCATAAAATTAAGTTTGAAACACGCATAGAGTGCGGGCGCACAATCACTGGCTGTGGACCAACGAACAGATGGCCTCTTTGGCTGCAACGAAGCAGGTGGCCGTATGGACTGTGACAGGTGCGATACCTTGTCGCCATCCAAACAGGAGGGAAGTGTTTAAAATTCAACATTACAACTCGAAGATAAGTCACTTCATTGAGCGTAGACCACGACGTGTGTGTCCTTTTGTCCATTTGTCCTTTCTCCGGCCACCTCTGTCTGTTTTCACTTTAGTTCTGCTGATGTTCGAGTTGAGTGCGTGAAGCTGTGGCCAAGCAGATTATTTGCGAATAAAATAATCAAACTTTGAAATATCACAGTAGTTACGCTGATGCTTATGCATAATCGGCTTTCCGAGTCCCTTATTGGCATCAGCGAATTCTAGCGTCAGGGTACGTAATTAAATGATACTCGACCGAATAGACAACATCCAGCCCACGATACAGGACGTGGAAGCCGACATTCCACGCGTAATTGGGCAAATGCCGATCGTAACGCTGGATGCGGTGATTCAAAATTGGACCTCATGTGGCGTAGTTGCGGGCACCATTTACACGAAATTATATTCAATGTTCAATGTTTTTTGTAAAAAATTCTACTTAGACGTTTAAGTTTAATTGTGGAAGAGAGATAGCTTATTCCAAATCACCAATTTGGTTTTAAAAGTAAACACTCAACTATTGGCCAAGTACATTGTTTAACTGATGGAAAGGGTGGTTACATTTTAAGGGCCGATGTTGATTTTGAATGAAACACAAATTATTTAGGAAATTATTGTCATTTCTTTTTATTATGATAATACTGGTATGGTTCAATTACGTATGGACAAAAAATATCGGCCAAATGGCCGCCGCGACCTCTGCGGCACACCTCCATCCGATGGTCAAAATTTTCGATGACGCTGAAGCATAATTGAGGTTCTATGCCGTTAATGTGCCGAATTAGCCCATTCTTTAGCTCTTGAATTGTTGCTGGCTTATCGACGTACACCTTTTCTTTCAAATAACCCCAAAAAATCTAGCGGTGTCAAATCACATGATCTTGGCGGCCAATTGACATCGCCACCACGTGAGATAACACGGCCATTGAATTTGTCGCGCAAAAGAGCTATTGTTTCGTTAGCTGTGTGGCAAGTGGCACCGTCCTGTTGAAACCACATATCGTCCACATTCATATCTTCCAGTTCGGGCCATAAAAAGTTCGTTATCATTTCACGATAGCGAACACCATTCACAGTAACTGCCTCACCGGCCTCATTTTGGAAAAAATACGGCCCGATGACGCCGCCAGCCGCACCAAACACTCACTCTTTGACTTTTTTCCGACAATCACTCTTGGATTATCATTCGCCCAAATGCAGCAATTCTGCTTGACGAATCCACTGAAGTGAAAATGTGCCTCATCGCTGAAGATGATTTTCTTCGAAAATTTATCATCCACTGTTGCCATTTCTTGCCACCATTCTGACCATTGACGACGCTTGAAATGGTCAAGAGGCTTTAGTTCTTGAGTCAATTGCACCTTGTAAGCGTGTAAATGCAAGTCTTTATGCATAATGTTCATCAACGACGAGCGTGAGAGGTGCAATTGTTGGGCACGACGACGAGTTGAGGTGAACGGCTCTTCAGCCACACTATCGCGAACAGCAGCAATATTTTCTGCAGTACGAGCTGTACGAGCATGCACTGGTGTTTTCACCTCTCCTACAGACCCGGTTTGCTCAAATTTTTGCACGATTTTTCCGATTGCTCGCACATTCGGACGATTAAATTGACCGAAAAAAGGACGAAGTGCACGATATGCATTTTGATTTGAACGCCCATTTTCATAATAAGCCTCAATAACTTTAACGCGTTGCTCGATTGTGTATCATATCAACCATGGTTCAAATTGAGTTAGTCTGAAATTGAGAAATGTCAAATGAAATGCAGAAAAAAACTTGACGTTTAGGTGTGGTTCACATTCAACATCGGTCCTTAAAATTTAACCACCCTTTAGTAGAAAAGACATTTGAACAAAAGCTCGTTTGTTCAGCCGGATTTCTGGATGTTTCCCAAGCCTTTGACAAAGTTTGACACGAAGAAGGCCTGAAATTAAGCTTTACCGATCCCTACCGGGGAAACTTTTTAGTATTCTAGCGAACTATCTCTCTGATAGACTCTTCTGAGTAAAACACGGAAATGAATATTCTGCCTTAAAAAATGTAAATGCTGGTGTACCGCAAGGGAGTGTGCTATACATGCTGTAAACTAGAAGAACACACGGTTCTGGGCACATTTGCTGACGACACCGCCATTTTGGTAACAGCCAAAACGGTAGAAGAGTCCACATCAAGATTACAACTCGCACTGGATCAGATACACGAATGGATGAGCTTCTGGCGAATTGCGCGCTGGAGTTCCGTCTGGGAGGATGTGCGGATAACTAAGTCAAAGACCCGATGTGAAACATTTCTCGCCTAGGCTGCGCTGCAACACCCAGTCCATGTATATAATGAAAAGTAGAGGTGACAAGACGCATCCTTGACAAGGCCAGACTTCTTCCGACTTATCTTTAGACAACATTCCAGGCCACGCCACTGCTGGCCATAGTCATCTGAAGTGTCATGAAATGAAAATGGGAGTAACCAACGATGGAAAAAGAGGATATTCCTCACTACCTCTGTCAGTACCCCAGCCTCTGTCAGTTGAAGCACAGAATAATGGGAGAATAGTCCTTGGAGGACCTGCAAGAGCAAACCAATGAACCTAATTCTTCAATCGGAGAATTTTTTTTTTGAAAGCCATGACCAACGTCCACGCTTTTATTTAGTCTATTACTAGATATTTATAACGCAGCTTGTGTATTTTCGATAACAATACCAAATAATATGGGTGGCGCTACAGTCTGTAGATGGCCAGGGCCTAGTTTCTCAGCAACCACTAGTGTTGCACGTGCTATTGTTCTACCACGAGTGAAAGGGGCCTACAGTTTTATGCCGACTCCGAACGGCCAAGTTTGAGAAGCTTTTTCTTGACAGTCATACTCTTGAGTATGAGAATGAGGTGACTCGACGGAGGTGAGGCCGTGAAAAGGATTTCTTGTCGTACCAGGAATAGAACCCAGACAGGTGGGTCCAAGTGCGTAGGAGCCGACGTACAAACCTACAACGCCACGGGCCGCCATGCTATTTTCGATACAACCAATAAATTAATCTTCTAAGTAAAGGCCACAACGTACTTCAAAATTGTGTGCAAAAATGCAAATCAAGTACCTGTGCTCTCTGTGTGGCGATATAGTCCGATGTGGACGTGGACGGTCTCAACTAATGCACTTCACCAGTTAGGACTGAGCTCCTTCTCAGAAATTGCTTATGAGGCCTACATGCCCCAGCCATCTTAGACGTTGGTTCCGTAGACGCCTGGCTTGGCTCATGTCGTTGTACAGTTCGTGGTAGAATCTTCTCCTCTAAATGACATCAACGAAGAAAGGACCAACACAGATCATTTCTCTCGAGGAGACCAAAGCCCTTTTCATCCCCTTTTGAGATTGTCCATGTCTCTGCTGCCTACAGCAGGACAAGGATGATCAATGTCTTATGTAAAGTCAACTTGATCCTTCGTGAGATCCAATTGCCTCTTACTCAAAATGAAAGAAAAAAACACAACTGAATCCTTTTTATTTCATTTTTAACGTTTCAAGTTTAAGAGAGACATTTTATGTTTAATTTAGTAGGCGTGACGAGCAGGGATGTTCATCGGTTGACAAGAGTTATTCTGAGTTTCGAATTTCACGCTGCTTACTGTGGACCCGAAGTCCACTTAGTCTCTTGTTACCTCGAGTTATAGCTGCCAATTGCAACGCTCTTTCCTAGACGTCATGTCGATTGTATATATGTCCGTCCTTGAGACCAATCTTAGCCGGTTCCGCAAAAGTCTCATTGACGGCTCGCTGTGTTCTGTCAATCACAACGGTTTCATCCACGTCTGCTGTTCAGTTGAACAGACTTCTGGAAGATCGTGCCTCTAGTGCTGGCGTGTGAGTCTTGTGACGCTGCCAAATTCTGATCCGTACCTATTCTGATATCTTGGAGAATACTATACAAATTGAAATGTAAACAAAATGGTACTTTGGCGCCTTCAACATTACCACGATATGAAGTATTCGCCGGAATTAAGTTGAAGCAGTGTTGTTCTTGGCTCATCGGTTCCGTTTTTTCGGGGACCCTACGGCATCTCTAATACTTAAGACTTAGCTTTGGTCAAATTCTTATTCAAAAAGCCAAGAAAGCTTCTAAATCTCGGGTACTACACTCCTTCTTCGACTTAGGAAGAGGCTACAGTCCACCAATTGGCTGGAACCATTCCTGTTTCCCATATTTTCGAGCTGTCGTCCCGTTCAATTCCGACTCCTGACTCACAATTATTCGTCGCCAACTTGAAAAGCGATGGTGATGGTGTCAAGTGCGTAAATAAACCACTTCCGGTCACCAAAGGAAATGCACAAGAAAATCATGCAATTCGGGGAACTGCTCGAGTCCACGATGAAGGAGGACCACCAAACTCCACTCCGCAACAGCAAAACCAGTGACAAACTTTTTCACCATTCCAGGAAAATTCCCTCAACTTACGACGACACAGTTGACAATTTCATTTTGCCTCGATGACTCAGACTCGGCCCCGGACTCGGATGAAGTTTGAAACACAAGTGGCCCCTAACCCGTGTCATATCTTGATATCGCCTGCATGTGTAAACAGGTGACTCCGCCTCCAACTATGATCAAGGATGCACTTCATTCGGGATGACAATTACTTTTTGGGGAAAAGTTTCCGGTTAAACTTCTCTATAGCCATGCCCGCTGGCGTGAGTAGTTTCCATCTCTTCCACCCATTTTTTTCCTTTTCTCACACTCGACTATCTAGACCTGCACACAATTGCATCCGTAAGATAATCTTTTCCTTGTGATTTGTGGAAATAGTTTTCCCCTTTCGGCATTTCAACAATAATAATGCAAATTATCCCCCTTAGCCTGTGCACGGCAGAGAGGAGGATGTGCCTTCGGCTCTGGTGCTCGTTCGTTGTCATGCGGTAACGTGAACGTGAACGTGGTAACACTCTTCCGGCGTACAATGGACAAACTTTAGAAGGACTTTTTTTGAGTTACCGCTCGTTTTTTTTGCCAAAGTCCTGGTCACAGTCTTAGTGTGCGCCTTCGAGTTGCTTAAGTGCCGGACATAAATTTAAGTCACAATTTCATTTCGGTCCCTCGAGAGTTATTGCCTTCATTACTCTTGGATGCGTTGTCCTATCAGGAAGTTTCCAAGTCTCTCACCGAGTTCCGGATGCGTACGGTGATGGCTGGCCAAGCCCCGAGGGAGGGTCTGCACAGATGGGATGGCTGGCCGCTCATACAGTGAACCTAACGACGACAATGAACAAAAAAGCTCTCCACTGATAGAATCAATTAAGAGCAGTGGTTTAGAAGGGAGTCGCACAGTTGACAGGAACGGCTTATGGATGATAATTTGAAAACATTTATAAGGGATATGGCCTCGGTTGGTTTTTCATGCAGTTGCTCCGGGCTGTTACACACTTGGCGCTGGGTATGGGCCGGCCCACCCAACGGAAATGACTTTTGAACTGGGAGCTAATGGGTGAAGCGAATGGCTAATGCCAGCGACCAGAAGTCATTTGTTAACTTCATTGGTTCTCGTTCGATGTGTAGCTGTGTGACTGGATGGCTGTTGAGTGCTTTTGATGGAGACATTTTCTGCGCTGGTTTGGGATCCTGGCACTTTTGAAGAGTTGCTATCAATAAATTTCAAGAGCTATGAAAGTGGTTGATGGGATTTCTTGACTCGAATATTATATTCAATCATCGAGTGAGTGTAGCGAAGGTCATCATTGCACACAGACGGCTGCTCAAGTCAGAACGGATCAACTCTAAATGATCCGAATGGAAATACAATGGATAGGTGGGTCTGAACGTAGTCCACCAGCTACTTCAACAAAAAGCAAATATCACAAAATTGTACACGCCTAAAGAAAAGGACATATTGTTCGGTCAAGCAGAAATGCCCAACGCCCAAATTGACAATTTAGAAACAGACGTGAAAAGCTACATAAGTGCGAGTAGATAATTGTCAACGATATACTATGTAGGTGCAAATGGTATAGTAAAGTGAGTGATTTTTTAAATGTCTAAGTTGTGTTCTATATTGTTTGAGGAATTCAATTTCTGCTCCAGAAGGCCTTCGTTGACAAGGCAATGTCGTAAATAAATGCTTACAAGTGGTGACAGTGCTGAATGTAAACACCAACTGGCGGACAGACAGCAAGTTAAAGAAATCAAAGAATTAGCGACCACCTTGATACTGTTTCAGACAATTTTGAGAAATGATTGGGCCAGGAAAAAAAGGAGCAACAACTCTTCTTAAGTTGGCCTTTTGCTCTTCATGGATTTAGCAATATGGGCATAAACCAACACTTAAGCAGTTGGTCAAGTAAATGCCGCAACCAATTCTGGAATAGTCAGGAGGGACTTACACACTTCAGAAGATACATGGGGGCCGATTTCCGGAGAACCAAGAAGACCCTACGTCTGGCCAAGCCTGACCTGAGGCACAGCAGCTCTGTAAATAACTGGAGAGCTGTGGTTAAGAGGGACAGAATACCAAGATAGCTCTAAAGTCCTAGATCAGGAAATTGGGCACAATAGATCGATCAATCGTGGTCAGTTCCCATTCTCTTCAATTCAGTTTAAGGTCATTATTGCAGTTTTCGTTAGAAGTAGGCCAACGTAAGCGGTAGATGTGATGATAGAGGACGGAGGACAAAACTAGTTCTCTGATGATAATGCGGTCAGCTTTGAAAGGAATGGAATAATAGAGTGAGACAATCAACTTGGTCAAAGACTCGACAAGCAACTTGAGTGTCTGTACTAGACCAACGGCCTTCACCGGCCAGTTTTGTTTCCCAACGTGCCAGGCATCATATTTTCGACTCGACTGCTTATCGGGGACGTTTTGCCGTTTTAATGCCGGGAATGCTTAAGGAATGTAGGAAAACTTATCATCCAGCGCGCATGTGAGAAAAGTCTCCACGGCTTTGTATTGCTGCAAGAAGGACGTTTTTCTACCAGCATCCCTTCAACTCTTGCTGGAAGCTTAAGCACCAGTCGCTTGTAGGTCCTGTGCGAATCTTAACAGACGGGTGTTAACGGCCAAAAGTGATCGAAAAATGATGCAAAATCCTCATAGACCACTGCTCCAGTACCTCCTACCCTCCTGCATTCAATAATCGACCACATTTCAGTCATGCCACAACGAGTGCATCGATGCTACCAATCAACCTCGTAGCAAACCTTCAGCAGCTTTTCATTCAAAATGGTTCGAAAATTAAAGCCACCATGCTCTGATTAGTCGTCTTCACAGTTCCATTGGCCAGATCTGCGCGGCAGGTGCATTGTCTGATTTACCCCTCCCCCTGCTTTTCAGTTGAACATTAGCGCCGAAACAATGCGATTCAATGCTGTTTCTGTGTTTAGACTCTGGTCCGGTCGCGGGAATCTGGTTTTTTGTTTTGTCCTGCCCTCGTGCACAGCTTCGGTTCACACACAAGGACAGGCTCTGAAAATGCCAGACCAGATGCTTATCGGACCTGCAGATTGAATGGCGCAATCCCATTGGCGAACTTAAATTTAAATATTCGCCACCGATGGAGCGCACTCCCCCGCCGAACCTCACGGAAAAAGCAATTTCCTCGCGGAAAAAGGACGCGCCTGGTGTTCCGACTAGTAGCACCCTCAATGGTTGACGTCATTCCTTTTTTTTTGTTTCCCTAAACGTTGGCCGTGTCGGCTGGGAAAGGGATTTGTCACGCTCTCCGTTCGATAATGACGAAATCATTTCGGAATGCAAATTTTATAAGACAAGAACATTTAAGGAGTCCGTCCATTTGCATTGTTTAGCATTCGAATGCGGGGCTTTGCCGGCTCGCCCGGGTGGACGACGAGGCGGCCGATGGAAAAAGTACGCGTGAGTAAGCTCGGACCGCAATTACTTTAATTTTTGAATTATGCAAGGCTCATGTAGCGCTGAGATTGGGTTTTGGGGCAAGCGACCGTATGATTGTGACGCGTTAGAACTTGTGCCATTTGTGTGTGTTTTGCTTCACACCTTGTCTGTGCCTCTGGGGAATCCCGTCTGCAGACTGTGCCTTGATTTAGGGGTGGAAGAAAAAGGGCAAGATAACACATCCGGCAGGTCTCCCTTACTCATAGGAAATATTTGTTTGCGATCATCTATGTGGTTGGTGGATGGGATAATGTCGATAATGGATTCAACGAAACGTTCTGTGTGCGATCTTTGGTCCCATTTGCATTGGTGGCTGTTGGAAGATACGAACCACAGTCATATGAGCCTGGTCAGACGTCTACCACTCTAGCGTTACCAAACCACGTATTGCACATGGATAAATTCCTGCCGAAGCGATTTTCCTCAATCCACGGAGCAAGCCAATGTACGAGACGCGCTTTTAAGGTGGCACGCACAAGCTCTTTTGCCTCAACCATAGGCTGTGCGTAGTTGGAAGCAGTTGGCAGCAGATAACCTTATCTGAAGAGGCCTACGTGTATTACTATACCCTGGAGTGCATATGACGACATCGACATTTTCGCCCAAAAAAATCGACTAGCTTCTCTTCCAACTGCCACAGCGGCTCAACTAGGCCTACCTACGACTTCTGTACACCTGCGGTTATGTGCTGCTACGTGTATTAATCGAATCTGATACTCTGGAGGGGTATCTTCTTTGTTTGGCAGTCCGGGGTGGACCTGGGCCTCAACCAACAAGCTTCTCCAGTCAACACGATCTTTCGCCAGCTGCCTCCAGTTGTGCACACCAAGTTGGTTGAGGTCCTTCTCTACTTCCTCTGTTGCGTTGTCCCAATGGCTGGGAACCGAAGACTCTTCTCGATTCGTTGGACCCAATTTTCGATGACTCGGCCACACAATTCGGCAGAAATGGCCGCTATTTCGCATTCAATGTTAGCTCTGAGCACTTCCAACGTTCTCGGCTTGTTGGGATACACCAACAACTTAACGTAGCCCCAAAGAAAATAGTCAAGCGGCGTTAAATCGCACGATCGACTGGCACTTTCCTTCAGATAACACACTCACCATACTTACTCTTCAATAAATCGATTGTAACGTGTGCTGTGTGACTTTCGGCACCACACTTTTGGAACCACATGTCGTCCAAGTCCATATCTTCCAATTCGGACGAAAAATAATCGGTAATCATGGCGCGATAGCTCTAACCATTCACAATAACGTAACGAATCGTCGACGAACAAATATGACCCAATATCGGCGGCATGCAAACCGCAACAAAGAGTTATTTTTTGTGGATGAAGTGGTGATCCATGAAGCATATGTGGATTTTCAGCCGACCAATAACGCAGATTTTGCTTATTGACGAACTCATTGAACCAAAAATGAGTAAAAGTGAAAATTGGAATTGACGCCCTTAAAGTTGCGATCACCGACTACGAATTTCGGTAGAATTTTTTTATAATTTATAGGCGTTGCTCGTTCGTGTACTTTACCATGAAGAAAATTTTGAGTTTACTGAATAAATTGACAGTGACAGTTTGATGATTAGTGAATGAGTGCGTTCACAAATTAAGTTCAAAGTCGTCAAGTCCCTATTGGAAAACCGATTGTTGCTTTTTTATCCATTATACAATTTGGTACCTTGGTCGCCTTCTGTATTCGATAGCAGTGATAAAAGTTTTAATTTCATAATCACATGGTAGGTCTGTAAATCAGAACGTTGGATCGTAAAAGAGCGATATTTTATGTGAGTTTGTGGACAGATTTAATCGCAGTTTAAAATCTCTGTGATCAGAAAATCGCAATCACAGTTATACCTGTGAATATAAAATCGCAAACTAGCCCAACTCGAAAGGTTAGATGGATTTTTGTTGGGTTCTAGAGGTCTTGGGTGAAATATTCGCCCAGTTTTGTATGTCTCATCTGGCATAGACTGGGAGACTGACGGAGGTAGTGAGGAGTGTCCTCTTTTCCCTATTCATAGCCGCATGTTCTGCATATGAAGTCGGTGGCTGGTGATGATCATGGCCAGTTAGTGCTCCAACTACCGTCATTTGCAAGCTTGCAGGAGTTTGTCGACTTTTGCACTGTTCGACTCGGGCCAGAGCATTCCAGTTCCACCTTTTATTTGCTGACTCAAAGATCGCGTCATCCACCTTTTCTTGACATCCGAAAGAGGTGGCTTGATTCATGTGATTGCCTTGGATGAGTCGGTTCCCTTTCTTGGCAAGTTCATCCGCTGCCTCGTCGCCGGCTATGTCCATACATACGACCCGAGACCCAGCACAGAGTAATTGAGTGCTGCGCTATAAGAGCCTTCGCGGCTGGAAACGGTGAATAGAAATCAAGGAACGGGGGAGTTTTGATTGTAGTCAATCCAGTGTACTTGCATGACTGGTAGAGCAGTACTCGCTTGACATCTCAAGGATGTCCGCCTCCGCATCAACTCAAAACCCCCATCGATGAGCACAACAATGATTTATGACTGATTTCGGTTTCATTTGTGCCTCACGAGGAGTCCGCTTCTTTCAGCTTCAAGTCGTTGATGTCACACTGCCTGAAGATGCACAGATCTCCACCGAATCAGTGTTACACAATCGTGTTGCGGCCGCACACTTTGTTCGTACATCTCCAACAAAGGCCAGCAAATAGCACGAGACGTCGTCAGCAGTGCTTCCGTTCTGCCGCAACCAAACTTCAGTTCAGTTGAAGAAAAGTTCACAAAAGCTACACTCCCCACAAAGCAGCAACCCACTTGCAATTTAATGCTCGTTAAACATCACTACTATCCACTAAATGTAATTTATCATCAACAGCACGCCTCCCGCCGCACCGCCATCCGACACTTTTCCATTTTTCACTTAAGCAGAGCACAAACTTTGAGTAACCCCTCCCGCCTGCCCCGTAACCATGGGATACAAGTGCACCACTCGTCCAACAAACAACAGTCATTTTTAATTCACTCTTTCGCTTTATCTTTCGTAGATACCTAATGCACTCGTCGCTGTTTTAAAGTTGAATCCGTTGAAGGGCAATTCAAAATGTAAAGGACAACTGCAGCAGCAGCGGCGGCGGCGGCGGCGGAGAGCAGTGAAAAGAGCGCTGCGATGCAACTTGGTCAGGAGATGAATTCACATTCTTCAAGTGTTGTGTACTCACATCTGACTGCAATTGCATGGATGACACGAATTTCAAATGACTGTGCAATTGGGATTTGTCTTTTGTCGAGACCATAGATTAGGTGAGTTTTTAACAGGGTTTTTGCGGGGCTTCTGTGGATGAAAGCGACTTTCATTCGTTACTGATGGGGAGGCTTAGATGGAGCTGGGAGTTGATCTGGTCCTGGATATGAACCACAATTAGACGGTCTACGACTTGAAGGGCGGGCAGTGGGGTCTGAAACACGATTGAGGAAACCTGATTCGGCGGAGATCTGTGCATCTTCAGGCAGTGTGACATCAACGACTTGAAGCTGAAAGAAGAGTACTCTTAAGAAGTGCTTATGCCAGAGACTCAACTGCATGCAGGTTCGAATGAGGATCTAGACGTGTTCTTTATGGAAGAGATCGACTGGTGTTAGAAGAAAGAATTTGCGTCTGCGTCCAAAATAAAGATTCCCATAGTTACTCTCAATTTCACATGACAATCCTCGGTTAAGTTGCAAAGTCGAATGATAAGAAGTTCGAAGGCGAAGAGGTAACGCCTCAGATAGACCATAGCTCGTCCGATGCGATGTACAGCAGTTGCGGCATAGGTGAGTAGATACAAAGCTTACTTACTTACTTACTTACTTAAGGTCGCGCTACAGTCCGAGGTTGACCTGGGCCTCAACCAACAAGCGTCTCCAGCCAGCTCGATATTTAGCTAGCTGTTTCCAGTTTCGCACCTGAGTCGCGGCCTTCCTCTACTGCGCCGTCCCTCGGGGGTGGATTCGAAGACTTTTCGGGCCGGAGCATTGGTTTCCATCCGCTGTACATGACCTAGCCATCTCAATCGTTAGATCTTCACTCTTCTGGCTAAGTCGATGTCGCTGAACAGCCCGTATAGTTCGTCATTATAACTCCTCCTCCACTCACCATCGATGCAGACGGGACCGAAAATCACACGAAGAATTTTCCTCTCGAAGTAGAGCAGCTTCATCCGCTTTTGACAAAGTCCATGCCTCCGCGCCATATAGCAGGACTGGGACGATTAAGGTCTTGTAAAGCGTTACCTTGGTTGTTCGAGAGAGGGCTTTGTTTACCAATTGCTTTCTTAGCCCAAAGAAGCAGCGATTGGCAAGAGTTATTCTTTGTTTGATTTCAGCGCTGGCATCATTGTCTGAATTGATAGAGGTGCCTAGGTAGAAAAAGTTTTTGACTACCTCAAAGTTATATCCGTCTGCTGTGACGTTCTGACCGAGACATCGGTGTTAGGTGTCCTTTCTCCTTGACAGCATATACTTGGTCTTACCCTCGTTTACGGCTAAACCCATCTTCGCGGCCTCCGTTGCAATACCCACAAAAGCGCCATGGACATCGCGCTGCGTTCTTCTGATAATGTCAATATCGTCGCCATATGCGAGTAGTTGGACGGACTTCTGAAAGATTGTTCCTCTGGTGTTGGCGTTCGAGTTTTGAACAATTCTTTCAAGAACGATGTTGAAAAAGTCGCATGACAGCGCGTCGCCTTGTCCGAATCCTTTTTTGGCATCAAATGTCTCGGTTAGGTCTTTACCGACCTTGATGGAGCAGCGTGCATTCTCCATCCGATGGAGCATTGCCCTGAGCTGAAACCAACCATCATGTTGTAGTGCACTCTGGGTAACGAGACGATCTGTTTCGTTCTGTGGACGTGGTTGAGTTGAGATTTACCGAAGAATTGTCCCTATTCCGTTTATTTCTAGTCAAACTAGGGCTTGTTCGCCAGCTCTGCAGCGCCCTAGCATTCCCAAATGTAGGGGTACCCACAGTGGGCAGGAGGGATTTAGAACAGTTGACTACTCTTTTAGCTGGAGTACTGTGTACCTGAATTTCCACATTGCATATATCTCACTCGTCAAACCGAACTGTCAGACGAGACCACTTGTGTTGTGGGTGCTCTCCTTCTACAGCTTTATGCCGACTCCGAACGACGCCGAAGTTTTCCTTGACCAGTGGTTCTGTTTATGAATTGTTTATGACTCGAGTGAGATGAAGTCGTGAACTGGGAACGCTTTTGTGTCCGAAATTGAACGCAACACCTTGATCGAAGGAGACGCACCCAAGTTTTTCAGCAATCTAGGAGAGTTTCAGTTTTTTCGAAGCAAAAGTGGGTTCTGGTGCAGGAACTTACACCGATCCGCGTGGTAGCAGGTTGGGCACGCAGCCACTTTTAAAACGGAAATTGTACTCTTCACCACAAGACACAAAGTCTCCCATTCCACTGCGCGGCACCACTCCACTATCAACAGGCAGTGCATCATTTCTAGGTCTCATCACCGACTAAGCTAAGGAGACCCAATATCCAGGCGAGGGTCAGGAAGCCTTCTTCCGCCCTATAATGCTGCAAGAAAGCCTTTGTACACAAATGGGGGGCATTTCTAAATGGATCATTAACTCTATTGCCAGACTGACACTAATGGACGGGGTATTAGTTTGGTAGACAAGGCTGTCAACTGGGCACTAGTAGAGCCTTGAGAAGCACTCCGTCTGATGCACTTCTCATACTCGTCCACCATCCCTCGTTGGACCTTTTCCGCAAACAAATCGCAGCCGGGACATGCCTACGACTCAAGACACTTCGATTGTGGTCCGAACTCTTCATCGATCACTCTGTCTGTCCACATTTTTCATCGAATACGAACCGATGAAAAAAACTGACAAACCAGACAAAAAATGATAGCAAAGGCGACAAAACTCCTTAGTTCTTAGCAAATACACCCGCCCAGTGGATAGGATGCCACTTTGAGACCGATTTTTTTTCGATCGCATTATTCAGAGCGTTGTCAGTCGAATATGAATATTCAAAGTGCGACTGTCAACTATCGTATTAGCCGATTCCAACCCACACTAAGCAGACCTGCACTCAGGACCCTCATCAGATGGATGCCCCGTAAAATAACTTTTGCAGAAGCTGCATGGATGAAGAGGAGGGAGGAAACTAAACATCACCTCTTCAGTTCGTGCAGTGCTCTGGCTAGTCGTAGGCACTCTCACCTAGGCGTCTACTTTTACAACAACCTCAGCGAACTGAATGATGTCAATATAAGCCAGCAACTTACTTTAATTATCAGGCCGGCTACCCATGAAGGGTCCGAGCCTGAGCAATTGCTGCCTTCCATCGTTGACGGTCCTGGACACGCTGATTCCAGTCATCAAGACCAAGCTGTCTTGTATCCGCGATTACTTGGTCTTTATACCGGAGATTCGGTCTTCCTCTCCTTCTCGAACCAGTCGGCTCGGATTCAAAGACCCTCTTTGCTGGAGCATTGTTGTCCATGCGCTCGATGTGGCCGAGCCAGTGCAGTCGATGGATTTTTGCCTTCCGGACTACATCCACATCCTGGCACAGCTCGTAGAGTCTTGTCTTCGCCTCCATTCGCCTTCCTCGCAAACGGGACCATATATCCGTCGTAGAACTTTTCTTTCGAAGGTACCAAGAATCAGCTCTGCAGTTTTGCTTAGTGTCCAGCTTTCGGCTCCATAGAGCAGGACTGGCAAAATAAGAAATTTGCAGAGCGTGATTTTGGTCCTTCGAGTCAGGAGTTTTGAGCCCAGTTGTTTTGACAAACCGAAGTAGCACCGGTTGCCAAGGGCGATTCTACTACGGATCTCCACTGTGATGTCGTTTGTGGAGTTGACGTTTGCCCCGAGGTAGACAAACTCCTTTACTACCTCGAAATTGTAGCTGTCTCGATCGTGAGGTTTTGTCCAAGGTGGTGTGCGACGAAAGTTTTTTACTCGACAGCATATATTTTGTTTTGTCCTCATTGACCTTGGGACCAGTTCGTTTCGCCTGTCCTTCAATCGCCTCCACTACGGCACGTTGACAACGCACGACGATGTCGATGTCGTCTGCGTACCCCAACAGTTGGACCGACTTGTAGAAGGTAGTGCCTTCCGTGTTTACAGCTGCCCTCCGCACTATCTTCTCCAGCACCAGATTGAAGAAGTCACACGACAGCGCATCTCCTTGCCGAAATCCAGTGCAAGTTTCAAACGGCTCGGAAGTCCTTGAGCCTATCTGCACGTTGCATCGCGTGTGTATTGGCGTGGTGCGACACAACCGGATCGGTTTGCCCGGGATCCCGAATTCGGCAATCGCATCGAATAGCTCCTTGCGATGATGATGCTTTCGTATGCGGCTTTGAAATCGATGAAAAGGTGGTGCGTATCGATTTGAATCTCACTGGTCTGCTCCACGATTTGTCTTAGTGTGAAGATTTGGTCTATAGTCGATTTTCCGGGCCGGAAGCTGCACTGGTACGTTCACACAGTACGCTGGACAGGATCTTGTAGACGACGTTGATCAGGGATATACCTCTATAGTTGTTGCAAGAGGCAAGATCGCCTTTTTTGTGGATGGGGCATATGGAGCTGATATTCCAGTCGTCGGGCATGGTTTCATCTTCCCAAATTTTACAGATGATCTGGTGCATGCTCCCCACCAGAACATCGCCACCGGCCTTGAAGAGTTTTGATGGTAGGCCATCGGAGCCAGCGGCTTTGTTGTTCTTCAGCCTCTTAATGGCTGTTCCGACTTTTTCGAAGCTAGGTGGGAGGACTACTTCATCGACTGAAGAGAAGCCAGCAACACCGCTTCGACACAATCGCCAACTGGTTCCAGACATAGGAGTAAGCCAATCGGCGCCGGTACCATAAGCTGCCAGCAACTCCTACCTTACATATCCTAGCCACTTGTTCCCAACCTAAGCTTCATGTACGCCGTAGCAGCTCTTCTCCTAGTTTCTACGTTCATTTCCCGACAGTAAGCGCACCCACAGCAATTTTATTCCTCACAAAGCAAACAACACCATTCTGGCGACATCTTCACTTGTGTTCCCCGATTACTTCACGGAGGGTGACCCAATCGTGCTATAGACCAACTTTCTCGCCAAAAAATTTCCACCACGACCAAACCAACGACCCTTCTGGATCCAAAAACGATTGCCCGTGTCCTGTCTTCTCAGATTCACCCGATCATTGGCCACTCAAAAGGTAGTTTCTGAGGAAAGGGCCAGTTCCAAACCACCACCGAATGTGATGTTCCCAGTCCTCTCCTTCATCAAACCAAAGCCAGAAGTCCTTTCGGAGAACTTCGCAAACCTGCCCAGAGTCTCTCTGGTTTTTGGGCAAACAAACTGACTGCCGACAGTAGTCTCGCCGCGCACGTACTTTCACAATTACATCAGCCATCACCTGCGGTCACGCGCTTCATACAAACTATTGGCCATATCGAGCACCTCTCTGCGGTGGTTGCCTGCACACGAGTCTCGGCTTCGTGGTGAATATTGAATTTTCAATCAAAAGCTACTTCCACTATCGTTAATTGTGCGTGATGGCGACCTAAATGAAGCCGATACTCGGGGAGTGAAACCAAAATTGAAATTGTGGTCCCCTCGCGATGTGAAATGTAAATTTGTGCGCTCCACCCCGCCGGTTGGAGGGTTTCGCCTAAATTTCTGCCCCCGAATAGCCCAACACGGGAAATTCGCGGCAACCTGGAGCGGAACTTGTGTGCGGTTTTGTGAAGCACTCATTGATGCACTGCGGCACACACAGCGGTGCAAACAAAAAAGAAAAAACTAAGCCCCCTCGCGTTGGATTATTTCCGATGAAATTTATGTATCCATCGCGACTGTAGCAGGTGGTCGTTGGACATGGGTGCAGGGTGAAGTTTGCAAAGCGCCCAAGAATGCAGCGCTCCGGTGCCAATGCGACTGTTGCTGTGGAATGGGGCCGATGGCATAAGTTGCAATTTGGACTTCTGGCGAAAGGTCAGGATTGGTCGTTGCAGGAGTATTCACTAATTACTCTCGGAAACATGCACATGAGAAGTCAGTAATGCCGAGTTGATGAGCGCCGGCGGGAGGGCGAAAGGGCGAATGGGCGAGCAGTTGCCTCGACCCTTAATGGACGTGTGGTGAAAGAACTCGTTAGCATTGAAGTTGTTCGACAGAGGGGCGCATTACGCGGGAGTTCATCGGGGCGCATTGGTGTTATGTGCGAAAGCTGCACCAACTACTTCATAATTTGATGAATAGGAGTAAGGGCTCTGCGAGACTGAGTTGCTAAATCCATCATCTCGTGGCCCTTAATTGCCATTCAGACATTCAGAGCCGCGCAATGGCGGTAAGTGTTCTGTTGAAAACTAGACCGCGAGTAATGTTAGCTTGTGCATTCGCAACGCGGCGATGGAAAATCAATAGCCGCTCTCGCAGCACTTAAAGGTGAAAAGGGAAGTGAGAACAAAAGCAAAAAAAAATCCTATTGGAATCGGATGGAGCTTAGATAGAAGTGTAGGGCCCATGCCGGCGCACTTAGCAAATACAAATGTCAAGTGCTATTGACTGCCGATAACTGAGATCAGATGGTGGTTAATTTGGTAGCCTTTAGAGCCAGTCAATTCCCATGCTGCCTCAAGCGCCGCACGTCGCGATGAAACCCGATCAGCAATTTTCTGTAACTAAGGATAGGTTGTGTACCAAAGTGCCAAAGACAGTCGCAGACATAGCGGTTGCAGACATCAAAGGAAAAAGGCGAAGATGGTGTTAAGAGCGAGTTTAATTCGACTAGCTGGACGCACGTTTGGAGATGTTTGTTCAGAATGGATGCTGCAAACTGCCAGGTAACGATAAACCTGGGCTATTTCAACAGCCGGAGGTTGATGTGCCACTCTGATGACAGCGTCAAGGCAGTACAACGCCGCTGCAGGAGTTCCACAAGGATCCATCTTCGGACCTCTCCTGTTCAACATAATGTTCGACGATGTTTTTTAACCAACGTGGACTGAAATTCATTGGACGACGGCGTCAATGCAGTACAACGCCGCTGCAGGAGTTCCACAAGGATCCATCTTCGGACCTCTCCTGTTCAACATAATGTTCGACTATGTTTTGTGATTAACGTGGACTGAAATTCATGGGTTTCGCTGACGATATTGCAATTATCACCGAAGCCAAGCACATGCAGGAAGTACTTGAAACTGTCGAACGAATAAAAAACTTGCCGGATCCCGCTGACCATAAAACTGAGCCTCGTCTCATAACGAGCGGCTAGAATGTGGAAAACTCTAATTTCCGATGACGATTGACAACAGCAAGCAGCTCTCTCTCGGATGCTGCCAAACGCCAGTGGCATGCTCTGCGAGATCAAGACTATCTGCGGCTTCAGAACTTTCAGCTTGCGTGCTAGCCTGTAGAAATCATTACAAACGATATGCAAAAGGAGTAACTTCGGCGATCCGAAAACCGTCAAGGGTTAGAGTTCATACAAGCCAAGGAGAGGGCTAGACAAAACGAGCTGTGGCAAGACCAGTGGACCAACGAAAGACAGATAGACCCACACGCTCATACCCATTGGACGTCATGCCAGATAGGGGTCTTCGTTGTGTGGACACGTCGGTTACCGCAAATACTTATTCAGACGCGTTCACGGTAACTCACCCTGCTGCCCGAAAGGTTCAAGTGCGAAAGTGGATGCGGAGCAAGTGATGTTCCATTGTAGAACCATTGCGGAGGACATGAACGACGTGGCAAGCCCAGGGAACATAGTCAGTGCATGCAGCGATCGGAGCAACACTGGATTAAGATCTGCTCATACGTAGTGGGTCTACAGGGCAAATTACGAAGGCCAGAATGATCAAGAGCACAAGAGACGACACAGTTACAGAAAATTGCTAACCACGAAGTCCCGCGAAGTAATGCCTAAGGGCTGTCCACCGGGGGAAGTGGTTGAAGCGGTCTGATTTCGAATATATTTAACCTCTTTCGAATCAAAAAAAAACCTTTCAATCTAAAAAAGAGATTGAGACTCACTTAGATCCAAATATCCATTGTATTTTGCCTCAACCGGCTAGGGCTATCACACCTGGAACCATTTAGATTTCTAAATGAATTTCCAAATTCTTCTGTCGTCCATATGGATAGGACATGACCAGTGAAGTGTGTATAACATGCGATAAAGTCCGAGCTGTACTTGAGCCTAACTGATACACAAAACCCTAATGGTGTGCACGCTGTGGCCTCTTACGACTGGAATGGACCTACAGATGCACACACGTCGACTCCGAGCGAAGTTTGGGAATTTTTTTCTAGACAGTTCTGCGCATAGACGGTGACTCGAAAGAGGTGGACCTGCTTAGAGCGAAGGCTTCCTTCCTCCTTGGCAACTCAAGGTACTTAATATACTCAGTCATTCAAATTCTTAGATCGATGGGCACGGTCTTGGAACGAAAACCTTATGCTGGGGATACTGTCATCAGTGATAAATGAAATTGCAAAGACAATGGCAAAGAGTGCGGGTACAAAACTAAACCTTGGGGAACACTGGTGCTTGTTCGGATATCAGACTGGAACTTCAACGATTTGAATTGAATTGAAGAGATCGAGGTGTGTCCCGAAAGACACTAGTACTGCTACCATAAAGATCTCTTGCACCTCCATCTGTTGATCTAGAATTTGAGTGCTGCCTTCAAACAATTGACAACATCTCTAGATCGGATTTCTTGAAAGTCTTTCCCTGTTACGGCTGTTTTGTCGATTGTTTTAAAGCTTTCTCGGGCAAGGCTTGGGAAATCTATTTGTATATGTTTCATGGTTTCCTAAGCCTGGCCAAGCGGATTTTTTTTTCTTTTGTCTGATTTATTTTTGGCGCTAGACTGGAGCACTCAGACTCAAAACTGAGTCCTTTGTACTACCAGCAGCAACCTGGGTAGGTGGGTAAGTGGTCTTTTAGCGAAATCACCAGCACACTTGTGATACCTATAGTCAGACTACTACCACTGATCGACAACTGCGTTAATTTGATCCCAACGGCAAATGGTGACTGGAGCAGATTTGAAAACCGGATAAAAGCGTTGCTTTCATAGGGATTCGTGCTAAACATGGCATTCTTAGGTCATTTTTTTTAAGTTCAAGAGCTTCTTTGGCTTGTTTGGGTGGCTTTGTTCCATTTCTTCAGTGCTTAATACTTACTTACTTATCAGGTCGGCGACTCATGGAGGGTCCGAGCCTGAGCAATTGCTGCCTTCCATCGTTGACGGTCCTGGGTATGCTGCTTCTAGTCCTCAAGACCAAGCTGTCTTGCATCCGCGATTACTTGGTTTTTATACCGGAGATTCGGTCTTCCTCTCCTTCTCGAACCAGTAGGTTCAGATTCAAAGACCCTCTTTGCTGGAGCATTGTTGTCCGTGCTTAATACCCTCCTGTTTGTTCCAGAATTGATTTCATTGTTTAATCATCCATTTGTGTAGACAGAGTTTTGTGTGCGGGAATATGATTTCTAATCCATACCAGAAGAGACACATCGATGCTCTAGACATGCGTCTTCGACAAAAGAACTTAATGCCAAACGTTGTCAGCTGGCTTAGAAATATCAGGCAAAACGATCTTACTTTCGGCTACATTTTGGTTTCACTTCTCGGTGATATATGCCACCAAGTCACCAGTTGGTGTGCCACCTACACTTCTGATCATTAGGAAGCTTCCGTGATTCACGACTTATCAGCGATTGCATGGGAGAGAGAAGAAAGGAACGTCAGTGCTATGGGTCGGTACGAAGCGGGTGTCGAAGATTCGCCCCTTTTTCAATTTTTGTTTTCCATCAACTCAGTAAGGGATCAGAAGAGTACGATGGATGAAAATTGTTTGCCAGGGAAGAAGAACAGTTTGACGTACTTATGGTGGAGGAATAGAACCGAAATCATCGTCCAGCTAAGATGGTCCTAGTACCGAAGAAGAAGACCGAATCTCCGGTGAAAAGACCAAGTCATCGTGGAAGCAGCACAGCTTGGTCTTGATGACTCGAAGCAATGTGACCGGGAATGCAGGCTCGGACTTAGTAAGATTGTAAGTCAGTAATTCACTTTCAATTTCAATTTATTTCATATGATTGGTATGCACATTAAGACAGTCTTTTTTAGTACTTAGGGATAATTCAATTCTTTTAATTTTAGACTTAAACTAAACTAGGGAGGGAGTGGACAAACAAAACAAAAAAAAAGAGAAAGGATAAAAGGATAAGGATAACATTTGTGTGTGGAAAAATATAGGTGAATTGCACTTTTAAACTTGGAATAATTTGATATAGCCCTTAAATGTGAAGGTAAGGAGTTCCATAGTCGCACAGTGTGAATGAAAAACCAGCGTGAAGAATTAAGAAAATTGCAGCGGTAGGGAATTAGATTGGTAGTTCGTGACGAGCGGGTAAACTTAAGTATGTTATAAAGGGTGATTTTTTAGCTATTATCTTTTTGGCAACACTGGTTTAAACAGTTGACGCACGTTTCGTGTTTTGTTTCACTGTCAAACATCTTCAGTTTGGTCTATAATTTAACCATGAATCGTCTTACAAACGAACAACGCTTGCAAATTATTGAATTTTATTATCAAAATGCGTGCTCTGTTAAGAAAGTTCATCGCGTGCTTCTTCCATTTGATGGTCAGCTCATTTTTGGCTCAATGGGTACGTAAATAAGCAGATTTGTCGATTTTGGAGTGAATATCAGCCAGAAGCATTGCAAGAGCTACCAATGCATTCAGAAAAAAGTCACAGTTTGGTGCGGTTTATGGACTGGTGGCATCATTGGACCGTACTTCTTCAAAGATGATGGGAATCGTAACGTAACTGTGAATGGTGAGCGCTACCGTGAGATGATATCCAACTTCTTTTTGCCCAAAAAGCAAGAGCTTGACTTGCATGACATGTGGTTTCAATAAGACGGTGCCACATGCCACACAGCACGCGCAACAATGGACTTATTGAGGGGCGAGTTCGGTGAACATTTTATTTCACGTTCGGGACCGGTCAATTGGCCGCCTAGATCGTGCGATTTAACGCCTTTAGACTATTTTTTGTGGGGCTATGTTAAAGCTCATATCTATACAGACAAGCCCGCTTCAATTGACGCATTGGAAGACAACATTGAAGCATTTATTCGTGAGATACCGGCCGAAATGTTGGAAAGAGTATGCCAAAATTGGACTAAGCGGATGGACCATTTGAGGCGCAGTCAAGGTCAACATTTGCATGAAATAATCTTCAAACATTAAATTATATTGACCGTACTATCGATTCAAATAAAGATTTCATGCATTTTTCTGAATTTTATGTGTTTTTTTTTGAAAAACTTTCCTATAGCTTTTAAAAAATCACCCTTTACAAATACATTATTAATAATTCTATGCAGTTCCTTGCGTTGATATATTGATGCAAATCACAACCTAGTAAGTCCCTGGAGTATGCAGATGCCTACGAATGCCATGGATGTAACGCACTGCATCAGTGAAAGCCACTTGCAATTTACGCTGGGATAACGAGTCCAGACTTCTATATAGACTTCAGCATATGTTGTGAGAGGCAAGATTAGAGTTGTTACCAGCTTTTTTCCCATTTTCAGTGGAGTAAAATATGCACTGAGCCATAACTTGCGAAGGCATCCATAGATTCGAGCAATGACCACGTTTGTGTGATTGTAACCAGACAGATTACGAATAGCCAAGGCTTGTGGTGGACTCGACAGCTTTAATTTTGTTATTATTTTGATATAAATCAGGAAGAAGATTAAGATTACATTTTTTCTTTGATATTGGAATAATTTGAGATTTTGACGGGTTTAATTTTTTTATTCTAGGTAAACGTTTGTCGTTTGTTTAAATTCAACCATGCGTCCTTAGATTTGTTTTGTGGTTATATGTCTAACCCACGGCTACCAATAATATGGGTGGCGCTACAACCCGTAGAGGGCCAGGGCATAGCTTCTCAGCAACCACTCGTGTTGTGCGTGCTATTGTTCTCTTACGAGTGAAAGGGACCTACAGTTTTATGCCGACTCCGAATGGCCAAGTTTGAGAAGCTTTCTCTAGACAGTTACACTCTTTGAGCACTGTCAGTGACTCGAAAGTGGTGAGGCCGTGAAAATTATATTTGGTCGCACTAGGAATTTGTCGGTGTTATGCTCCCGGTGATTGTTCTTCAGTTTCTCATACTTTCGCAGCGCTTCTTTTAATTCCACAAGACAGTTAGCATTGTACAGGATGTTTTTATTTGTCTCAGAATCAGGAATTCCTCTGATAATATATTGGATTAAGTCTTGTGTTGCAATTTCTTGCATATGAAGCACGTATTGTTGCATTGTTTCATTGCTCAACTTTTTCCGTCTTCGCAGCTCGTTGTAAACGTCTGATGTGGTCACTTTTTTCTGGAATTCGTTCTTCAATGCGTTTTTCAATTGAGTCCAACTGCGCAGGCTAACTGTCCTGGCGAAAAGTCTTGCTGTTCCCTTGAGCAACCGCTTACCGAAGATGAATTTGTTCCTGTCGTCCAGTTCCAAGACTTCTGAGTACTCTTCGAACTGCTCAATCCAGCGGTTAACGGAGAAGTTGTCATCTCCACTAAAAACGGGTATCGAGTCCTCGACGTCCTTGAAGTTGTAAGCTGGAGTCGACCTGGGAATAGATTGAACTTCATCAATTTGTAATTCTCGCAGTTTCTGTTTCAATTGTAGAATTTCTTCTTTCTTCTTGCACATTCGTTGAAGTTTTGCTATCTCTTCGTCCAGTTGTTCCTCTTCCCCACTGCTTTCATCAGGCACGTCGTTATCCGGTGGCGTTGAGTCGTCAGCACACTGTTCTCTGGTGTCTGAAGAAAACTCGTTGATCAAACCGGCAAAGTCGTCATCCGAAAACTCCTGCACTGTTTCTTCAACTCGAAGTTTAAGCTCTGCCTTGGTGCCGGTAGTAGGAAATTTTAGTGATCTGAGAATACCTTTGAGTTTGGATACTGTCGAAGACTCCAGAATCTCTATCCACTTCTCAGACATTATTAAATTTTCACTATGCACTCCGCGAAATTAACTTAGAATCGTACCGCAGTATTAAATTTGGATGTACACTCGACTATACAGTAGATCTATGAACCGAATCCCACTTCTGAAGATTGTAGGGAGCGGGTGGAGGTGGGCGCAAAAAATAAAACACTTGTTTGACAGGCGGTGTTATCTTTATTTCCTAACGAAGAGAAGAGAGCTAAAACTGCATTCTGCTTGTATTTATAGCAAAGCGAGATTCGGGTCAATAACCTGATCAGATGGTCCGAACATTATTAGTTTTGTTCACAGATGTCGTTGACTGAATAGTCAAAAGCTTTAGTTCTGCACAGGGTGCTCATCAAATTTCTTTTGATGTAATTGCTCTTTTTTTAATTTCGCCTACAAATTGAACCTAGCCAAGTAGGTCCAAGTGCGTAGCAGTCGACGCACAGACACACAGCGCCACGGCCATCGCAGTTCTAGGTAAACATTTCCTTTTCAATTCAACCATTCGTCTTTAAACCTGTTTTGTGATTATTTCTAACCCAAGGACTAACTCATCACTGGTGATCTCTAAGCGGAATATTTTTAAATTGGGTTATTTCCAGCATGGTGGCTGGTATTAGCTAACCTTCCGTAAATGGCGTCGGAATTCTGCTCTTCTTGAAAACGACCACTCGACAGCTGGTCTCACGTTCAAGGTTTGCCTTTCTGTGGTATCCCTGTGGCATTTAAGTGGGTCCCTTTCCAAGCTGGTTTTTCGTAATCCCCAATATTCACAAGCATACCGCCCTTAAATGCAATTCTTTGTTGCCATTCACACACAAGTGCTTAAAGCCAAATGACTGTGGCGTCCCATCAGAGAGTTGGCAATTTCTCTCCCCCCGCCCCACCTATCAGTCGATCTCTGATTGCTGACTGTTAAGTAATTTTCATTTTCCGATGAGTTCACAAAAAAAAAAAAGAAGTGAAAACTTACCAAAAAATTACGCAACAAAAAAATAAAAGCAAATAAATAATTTATATCTCCAGCACGCGGCACGGCACACACACAGCGCACAGCGCACCGGCTCCGAAAACCGATTAAGAAAACATTTTTTTCAATAACCGAGCAAACACCCGCACCTGCACACGGAAACTTGTTGTCGTCGTCGCTTAAACGCGGAAAAAATTTAAAAATACAATTGCGAATATTTGTTAACCATGGTGATTTATTAAACTTTTAATCGTTCGACATATGTATGTACGTGTGCATCAGCGCGGCGCCGCGGTATGGAGTACTGCTGCACCCACCTTCGTGGACGTCCAACTTTATCGAGTCAATAATTCAGCGAATGTTTTACAAACGTCAGGGATCTTTTTTTTTTATCGTTTTTATTTATTTCCGTGCCGGGTCCCATTCCAATGCGATTGCTGGATAACTCCCGGTCGGCGGTGGGGAAGGGAGGGGGGTACACGTTTTTTTTTTTTTTTATGGTATACAAATATTTCCAGTTATTTGCACGTCGCAGATGCTTTTGTTTATCTTTGTGACTGATTGAGCGTAACCGTAGTCGTTCGAGGAGTAAATATTTTAAAGTTTATTGTTGGCTTAAATGTTGGCCGGTAGGTAGGTCGTTCGATCGGTTGGTCGACACCGACCGGGGGCTGGTTGCTGGGTATCCCTTCACGCTGAGCGCGTTAGCTGCCACCATGACTGCTGCGAAACAGGAAGAAAAACGAACGAAACAATAGAAAGGAGGAAAGAAAAGAACAAAAAAAAATAAAGGATTGCGTTGATTGGATACAGGAAATTCTTTTATTATTGCCCAATCAACTGTGAACTCAATTGGTAGCTGGGCGGGCAAGGCGGTTGGCTGGTTCTAAAAACGCTCGGAGGCACTCCGCTTGAGTTTACACACTTTTATTGTTCTTACTTCGCTTTTATGAGCACACGTAGCCGTTTGGTTGGGTCATCTATATCTGCTTCCTAATAAATTGCCAATTGTACACGGGTGGTAAAGTTCAACCATTTCCAGCCTGACAATGGGCTGTAATTTATTTTACTCGAATTGAGTGTGAAAAATTGTCAAACGAAATTTGATTGGAGGGCAGCCAGCAGTTTTTATGCCATTCTTTCGCGACTGGATTTTATTACCTTTGTAGTTTGAAATTCACGGAGGAAAATATGATGTCATACGGCACATGTGAATTGACTGTCAAATGGCTGTGTGTGAAGAGGCCGCACATCCAACTTGAGGTGTCATTTTTTATCACAAGAACAGAGGCGTCTTTGACTACGCCAGACGTGTCCTTAACATCGGGTAAAAAATCTCCTTTGTAAGTTTGTGTGAATGCGCGCAACCATTTGTCAACAATTAGATAGATTCAACAACTGGAGAAGTCAGACTACGCCACACAGTGGTCCCGAAGTGGAAAAAAGTACCCAAAGTGACATATTTTTCTCGGCCAAACGGTTTTGATTTTTCGATTCTAAAGCCGGTATCGCACGAATAAATGCTTCAATGTTGTCTTCCAATGCGTCAATTGAAGCGGGCTTGTCTGTACAGACAAGAGCTTTAACATAGCCCCACAAAAAATAGTCTAAAGGCGTTAAATCGCACGATCTAGGCGGCCAATTGACCGGTCCCGAACGTGAAATAAAATGTTCACCGAACTCGCCCCTCAATAAGTCCATTGTTGCGCGTGCTGTGTGGCATGTGGCACCGTCTTATTGAAACCACATGTCATGCAAGTCAAGCTCTTGCTTTTTGGGCAAAAAGAAGTTGGATATCATCTCACGGTAGCGCTCACCATTCACAGTTACGTTACGATTCGCATCATCTTCGAAGAAGTACGGTCCAATGATGCCACCAGTCCATAAACCGCACCAAACTGTGACTTTTTTCTGAATGCATTGGTAGCTCTTGCAATGCTTCTGGCTGATATTCACTCCAAAATCGACAAATCTGCTTATTTACGTACCCATTGACCCAAAAATGAGCTGACCATAAAATGGAAGAAGCGCGCGATGAACTTTCTTAACAGAGCACGCATTTTGATAATAAAATTCAATAATTTGCAAGCGTTGTTCGTTTGTAAGACGATTCATGGTTAAATTATAGACCAAACTGAAGATGTTTGACAGTGAAACAAAACACGAAACGTGCGTCAGCTGTTTAAACCAGTGTTGCCAAAAAGATAATAGCTAAAGAATCACCATTTAGATGGTTAAAAAGTTACCTCAGTCAGCTGACAAAACAGAAGGCGCCTTGCACAATACCTTTCTAATTGGAGATGCATGTTGACTGAGACCCAGGTTCACCACCGACTGTAGCCCCAGATGAAGAAGAAGCAATATAATGTCTGATCGTGATGTCAAATGAATGTCAAATGTGTCGCTTATGGCACATCGAACAAGTATGTTGCTGGTCGTGTCGTCTGAGAGCCACCAGAACCGGAGAGATGCAAAAAAGTGGGTTTTTAGAAGTGCCTTATTAGAAACAGTGTCAAAAGCGATTGTGACGTGCCCAATGCCATCGCGTTCGAAATGGACATAGCAGACGACTTTGGCGGACAAGCAGGAGTTGGAGTGCAAGTAAGCATCCTTTGAATGACATCCACCATTTTAAACGTGTCCATTTTTAGACGTGTGTACACAGGACGAGTGTTTAAGGTTATTCATCAAATGCTTTCCGTTCTTGACCACGACTGCCTTTTAATTTTGAGTAAATTTTTCGACCATATCGACTGCTATGCCGGTAATAGTATGTGCCAAGGTGTCTGCCAATGGTGCTGCTTACCGGCTTTACGTATTTCCATGAAAAAAAGCCCCAAACCACTCGATGACTATTTACCCGACTCCAATCGAGGGATAACTTGCTCACCGACCTGCTGCCTCAATTAGTCCATCTATTCACGTGCCCTCTGGCGTGCAGCACCGTCTTGTTGGCACCACATGTCGACCAGGTTCAGTTTGTGCATTTTGGGCAAAAAAATAAATTGCGAAATCATTGAACGATAGCGGGTGCCACTGTGGGTAACATCCTTGTCACGGGCCAATGCTTCCACCGGGCCATAAAGCGAAAATATCTTCCCAACCGCCAACCGCCAACAGGCAACGAGAAACAAAGAAAACGTGACGATGGCCCACATACAACGCGCGTCACAGATTACTCGACATCCTTCAAGTTGACATAATTGCGCGTCAAGAAACCGCAACGAATTCACTTTGGTTTCATTTCCCCGCTAGAGCTCTCGTTTGACGTCAACTGATGCCAGCGCAAAAACAGTCGCGCCACTTGAATTGAATCTATGCGCCAATATCCCCCCCTTGAACATCAATTTGCTCGCAATTCTCTTGAATGCAATGAATGCCGAAGTTTAGAAAGTGGCTGCTCCGCTGGCGAATTTCTTTGGCGTAACCATCAGGTTGGCAGGTTCATTCACATCGCCTGATGATTGGTTTGCATGGACGACCCCCCAATGGGTGGTGCTCTAAGGTGCCCTGATCCATTGCCAATTACAGCGAAATCGCTCCAAAGTCTCCCATTGAAACCCGTAATTTTTGTTCCCCCTTTTCATTGACTCACTCCGGCCCCGCTGCAGTGCATCGGGAACGATCGCTTTTCTCAAATTGGGGATTCCTCGTTCGCCGTACAACAAACACAATTACTTTAAACCCCCAGATTTACTGGTGCAGCCCTCGTGCTCCACTTATTGAATCAATACTTTGCGGTTCTCGGGCCCCCCGCAACGCTCCGACGATGGGAGACCCCAATATCGCCTTCGATGCGGATACACGTATCCAGGCAGAGGGGCGAACTTCGAACAGCGAACAGCGAACACGTCAAAACATCCTGCGCTCCACTTGAGAATTTATATGAATACGCTTTTCGTTTATAAAGTTTGCGGTTCCGATAAAACATCATTTCAACAAAACTGCGGAGTGTGAGACCGGACGGAGGATACGGGGCGGCAGAAAGTTCGTGTGATGGCTAACCGCACGTGTGTACACCACCACGCCAGGACTGGTCTGAACGCTATCACTCATGCATTCACTATGCACCAGGGAGCAGCAGGTTGGTGCCGTTCGAGGAAATTCGTCCTTTTTTCACGTTTGCTTCGCTTCCATCGGTATTTTCTTCTTTTTTTGTTTGTCTTTTTTGCAGAATTTTCATTCGTCGCTGCCATAAAATTGCATCCTCGTGCAGTTTTTGGTCGAAAAGTTTTCCACATAATGCGACTTAACTCGAGACACCTGTACACAAGGAAGCTCATTCGCCATAAAGTTGGTCCGATGTATTCTGTCCGTGTGGTGGCATCGGGTGGCGGAGTGGTTTCTTGCGAGGGGTGACTAACCCGGGGTGGGTGTGAAGTGAATAATGAAACTAACTATCCGTGGGAATTCCACAGTGGAGGCCATAAATTGGGTAACAGATTTCTGTTAAGCTGGGAACGGTGGCTGGCCGTCTTTTTAAGCGCGTCGTTTAAGACACCGGCGCGCAGTCGGTGATGGACGTAGGGGCCAGTGATCGCAAGGACAAAGAGAACACATTTGCAGACATTTAAAGGGTCTTCCGACCTTTGACAGTTGATAGCGGTGTTGCAGGTACATCTGTCAAATTGGGTGTCATTTACTCTACTCAGTCTGTGCCAAATCGCCATGGGCGGACATAGCGTTCAAAAACAGTAATGAGTGTTCTATTTGGGCAACGTTCGCTTCACAATCTTGCGGTCTGAGCTGAGGCGCATTCCTGAATGAATGGGTACGTCAACGTTGTCGAATTTGGGACGATACCAACCCACAAGAGCGTCCAATGCATCCCGTTTGATTTTGGGCTGATGACGCTAGCCCATGTTTCTTTGAGAACGACGTTGGCCAGGCCATCACCGTCAACGGCGAGCGCTATAGGTCTATAGGCCAACTTCTTTTGGCCTGAATTGGATGATAGGGACACCAACGACATGTGGTTTCAAGAGGACGGCGCTACGTAGCCACGCAGTTCACGCCACATTGGACATTTCGCACGAACGATTTGAGAGCATGGTCATCTTACGTGGAGGCGATATTAACTGGTCACTGAGATCCAGTTGGAGGCGGCATAATTATGATAGCCAGCCAGACTCGTTAGTGAAGTTAATTCATGTTTCGTTAAGGTCACTTAGGTTGTCGAAGAAGTAGGAGCCCAGTATGGCTTTCCTAGTCGAGGCGAGTGCTCGCCAGCTGCAGAGAAGGTGTTTGCATATTTTCTTCCTCTTCTTCATCTAGACATCGTCTGCAGAAGTCGTTAGTGAACAGTTCTAGTCTTTTCGCGTGTGGACCTAATAGCCAGTGTCCGATGATTATCCCCGTTTTAGGGAGATCAGGCTCTCAGATATTTTAGGGTCGAGATTAGGCCAGATTTGTTTGGTGTTGCCTGTATTCCGTCTGGCATTAATTGTTAGTTCACTTTGATTGTTGAGTTGTAACTTAAAGGTAGCTAGGAGGGTACCTATGTCACAAAAGGTTCTGGGAGTGTGGTGGCGATTTTTGCGAGCTTGTCAGCTTCACAGTTTCCTTTAATATTCCTGTGGGCTGGCGCCCAACACAGGCGAATATGAGACTTTTCGGGTATTTCGTCAAGAGATACGCGACAGTTTGTGACTGTTTTTAGAGAGTGATGGGATTTAATTGCTGCCAGGCTATCCGTAAAGATGCAAATATCGCGGGTAGATACCAGGTTCCACCTCAGTCAGGGCAGGGCTTCGCTGATCGCCATTACTTTCGCTTGGAAGACACTGCAATGATTAGGTAAGTGAATTCATTTGTTAAGGTTGAGATGTTCAGAGAATACACCACTTCTTACTCAGTCGGCCGTTTTGGTTCCATCTGTGTACAGGTGTAGGTTAGGTTAGGTAGAGTGGACTGCCAGCTAAATCGCAAGCACACTTAGAAAATGTTGGTTTATTGTGATACCCACAGTCAGACTAGACTAGAAGACTGATCGACAACTCCAGTGATAGTGCCGTTCATTTGATCCCAGCGGCAAATGGTGACTGGACTAGAAAGCGTATAAACTTTGGTTTCACCGGGGACCCCCCTAATCAAAAGCAGGCCCTCAACCAACGGCGCCATCCAGCTGCTGTGTACAGGTGTATGGCGTTACCAAACGGTATATTGCCGTCATACCACAGGTCTCTTTCCGGAATCAGGGTTTCGAAGTTCTTCTCTGGAAAATATACCGGATGAGATATAATCGAGGTTAATAGAGGTTAGTCGCTTTTTCAATCTGATTTTGGCATGTCCGAATGCACAATCGTGCCATTGAGAGCATGCTCTCAATAGTAGTTGGTTGCTATGTGCTTGCCAATAATATCTAGGGGGGAAGGTTTAGTGTGGTTTCAAGTGCGTCGGTGGGAGTAGTCCTCAAGGCTCCACTTATACCGAAACCGGCTTGTCTTTATAACTATCCTAGAGTGTTGAGATGTGTGCCGACGTTAAGTATCAGCCGCCATACTGCTACGCCGTATAGGAGGATGGATCTGATCACAGCAGTGAAGAGCCAGTGTGTCCTGTGGGGTTGGAGGCCCCATTTGTGCCCGGTGGCTTTTTTTTTGCTCATATATAAGGCCGTGATGGCTTTCCTTGCTCTTTCTCTTGTATTGAGCTTCCAGTTTAATTTGCTGTCTAGTATTAGACCAAGGCACCGCATACACTTACTCTTGTTTAAGTTTCAAGCCAAGAAGCACTTAATTATAGAAACTTTATATTTGCAGGTCTATGTATCCATTCCTTGAAGAATTTATGCCAGCTTTCTAGGGGTGTCACACGGTCTAAACTACTTTCGATGTGATACTTGCCTTAAGCACTGGCACACGACCGACTTGGCGAACAGTTCATATTTGCTGTCATTTTGACATTTATCGTCTCTCAAATAAACTGACATATCCATCATTTAATCGTCAACCAGAGCCGAGTGAGGTCGTGGACCAGGTGCCAGGAAGTACATAAGTTTGACAGATATACGAATTTCATTGTTAACTTTATTAATTTTGTAGAAAATAAACTTATTCAAAGGATTGGAACTGTTTTTATTTGTGGCACTGCGGATGGTTGGCGACAAGGGGTCTCAAACACCAACTGACGGAAGTCTGTTACTAGATGGGAGCGGACGGGGGCAGTGCTGTATTTAAAGTTGCTGCGCCGGAAATACAAAAAGTCACCGACTTATCAAACGACCGGCGTTGCTAAGTATTCATGGATACAACAAAGGAGTTTACCATTAAGCTCAGCATCACAAAAGACTGGAGTAATGAATCAATAGTCCACAGATTGAACAGCAACACGGTAAAATGGTATACGGATGGATCGAGAACTGATGAAGGAACAGGGGCAGATACCATGTGCAAATGCACAAGTATCTTTCAAGCAGAAGTCTATGCCATAGACAGATGCGCTCAGATCAATCTTGACAGGGACTATACCAATTGTGACATAGCAATAATGTCGGACAGTCGTGCCGCTATCCTGGCAATAGACTCCTACATCAAAAAAATCCAGGCTCGTGTGGGAATGTCTACAGAAGATTAAGAAGATGAGTAGGAGTAACAGATTAGGACTCTGTTGGATAGCTGGCAATACAGGGATAGAAGGCAATGAAATGGCCGACTCCCTGGCTAGAAAAGGAGCATCGGAACATTTTATAGGCCCCGAAGCATTCTGCACTGTAGGAGATCACGTCCTCAGGGAAGAGTTCAGGGAACTAGAAGGAAGGAACAGGGCAGATACATGGATCAACGCTCATGGTATGCAGTAGGTCAAGAAACTCTTGGGTCAACATAACCGGAAGAGGTTTGAGGCTTGTATCAGAATGAGTAAAAACAACTTCGGTATCCTTACAGGGCACTGTAAACTCAGGGAGCACCTAAGGAAACTAGGAGTATCAGAAGATGGTCTCTACAGATCCTGCGGAGAATGTAATGGAATTCCAGAAGATGTACTGGGATTTTGTGAGGCACTAGCCCACAAAAGATAAAGATATCTGGGCAGAATTGAAGTCACTAGAACCAGCTCTCATTCTCAGATTCCTAAAGGAAACTGGCTTAGAGAGTATAAGTTAACACGCTCCCAATGTTTGCAAAGTGTGTGAAAAGCCAGACGCTAGCTCAGCGTTTTAAGCCGAGCATGCCAGACGCAGCGAAAGAATCCGACACCACCGTGGGAGCGTCGCCGACCATCCACCGTGGGACCGAATAGCATCAAGGTCATCGTTCAACGACATCGAACGATTAGAATAAGTAGAATAAGTTCAGTTTTTAGTTGACTTCGGGCTGAGTAACACCAGCAATGTAATTTTAATAAATAAAATAACTCATAGAGGGGGAAAGGGAAATCGTGTCTCTTCCATCTTCGCGCAATACAACTCTGAACGGAGCTGCATGGGAGGGGAGCTCTTAAGAAAGCAAAGGCATTAATAGGAGGCAGAATAGATCTAAAGGTCGCGGTGCTATTTACCCTCAACAGTAATAATAAAAATAATGGATTTCTAAGAAGGACACGTGTTGGGAGTGTCCATACCAGAGAGGACAACAAGGCAATGACCCCAGGTGCATATCCAGATGAAGCGCCAGTTGAACAAGTCGAAGAGTCGCCAGTAGAATACTTTAAAAATTCAAATTTCACCGGATAGCCAGCCATAGTCGGATAGCCAGCCATAGCTGTTGAAAAAAAAAAATGCCCATTCATTGACACATCGGTCACAATCGACCGACTGTAAATTCGCGTACTTAAATCGTTGACCATGCTCCGCCGCCGCCGCCGCCGCCCACCAAACGTAATGCACATCCCCCACCCAGTGAAAGATTACAAGGGCGGCCGCATAAATGTCACACTAACAGCCACTGTGCGAGTGCACCGCCAAATAATTAATAAAAACCAGTGTCAAAGAAATTAAATTTATCACATGACATTACAAAAGCAATGATCTATGAAAATGGCTTGCCGCCGCACAAAACAAACAATAATTTGTTTCGCAATTAATTATTAATTATTGCGGATGTCATTTGATGTGACCCTCCTCCTCATCGCATGCGATAATTTAAATGCACTTGCTGTGGCTCCGAATGCAGAGGGAATTGTGTATTTAGCAAGTTGTTCCTGCAATATGTCAGAGTTTTACGCACGTCCATATTGACAGGTCTTCAGTGCACACGGTTGACTTCGTATGTTGCGTCAGATTTGTTCGTCATGAGGTAGGAAATGCAATGACATGTGTCACCGTGTGTGGGGGGATGCTGGCTGATACGAACGGATGTTATTTCATAGAATGCAACAATGCGCTGTCAGTAGATGCAGTGCGAGTGAATGACAGGTTGACAGGGGGGGAGGGTTTGATTTTTTTTCTCGTTACGTGGCTCCGCAAAGTGGTTACGTCCGATTGCATATCAGGGACTGATTCAACGATAAGGATTTTGAAAAATTATGCTTCTCTATGAGCTGGGAGCGTTCAGGACAAACCTACCTTAAAAGCTATATAAGTTGGCCACCATGGACAGCTACCGGGTAATTTTGAAAAGACAGCGGCGATGGAGACTTGGTTTGGTGTAACCATCACCGTTCTTTGGCAGACTCCCTCCTGTCGAGCAGAGATCGCTCTACTGAACCGTGTTTGTATTGGAGTCGACTGTCCACTGCTTGGCGTCCGACGTGGAAGAGGACAGGACATGCTTGTGGATCCTGTATTATGCCTATAATATCGAGATAGAGGAACGCTTCAGGATGAATAAAGCTGGTAGGGCGCACTCTCTCATTGTACATAACATTGGGGTAGTAAGCCCTAAAGATCAGACTGCTGGAACAAGCCAAGCTCGTGCAATAAGCCTTATCAGCTGCTATCTATCCCGTTCAATTTTACCTCGTCGTACAGGACTTCTTTGGGATAGAACTTCTTGTACTCAGGTTGTGACTGTCCACGCATGTCGATATCTGTTCTGATTACATCCATCGACATCCACCTCGTTCGGCAAAAGGCAATGACTGTGATTGTTGTTCTTCTTCTAGCGGCGCTACAGTCCGTGTGGATCTGGGCTTCAGTCAACCAGCTTCTCCAGCTGACACGACCTCTGGCCAGCTGCCTCCAATTTTGCGCGCCAGCTTGGTCGAGGTCCGTCTCTACTTCTGTGCGCCATCGGTTCTGTGGGCGTCCTCTATGGCGTTGTCCCACTGGTTCAGAGATGAAGATGACTGTGATTGTTAGTCACACCCATAGATAGGTTTCTGTGGAGGGTTTTTACCAAACCTACCCTTAGACAGAGTAGGCATCGTGTAGGAGGGCTGAGCTGTTCCCTGTCGTATGCCGTGTCTATTGACTTAGCAGCAGTTTTTGCAAAAAAGTTGTAAATGCCAATGCTTGACGCTAGACCATATCAGTAGCTCAGGGGTAAGGACAGCTGTTCATTTACCAGCACCAGAGGTGTAAGGCAATGGTGCCAATTATCACCTCAGCTTTTCATCATCGTCCTTCACCTTGTCCTAGACCGCACAAACAACGCTGCCTCCAAAGGAATTCAATGGTCTCTGATCTCGACTACACCGATGACATCTGTCTGCTATCCAACACCTTAGCCGGCGTTCAGGAAAAACCTGCATGCTCTTGACCTCAACGCCAGAAGATCTGGTCGGAAAATCAACGTCGCCACGACAAAACTGATCTAGATGAGAGGAACCTCTCTTGCTTGACGGGACCTCAATTCAGGATGTCAATAAATTCTGCTACCTCGGCAGCACTTAGTGCAAAGATGGAGTTGCTAAAGCTGACGTCGTGTCTCTCGCTTGGCAGCGTCTGCAGATCCACTCAGCTCTTCACTTCACTCAAGCTTTGGATATTCAATTCCAATGCGAAATCCGTATAGCTATATGTATGCGAGACTTGGAAGATAAACAATATCATTGCTAGCAAGCTCAGGTCTTCGTCAATAAATCCTGAATGTCTTCTGGCCGGAATGGATAAGAAACAAAGAGCTGCCGCATAGAGCTTCACAGAAATCCATCGCAGCAGGAGAGACAACATCGAAAGCGGGGCTGAATAGACCGCACCCTACGTAAACCGGGAACGGACATCGCAAGAATGGCCATCATTTGGGCACCGCAAGGTGTGCACATTCGCGGTAGACCATGCTCAAGTTGGAGACGCACCGTAAAGAAAGAACATCAACAGGCCTGCAAATCCCGGTCGGAAGAGACTAGACTGGCCCAAGACAGACTCGCGTGGAGATCATTCACGAAATCCCTTTTAACTCTATGTGCTCCATAGGAGCAACCTTTCCCTATATTCAAATAAAAAATGTTTTATGTTGAATTTGCATATTTATAAATATCAGTAGCTCTATTCTTGATGTCTGTTAATGGCCGTCATTGTCTGTCGATGTCCAGAAATGCCTTTTTGGCTTCGAGTGTCTCAATGCATTTTGCGGAGGGAGGGTTTTCTATTGAATTTCGGGAGAGGATTTTCTAACCTTGCCGCGGAAGGTAAGTGTGTCCATTTCTACTCTGAGAGTTCTACTTTAGCGTGATTAATATCGTTTCAAAGATCACCACTCGGCGTCAGAATTAACTGCAGTGACCCTACACTTGTGAATGAACAAGGCACGGGCAACGTGGGTGGATGCTGTAGATGCCAGGTCTCATGTTCATGTCCATCCCAAGGCTCACATCGAAGTGTAGTCCAAAGCACGAAGAAAGCACTCACAACAGCCGGGTGCTTACTCACATCGTATGGTCTTTGCGACCTTCACCGCGTTCAGGTCTACAGAAAGATCAATCACAAAATGGCTTCTAAAGTGTTTCCTGAGAGCTGATGGCACCTGTTTAGTATTGGATACAATGCCAACCGACATTTACGCACGTAGAGGACGATTAATTTCGCTCCCACTTAAAAAAGGAAAATTGAACGAAACTTAACGAAACCGAACGAATGATCAAGAATGGTTTTACGGTCACAGTGTATCATTTCTCTTAACTTCTCTAACTCTAACTTTCAAAACGTCTCTTAAGACCACAAACGTCTGCAGAAATGTCTCTCAAAGTCTGTCAGTATCGCCCAATGTCCACCAAGGTCTGCCAAGGCCTATGAATGCCTGCTAAAGTATCCGTCAAAGTCCGTCGGTGTCTTACTATCTGGCCCGATGTCTGGTAACACAATCAAATCCTTGCATACCGCGAGAGCCACTCAGACTCACCAGCACCCTCCGCTGGCCCATTCGTTGGCCGCTTCTGTAACGTCAGATTTTTGCGTATAAGCCAACCGCTCAATTCAGGTTTCAAACTCAAATAATGCAAATTATCCACCCGTGTGCTACGTACGGCTCGGCTCATGCAACATGACAGCGCTGAGCGGATATGCATTTCGCATAGAAATGACGGCTCTGCAGAAATGGGAAACTTCAAATTACCATACACTATCCTGCTCGCCCAGCGGCACACTCATTCGCCCGCCTCGGCGGCAATTCTTCATCGTATTACACCTTGAGAAATTACTGTCTGCTGTGCCCTCATTCCGGCGCCATCGCCGTTACAGCCGCTGCCTCGTAATGGTGCCTTGTAGTGCCTTGTAACGTGATACGCGAGATACGTGCGAGTGATTTAAGGCGATTCTCTTCATTTGCATGGCACTCCATTAATTACAGGTCCCCGGTGTTAGCTTAACGATAAGCAGCAGTTCCTCACATTCCACGCGTCTGTGGGTGAGTGTGTGTGTTTTTAAGGAATATCCAAGAAAAGTCCCACATGCCCGACAAACGATGTGTGTGTCTTCCTGTTGCCGTTGCCAGGCTGAAGCGGATAATTTCCTGCGGTAGAAGGGATCTGAATGACTTTTAGCAGCAGCAGAACGCAGGATATCCTTAACGCGTCCTAATGATTGCATGGATACGACTCACAATGGGCGGTCCACCCACCCGTGGCCAACTTCGAGACCTTGTGGTTTCTGCGGTGTGTGGCGGTCCATTTAACTTGAATTAACCGTAATGTCCTTATTCAATTATTTTCCATTCATTGCGAGGAAATCCTGCCACACGCTCTCTCTCACACACACACACACACCCAGGCAGACCCAGTTTGGTTGATCTCTTAAAATGCATGCACAGCCGAAAACGTAGCGTGTGACCCGGAATCCGTGTGCGTGTGTGTGAGTCTGTGCGATTCAGCGATTGTAATTAGCGAAGCAATGTTTCGTGGGTGTTAACAACTCCACCAGCGGATGCGGAGGGGTCACAGCCCGACCTCCCCCGAACCGAAACAACGAGAACGACGTGGGAGATGTCTTAACATCTGTTGTATTAGCGTTTTGCAATCCGTTGTGTGTGCGGCACACTCGCCCGCCCCGCCACCACCACCGCCACCGCTGCTGTTTCATGTTTTGGCTAATTAAAGGGGTGGAACCGGAGGCAGCGAAGCTATATCCAGCTTGGCAGTGAGCGTGGAAAGCGCTGCGAGAGGCGCGGCATGGCAAATATGTTACCCCCCCCCCCCGCACCAGCCGATGGTGGTGGCTGGGGGCTGCTGCCATCGGGGTGCCTCTGAAATTGAATAATTTGAATGTTTTCTATCGCGGCGGGGGTGGCTTGTAAAATTTATTATTTGGTTTGCTTGTTCTGTTCTGCTTAAGTGCGGAACGATTTCAAATTACACGAAACGAACAATTAACTGCATGTTGTGAGCCGAGGGAAATCGCTCCACCCACAGCCCCGATCGGGACTTGTGCAACGGTGCCGGTGGCGGCAGGGTGGGGCACTCGATAGGCAACTCAAAAGCGGGAAGGCGATATTTATTCGAGTTGTTTTGAACTTTTGCAGCGTCGGAGACCATTTGGCTTGACTTTAGACTCGTTGTGGGTTTGGTTTTTATGTTGTTTCATTCCGGCGGTGGGGGATGCACCAGCTGTGGTGGGACGGGAGCACACACAGAGCTGGAGTGGTGGTGCAAACGTCTTTGAAACTCAACGTGTTGAACTTTCCGTGGGCTGTGGTGTGAGATTAAAGTCTTAAGGCGCTCGCGCAGAGGATGATTTCATTTTCAAGGACAACGCTCAGCACACGTCAGCAACTGTGGCAAATTTGACAAGAATCAGACAACAATTTGAGTTCCCCGTTGGCAAATTGCACGTCCGACTGTCCGAAATTTGTCGGCAATTCGAAACAATAAACCGTCGTCAATTTACAATCGACAGCTGATTGAAATCACCGTGAGCCGCTGGTTGGTCGGTTCGCGACAGTCAAACTGTTGTACATCGCCCAAGCGAGCAGCAGACAATCATCAAATTCGCATCATCGACACTCCAGGCAGGTGTGCTAATCAAATGCAAACGGCAGATAACACAAACAGTTCACAGGATAAAACAAACGATTTGTAAACAAATAAACTAGGAAATTGGCAAGTAGCACCCACGGGTGCGTTCGTAGTGTGACAATGGGCACATTCAGTGAGCTGCGCTTAAACTTGATGGCGTCATAAAAAAACTGACACATCTGTCGTGATGTGGTGGGTGGGCCACATTTTGAGGTTTAAAGAGACACGAGTGACTATAAAAAATACACCATAGCTCGTGGCAAGCTTACATGCAGCCCGACAGGATGTTGGGGTCGTTAACTTTAAAGTTTTGTTCGCAGTAAATCGGCAACAAAAGGCTGTGTAAACTAGTTGAACACGGTGTTTGCGAGGACGATTGAGAATTGGGGGAGTGGAGCACATCTTTTCAACCAAGACTTTTCAAAGGGAGATGAGAAAATGTTCTGAAATATTTAAGAAGAGTTATTTCTCTGCTGAAGGCGAAACTAAATCCTACTGAATTCGTGAACTCTGGCATTAAGGCATCACATGAGAGTTGCATTTAATTTCTGCAACGGCAGAAATGTCAAAGGTGGTGGCATTTGTCTTATTAGAAACGTTTGACCTTTTTAAGTGAATTGAAAATCTGGAGCAATAAGTCAGGCGAACAAGATTTGCGTCATTATTCTTCATCATAGTTCGCTGCAGTCAGGAGGGGCGCCTGGTCTTCGAGCAACAAGTGACCCCTGTTACCGTGATCTCTTGCAAGCTGTCTTCGGTTTCGTAAATCAAGTAGTTGCCGCGTTGTGCCTCTGGATTGAAGTTCAGGACTCATCGGCCGGGTCCAAGTTATCCATTCGCTTGCCATGACGTACCCAACTTAGGTGGTGCATTCGTAGAACGATCATTGGCCTTGGCATCGCAGTGAGAAGTTTTCTCTCGAAAATACCTTCAAGACCTGCCGTGGTCTTGTCTTTGCTTTGCTTCGGTGGTTTGGTCACGTGGCACGAATGTCCCCATCATCACGACTTCCGAGGCGGGCGTTGAATGCGATTCCATCAGGTAGGCGACTGCTTGGCAGACCCAGGACGAGGTGGTTGGACCAAGTCCAAGAACTCGCTTGGTTACGCTTGGGCATAGCTCCTGATCAGTTAGAGTCGATGGCGGAGGATCGAGTTGCCTGGAGATCTCTCGTGCGTGGTTTACCCCCGCGACCTCTTTAGTGGATCATGCGGATCAGAAGATGATGATGATGATGAAATACCTTCAAGATCTGCCGTCGATTGTAAACGAGTTTTTATATTCCTTGGTTGATATTGCTTCGCTTTCAATTCGATTCGGACGACGGTGTGGAACTTATTACTATGCAATGATGATCGCATAACGCTTTGAATCACATTCCAACTTGCATATCGGCCTTAAGTAGCCAATGAGCAGTACTAGACACTAAGCTATTAAGACACTAAGAACCATAATTAGCACACCCTCATTGAATAACTGCATGATGTCCCGACTCGGGTGACGCAATCCCCAACTGGGACAGCTGCCGTAGAGACCAAAACGGTGCCACAGACTTCTGACTTTGAATAGCCCCTGTACCAAAGTGTCTGTAGATATAGCCTCTTCTTTCTAGGATCTTCATAAATGAGATAATTTTTAACTTAAGAGACCAACTAAGCTTTAGTAGTGATTTATGTGAAAGCTGGTACAAGCAACGGCATTCCCGAATTCTGCCCGTAGCTATCTGCGAACAAAGATAATTCCATGCGAGTTAAATGCCAGCGTTTCTAAATTTAGCAGTTCGCAAGACGAGGCTCATGTGCAAGTTATGTTTGTTCACTGTACTGGTCGACGGAGTATATCGTTGAACTAAAAGGCTTGTACTGTACCAGTTTCACAGTACAAGCTTAAACTCCCCTTTTAGTTCAACGATTTATTCGGTTTCACAGTTTCGTTTAAACCTTGAAGTGAGGTAAATTTGTAGTTTAAGTTAAACGAGAGTAAATTGCCTCAGTAAACCTCAGTTCTGTACCTATGCTCTAGATGGTTTCGCTCCTTTTTTTCAAGCTTTCGCATTTTATTCTCTCCGACATCTGATGTTTGGCAGTGGGATCCATTACTTGTATTGAAACCTTTTGCAATGGATTCCCCTAATGCAGCTTTTTCCTTCCCCGGTTGATTATCAAGATCTTTGTTTTCGGATAACAGCAAAGACGCGCTACAAAAGTTCAAAGGCATGCACCAAAATGCATTTTAAAACTAAAGGGTGATTTCTTTTAGAGGTATAGAATTTTAAGCTTTTTTTAATTGGCGGCCATTTTGTCAGTTTGGTTTGGCATTTCAACATGAATAGACTGACGCCTGAACAACGCTTCCAAATCGTGCAAATTTATTTTGAAAATCATGGTTCTGTTCGAAATACGTATCGCGAACTACGTTCATGATACACCATGCTCACTTGTGGTTAAATGGATACGTCAATAAACAAGACTGCCGCATTTGGAGTGATGATTATCCTCGAGTGTATGTGGAGACATCGTAACATCCACAAAACCTGACAGTTTGGTTTGGATTCATTTTTGTTTTATTTTTATTTCATTTACTTACGTGCTAGACAAAAATACTTAAAACTAGCTTAACTATCTTAACAATTGCTCTTACATCTAACCTACTGACCCTATACGGGTACTCTAAGCTATTCTGATATACATTTAATATTGCCTTTCGGCTTAGTCTATGTTTTTTATTTATTTTTTTTCAGTCTGTATTTGTTTTTTTCATTTAGCCAAGAAAACTGGTAAAAAAAACTTGGATTAACAAAAAATGTTCTTGCTTCGACAGAACATATACTAAAATTGGAACGATACAGAGAAGATTAGCATGGCAGGGGCCTGTTACTGTACTTCTGTTCTTTAAGCACGATGCTGGCCAAAACGTTACAGCCAATGGTAACCGCTATAGAGCCATGATTACTGACTTTTTAGTTCATCAATTGAACAACCATGATGTGCAGGAGCTATAGTTTCAACAAGACGACGCAACATGTCACACAGCTCGTGCCAGAATTGATTTGTTGAAGGAAACGTGTGTTAACCGCACAGTTTCACGTTACGGACTCGTGAATTGGCGTTAAAGATCGTGCGATTTAACGCTGTTTGAATATTTTTTGTGAGGATATGCGAAGTCGCTAGTCTACGCCGATAAACATGAAACTATTGACCACTTAGAGGACAACACTCGCCGCGTTATTGCCGATAGACGACCACAAATGTTGGAAAAAGTACACGTAAATTTGGACCTCCTGATTAGACTACATCCAAGCCAAACGTGGCGTTCACATGTCAGGAATCATATTTAAATTATAATGCCAAAAGATTATCTTCCGAATAAAGTAAATTTCATGTCATTTCAAAGTTCTATGCATCTAAATAAAAACATCCTTTACAAAGCGTAGAAAAGTGTTGCCATATGGTTTTCATTCACATATCTAAGACAAACGAAGTTCAACAGAACTGAAATTTGGATTTCATTGTGACTTCGGCTCGAATTAAACCAAACATTTGACCTCGGTTTGGTTCAGCTGAACTTAAGTAAACCTCCAGTGTGAAACTGGGCATTAGTTATTTTCTTTTAATTAATATCAGCACACTGGCGGATAATTCCTCTGGTTTCTGTGAACGTTTGCTTGATTCTAAACTAAACCGAACTCTTACAGACTATAATCCTAGCTTACTCAGTGGAAATCGCTGACATTGCATCTGGCACTCATACGCTGGCGACGGAATCGACGTGGGAACCGATGTCATGGGAATTGTTGAACCTAATCAGCTAGCCGCGCCCAGACGAAATTGCTGTGTTATTAGTTAACTTGTCCCCTAACTGAACTTTGGCACGAGTTGGAATCGTCACAGCATTTGCCTGTCGGAAACCATTCAAATTTGTGAACAATAATCAGTATTTCTGCATATTTTCACAGAAATTTTTGTGAAGCTTAACAGTGCTGGGTGATGGCCAATGAATGTCATCGCTCTTCTGCACACTTTACCAGACAGTTATGAAGTGTTCGGCAAATGCTGCACTTTGTTGACGAGCGCGTATTGCCTATATATTCACACACACTTTTAAAATCCTGAATCTTTCTTTTTGCAACCGCCACTGGTACCACCAAGTCTCGGTGTAATCGTACATACTTCCCAGGAGGCAATCCCAGAAACATATTGGCGTAGTACGCATCACGCCGGCAATTCTCAAAGATGCTTAAATCTAAGTAAGCCTGGATGTCGAAATTAAAGAAGCAAACGTCACGATTTTCAAAAACAAATTAACTCCAACTCAATGGGAAGTCAAATATGTTCTTACCCCTTTCCATGCTCAACCCCAGGTGATGGCTTAGGAAGTGCAGTATGTATGGCTGCTATCAATGTCTTTGTTCGAACTAAAATGAGTACTCCCATCTGAAATCACAAAACGTTCCATTCACCCTTTGCATGGCCATATGATTGCATTTCTTGCCCCAATCACCGACTGACTCGGAGAATTTCGCAATAATCGAAATGAAAGTCCGCAGTGTGGCCTCCTGTTTCTCCGCAAATTTTCAGGCGATTCAGGCAATCTTACGGCGCCCAACCGATGTCCCACTTATCCCGAGTCATCATACATTTTCGAATGACCATTGGATGCCTGCCAATTCCCTTTGTCCACCAGGACAGAGAAAACCTGACCAAGCAATTCACTGCGAGCGTATAAGCGACAAAGGCCCCACTCGGCCACCCTGCAGTTTCCGCTCTTCAAAGACGCTGTCCCCGGCTGAGATTTAAAAGAAAAAAGCCCCACAAAGGGATTTCCGCCTGGCCAAATGAGCTCCATAATCCGTCATCATCCGTCCCTCTGAAGTGGCCACCACAATGAAGCATATGACAATATCCGAATTATTTGGATTATTTCCTGCTTGCATAAGTTTTATCAACCGTTTCCTCAAAGGACGAAATCGAATTGATCATGTCCATGTCCAGGAAACAGAGAACCTAAAAGGATTCCCAGCATCAATGGCCAGCCGAGGGTGGCATCGGCCCATCTTGTGACATCGACTGATTGAAAAATAATATTTTGATGGTTGTGCCCCAATGTAAAATGTTTGTTGTGTCCTATAATCCACCGAAATCGAGAGAATTCTGTTTAAAGGGGGCCCAGATGTGGCATCCGCGAATACCGAGCAAATTTGCTTCGGCAATGTGCATCGATTTGACCAAGAGATTAAATTCTCCATTCGTTCCGTCAAGGGCTGCAAGAGCCAGCCTCCGTATTGTTCCAGCGGACGAAAGGACACGCGAGACGGACTCTTCCATAGAAGATGAGCCAAACAAAAACGTTAAAAATTATCGCATCCTCTGCGCACACCGAAGGAGGCGACAAAAACTTTTAATTGTCCACTAAATTTCAATGCAATATACCCGTTATTTCCAATTAAAAAAGAGGAGACAAATGAAAGGATTCCTCTTGTTCGGCTCGGGTTGCCATCCAGGCGATGCGGCAGACAATGGACGGTAGAATGCCACAAACACAAAAAAAAAAAGTCGTGAAACGGCCGAGAGGAGAATTACTCTCTTCTCGCCTGAAAAATGGCTGAAAGACCAAATTCCGACTGATGATGCAGCATAAAGTGAATGAAATAGACACCAGAACGACGCTGTTGCCTTCCACCATCACGGTGGTGCTGGCCAGGCGGGCGCTGCTGTGCCGACCGAGAGGAGAGACAATGGCGCTCGACGATTGTGGTGGAACGTTGTTTCATCTCAAATTAGCATGTTCGGCTTGCATTGGCCGGTTAAGTCGAAAGGAAAAAGGATTTCCATCGGCGATGGTAGGAAATTGGTTATGCATCATTAGACACTTAGAATGTGTAATGAATAAGACTCCGTCTGTTTTTCTGTGTTCACTTTTTTCGTTTGGGGGAAAATTCAATAAAATTAATCCGACCGGGGACGGCTGCAGCAGCAGGAGGAAACCAATTAAGCATGGGGCTACGATGAATTGATTGCGGTCTTTAATGACGCTGCTGGACAAGTTCGGTTCGGTGGGAATGGTGTGGACACGGTGACCGGAGACAATGGGCAAGGACTGCACCTAACGGAGGACTTTTAACGTGCTACTGACCTTTCGACGTTGGGCTTGGCATCGGCTGTGTTTTGTAGCTCATCGTATGCTATTTCAACTTTCAACTTGAAGGTCTCGTGAAAGTCTCTCTTTTTGCTGTTTATGTTGAATCTCGAGTTTGTTAAGCCTTTTTTTTTTGTTTAGCGATGGATGTATATTGAGGGACTTACTGTCGATATCGACTGCTAAGAACCGTACCGCAATTAAAGGGTGTTTTATTAGAAATTTGAATTTTTTCTGACAGCACCTGGAATTGAATTTAATTGACAGATAATTTTTTGGCGTTGTCGCAACGGTGAAGGAAGACGATGAAATTGCTAAAAGTTTGCAAATCCGCACAGAAATGCGTAAGGCGATGGGTAGACAAGGAGTTTTATGATATTTCAAGAGGCCAAGATACGGCGAGAGTCACATGGCGGTTGGCAAACTGGGCTGATAGTCCTGCTCTTCAAAATGGGGGATGGGACAGATTGCACCAATTACAAGGGTATTTGCATGTCTTTTCAGTTCACCCGGTAAAGTCTATGCTAAGGTGTTGGAGGCACGGTCTAGAGCTATAACCGAGTCCAGGAGAGAGGACTAACAGTGCGTATTTAGTCCCGGCAATAGTACAACCGACCGGCCTTTCACCTTAAGAATGGTACTCGAGAAGGACTGAGGGTATGCCAAGCCAATCTACAGCTCTTTTGTAGATTCGGAGAAGGCATACGACAGAGTAAAGGCTTAGGTAAGCTTTGGAGTGTTCTCCATGAGTGGATTGAGGGATTGAAGGCCATTCCGTCTGTTGCAGCTGTGATCGTTTGGCACAGTGGTTAATAACTAACACCATTCACCGTGGCGAGGATTGTTTCACATTTGGAGTGTTGAGGGTAAGTCATCTTCTTTTTGCAGATGACTGAGTTATCCTCCATCCTCCTAGACGGAAATCTGGCGGACGCTCGATGGGCTTGTGGCCGTATGTGCTGATGCTGGAATGAGGTTAACGTGACCTGTTCAATGCACTCTGAATAAAAGTGACAAAGGTGGAGAAGCTTAAGTGTCTCGGGATCTGTTTTCACCATCACCCAGCTTTGCTGTAGGATTCGCCGATCTGTAGGCCGAGCAGGAAGACCGAGCTTGATGTCAAAGCCATGTTGGATCGGGAATACAATCTGCTGAGATGAGATTTCTTCGTGCTGTTGTGGGAGTTAATCTCCGTGATGCAGCAGTCCGCCTGTAACTTTATGTTGAGCAGCTGCTTCTTTAAACGACAAGGGCTTTGTTTCGAGGATTTGGTCACGTAGGACGAATGTCCTGACTTCCGATTCGGGCCTTGAATACCATTCCATCGGATAGGCGACCGCTTGGCAGACCCAGGATGAGGTGGGTGGACCAAGTCTGACAAGTCTCTTGGTATCGTTTGAGCATTGTTCCTGATGAGTTAGAATCGATGGCGGTGCATTGGGTGGCCTGCAAATCTCTCGTGCCATGCGGGCCAATGAAAATAATAACGACGCATCTGTCGTGCACGTGGCTAAAAAAAAATAAAATAAAAATAATGAAAAACAAGGTGGGCTTCCGGACTCGGAAGTGTTGCGCGAGTCCTCTCGATGACAGCATATAAGTAATTACTTCGATTATTTATGAATTTAATTCGAAATTGACACCGAATTCAGTTCCATTGTCGTCTTGGTCTACCTTTGCACTCGGCAGCGCACATACTTCCTACATTTGTTGAACTTTAACAGTCCCTACACAGGGCAGAAGGTCAGTGGTTACCCAAGGCCCTGTCGAATCATGTAAACCCTTGCTCGTGTCGTCCATGATCAGGCAACTCAGTTTGAAATGCAAACAAAAAACGCATGCACGTTCGAAATCATGTGGTACCACCCACGGACATAAGCTGGTATCCATTCAAGTGGTACAGATTACACATGTCAAAAGGACTTCATTCCAAAAGCGACACAAAATCAATAAACCTCACATGGCACACTCGATGGCATGGATTCCTCAGATCCATGTTAAAAATTGTTCAATGCGTTCAACTTCGAACAGTTTCAGTGCACTTAAACGAACAATGCATTTACATAGCTTCAGATATCAGCAAAAAAACAATTCACAACCGCTAGCCATTTAAGTGAAACTTTTCCATCTCACCCCAGCACAAAGCCATAATCCGTCAGATGAGTTGAACTCATTCAGAATGCAAAAGTTGCACAGGTCACAGAAATTGAGATACAAACCATCCAACCAACTGAGCCAGCAACCTCACGTAATACGACTTCAGGTGCAGTCTGCGTTTACTTTTTGTATCGGAATTCTGCTTAATTTGCACATTTCACAACTTTTTTGTACGCTGTTGCATGGCACATGGTGATGTGGAAATGAAACAGAAAAAAAAAAAAAGCAAATAGACACGAATGCGACTTAGTAAGGACGAAGTAATCAAATGATGGGTGTGTCGCCGTGATTGCGGGCAGGCGAGCGTTGTTTCGAATTAAAGTTGTACAGTGTACGTTGAATGTGTGCAGTTGACTGTACTGTTAGGATAAAGATCTGGCGCAACCAAATTTTGAAGTTTTTTTAGGAACGTAGCAAGTGAAAAGTGAACGAAATCAGCAATGATTGACTGAGAATCTCATAAGCGTCCTCAAGCCACCGCTGCATCGAATCAACAATGAAAACAATCGGATACTGACTGGATAGAAAGCATAGAAAAATTCTATGTTGTTAAATCAACACACGTATTTCGATTTCCATTCAACAGGCCTTTAATATTCTCAGCACTCAGCTTCATATTCTCTGCTTTAAAACATAGAACACCTTCAGCAAAACCAACCAAAGAAAATACATCACCCACCCTCTGGAACATTACGATGTGGAATGAGAAGGCTGACGCCGGTGGCAGTGGGGGCAAAATCTCCACTTTGAAATTATACCCCAAGTTATATTTGAGATGTCACCCCAAAGCAAATGGTATCATGTTGAATGTACATTAGTCCAGCAATGTATAATTAATTAATCCGCTCTCCCTGTTACTTCGCCATCTAATTGTCTAAATATTTCATGAAATACTGTTAAATAATTGCTGCGGTAATGGGCCGTATTTATGTAGTTGTTCATGGGATACCCATTCATTAATCTCTATTGGATTTGAATGGTTGACAGTTCATCCATCATTCGATTGAAGTTGTGATTGAGCGCAAATTTATTACCATACACTTCATGAATGTGCTCTCCAAATGGCCTTTAATATAATCTCTGCTTGACATCGTCCCCTTGTGCTATGGCTTAGCAATTTTTCATAGTTAGGCAGTTATGTGCTGGAGCGGATCTTGTCTTCGAACTAAACTGCAGACAAGGCGTCGTTGTGGAGTGTTTCGAATTTGCTGAAGAGGTTTTGCATTTTAACAATGCATTAGGAATTAAGTGGCTATTCTGGGACGGCGGGTTGTAGTTGGTAAGAGTGCGGACTCGTACGCTGAATGTCCTTGTGTCAAATCCCGGTACAAGCTACTTTTCATAATTCAGCGCACCGTCTCTAGTCTACTGCGAGTCAAATGTGAAGAAAACGCTTCTAAACAACGAAGCATAGCAGCCCGAATGAAATCGCTCATGAAAGAATTCGATGATGAGGGTGAATGTGGTGAAGGAGGACTAACTCCAGTCCCATGATATTCTGGCCCCCATTTAACATCAGTTTTCAGCAGCATATTAGAAGGGATCAAGATAGGTCCTAACTGATGGTCAATTTCATTTATTGTGCACAACAATTCTGCAAGACATTATAAAGAGTGTATTTTTTAGAGGTATATAACATTGAAGTGGAATAAAGCAAAGACGATTTTTTTAAATTGACATGCAATTCACTTTATTCGATGGATAATCTTCTGCCATTATAACTGAAATATGATTTCTGGCATATGACCGCCGCAGCTGTCTCGGACGTAGTCTAATCTGGAGGTCCAAATTTACGTGTACTTTTTCCAACATTTGTGGTCGTCTATCGGCAATTACGCGGCTAATGTTGTCCTCCAAGCGGCCAATCGTTTCGGGCTAATCGGCGTAGACTAGTGACTTCGCATATCCTCACAAAAAATATTCAAACAGCGTTAAATCGCACGATCTTTAACGCCAATTCACGGGTCCGCAACGTGAAACTATGCGGTTACCAAACGTTTCCTTCAATAAATCAATTGTGGTACTAGCTGTGTGACATGTTGCGCCATCTTTTTGGAACCACAGTTCCTCCACATCATGGTTGTTCAATTGATGAACGAAAAAGCCAGTAATGCCAGTAATCATGGCTGTATAGCGGTTACCATTGACTGTAACTTTCTATCCAGCATCGTTTTGAAAGAAGTACGGACCAATTATTCCACCAAACCCATAAAGCACACCAAACAGTCAGTTTTTGTGGATGTAACGGTGTCTCAACACACACTTAATCCGCAAGTCACTCCAAATTCGGCAGTTTTGTTTATTGACGTATCCATATAACCAAAAGTGAAATTTGGGATCAACGGCAATCTTGTTTGGGGCCCATTCACCGATTCTACGCCTTGCTATGCTAACTATGCTCTGCTAACCAACAAATGCCAAGCCCAACTAAAAATAAGTCACTTGACAGCTGACAAAATGGCCGCCAGTTAAAATAGTGTTGGCATCTTAAAGCTCTATACCTCTAAAAAAAACACCCTCTATCTTATATATGACTAATACAGTCATTGACAAGGTATATTGAACAGTTAATAGCCTAATAAGTCTCTTTACTGGTTTAAATAGCTGACGCACGTTTCGTGTTTTGTTTCACTGTCAAACATCTTCAGTTTGGTCTATAATTTAACCATGAATCGTCTTACAAACGAACAACGCTTGCAAATTATTGAATTTTATTATCAAAATGCGTGCTCTGTTAAGAAAGTTCATCGCGCGCTTCTTCCATTTTATGGTCAGTTTAATCGAAGCTCATTTTTGGCTCAATGGGTACGTAAATAAGCAGATTTGTCGATTTTGGAGTGAATATCAGCCAGAAGCATTGCAAGAGCTGCCAATGCATTCAGAAAAAGTCACAGTTTGGTGCGGTTTATGGGCTGGTGGCATCATTGGACCGTACTTCTTCAAAGATGATGCGAATCGTAACGTAACTGTGAATGGTGAGCGCTACCGTGAGATGATATCCAACTTCTTTTTGCCCAAAAAGCAAGAGCTTGACTTGCATGACATGTGGTTTCAACAAGACGGTGCCACATGCCACACAGCACGCGCAACAATGGACTTATTGAGGGGCGAGTTCGGTGAACATTTTATTTCACGTTCGGGACCGGTCAATTGGCCGCCTAGATCGTGCGATTTAACGCCTTTAGACTATTTTTTGTGAGGCTATGTTGAAGCTCATGTCTATACAGATAAGCCCGCTTCAATTGACGCATTGGAGGACAACATTGAAGCATTTATTCGTGAGATACCGGCCGAAATGTTGGAAAGAGTATGCCAAAATTGGACTAAGCGGATGGACCATTTGAGGCGCAGTCAAGGTCAACATTTGCATGAAATAATCTTCAAACATTAAATTATATTGACCGTACTATCGGTTCAAATAAAGATTTCATGCATTTTTCTGAATTTTATGTGTTTTTTTTTTGAAAAACTTTCCTATAGCTTTTAAAAAATCACGCTTTATAAGCACATGTATCATCAGCATCCATATGAGCTTTACAATTAGACTCCACCCGTGGCATGTCATTGATAAATAATGTAAAAAGTAAAGGTCCCAACATAGAGCCTTGATGCACACCACAATTGACAGAATGCGTGTCATACATGCCAATAGGAGTTTCAACAATTAATTATCTGTTATTTAGATATTCAGTCATTCACTTAAGTACAAATTTTCAAAGTATTCTTTATCTTTTAGCCTATTCAGCAAGATCGTATGGACACACTAAGTCCTTAGAAGAGCAGTGCCATCCAAGTCCAAAGCCATGCGCAGTTCAGTTGTCACTTATTTAACAGGAGATTCACAGCAATGCTTTTGTCTAAAGTCTGACTGCCATTTTGAGAGCACAGCCCTCGTATAAATGATCCTGAAGGAATTGTGTTCTTTGGAACAACAATGTTCTGACTGACTCTCAATGGGCGCACCTCTGGTGCATTTCATGTGTTCTTGCCAGGCCTTGATTAAATATAAAGAGCTTAGTTTGATTCTTGGTCAACTCAAGCATTTCGTATAACCACACCCATTGCCATAAATTGTGCAAATATCTCTGCAACATTTTGCCTAGACGTGACCACAGAGTGCTACATCCAGGTTTTCTCTGTGCTTAATGGAGCACTTATGGGCCATAAGTTTATGTTAGGCTCAGCCGCCACACCATAATATTGCTTTAATTTGTCACTTACAGTGGTCTCGTTGTATGGGAGAGGTGAAAATAAATCTGTAGTCTGACGCGTCGGTCTCCATACCTTCGTTGCTCCGGAGACCTCCAGCTTCGTAAAATGAACCGCGAGAATTTGTACCATCGTTCGACTCCTTGCCCTCCAGTTGTTCGTCCAGATGTCCCCTGTTTTCTTTTGTCCAGTTTTTCCATTCCAGTGAACGTCTTGGCAGGGCTGCACCCTCTAGCTCCTCATCATCCGTATCTGAATAGATGGACTGGCTTACATTCGATTCTCATCCTCGGCCCTGGTCGGTTGGAGGCAAAGAGTCTTCTCTCCGGTACTTATTCTACGGATTCGACCAGGTCCGTCAGTTGGTTGAGTCCTGTTCTAGTTGCTTGTCTCGTAGCACGTCGATTCGTCATTACTCCCGTCTTGTTTGTGAACCGTCTTGCAAAATGTGTGCCTAAAATGGCCTGTCGCAAGATATTAATTTGACTCATCCTCTGATGTGAACCATGAACGGACAGATGGCGTGTGCCTCTTCTTCTGGCGCAACAGTATGGAGTGAACCTGGGCCTTAGCCAATCAGCCTCTCCAGCTGGCATGATCTTTAGCCTCCAATTTGTCCTTTCCCCTCCTGTGCGACATCGGCATTTTAGGTGTTCTCTACTGTGCTGTCCCATTGGTGCGGAGTTGAAGACTGCCAAAGCACTCTTCATGGCCTAGTCACATTAGGCGTTAAATACGTAGACACATGGCTAGACTCATGACGCGGTACAGCTCATACAGTTCGTGGTTGAACCTTCTTCTCCAAATGCCATCAAACAAGCAAACAGGACCAGAAATTTAACGCAGAATTTATCTCTCGAAAAAGCCACGCGTTTCTTCGTCTTCTCTTGAGTTTCTCCATGCCTCTGCACTATAGAGCAGCTCTGGGATGCAAAGGTTATATAATGCCAGCTTGGTCGTTAGAGAGAGAGAGCTCTACTGATCAACTGCCTCTTGTGCATAAAGAAGCAGATATTTACCGTCTGCATTTAATCTCGGTACTGATGGCATTGGTACTGTCCACTTGGTAGCCGAGGTATATCTCAAGAGTATGTCTGCATATGGTGACGTTGTGTCGAAGTCGTCGATGATGTGTGTGATTCCTTAAAGACAACATATACTTCGTTTTCGTTCCAGCCAATGCTTCATTGACCGCTCGCTGTGCTCGACCAATCACGTCAACGACATCCGCATATGGCAGCAATTGGACGGACTTTCGGAATATCGTGCTTCGTGTGTTGACGAGTGAGTTCTACACGACCGTCTGAGTAATGCTGTTGAAAGAGTCGCATGCTAGTTCGTCGCCTTGTCTAAGTTTTGACATTGAAGGTGTTAGTGAGCTCGTGACAGAACTTGATGGAGCAGCGAGATTTTTTCGTCGTTACCCTACATAATCTGACGGTTTTGAAAGGAATGTTAAAGCTAGACGTGGCATTGTATAGCAAAAATAAAACGAGTAGCTTTGATAGAAGGTCTCCTCCTCCTCGTTTCTTCAGCCAAAATGTCTGGTAAAGGACGATTTTGAGGCCTCAATAAACGCACCCAACTTTCTGATTCGTATTCATACCTTGAACAATGTGACTCGTGATGTCCGTGCTTATGGTGTGCAATGTTTACTAAACTTAGCTGCTGCTCATAGTCTTTGCGAAATGTGTCACCACTGCACCGATCGTTGTTGCTGATATGTGTCCATTCTCAGATTGACGATGTTGACTCAGCAACCCTTAGCTCAACTAATTGCGAACTACGATGTCGATCGAGGTGTGTCCAGTCGCTAGAAGCCCATTCAATTTACCGACACTTGATGTGTCATCATGCCAATCCGACCATTTGTTCGCAAGTTCCACATTCCCAGCGGACTCTCGTGCCTTTGATCACTTCGGACTAGGCGATGTCAGTCTAAGGCTATGTGTCAAGAATTTCAGCATGACGGCATCTCAGATGTTTGCCAAATGCTGACTCTCACGGACATACCGCCATGACGCGAAGGCCCAGAGTCAGTCAAAAAATGAAGACTATTTCCCCATAACTTGATGGCTTTAAAATCTTGCAGCCACATGTGAACCTTCACCCATAACGCATCGTTAGAAGGATGAAATGAAAAGACTTTCTTCAAATAATTGCGGATCGCCCACACGTTCTTCGCCCGCCGCACTTCAACCCACTTAAAGCTATTGCATTTCACGTAACATTCTCTCATCTCTTATTCATCTGCATCCTTCCGCCGAAGCTCGTCTAACGAGAGAAACTTCCCAGATCGACGAAAACAAAATAAAAAAGCTACAGGAGCGTGTTTCACTGCACTGATCTGGGAAATAGGATTTCCAGCTCTGCAATCCCCTGAAAATCATGTTTCACATCTCCAGCAAGGTTCAGCTTGTCGGTACCTGAGCAGAGCGATGGAAATTGTCGTTTCCATCCAAGCACTCCTCAGCAACCTTGCAGCAGGTGGTGCACTCTGGACGGGGGTGTGCTCAGGGGTGGCATCAGCTTTGTATGCGTTATTCTCGCCGAAAATTCACTTCAATTTAATTATGCCCCATTCTTTTCCGCAGGCGAGTGGAGATGCGAGCACTAATCCGCTTACGCTTACGCCAGCGCTGCAAATCGGCGGCGCGCCTTGGTGCGAGTTGTAAGCCCCTTGTGCTAAGCGGAAGTGGTAACATTGACTGCTTTAGCACTGCTCTTCACCGGCACAATGCGAACGCTCGAGTGGGTAAGAAATGCGAAAGGACTGTGAACACGACGGATGTGCGCTTTCGCTTTCGCCGTTTCAATTAGACGACTCCTCGCAGGTAATGCGCTGAGTGCTCGTGCTAGTGCTCGTGCTCGTGCCATGGCTGGTGCATGTAGATTGGGACAAATGATAATAAATGTTTTAAAAAGGACCAAATAATGACAAACGTCTTTATCCTCTTCCATGGAAATTGAAAAGTCCTCGGTGCACTTGAATACTAAATGGGGGATGCACTCGTGAGAGATTGCTATCGCTGGCGGGCGACTGAAACAAAAGGATAATGATCCTGCTCTCCTCCTCGCAAAAGTCGGAGGACTCTGTGCTATCGGATCGATTGTGCAAATGTCCAACGAGGTAGTAAGCAGACTAGATGTCGGTCTTGGGAGCGTCGCTTTTTCCGATTTGAGTCTGAGTGTTTGGAAATTATGTTTCACTTGATATTAGGTTAAGTTTCTACTTAATGTCATGCACGACGAGGCAGGCAGCGTTTGTGATCTTGCCGAATAATAATACGAGCACGTTCAACTCAGTGTAGGATGACGGGCTGAAAAATGAGGCTGAGCCACTCATCTGCCCATTCTTCCGACGGACCGTGAACAGGATTCGGAGTGTGTACATGTTGTTATGTACATCTTTCTGGCCACCTTTAAAGGGTTGAACGAGCCAGTTGAACCCAATTTTGGGCGCACATTTCGAGGGAAACGACCGCTATCTCTCGTTCGATAATGGCTCTGAGCATGTTGCAAGAGACCAATGGTTTGACGTAACTTCATGAAAAAAAGTCTAGAGCTATTAAATCACACGATGTAGGTGATCAATCGACAGGACTATTTCTTGATACAACACGATCATCGAATTGAGTCGATCTTTGCACCTGCTGCGTGGATTGTGATAACCTCTTGCTGAAACTGCATGTCAGCATGCTTCCATGCTGCTGATCAAAGAAATAACGTTGCAACATGTCCCAGCAGCGATCTTCATTCACTGTAATGTGACGATAATTTTCATCAGCAAAAGTTGTTTTTACCAAAATCTTCCAACAATTCTAGAGCCTTTCTATTCAAGAGCCTACTTAACTTCATCACTCACCACATCTTACAGTATGCCGGCCAAGATCCTTTCACAAACACCGTGTGGACTTACTGATGACCAATTCTTGAAAACGCGTGGAAACTGTCTTCGTTCGTTTGGGATCGACGCTTGACCGGCAGCAATATTCTTGGCACGTCGACCAACCCGTTGTATCATTGGCACGGGGACACCTAACAGGGCAAAGGTAGACTTAAAGGTGTCACCAGGCTATGAATGGTACCTTGACATAAGGACATATGGTCCTATGACGCTTTAGCGAAGTGACATAAGGCCATTTGCTCAAATATGGGCTTATGTCTCATTGTGAATCCGTGACATTCGTCATCCTTCAAAAAGTCTCGTTGCCAAACGCGGAATCACTTCTCTGCATGGCAATGCTGAAACTGAAACTGGTGGGAGTACAGTCAAATTTAGCTGCTTCAGTTTTCTCCTTATTCCTCCATCCTGCCACCGTCCGAAGCGGAACTGGCCCTCAATCAACATGCCTCTCCATCCATAAGGATCTTGTGGCAATTGCTTCAAATTACGTATGTTTAGCTGTGCACTTCGGAGGCGTGGTCTTTCTCTACCGGGGTGTCCCTCTGGTCGAGGACTTTCCGTGCCAGAACATTGGCGGCCATTCGCTCTACAGAACCTAGCCATCTGAGACGAGAGTTTCCCAAGATCAAGGAACAAGTCTCCATTTCATAATCAAAGTACTAGGCATCCGGGTCGAGGTGAGAGTAGAAGTTGGTAGACGTAGGCTAGAGCGTCGACGGTTGTTAAAGCGCTTAACTACTATTTGAACTTCAGTCTTAGTATTTAGTTCTTAAAAGAGTATTCTTAGTTATGAAGAACTAGAACAGAAAAGGGAAATATGGAAGACGTCCATAGTCAATACGCCACGCCGCACATTTTTCCAAATAAATTTCACCACCAGTTTTGCCTTCAAATCTTCAAAATAACTGATGTTCAGACTGCTTAAAGGAATGATATGATTTACAATGGCACACAAATGATATCCACTTCGTTGAGTTTCCTTGAGTTTCGTTATCTTTAGCTTACTCTGCTCTCGATTGCCTTTTTTTGATGTGATTCACAATCTCAGTTTGTACTGAAATGCGTGCTACAAGTTAATGAAGTTAGTATAGGATTTTTTTGACGTACTTGGTTATAGAGATCCCAGGTTCGAATGCCAGTGAAAGCAACGCTTTTATCCGGTTTTCAAATCTGGTCCAGTCACCATTTGCCGTTTGGATCAAATTAACGGCACTATCATTGTAGTTTTGTCGATCAGTGGTAGTAGTCTGACTATAGTTATCACACGTGTAGAAAGGACCAGTTTTGATTCTGAGTGCTCCAGCATAGCGTAAGATAGGATTTTTTAGCTTTTTCCTAGACATCTTCCAACTGCCACAGCGGCCCAACTGGACACATCTACGACTTCTGTACACCTGTGGTTGTGTGTTCGTACGGATGGCATCTGACGACATCGAAATTTTCACCTAAAAAAATCGACAGTGTGTAGTAACGCTTTTTTAGCTTTTTTCTAGCTAGAAACAGAGCGTCGCTGCGTATCCGATCGGTAAAAGTTGTACTTAGCATTCAACTTAAGACCCGACAGAGGGCACTTGGATTTATAAGTGTTTAAGAAGCAGAATGAGTTTAGCCTGCAATCACAGTCTGTGATCGACTGTGAATTAAACTGCGATTGCGATTGAGTTGTTAATTTTTCACAATAATTGCCATTGATATTTTATCCATTATACAATATGGTACCGGTATAATACCGGTCGCCTTCTGTACACGATAATAGTGATTAAAGTCTTAACCTTATACATGTGATTGAGGTATGTCTGTAAATCAGAACGTCGTATCCGTAGGGCAGCAGACGATGAAAAATTAGTAGTTGGAGCGGTCTATTTATTGGGTAGTACTATGTGTACAATATGACTATGCATTTTCATACAGCTAACAATGATTGACTTAAAAGAGCGATATTTGATGTAAGTTTTTGGATAGATTTAATCGCAGCTTAGAATCTCATTGATTAGAAAATAGCAATCACAGTTATACCTATGAGTGAATATAAAATCGCAACTAAGCCCAACTCTAATCCCGATATTGTGATAAGCCTGGCAATAGAGGTTAGATGAATTTTTATTGAATCCTGGCGGTCTTGGGTGAAATATTTTCCCTGTTTTGTATGTCTCACCTGGCAGAGACTGGGCCACTGACAGAGGTAGTGAAGAGTGTCCTCTTTTTCCTCCCCATAGCCGCATGTTCTGCATATAAAGTCGGTGGCTAGTCCCATTTTCATTTCATGAGTTTTAAGATTATCATGACATTAGTGCTCCAACTACCGTAGTTAGCAACTTTTTGTTGCGTTAAATTAGTTTGTCGTGGCTTGTACCTACGACTTCTGTACACCTGTGGGTATGTGCTCCTACTTGTGTTAATCGAATCTGTTGCCCTGAATAGGCTCTGACGGTATCCTGTCCTGGTTGGAATCTCTATATCACCTTTAGGCGTGTGTGGGTCGTTACATGAAAGAAACACCTACATACGTTATTGAACACTAGGTTCCGGACTAATTGAGGTCTGCTTCATTGCCAGTGAGCTTGCTGCTAAAGTTTCAGTTCAAACAGCGTGTTCTTGCCTCACCCTATACTAACCATTTCTTTAAGATTGAACATCGTGGTCTGATGTCTACTGCCTGTTAAAATGCATACCTGCAAGGGCATGATCTTTTTATTCAATCGATCGAATAGACCACAGTCACTGTATCGCATCAGTCTCTTCGAAAGTATTGTTCTGCATCCTATTTACCTACCGACTTCTTACAGCTGAGGAGTAACAGGCTCTCTCACTACGGATGGCTATGTTGCTAATATGGCCGTTTGGACTGACAGTCTGGAAGGAATTGCGACGAAAGGCTAAGCCCTATCGGCCGAGTGATGAACTCAAATCCCACACCCTGGCCAGAGGCATATCACTTTCTTACTTACCTATCCCGCATGCGAGCCATGGATGGAACAGAACTTCTCCTCTAGGCGATCTGAAGATCCGGGATCCTTCAGCCATACCACAGGGGAAACAATACGAATGTTGTGGTCTTGGCTTTCGCAATCGATGCGACCCCTCTCTGATGTGGCCTAAATCTGGCACAAGATTCGCTCATATCTAGTCTGGTCGCCCCAAAACCACCCTGAGAACGATTGAACTTGTAGATGACAACAGATTTGAAGAGTAGTAGACTCGCCAGACCGTCTTCTTTGTTTTAACAAACGATGCTCAAGTGAGCTGGCCATCATTCATTCCTCCTCTCCATGAATTCACTCGCAACACCCATCTCGCCACGAATGCTCATCTGTTTATTCAGAAGCCTGCTTCCGGTTGTGGATCTGTGCATCGACTTCGTACTTGAACCCGCGTCTAGGTTCGAGGCTTCGTATGACAAAACTAATTTACACGGCCCCATATCTTTCGAGTCACTGACTATTAGCACACAGTGTAACTGTCTAGAAAAAGCTTCTCAAACTTGGCCGTTCGGAGTCGACATAAAACTGTCGCTCCATTCCACTAGTGAGGGAACAGTAGCACGTCCAATGCAAGCGGTTGCTGAGAAGCTAGCCCCTTTACGAGTTATAGCGCCAATCACTACGCTCATCCTCCGCAACCCTCATTGGAGTGAAGTACCCTAATTGCGTGTTTCAATTAAATCTGCAAGAGGCTTGCTGTTCAAGCTGCGGTTCATAATCGAATCAGTCTCCCTTCTCTGCCATGTTAAAGTCAATCTTCATCTCTTTTTATTTATATTTCTTCGTTTTATTATTGCAAAGTGAATTAAATACATGAATGTTAGATATGCACAGCACATCACACGTTTTCTGTTTATTTAACAAAAAAAAAATACTGCAACTCCGAGGTACGCTTCTCAAGGCTACTGAAACGCTTTGCTGTTGATCGGTTTTAAGATGTCTTCGAAAACGTGTGAATGTCCAGAATTGAATTGCCTCCTCAGGACCTTCCTTCGTACTGCCCAAATGAAGCGGTATATCTGAGAGTTGAGCCGGTGTAAGCGATGTTCCTTGTGGTAAACCAAGCAAAAATCAATTATCAGTAAATACGAACCTTCAACTGCACCACATTCCACATCCGGGGTGGATGGGCCTTCACAAGAACCTGCCCAATTAGCATTACCTCCCGCAGATTGGTTTCCTAATTGCGGTTGACCACAACCTGTCAAAGAAATTGTCCACCCACCTGAGTCGTCGTCGTCGTCGTCGACCCCACCCCACCCCACTGCGCGTGTCTTAACCCAACGTTACACACCACTTTCCACCGCACTGACCGTAAATCAACCACATAATTTGACGCAAACTCTTCGTCTTTAGGTATGCACTTAAAGCTGACCACACACACACGAACTTGAAGAACAAACACTTCTTCATCAAAGATCTCCAAGTCACTGCGTGGTAACCCGATTTATTGTGTCATTTCTGTCCACTGGCCGAGAAGCATGTTGTTACCAATCACTGCTACAGCTGGTTGAAGGGGACCAAATGCTACAAGGAAACAAGATCTGACCAGCCTGTCAACCAGCTACATACAGCGTTGTTGTTCCAAGAGAGTCCTGAAATTCTGCTTCACTTATCCTTCGGTGGTTCATAAACTTTTGCGCACACATAAAGTTAACCGAACGAGAGTATATTTCAAACTTTTCAACACTCGACGACGCAACACACGCGAATACATACATGCCAGCGTCCAACCCGACCCCGACCCATTCCCATGCCACCACATCCTTGAAGAAACGAAGCGAAGACGAAAAGTTCTGTCCTGAAAAGTTTCGCTCGGCATTCATGCTGTCGACGAGGGTGGACCGAAATCCTCCGGATTCCATGTGAGGTTTTCTTTTCATCCGCCGACCCCACTGCAGTTGTGTGGACGGTCCTTAAGGTAATTGCTCACCGATGTGACTGCGGGGGCTCGAGTGCGCAGCCAGGGCACGGACCTCAAATTACTTTCGGGGAATAAAAAACTAACAATACATTCACTCGTACGCAGTTAACAACGGCCGGGCGCTGGGGGGAGGCGTGGAGGGGATCCCAATTTGACAGTTGAATCACCATCAAATCTACATGGGCTAAGATGGCAACGTTGACAACAGCCACAGCCACAACTACAGCCACGGCCACAGCCAACAAGGAGGAGCGACTGTTCCATGGCTTGTTGTTTTCGTGTTATCGCCGCTTGTGTCCCTTTTTTGTCGACGTCGTGTCCTTGTCGTCGTCGTTACAGTCATTGGTAACGTCCTCCTGTGTTGTATTGTGCTTAACTTTTGAAATTCAATTTCAAGAGAAGCGACTTGCTACGTTTTGGAATCGAGAGTCCTGGGTTACCGGAGATAAGCATATGCTCTGTCGTTGCTGCACATTCCTTCACGTTGTCCTGCCCAGCGGGGTAGTGAACACACCCGCAACAGCATGTGTTCGTACAGTTCGCAACTAAAGATCGTGGACACAGTTGCGTCGGCGGCGGTGGCGGAGCGACGGAGGGTGGACCGCAATAAATGCGGAGCCTTGTTTGAGGATTAACTGAAAGTCCATCTGCTGAGGAGGGACGTGTCCTTCGGTGCTTTTTGTCCTGCGGTGAATGAGAGCGTGTGTGCTTGCCTTGCCGGTATTGCCATGGTTACTGCCTTTTACTGTCGCCAGAGTGTGATGCGGCGCATTGAAATTAAATTGCATGGATTTGATTGCGGGACAGACTACATTGGGATTAAGTTTATATCTGCCCGGGGTAATCTGCACAAGGTGGCCATTGTTATCCTGGTGATTTATAATGTCCGACATAATGATAGCACCGCAACGGTGGGGGTGTACACGTGCACGTATGTACGGGCTTTGTGGACGGCCATTGAATGGAGGGGCGTTTGATGACTCTGGCAGTTGGTGAATCCATCTATTGCTGCTTTGCGACGGCGACGATGTGAGGTGCTGGAGATGTGCCTGAGTTTGTCTGGACTTTGCTGGTTTTTTTGTTCGGTTTTTACACGCAAATTTAAAGTGCTTCTGAATTGGCTGTGAATCGAATTAAACTTTGTGAATATGAAGAAAATTGCTCCAAATGAGCTCTGGTTCGCACTTGAAGAGACACTCTTTCAGGAAATTAGAGCTTTGATGGACGTGCGATGTTTGTGCGAAACCTGCACGATTGCCTCCGATCTCCTGCCGGAATTGTGCCGTGATAATAAAACAGCTTCACCTGGAATATAAGAGGATATTTATTTACAAAATTAAAAAAGCATTTCCTCTGATCTGGTATTCCCCATTTAACCCGCTTCTTGGTTGAGGTCCCGGTCCATCCTGGACTGCAGTCAAAAAGAAGACTGGGGCTCCTTTAGAGTTATCTATCTCAGCGTCAAATAGAGATCTGGAAGACACAATAATTTCATTCAAAATAACTTCAGCGAGCATCGTGAAAATAATAAACTAAATCATTCTATGTTTAAATCTTACAAATGGCGACGTATTTTCAGATGATTTTCACTCAATCATTGGCCGTTGTCTGAAGAATATTCCAGCAGTAATTTTGATAAGCGCAACTTACACATTAAGTGATTTCTATCCGCAGGGTCGACTGTGAAGAAAAACATAGAAATGACATAGAATGAATTCATACAAATGCTGGAGTGAGTGAGTCGGAGTGAGTTGAACAGCTTGACTGAGGTCCAGGTCCCACCCGGACTGCAGCGCCAGCCAAAGAAGAATAAGAGTTGATCAGCTCTGGGATGTGAGGCCTCAAATATAAATCGTTTCGATCCACTTCATAATTGACAGACAAGCCATTACTGCCTACCTGCCAACTACCAAGGCTGCCGAGACTCCAAGAAGGCCAACGGTTGGTCATCATGGCTTCTTCTCGTGTAGTCCCATCTCGTATTGTTCTGCCAGGATCTGAAAGAGTTACAGAACATCGTCGTTAAACAGCCAATCAAGTGAGCCGAAGGTAAGGGAAAAGTATGATTTACTTTGGGTCCTCACTAAGCTAGTCTGACACTCAAGACACTCACTCTGCCAAATCAAACTGAGTATGCCATGGCTCAGGACACTCTCATCGGAACGTATGCCTGTAGGGTGGATCGCGGAAACATTAACTTTCGTAGATGCTGCAGAGCTGATGAAGAGGATGAGACCATACATCGCCGTCTTTGTTTATGTAGGGCTTTCGTCTTTTGTAAGGAAACTCACTTGATTGGCTTACTTTTACGATAACAAGGGTGAACCGAACAGCATCAGCGTACGCCCAGCAAATCGCCTTAGCAGCAAGATGAGTCTTTTTTAGACCAAGTGCAAGCCACTTAATCCGGACCTAATGTGGTTGGAGTGGCGACGCGACGGCCGAAGTCTCACATGAGCGTCACCACAAACTTTCTGAAAAATGGAATGAATTATTAACTGAAGTTGTTGGCATTTTCTGGTACTTAATTTCTTGGTTGCCTAATTTCAAGAGGACGCTAAAAATGTATTGGTTTTTGACCTCATGACCACTAGATGCAGCTTTCATCACTGCACCGTACCATCTTGCTGTTCCCAGATAGTCACTGAAATGCGAATGAAGTTGAAAAGCGGATGACGGCGAAAATTGCACATGTAGTCCGGAAGGCAAAATTCCTTCGATTGTACAGGCTCGGCCACATCGAGCACAGCGACATCAATGCTCCAGTCATCGAATCCCAAACTCGTGGATCGAGAAGGAGAGGAAGACGGATTTTTCGATACACAGTCCAAGTCACCGCGGACGCAAGACGGCTTGGTCTTGATGATGAAGTGTCTAAGTGGAGAAGCCCGAGACCCACTCCGGATATGTTGTCGATGAAGAATCTGATTAACGAAGCAATTTCAATTTCCTAGAAATGCTTAAGTCTCGCTGAGGGTAGCTTCTAAAAACACACATTTTGGTCACCTCTCTTGTCGCAGTTGACTGTCACAAAATGAGGCAAAAACTTCACCAAAAGGACGAGGCAAGGAAAAACCTGCATAATGTCGCCTTTCGGCTTAGAAAGCTGCCTGCCCGACTGCCACCAAGCTCAGCTTCAAAAAGAGATGAGATTATTAGATGAGATTAAGTTGCCCTTGAGCCAGAATTCATTTATACTATTGAATGCCCCAAGGTTGGGGTGAATTTCAAATTTGTAGTCATTTCAGTAAATTTAACTAAAATACGTACTTTAAAGTTGTTGCTTAATATTCAGAATTGCTTCTTTCAGAAATTGCTTACAACACAGTACCTTCGGAATGCGGAAACTACTCCTACACAACCTGGTATTTTTGTCCTTATCATTGCGGATGTTTTCAAAATACATTTCTATTCGAATTAATCTCAAATTTCCCCCCCTAGCCAGAGGGGAAAAAGTCACCGATGGCACATCATTCACACAACGTAATGGTCATCCTTGTCAAAGAAACTTCTCACAGGATGTACGACGTCTTGTTTTACTCTTTTCTATCGTTCTGTTCGGCCTTCATTTCATTTCTGTTCACAATTCATGGATCGCCAGTACATGAGGTACCTCTTTCTGTTGAAAGCACTTCCAGATTTCCTGTTTATTCAGACTTGTCACCTGTTCACCATCAGAACGATTTCATTTAAAGCAAATCCCATCCAGGAAGGCATTCCTCACACGCCACAATATGCAATGACGCTGAACCTTAAATCACAATCTACCAGAAACCACCACTCGATGCATCTGTCTCTCGGTCCTGAAGTGCAATCCATGCTGCGCCCACACGCCTAGTCCGATACCTGAAAAGAAAAGCACACATGTTCACAAGCATATCACCCTTCAATCGACATCGAGATAAAATTCTCGATCCTACTCCCGCTTCCGTTCGCATGCACTCACAATTCATCCCGAATAATCTCTCTTCAGCCACAGCATCGATGCCAAACATTTCAATTTCATATCAGAATCGATAAATAGTAAACAGCTCGACAAAAAACGAAAAAAAAAAAGAAAACGTTTCCAATTTCCACATCAGATCGTATCCGAAGCGCAAACAGAATCAGGCGTCCTTGCTCTTGCACAGCAATATCCCACCCTATCGGCGGTGCTTGTATGTTCCCGGACTTAAAGGCTTCGCCCGGCGAGGGGCTGGGTGGCAAGCAAAATCAAATCAATAACGCTGGGACTTCATATTTTCTCAAGGATATTACTTTGCACGGCAAAAGCCCCGGAACATCAAAGGATACGAGCAAAAGGGAGGGGAGCAGCGATTATCTTACATCTTTAAAATTCCTTCAAAGGATTATCTATTTATTGTCTTCTGTTTATCAGTTCAGTGATTACCATCTCCATCGCGCGCAGCGAACTTGCGGATAATGGGAGACGACGAGTCAAGAAAATGCTGGAAAGGACATTCCAACATGATTGTCCTTTCTTTGAAGGAGATTATCCCGGATTGTCACCGCAAGCGAGTGACAGTTACGAGATGACTTCGTTTTTCTGGAGGACAAAAAAAAAATGAGCGCTTCCACTTAACTTCCACATCGACTGGGTGGAGGATGCGGCAGCGGCCGGGGGTGCTTGTGTATTTTTCTTTCGTTTTCATTTTAAAATGCTGTCTTCCGCAACATCCCATCCCGCGTGCCATCCGCACATCCGTTCGATGATGCTAGTTAATTATTTTACAGTTAAGCCGGAGGCGAATGGAACACAACAAACTTAAGGATGGAAATGGAATTTTATTTTTTTTTGCCGTACTCCTCGCAAAAGCGTCTTGAATGGCGGAGCAGAGAGATGCCCCCATGAGGAGCTCCCGGATAAGCACACATTTGTCAGGCGGCGGATTCCACCAAGGGGATCTGGGGAATGTGGCGCTTCGTTTTGTCTTTTAGCGACGCGCCGGTTTGCACGATTGCAAGTACAGTTCGTCTCTAACTCGCGCGCAATTAATGCGAACTCGGAATGAATGGGGTTGGCATTAATGTGCCGTCCCAAGGGGGCGTAACTGGGTGGAGCTGCAGTTGTTAACGGAACAATTTAATTTATCTCGGATTTAATTGGAAAACAGAGATGGAGAACTCTTGACTGAGATGGGGATGGGTGCGGACCACCCACTTGATGAGATTGTGAAGAAAATATTTGTCCGGATGGCACTCCGTCTGTCTGTCAGTTCTTTTGAGCAAAGCCTTATTAAGTGGAAAGCAGCGTTTAAAGCTGGACGTGGAAATGCCTGTCCACAGGACCATAATCCTTCTGCTTGTGATTCATTAAGACGTGTTTTTCACAGGACGCTGATTTTCGGAATACAGCCGAATAGGTTGAGGTGTGAGTCTTTCCACAGCCCTTGCAATAATAAATGCACCTTAACAGCTACACCCGAAGTTTGCGTCCTGCATTTGCAGCTGAACCTGAAAGCGAGCAAATCTGGAACACCACTTTAAGGGAAGATTGTTGCATTTGCACCTCTCTGACTAATACTACACCAACACCATCGACGCCTTCATTCCGTCAGGCTCTCTGCTCCTCCCCCCAACGCCAGTCGGCGACTTTTATTCAACAAGAAGGAACGCAATCAATTCAAAGCAACTTCAGAGACCCAGCCAACTCCGAAAGGATACCCAACAAAAAAAGGGGGATTCTCAAATTTCCTTAATTTGAAATTCACCATCACAAGTCCACCCTGCACTTCACGGAGATATCAGATTCAAGCAAAGACACAAACTTAAAAAAAGATTTGATCCAGTTACTTGGCAGATCCCCTTCTTCAGCTGCCCCCACTCGGTATTCTGTTGCGTTGTTTTCTTCCGTCTGTTTGTCCTCATTCCCGCTGAATCCTTCGTAACTGTTTTTAATTAGATTTTTCCTGTATTTCACATAATTCACGAGCAACAAATTCACTTCTACAAGTCACGAGATTCCCGGAAAAGCAAAATAATTCATTCTAATCCTTGGCTTAGGGTTTTTTTTCTGTCTTTCTTTCTCCTTCTCCGGTCGAACCCCACGGTTTTTTTTTTTATGTTTTGTCTCTGCTCTTTCTGATGGCTGCTGCTGTTGTGAGCGGGGGTTTTTTTATTTTCAAAACTTTGCTTCCGCCATCCATTTTAATCTGCTTTTCTCTTGTCGTCATTCCTTTGTGTTCACCTTCATCACACTCAATTTTCACCCGTATCTCTTTGTTATCTGTGCCAGTGCCCATGCCATCCGGATTGGAAGTTAGGATATTTAATCGCAATGCAGATGAATGGGGGCGTTGGGCTGGGGATAAGGACATCTCCCCCGGAGGAGCAAAATAAAAAAAGGCATCCGGTTGAGAGGAGGCAAAAAAAATATATATCAAATACGCCATTTTGCTGTTTTTTCTTTCGCCCTTTTCTGGGGACGCTCGCTCATCCATTTTTCAACTTGCTCTGCGGGTCGTGTTTTGTCCGCCGTCATCCTCTAGCAAATCCTTTGGGAATTATCATAGATGTCCCATGTCACTAGCTCTCTCTCTTTCTGTCTCTCTTGTTCTCTTGTCATTTGCTGTGCTCGAGATGGCGAGGGCGACGTGTGCAACAGCGGAACTGTACCAGACGAAAATGCAGAGTGACACTGGAACATCCGCCACCGCTGCCTAAATCACAACTGATGGTGATGGAGTGCCCCGTCCGCCCACCGAAAAAAAAACAAAGAATTCCTCGCAACACGAAGGTAATGCATATGTTATACGCTGCTACCGACGCGGCGCGCTGTAGACGTCGTGCTTCTGCTGTTTGCGCAGAGAGGCGAATGTGTTATGATCCCGACATGCATGAAGAAATCCCGGTAAACTACACCTGCCAGGGTAAACAGATGATGATAGAAATGAAGTACACATCCACTTAAGTCACATTGGGCGTTCTTATCATGAAAGCGTAATGCGAATGAAACATTCACGATGGATTTTTGGCGGTGGCGGCAATGGCAACGGCGGCAACAGCAACAGCAACACGGCGACTTAGCCGTACACCACGGTTGCGGTGTGTACTGAATGAGGGGCATGATTTGTGGTACATTCAGCCATCAGACACCCAACTCGTGGGACTAGTCTGGAAGGATGTGTGAACTCGCATTAAACCGTGTTAAGCACACGTGTGGAAATGTAATAAATTTCCTTTGTTCCTGGGGCAAGTTCTCTTTTCTTTCTTTTTTTTTCGCAAACGACGACTGACAGGATGGGGGGGCGGGGGGAGGTTGCGCTTCAGGGACTACGGGCAAATTGGCTGCTGAAAGGACACGTATTGAATAATGTAACCGAATATGAGAGAGACCATTTCGGCAGATGACGGTGACGTGTGTTCGTTTCGTTTGTTTTTTGTTTGTCAAATGTATGACAAAATGTGAAGTGACAGAACAAAATAATTACGACGAGGAACAGATGTCAATTACGTGTCAATGTGGGGGAGGGTGCAGTTTGAAATGGAAAAGGGAAAAACGAAGAAAGTTCGTCACGTTACACGGAATTTTTGTATTATTTTGACACATCTAACTTTGGATTTCTCTGAGATGAGTGATGTAAACGACATGCCACAGCAACGTGAAAAGGGAGGCGCCCTTTGACATTTATCCTTCATTTTGCGACATACTTTTTTGGGGATGTTGACTTGGCAGACGGAGGCTTCTATGGTTGAAAGCAGAAAGCTAATTATGGTTTGTTGATGTTGCCATTGGACATGAGGACAGCCCAGTTTCTCTGTGTGGATACAACGCACCGGAATCTTTAATAAACGCTCTCCTCCGCGAGCAAAAAAGAACAATTATTGTGGCAGCACCGCACGGCACAGTGTGTCTCGTGTTCGATTAGACCTGCTATAAGGTAATGAAGAAAAGTCTTTGCAATGCATTTATTTAAACAAACTTCTTCAATTACAGCGCCGTTCCTTAACGAAAGTTATTAAGACACCTAATAGAAGATGTACTAAAAATTGGCAACACTATGACAGTTGGACTTCATAGTGCCAAAGTGTCACAGTGCCCGCTTTTTGGCAGAAGTGTGATAAGTGATCCTCACATCCTTTGTACTAAAAGTGTTCTAAAATGTACTAAAAATGTACTAACGTCCGCAATGGACGTCGATTCTTGCGTAACCCCTAAACCATCACGTCACGGCAGCCACTCAGTTACAACGAAAATCTGAAACAATTGGTCCTCTTGACTCTATTGTCTTGAATATTAAAACACAGCATTCAATAAACTAAATACCACCACCTTTCGAGTTTGGTTAGAGTATGGTATGTGAACCTCACCACTCTGTGCTAAAAATGTTCTAAAAATGTACTAAAATTTGAAAAGTTTCCAAGACTGCCCAGAGTCCGATATGCACTATCGTATTGAATATTTCCACGTCAGTAGTAGACGTCCATTCTTTTGCCTAACCCCTAAACCATCACGTCATAGATCTCAAACGACAGGCCCCCTTCTCTCAGTCGTCTCGAATATTAAACACACACCTTTCAATAAACTAAACACCCCACCGCCTATTTATTAACACCCACGCCCTTTCAACAGTAATTGCCGGGGAATTCGAACAGAATCACCATCAATCCTACCATCGGCCCATCCCCTATCGTATCCAATCACATACACAAATCACAAGAGTTCTAAAAATACCTTCGTCCAGTCGCAGCACTCCACAATCCCAGCCTTCGTCAAAATTGAGACAACATTTGTACCTGACATTGCGTGCCACCAAAAGATTATCACTTTCCCCGGCGATAAAATGAGAAATCACCACTGTCACACCCTAGTGCTACCCAGTCACTGACCGTCAGCGTCAACAAAGTTAAAAACTATCATCACTCATCTGAACACCAAAACTCAAACCAAACCACACAGCCGGCAACAGCCAGAACTACTACAAAAATAAACTATCGTTCACATGCAACACAATCAGTGGCACCGCCAGCAGCGTCCATTCCTGCCGCCCGCCCAAGTTGCATGACGACGTTAATGAGTGTCTGTGCGTGTGGTTGTTTGCAAATTGAATTCACACAACAAACAGCGAGTCCTGCTTCCTTGCGGGTCCTTAGCCGCGCGGGACTGCAGTAAATAAGTTCCCATTCAATATAATTAATCTTTGGAAAATTCACAATGACACGCTCTTTTAGGGTTCGTTGGTGTGGACTACAAAATCTATCAATCCCCTCCTTCCTCACAGCAAGGACTCCTCCATCAATGGGGCTTAGGACTTGAGGATTTGAACGCCACAGGCGATGTTTGGGAGCGACCAGCCACCCTGCTGGTTTAAACCTCAACAAAGTCGATCCTGACTGTCAAGGAACTTCAGGGGAAGCCTCCAAAAGCCAAAGCTGGCTGGTGGGCTGGTGCGGTAGCAGTTTCCGATAGCAACGGGCGGCGGTATTTTGTGGTATTCAAAGGAGATAGGAGTGGGTGTCCGTAAGACTCCGAGGCTAGGACGGGTGTGCTATACATCAGGCAAACAACAACTAATCACTGTCAGTTAGCGGATAAAGTTACCGCTATCGACATCCTTCTTGCATAAGCCGCTCGTATCTACGGCGAGAATGAATTAGACGCATCCTCAAAAACACTGCACACGGGAAGCGGAAGGCAAAACGGGGAATCCTTGAGAAGAGTGTACACGAAGGATAAGTTGGAACAAGTTTTTCCGCTGCTTTGGAGGGTTTCCTTGCGCCTGCCTGCGGTTAAGCCACCAATCTTAGGGTTCATCGTTGGCGAAACAAAGAACATTCATTCAGATGCCAACGCGTCCCTCGCACACCGCTGCGAAAGTGCTGGCGAAACTTTCTGCGGCTTTCGTCGGGTGTCACGAGGAGGCGGCTAAGGGGTGCGCTCAAGTTCCTTTATCAGCGCTAAAGCGTTGTGTGCTTTCTTTTTTCTTGCCCACGATTTACGACAACCACTAACAATTTATCCTCGACTGCTTACTTTCGACTGGGTGTGGCTGCGTCAGGTGCACGAGGTATGAACGGAGTCGCTTTAAAGTGCTCCCGCTTAAGAGGCTGGTTTTTTTTTTCTTATCTCCCTTTTACACGGCTGCCGCCGCGTTCGCCGCAATCGGAATTGAAATGGAGATTCGTCGGGATTTATTGGTCAGCCCCACCCACTGAGAACCACCCAGATGCGCCTCTGTGGCTAGCATTGATTCACACACAACTTTATCCTCGGTCGGGCGAAAAGTGTGGGAAAAGAGAGCAAATTCATTCCACTGGCGAGCTTGGTGTGCAATTTTAACAGAAACTGCGATGGAAAACGTGAGGAACGTGAGAGGAAGACGGAAGGTTGAAAGGACATTGCTAACGATAAACGAACGTGCACTTTACGGCACTTACGTTCACGTAGTTCCTAGGCACCGTACTCGCCTTTTATTGGTTTTGCTTTCTTGCTCTCGTCTCGCTTTCGATTACGTGGACTCGCTTTGATGTGGACTTAAAGACCGGGTTTTTGATGGAGTTTGCCTATCACGAGAATAAGTGGTATTCACTCTCGACCGGTGGCTGTAGTGTAAATCTGGCCCATCACACTGACCGGGGGTTTAGTTAAAGCAAACGAAGGGACAGCGTAGGTTTATGTTCGTTATTTCCGGTACTAGCTGCCTCGAGCGGAATGATCGGTGTCACAGTGTCCACTTTTTGGCAGGAGTGAGGTTAGTGAGCCTCTCACATCCTGTACTAAAAATGTTCTAACATGTTCTAAAAATGTACTAAAATTTAAAAAAACCTCTGGAACTGTCCAGATTGTCATATGCACTATCCTAATCAATATTCCCAAGTCCGCAGGAGACGACGATTTTGTTTGCCTAAAGCTTACCATCATGTCACAGTGCCCAAAGACTTCCTCGTTCGGAGTTGGCTGTGGTTGTTTCAGATGCTAAGCCCACGTCCACTACCAGTTGTAGCGTCACCCATAGAATACTTTAAATTGAAAAATTTAATTGGAAACGTTACGACAAATATCACGAAGGATAACGCGGAGAAAGACCTCTACTCCGGTTCAACGCGATGCCCTGCCAGAAAGGGCCTCCAGTTAGGTGAACATACAAAACTGAAACGTCTCGACACGAAAAATGTCAGGCGCCCACTGTCCTTTACTCATTCGCATTATATTTCGCATCGAATGTACCAAAAAAGAACTAGACCCATATGTCCTTTTTATTCCTTTTTCCTCTTGCCCTTTCAACCTGCAACTCCACACCCATACTGAGAATTACCAGTTTAGCTTTTCGAATTAGAAATACAAAGCGAAACTCTCTGGCAGAAGAGCTTACGTTAGTCATTAAAATTTGCCCCAGAACTGCTCTTTATGCATAGCGTACGAGGACGAATCCCTCATTTTTTCGTGATCCATTCAAATTCGAGGAAAGAACAAAACCACACGAAGAACGTCTCCCAGTGGCCCTCGTTTGGATGAAATTTCAACTTCCGACAGAAGAAAGACCATAGCCCAGGTTTTTAATGGCACACAACTAAGTTCGGTATTGTGTGGCCTGGCCCATTATGGGATCCGGTGGAAATTTATGTGCGGTTTGCATGTTTGCAAGAACATATTGCCCACCCCCCTCGTGCAGATTAGAATCACATACACAGTCGAGGAGACATGCAAAAACGGATCAGATGAGAGGAGAAAAGGAACAACACCATGTATTCGATTCGGTTTTTTTTGTTTGCTTTTTATCGACGTCCCTTTCGATGCAGAGCAGGGAGCGAGAATGCAGAGAGGTCGTCCTCCGGCTGGTCTTGACTGTGCATATTGGACGATGATGCAGGAAGTTCCCAACCGTGGATTTGCCTTGGCTAGGTGCTTAAAGTGAAATCATTGGTAAATGTTCGACACTGAAAAGGGGAAAGACATCAGACCGATTGATCAACAGATGCGAACGGGTTGTGAATAAATTTCAGTCAATTTGGATTCTGTTCTTGTGAATAATTTGCTCTCCATCGAGGAAGCTGTCATTCAAAATGGCCTTTGGGGATACATTTTGTGCAAATTCGTCACGAAAATGGCGTGACGGTACAGACGATCAGAGTTCGAATGGATTGAATTGAATTTCAAGGGGTCTTTTAAAGCGGGCACTGGAACTTTCGGCACTTTGACTTCATCTTTTTTAAACCACGTGACGGACAGCGTGACTGTTCTAAAATAAATACATTACTTTTGCTAATTTAGTGAGGCTTAATTTCTAAACCGGAAGTAGGATGAAAAATACTCTCAAAACGTCGGCTAGATCCCGTGACTCGGATTCGTGACGTATATTTGTATTCCGAAAGCAGCGTGATGGGTCCAGGCTACGTAATTCTTCTTTTGTTAATTTAGTGAAGTTTTATTTCGACACCGGCCGTGGGTTCAGAGAGAGAGGCTCTCAAAACGTTGACTAAATTGTGTGACGCAGAAATGTGACAAACATTGTTTAACCACGATGAGAGGGTGATCATTCAATTTCTGAAATGGATTGAATTGATATTTGTGTAAATTTGGGGAGCATTCAATTTTCAACCCACAACACATTGACATTATGTTTCACCAGATTACGTGACGCGGAAGCGTGTCGAAGTTGTGTTTAAACTATTTGCCTCTAAGTTTATGACGACGGGGACTTGATGAATGAACTGTGCCCAACACAAGTGTTGCGGTAAGTCGGTCTGTGTATTGCGGAAGCACAACAACTGCGTCACGTTTGCGTTAAGATACGCAAGCTGTAGTTATTTGTGTTTCCATCTGTGAAGCAAAACGATGCAAGAAACGCTCATAGGACCATCGAAGGATGTTGGGGATAGTCAAAGCTTGTCTTTCGTTACTCTAATCAGGTTGCATCTGTCCTTTTTCATACCCACCAAATTTTGTTCAAGCAGATCCTGTCCTTCGCCGAACAGACTAAAAATTCGCTAATGCGAATATTCCCACCTTTTTCCCCCAAAATACCACTTTAACTTGAAAACTCTTGAAAATACCACACCTAGCCGCCAACTCCGCAGCACTCATTCTTTTCTTTCCAAACCACGTAACCAAAAAAAAGCTAAAGAAGCTTTCAAGGCTAAGTGCTACTCCGTCAGCCTTTGTGAGCGGCAGCACACCTCACAAGAGATAAATGAGCACAGACCGAAGCCAAAGAAAAGGAAAATGTTTTAAGCATATAAAAGAAGCAAATAAACCTTAGACCGTGGAAAAAAAATAATTAATTAAGCTCACGTGCCATCGACGGAGCAGACACAAACGGGTGCCACAGCGAGTATTTCTTTCTCAAATTTCTCAAACACACCCGCCCGGTCCCGTGTGTGTGGGTTTTGTTTGAGCAGACGTGAAAGTGTGCCTTTGAGCGAACGAACGAAAATAGCAAGCACAAGTAAAATACTTGACAAGACTTAATTAATGGCAGACGGAGTTTATTTAGCGTAAGAAATCAATGGAATTAGTATCCTTTCTTGCTGTGTTCCTCTGGGGGGAGGGGGTGGTGTGTGTATTTTTGTGCGCCATGGAATTCGATCGTGAGACAGTGGCCGACGGGTATGGGCGCTCGCTTTGACCAGTTGTGTGACCCAGATTCAATTGGAAAAGTTTGCAATCAAAACGGCTTTAGTTGTGAATTCTCGAGAGCGGAGGACATGAATGGGAATCAATTGAGTTGATTGAGAGAGATTTATTCGATTTCTGGTCGAGGATTCATGGGATTTCTTTTTATCGCAAACAAAGCAAAGAGGGCATACGAAATACCATTCGATGGGCATGCATTTAAGGCGATGGTCCTTCGAAATTCTTCGGTTGAGAGGTCGATGGACCAGGCTCTGGTGAATAGATACGAACCATTGCCGAATTCACCGCCCCTCGACATATGCTATGATATGGTCAAGCGTACTGAAGCATTCGTTGGGGGGGAATAAGAAGGCTACCAGGTCTAAGATGAGTGTAGTTGTGGAGATAGAATAACCTTTAGGAAAGGAGTGCCACTGAAAAAAAATGATGACAGCTGAATGCAATTCAATGGCAGTGGAATCTTTAAAGGGTCTAGCGTCGAATGAGTTGTACTGACAATACAAAACGTATTTCAACACTTCAGACCTTGTTCTTATCCTCAGTTAATCCTTCGTCCTCGTGACAGTTTACGACGAAATGGTCTTTGCACGTAAGCACCAGCGTTGACTAGAATTCCACAGCAAAATCGGGTCGATTTGAACTACATTCAGCCTCCGTAACTTGAGACAAAAATAATGGCTTTTCTGCATTGCCCGCGGAAGCCATACCACGGACAATCGTCCTTCACGTCACCTTTTGAATGTGAAATTGAAAATAAATCAGAGACCATTCAGATGCAATCGTCGAAGCAGATCGTATCAACACAAGCAAGCAGACGAACAGCCAAAATTCGTTGCTCTTAAAGCTCACAAAATCGATTAACTGCTGCGTATCACTTCTGTCACTTCTTTAAGCTCAGGCTTAAAATTCCAGACCACCTGCCAATTGCCTAGATCGACATGTACACTCACTCACCTTGTCAGCGCAATCTATCCCAAGGGGGTGCTCAGGTGTTTACTTGCTTGTACGTCTCAAATGCTTTCGTCCACCCCCCACCCCAAAGATGCCGAATAATTGACAGCAACAACAAATGAAAACATCAAAACGTTTTGCCATTTAATTAAAATGTCCTCTAGTGTGAGGCGAGCACACACACGATCACTTTCACGAAGCACACACACCCACTGATTAATTGTCGACTTGAACGCCTCATTTAACACTCTATAGCCACATTGCACGCTTGGTGCACACTCTCCCACAAACACACACGCGCTCGCATAGAAAGCGCTCCAAGCGGAAGGTGCGAAGATGAATTTCTCTCTTGAGGGTTACAGAGGCACAAGCACCGTTGCCGCTGGCAATCGTCTTACCGCACAACTAGAGAGACGGGAACAGAGCAACACTTGAGCCCCTTGCATAGACACGGCGAAACTTGCAGATGTACACGACTCACGACTCATAACGACGAGGACGACGGAGGACCAACGACAGTGCCAACAGCGGCGAAGATGAGCATGAGCACACTGCCGATGACAACGATGGCGATGGAGACGACGACGACGAAGACTAAGACTAAGATGTCGACATTGACGTCGAGAGGACGATGAGGACGAGACGATAAGATGAACATTGCAGCAATAATAGCAGAAGATGACGAGCATGAAATCCTCTTTAATAAAGCACACCTCCCCTGCTGCCGCCCATCACTCACCATCCCATCCGATGGCTGTGCGGCACAGGGGCCGGAGGAAATTTGTGTAACAAGATTCCGAAATACTACTTGGAGATATTTTATCTGGTGATGCTTGTGCCTCCTCCGGGTGCCCCAAGCAGGGTGCTTCGCACGAAATGGGGTATTACAGCCAAGAGTACGTGTGAGTGCATGCGAGTGTGTGCGCGCCCATCGACCAAAGGGAGGGGCTGTTTGCAGTGAAAGAAGGATAAGAAGGGAAAATACTCGTTAAAAAGGGTTTATGCCGAAGGGAGGCTCCTTGAAAACAGTTCGGGGTTGGGGGAGTGCTTCTTCTCAAACGACTTCTTAATATCATTAGAGGCTTTGCCTGCTCTTTTTGGGGTTATTTCTTCCTCTGACTTTCTCCTCAGTGCCAACTCGTTTTTTTCTCCCCCACTTTCCTCTGTATTCGGTGATTGTTCGTGATTATGTGCTCCATTGTTGGAGTAGTTTACAGAAGGAACGACATGCAGTCGCCCTCCCCGCCGCCGCGCCGTCACCAACACACAGGGACTAGTGTAGTTTATTTTTACGACATTACGGGGGTGGGTTGATTTGCCATTACTTACTAGCGGGATGGAAAAACCATTTTAAAGGCTTAAAGCTAAGCCGACTGAAGTGCGAGCGGGCGGACGGGCGCTGAAGTAGTGCCGAAGTGAATATTGCGAGTGTGTGGGTGGATTATAAAATTGGGTTAAAGTGGTCAATTCCTTGCGAGTTAAGAGTTTCAAAAACTTGTGACAATTTCTGAACGTTCTAGGCCGCCATTCCACGTTCCATCGGGGGACGATATGGTATTCGGTTTATGCGCCGGAAGTCCGAAGTGATTTAGGGTCTTTCTCTTTCTCGTCTTCTCTTTGCGTGATGCGATGATGTAAGGGATGTTTATGGGAGCACAAACATGCCATCCTTGTGGGGATTCTCAATTGAATTTTGGAGAACATAACCCCACGGGTGGTGGACATAAGTGGAGGGGGAGTGGTTTCTTTGAAGGAGGCAATGCTACAAATGTTGTTACTTCTGTTTGCATTAATGTGGAGATTTCACAGAGTTTCACGTATTTGGAGTTGAGGACGGAGATACTATTTGACCGCGAGTCCTTGGTTGAAAATGCAACATAGTGACGAATGACTTTTGAAGGACATAGCATTAGGTTGAAATTAATTGCCAGTGACACTGAGGTCCTTGCGAGCGCCACCTGAATACTTGGAGAGACATTTTGTACCGCGACATCGGTGCCTAGACCATTAGCACTTAAAAGTTGGAATAGGAAAACCATTCATATTTATCCACTCAAATGCTCAACATTCGAAATATGTCCATTGGCCTGAAGTAAGGACAATCAAAGTTGATTGCATGCGAATAGCTTCCGTCGGACTAGGACTCGAAGGTGCCTCGATGCTATTTTAGCTGTCCCTGAGATCCCCCCCTTCGGGTAGGGGTTAGAATATACCCGCGGTAAGGTATGCCTGTCGTAAGAGGCGACTAAAATCCACGAGCTGAGAGCAACTGGTTTAGGATACGTCCCTGTTCCAGTGCTCGTCGAATATGATCGCAAAGAAATTAATGGAAAAAGAAGAACGCGCCAATCTGAATCACAGATTGGTGCGGATTGGGCTACGGCTTTTTGAACATTCGAATAGCTGCCAGTCTTAACCATCCTACTGGCAGCTTGACCAGCTATAATTTGGTGCCACGGGAGATCAGGAAAGCCCTGAGACCAGCATAGGTTTCAGCCTGATCAATTTAGGTTGGCCCCCAAGTTGTGATTATACCTGCATGTCTGAGAGTCAACTTGGAGGTGACTCCGGGACGTGAAAGGTATATTATCCATCTGTGTGGAGTTGCAAAACACAACCGGGTGCTACGACCCAAAGAGTAGCAGAGGTTTGGGTAGGCCTCACCACCTTACCAAGGTGGAGAAATAAGTCCATAAGCTTATTCCTAAATTTGGAACTTAAGATTTTCCTACTGAAGGCGTCGGGTCCAGCGTCGTTAAATGGTCCTAGTAGTAAAAGAACTCGTGTTATAAGGCTTATGCCAGGTGGTCAAGTTAGTCAATTACGTCTACGGCCTTTAAGGAATAGTCCACTCAACGATCAGGTCTCTCAATAAGTTCCTCACTTGTTGATGTCTCTTGCAGTGAATTAAAAATCAACACTTTCACTGCCAACCAAGCTGCATCCATTTGGCGCACCAACTTGTTTGATGACTTTCTTCACTTGTGTGTGGCGCGCCGTCTGAAATGCAGGTTTCGTCCTTCGCATTCTGCCTCTCACTGGCCTGGTGCTTTGGGTAGTTTAGTCCCCTTGGGCTGGAATACGTACAGTGAGAGTCAAACATTTATAGACAACCGGTACCCACTAGTACAGAAGCGACGACACGCTGCGACTAATTGTGCACAGAAATAAAGCTCACAACTACCTCTTTTATTACTCACTTCAGAGCAGAAAGTTGAGCAGAGAAAGTACGTTTGACTTTGACACTTGTCACGAATGAAGCGTGGGCTGTCAAGAAACAACTAGTACATCAATCATGGTTGCGTTTTCTGTAAAAATGCAGGCAAATTAGGAGAAAGTTAAACAGGAAGCTGTATGGGACTGTCACCGGGAGTCGATTGACGGTTCCTTCGGTTGCAAAGCCACTACCCCCCATGCGATATGTTATTCATTAAATGATGGTCTCTCATGAGTTCCCATGATTTGGCGAGCCTTAAGTTGGTAGAAGTTTCTAAAAATATTCTGATAATTTTCAGGGCGCTCTTTAGTTACCACTAAGCTCGCGTACTTCGTGGAGGTCGACAACATTCGACTGCACACCTAGTTTGGTAAATCTATGCGATCCTAATGGCCACGGACTACATTCTGAAAAACAGATGCAATGGGCGGAGTAGTTGTAGCGACAGCCAAGTTATACTTAAGGCCACGTACACGTGTGCTTTGTCGAATTGATTAGGACAAAACACACAGGAATAGAAATGACTTCTGTGTTTATATGAATAACAAGCCCCGTCCGATCGCCAGGCAATTTAGATCTGTTTGGTGGGAGTGCAGACAAATTAAGACAAATCACCAGAAAATGGGGAAAAATATAGAATATTTATAAAAATCCCAACATCAGCGCCATCTATCGTGTCTATACCTAATATTTTTTGCTGGCTATCACCTTTTTGCCGTATTTATACATATACAGTGGACTTCCCCTAAGTAGAATTCTCACGGGATATCAGAATTATTTCGACCAAAAACAACTAAATTAGTTGAAAAGTGCGGGCGGCAAAGGAATATAGATTTGCTCACCGATTCCTTTAAAAGAAAGTTTAAAGTGCACCGTCGAGAAATGCCTTTTAAACAACACTCTATGCAGACGCTTAACCCCCACAGAACAAGCCAACATCTGTCCTTCTAATTCCTGTCCTTTCAGCAACAACAGAGCGCGTTGAGAAGTGCACCCAAGGAACCCGTCGGAAATTGTGCAAAAAGAACTTGCTAAATTCCATTGACTGTTGGCCACCTAGATGCTTTGAGTTTTTGCTTTGCAGTTCTGCAGCTTTGAATGATGAGCAACTGATGTGGTCGCAGATTGAAAGAGTTTGCCCATCGACAGCGACTGCACTTCGCTGGATCCTACACCACTGACTGCACCTCGCACGTCTCAAAATCTGCAATCCAATTTTCAGCAGCTTCGCGCTGCAACATGCATCAAGTCAATTCCTCAATTGTTAGCCCCACCATCCACTGAACGAAGACAGAGTCTCAGTGGAAAGACACTTGATCACCTCGTCGAGGGTTCGCGTGAACTGTGCTCAACTCAAAGCAGTCCCCTCAGATGTCAATCACCACAGTTGGCCATCAATCTTTCATTCGAAGAATTTGCATCATCACCCCACGTCCCTGTCGGGTTCTCAAATTCAACCATAAAACTGTCAAGCTCCTTCACCAATCGATGTGTGTATCCCCCGTCATTATTGAGATTTGATTGCGAACAGGATGAGTTCTCTGATTTCATATGAACTGTGTGTGCTGGGATTTGATTCGCTTCCAAAAATACCAATCGATTTTCTCCCTCACCCCGCCGCACCGGCGAACTTTCCCCAGAGACGTTCGTTTATGGCCGAAATAAGTTCCATCATTCTTCGAATAACGTCTGCGACAATGTAGGATTTTCGCTCTGTTACGTGATTTTTATTGCGTGTCCTAAGGCACTGCCGGAGCCGGGTGGGGGGGGGGGGGGGGGGCTCGTGAGTGAGCACATGAGCTTTGATTTGCTCATGATCCCTGAGAGCGGCGCGGCGTGTGTCCTTAATTTGATTTTAATTGAAATTCCACCCGTCGCCCTGCGTTCACAAAGCCATCATTAGTTGCAGTGCCACGAGGTAACATTTGTCTGTGTCAAGTGACATGTGAGACTGGCGACAGCGAGCGAATGGATTTTCTCGAAAATCCCCGAGCATTTGCAAGTACTCTCGCACAAGACGTCTGCACCTAACAAATGCCAGACGATGACAGGCGTGAGCACATAAAAAGTTGCACGACCTCGCACCCTCGCAGCGCATTGTGAGTGCAAGCACACATTAAAGTCAATTCCTTTGGCTGTCAATTCCGAGATAAATGACTTCCGATATTAGAATCGGAAGTCATTACAACTGGGGTTACAGATGCACACCAGACCCTATCCATTGACTCACCGCAATTGGCATCCAACGTTGCAGCGCTGCCGAGTGGTTGGTTCAGCTTCAACTTCAACTGCAACTCGTTCTGACAATTTCCATTATTTTTTTTTTTTGAATCAATGAACATGCATATCCCCGGCTAGCCCACAAGCGCACACATGTGTGCTCTGGCATACGTTGCGGTTAACTAATATCCCAGCGCTCCATCGACTCGAACACTGCGCCGAAGGACTCAGCTGTTGTCTCCGGTTGACGTTTACGGCGGCGATACCGAAGTATTAGCATCTTCAATTCCAGCGCTGCAAGCAAAACAGGAAAAAGACAGAGACACATATACTATCTATAAGGACAACATTGGAAATATACATAAAATGTAAATTCATGCACAAGAGAGATGGTCGGGAAAACAAATGAAATGAAAAGCTTGGGCTGAGAGAGGGGTGGACTCATCTGCGCGAGGATCGAGTATGTTTATGAAAAATTCATTAGGTTGCCTGGGGCACTTCCCGGATGTGGAAGGGACATGTGAGTGCATCGCTGCACGTGTGTGGATACTGGATACAATGCAATCCAGTGCGAGACAAGCACGTCTGCGTTATGAAATTGCTGGAGCAGAATATTGATGGAGTTTTTCATCTCCTGCGGCTAAGCAATTTCCAATCCAGATTCCAAGTATATCTTCAGGATCAGTTTATTTTCGTTTTTTTTTTCTCCCGTGGCCTCCTTGGTCGTCCTCATTACAGGATATTGTATCCATTGCTTCATGCAAATGGGGTACGGAGTGTATGGAGATTTTCTTATTCTACGAATGGTTACAAAGTCTGAGGCTGATTAAGTCTGCAGGATGTCTCTTTCGTAAAAATCTCAGATGGATGTGCTGCTACGGGATTAGGTTTGTTTTAGTTTAGATTGCTTTTGCATCGATCGCACAGACGATGGCAGTGTGGGGCGTTGGCCGTGTGGTTTTATGCTGATGTCACGCACGTATTGTGTGCTTTGCTATGATTTGCATTCGAATTGAGGCAAAGCTGGAAGGTGATCCCTTTTAGGGTGGAATGCGAGCTCCTTTCAATTGATTCCCTCTCAGCAGTCGTGGGTGACTTCAATTTTCTTTGCCTTTAATTGACTCTGGTCAACGTCCCGCTCCTTCGGCTACGAGCCTGTAGGACAACGCAATAGAGAACGACCGTGTTTAAGGATAGGGTTTACAAATGGAGGAGGACCACAACGAACAACGTGTCGCAACCCGAGGTAGTTAGGCACAGATCGGTCTCAGCGCTGATGACAGAGGCTTGTTGATTGTGGTATGTAGCGCAACGCTCGACCTCTTGATGGCTCAAAAATGTACCACGACAGAACTACAGACGGCCAAAGTGAAGTGAAACGAAATTTTGTCTTTATCGGGTTGTATCCACTTCAAGCTAGATGGTGGGGTCTTAGGAATATCGTACCTGAGAAGACTTTTTTTTCTTGAAGATGTGCTTCCTTCAATCTGCTGCCTATTCAAATGAACAGGCAGAAAGAGTCCTTTGATGGTACTTCCACAAAGATGTGGCGCCAACGTTTTTAATCCACTTTCTCTCGCTGTTGTCTTGCCGATGCATTTAAGAGGAGGATTCGTCCGTTTCCTGGGCGAAAACCAGTGCTTTGGACAGGTGATAGCAGACGAAGTGGAAATCGCCCTACATAACGACTCAAGAACGTGCGATGGTGTGGCAGTCTTCTGTGACCTCTTTGAAGTGCTCGACTGCAGCGATTCCGGTAGCCAGACGGCAGAGGCTCTGGCCAAAGAACTGTAGCGTCTGGTATCCGAACGTTTCTCGCGGAATTAGTCAGCTAATGCAGGCGGATGAGTCCATGCTGTGATCCGGAACATACTGCTTTTCAAGGAAAAAAGTGAACAAGCGGATAGTCCGGCGAAGGAAGGCTCTGAATTGGAGGAATCCCTAGCACTCCCTTATGCACACAAACCTGTAAGGTCAAGAAGGAAGACACTAGAAGACAACACAGCCGGAAGTCGATGACTAAACCTGAGAATAGGATAAGCGGCGAGGGTCCTACCGTAGACGCTGAGCAACAAGATATCGTCATCAATGATTGTGGGAGTCCTTAGCGAACATTGTACCATTGGCAAAAATGCATTGAGCCCTGACGTCAAACCAATCACAGTGAGGTTGTTGACAAATTACAGAGGCGACTGAGGACCGAGAGGTCGGTCATTTGAATGGAATCGCCTCCTGATTCTATCAGGGACCCATTCATTGGTCGAATTTGGCCACCAGGGCGGCTACTGTTGAATTCGTGATTGGATGGGATTTTATTGAGCGCCCTCAGCTGAGCGAAAATCTATTTATTAAGACCGTGTCGACTTAGAATTTAAAAACGGAACAAATAGACAAATTTAGCGTCACTTAGCCACGGATTAAACGACAAAATTGAATGCCAAGGGACGTCGTTTTAGTTCCTTTGCGTCTTTCACTGGCAGTGGCACTGGCTATTGCAACTCAGTGCGTGCCTTAACCAAAAGATGAACAAAGTATACCGGATATCCTCCTTATGGCGATGCGCCCTTGCCAATTCTGAGGTACTCACTCGCTTCAATTCACGTAAGCCTTCTTTCTAGAACCACTGTCATCTGCTTCATCTTCTTTCTAAGTTGGCATCTACACATCGGTGGGACCTATTGCGTGCTACATCCCCCAGTATACTGTGCAAACGTGTTTTCGCTGGAAGCTGCTGCTTAAATGGTTTCGAACGTGCTTGGAGCACGGCAGTCTATGCTCCAATCCCATGATTTGAGTTTGGATAGAATGACGATGATTATCTTATTCCAAACGGCCAGGATAAGCCTGCGTTTCTCCCACAATAACCGACACTGAATCGTCATTCATCATCCCGTCTTAATGGCAAAGCCTTTCTGGACTCTAGAGATGTGCGCACCCAGCCAAACTCTCAACAGCACTTGCATTGGTCAGCCATTTGATATTCTTCCAATGACACCCGCAACCGAAATCCCAGTTAACAGACGATGTGCGCAGTTGGTCAAACCAACATCCCGCCATGCGGCAAATTGCAGACCAACAAGTATGAATGCCAATAAATTCCATTCGCCTGCAGACAATTCAATCTCATTTCAGCAACATAAGCCCCACGAACCAGCTGTCACCGCAACCCAGTCTCAACGAAGCCACCCAGGGGACACAAGTTAAAACATTAATTTCAGTCGACTTCAGATGTGCAATGTAAAGCGCCATCATCAATCATCGTGATTGATTTGTGCCTTTGCAGGACTTACCGAGAGTCATGTCCTGGATGGGAACCATTCGGTGATCCATTACTTTAGCTGGAGGCCGCAATTCGGACGAAGTCACGAATGCGTATAAAATATAGGCCACATGCCGCTTGCAGTGGGGGGAGTGTCCTGAACAATTGTGGGTGTCAAGGCCATCGCTAGGTTCGCCTGATGCGTGCAAAAGTTCTATTGTTCGTCAAGAGGGCACTTGTAAGTTGAAGGACCGGGGATGTTATTGAAGCATTTTATCGCAGTGCAGCTAACAGCAACTAGGTGGAATTTCGACAGATGAGTGGTGACGAGAGCCCTGCTCAATTGTTCGTTTTTGTCGAAACAAACAAATTGTTCTTGGATTCTTGCGTGTATTTAAGCAGCGAACAAGTAACGTAATCCAAAGGCTCCCATTGGGTTATGTGATCCTTCAAGTAGAGACTTGTTGACATGGTTAAAGCCTGTACACAGTGACCATCAAAAGAGTGAAGCCGGCACACATCGGTTAAACCTTTGGCTTTGAAGAACACGGCACGAAAATTCTGGAAATCATTGGAAACGCGTTCATCAAGCAGCGTAAGGCGCCTCAGATCAGTCCTCAGACGTACATTGGAGAGCTTTTAGTATCGTCGACATTGAAAGTTTCATCGACTTCATAACAGAAGCGCCAGCTGGAGAGGCCTGTTGGTTGAAGCCTAGGTTCACCACGGACTGTAGCGCCGCACGAATGAGAAGAAGAAATAGAAGGTTATCAATTCATTTGATTTCACCCGCATCTTATAGGAACTGGCGGCTCCTTGAAGTGTCACGCAATCGAATGCTGCTACAATTGGAAACTATAAAGTTTCGATGTTTGCGGAGCTCTATCGCAAAAACGAAGGTATGGCTTTGGATACATCCTGATAGGGGGGAGTGCTTATTGATTAGATGAGATGAGGGCTGCTTTTTTTGCTAACGAAGTAAGGTGAAATGGCAAGAAATGTGGTCGCTGTCGGATTAAGTGACTTCCAGTCGTTTTTGGCATTATTTCAAAATTTTCGTCAGCGCTTCGCATGCTTCCACTTGTTAGAGTGTAGCCGCTCGCCAAACTCCCTTGACCTGCCAAGCCCATCTTGGCAACTACATAGTAGGCCATTGTGTCCAAAAGTGGGTTGTATTTGAAAGAATCTTGCGACAATTCTTCTGCTTCTCTTAACATTACTCCATTTTTTGTCACAAAATAACACGAAAATCCACTTATCTCGCTTTTGCCTTCCATCACGTCACCACTTATTTCCTCGATGAACTTCATTACGCACAGAAATGCTACGCGCAGGTAAACGAAAATACCAACATCCTTTTAGAGACCTACTCAAGTCTTCAGCGAAGCCCATGCTGTTCGTAAATAACCCCATCAAAGACGGAGCAAGAGTTCCAAAGCGGGTAATTTGTAAATGTCTTGTCGTGCACCCCTCAAAGGAACCTCTGATCGGGGCACGCCTCGACACTCGACATGCCAAATGAACGCCGATTGCTCGGGGGGAATGGACAACATACAGTGGACAGTCGTCGTTGAGAGATATCATCTCAACAACCGTATCCATCTTCGGAGTGGTTCGCAAAAAAAAAAAAAACTTCTCTTGGGGATAAATAAATCAGCAGGGCACTCTTTCGCACCAATATCGGCATGACCCAATGGCACGCAGCAGCAGCGCTGTGTGGACCTGAAATCCTATCAAGAACTCACAGAGCAGAATGCGTCCATTTAAGGACGACTGATGTCCGCCTAATGGCATCTCGCCATCTTACGAAGCACTCACTCGTTAAGGACACGCTCGTAAAGAGCACATATGGACTCGTGTAGTGGCCATGTTCTGCGGCCTGCGTTAGATTTATGTACATCATCAGTGACGGCGACCTGTTTTCATTTCCTTTTTACGGAAAATAAAATATTTATTCCCCAGCACAATCCAATTTATTTATTTTTTTTTTTTTGCTTTGTGCCGTTATTGTTGTTCTTGTGCGAAAAGCCTGCCAAAGCGCCACATGACCCGTCAAAGAAATGAAAAGAGTAGAGGCCAAGCTAAAACGAAGGAACACAGCACCAAGAAGGAGCACCGAAACAAAGGGAAAAGGAAATTCTATTTTCAGGTTTAGTTTGAAGAAACCAGAAAACAAAAACAAAGGGCAGCGCTGGGGGACTGGGGGACATTTCACAAAATGGAAAAAAAAAAGAAGAAAAAAACGAAACGAAAAAATGGCATTCAAATGGAACACAAGAGGCTCCACGAAAGAGGTGCAAAGTGTTTTGCTTACGCCGAATTGAATTGAGTCCAAGTGTTTGTTTTTGATATTGCGAAAAGGTGTCGGAGCTCCGGCAGTGCCCCCGGGGGAAATGGAAATGTTATGAATAGGAAATGTGCCGTAAAATGGGTGTGAGTCGAAGGGAGTCGCCGGCCAAAGGCGGCCGACAGGCGGCTCAGGTGAAAGGTAAATAAAGTGTAGTGGGCTTTCGAATTTATATTTAAAATAGGGTTGATGGGTCGAAATTTAATGCCCATTTGTTGTGCTTTTGACCGCTCAAACCTGCTGGGAGCGGAGGTAGTCTCGGCAATGTTTGCTCCTGCTTTTGCCGTTTGCATTGAGGCGTAACAGATGAGTCAACGTGGAGGAAAGGGAGTATCTGAGAACGGGGGCGGAATGATGAGACACGAGCAAGTAGCAGGGTATCGCTTTTGATTTGCGTCAGTGATTACGATTTGAACTGGAAAGCAGACGAATTGAAGAATATCGAATGGGGGATCGGCATCTGGTTCGCCCATGGATTCGTTCATTACTCAAGTCCTGTGTTTTTGCGAGATAGTGATGTGCACAGCATGTGCCAAGCCAAGCAGTTGAGAACATATCGTCGCAGGTGGATCAGAGGAACGCAATATCTGCTGTTTTGGCGATTGATGGATACCAAATTCTGGTTCTAGCAGCATCTGTTGGTCCGATACAGTCTTTGCTCCTTAAGACACCAAGTCTTAATATCTAACGAAACGAAGTCAAGAATCACTACTTATTCCTTTTTTAATGTCCAAGAAGTCATACTTTCGTGAGGTCGCCAAGAAGATTCTCACGAATGGGCGAAAGCTCCATTTAACATGGACCCTCCATCAAACAATCAACCACATCCCCTTCAGAACAGCCTTTGACCGCAATTAAGCGCAAGGGTCTACGCCACAAATCGCAATCTTCTTTCAGAGCGCGCGCTCAGGCAGCTTAAAAAGAAAATGATGCCCAGCCGAATGCTTCCTGGTTTCTAAGCGTTTATGAAACATCAAACGAAGCCGACCAAATGACGTTTCGCAGCGGTCGACGGGCCGATCTTTGGTCGGCAGCATTTACTTACTGCCGCCCTCATTAACCTTCATTAGAGCGACCGGCCGCAAAGTGCGCCCTAAAAAAACGCATTCCCCATTTTTACTGCGGCCCAAATCACATTCGACCAGCAGCAGCGATGGACCACATTTTAAAATTTATAGGACCATTGAACGTAATAGCCCCCGAAGTATCTACAAAACCCCTAATCACTGTTCACTCACATTCATTGTCGCCACCACATCGGGCTGAAGGGGCGGCAGTGAAACTCGCCCTAGACTCGCACACACAGCCAGGCGAGGAGAGGCCAGGCGACAGCGCGGGTAATGTGAAGTGTTTTAAAACTCAAACAACGTTACGGTTACGAGCCACTTTCGAGTTGAGCTCTTAAAAGGAAATCCTCAATTTCGTAATTTAATCACACCTGTTATCGCCCCCGAGGTGAACACGGGTCGATGTGTCATAAATTCCGCAACGACCTCCCATCGAAACCGCTCCGATAAAATCCAACTGCCAAACAACAACCGACACGAGTGCTGCCCGAACGGTGGATGCGTGGTGGAGGAGCCAGCAGCACCCACTCAGCGTGATGGATCTGCCGGTCGCCCTGGCAGGACATTTTTATGAACGTTCATAACAGGATATCAGGCCAAAGGGGAACAAAATACTAAAGCAAACATAATTCCGCTCACTTGATGTACCCCCAGCAAGGATGTACGATCAAAAGACGAAGAACTTGTAGTCCTTCGAGGCTATAAACGGACGGTGGGCGACAGGGGATCCTTGAGTGGGAGGCCCCCCCCCACACACACACGACGCCCGAAACTAGTCGCAATCGCAGAGAACAGGTTCCTTGAAAACTACACACTTGAGAAAGGCGCACACACGATATCTCCTTTGGCCCGGCCTCGCTCCGCCCGCTGGCGAAACGTCCTTAAATTAGTTAAACAGATAAAACTCAAAAGGACATAATATTTGACTAGCAGAGGACTTTGTCGGTGTCTCCCCGTGCGAGTGTGTGTATGCACGCTCGAGTGCTGTGCAAACATTTTAAATTTATTTAGCATTCGCTCCTTCGGCACAGCAGACAGACAGACAAGCAGGCAGAGCAGTCCGCACCGCACGGAGGAAGGAGTCGTAACTCGTACACTCGCCGAGATGCATAATGTATGTGTATGTGGCCTGGTGGCTTGGCCAGTGGTTGTTGCTCGGATTGTGTTCCTTCTCCACAGCTGCACAGACTATGAGGTAATTTCGTGAAACAAAATTGAAGGACTCGTGTTTTGTAGTCTCGAGCACATTAAGCGAGCACTGCGATGGTGAGTAGTTGTTTGTCTACGGGGTTGGTTAGGCAAAAATGGATGCCATCGGAAGACGCTAGGCGTACATGTGGTCGGTACATGGTACAAGTGCTTGCCAAGGCAGAAGACAACGAGATGATATCGGAGCCGAAACGAGGCGAGGCGAGGCATAGGCCCGAAAGGAAATAAGTCGGTTTGATCAGAAAATAATGGCGCCCGATGATGTACAATCCCCATCGACGTGCGTGTGCGTGTGTGTGGTACGAATTTCCTGTTTTATGTCAGCCAGAGGGATGTTCACATCTCATCCATGCCAGGGATGAATAAACCATTTGATTTTTGTACTTCCTCGAGGCGAAGGACACACCAGACCACCAGAGATGGGAGATTCCCTGGCATCCTGACAACATCTTTTCGTAGTCGTCTTGTTATATTTTTTTTTTCGGTTTCGGTTTGTTATCCTGCGGGTAACGTGATTTTGGAATTAATGAAGTAGGATGGTGGGCGGGTTACTTAGATTCGTTCATTTGGGAGGAATACGAAAGGTATCTCGTCGAGTTGACGGTGTTAAGGAATACTCCTTTGAACACGACATTCGTGGGGAGTGAGTTCGCTTTGATCTGTAGTTGGAATCCTCGAGGGGAAGTTGTATGTGTGGCGACCAGAAAGTGGACAGGGAGAGGTGATATTTTTAATTGGCTTTGACTTCTGCCACGAGGACGTATAGGTTTGGTTTGATTAGGGAGGTTGGTTAGGCAAATAATGCCGTCGCCAATGATGGAAATCACATCTTGATCTCTCAAGAAGATCTTCAGGGTATCTTTAACTCGCTGAAGAAGAAAAAGTCGGTGGGTATCGATGGTATACCAAATATTGTGCTTCGCTATCTTCCCCCCGAAGCCGTGCAGATTTACACAACACTGTTCAATAATGCGCTGAGTAATGCTTATTACCCGGTACACTGGAAAACAGCTGTGGTGCAACCAATCCCTAAACGGGACAAAGACAAATCCATCCCGACAAATCTTCGGTCGATTAGTCTTCTTCCTTGCATAAGCAAGGTCTTTGAAAAGATAGTCATTCGAGTTCTGAAACAATGGGTTGAGGAAAATAAAATCATACCGGACAACCAGTTCGGATTCAGGGCGGGGCATGAAACTATACATGCCGCGTCCAAACTGGTATCCGACATTCAGTGGAACAAAGACAAAAAACAATGCACGGGTGTTTGTCTGATTGACTTGGAGAAAGCGTTCGACACCGTTTGGTTAGAGGGCCTCTTCCTCAAGCTGGTCAGGCTCGGCATAAGCAAATCATTGCTATACATGATCTATGACATGATAATAGATAGAAAGTTCGTCGTGAAAAGTGGCGACGTAACTTCTTCCACGGTCTTTGACATCAAAAATGGTCTGCAACAGGGAGCGGTTGGTTCGCCGATCTTGTTCTCAATATTCACTGCAGATCTTATAGGTTCCATGCCGCACTTAATTGCGTACGCCGACGATCTAGTAGCGTACAGATCAGCTCCGAAGGTCGAAGTAATAAATAACTTGTTGCAATGTGACTTCGAACAAATTCAGCGATTTTGCGACGACTGGAAGTTGATTATCAACTTCCTGAAGTGCGAAACTATCCTTTTCAGGACCCCGCTGTACACGGCAGCATGGGATACGCGCACAAACTGGCGCAAGTTCGGCATAGTTGACCCGCAGGGACGGCCGTTAGATGTGAAAAGTGTAGTTAGATATCTTGGCATTTGGCTGGATCAATATCTGTATTTTGACAAACATATAGATATTGCTCTGGCGAAAGCTAAAAAGGCCTTTGCTGTGGCAAGGGGGTTGTTTTACAGCAGCCAACTTGACACCAGAGTAAAGGTAATCTGCTACATGTCCCTCATCCGCCCAGTTATGGCCTACGGTTGTCCACTGTGGTTCAATGTGAGTCCTTCCCAGATGGAAAAGATGAGGTTGTTCGAGAGACAGTGTCTTCGCACTTGTCTCCGGTTGTATCGTACACCCGAGTCTGAGTACAAGAAGTTCTATCCTAACGAGGTCCTGTACAACGAGGCAAACTTGAACAGGATAGATAATTTTATTATTAAACGGATCAGAAGGCATATTGCACGAGCTATGACTTCTTCCAACAGTCTGATCTTTGGGGCTTACTACCCCAATGTTATGTACCATGAGAGAGTGCGCCTCACCGGCTTTATTCCTCCTGAAGCGTTCCTCTATCTCGACACAATTGGCCTAATACAGGATCCACAAGGATGTCCTGTCTTCTTCCACGTCGTACGCCGAACAGTGGACAGGCGACTCCAATACGAACGGGATGTCGCTCGCATTCACGAGGATCTCCTCCGGTTCAGTAGAGCGATCTCTGCTCGAGACAGGAGAGAGTCTGCCAAAGAACGGCAATTTTACTGGTGGCTACACCAAAACCAGCCCCCGCCGCCGCTGGATTTTCAAAATGACGCGGTAGTTGACCATAGTGGCCAACTTACATAGATTTTAGGGTAGCGTAGGAAAAAAAAAAAAAATTTAAAAGAAAAGAAAAAAAAAAAAAAAAAAGGTGCACCACGGCGTATAAATTTTATATGTTAGGCATATACATAACATATACGCCCTGGAGCACGTGCCGTACTGTTACGGACATAGTTAAGTTAGCTCATAAGTTTTTATATTAGGTTACGTAAGTTTAAGATAGGTTAAGATAGATATATAATGCCAAGTTTTTTACCAGTTTTCTTGGCCAAACTAATCAGAAAGTAAATTCAGACAAAATAAAAAAAAAAAAAAAAAAAAAACCATAGTCTAAGCCGAAAGGCACAAAAATTTAGTTCAGAGTAGCTTAGAGTACCCGTATAGGGTCAGTAGGTTAGATGTAAGAACGATTGTTAAGTTAGTTAAGCTAGTTTTAGTTATTTTTGTCTAGCATGTAAGAAAAATGAATTATAAAATAAAACAAAAACGAACAAAAAAAAAAAAAAATAAAATTAGGGAGGTTGGCCGCCAGCATGCTGTAGACACACTTACCCCAGCTTCTACTCATCAGCGAGGGGGTGACTGCATGACTAAACAAAAGCTGATGTCTCTGGTTCTAAAAAGGTTTCCCAAGAAATGACAAGACAATATATTAGAAACAGACCAGATTCAGGGATTAAAGGGTCCTTCCATAGGCTGTAGGTGATGCAGCGTACTTCGATTGCATTCTGTTCCCGGTTGCATCGGGAAATTGTATAATTGTTCCAGTTTTTTTTTTTTGGATCTGATTTGAACTTGGCAGGACTGGTCCAAGTCACAGCCAGTCTGACAACTGAGAGATGTCACTAAACATTGCCATCTTACCACGAATAGACTTACGGAGGGGTATCGCTTGGCAATTGTACTAATGCTCCAGCTAAGGGCCTTCGAAAGCTGGTTTGAGAAGAAGAGGAAGACCGAACGATTGCAAGTGCGTACGTCATTGCTTTTCCTGTGAATGTCTAAAATCATGTGTCAGTCAGTCTCAACAGGAAAGTCTACTGAACAGAGTGGCAACTCCTGGGAAATACCCGAAAAATGCAGACTTCTTTACGTCGATTTGAAGTCTGCCTTTGACAGCTCGCAAAGGGACACGGTCTGCACTGCCACGTCTGGTTTTGACATCCTTCCCTAGCTCGTCGGTTTGAGAAACACTCGAAACGCAAACAACGCCAGTGACGAACTCAACGAGTCCTTCAATGTCTAAGGCGATGACAAGTCGACGAGCTGTTGTGCCTTGTCTCAACAAGATTCTCGAGAAGATCGTAAAACACACACAGGCCAGCACTAGAGACCAGATGATCTTCCAGAAGTCCGTTTAGCAAGCATACACTCTTGATTGAATGCAGGGAGTCGTTAACGACGCGCTTGCTGGCATTGCGATGGAGGTGGGCCTCCCAAAATGGGTGGGAAACAAGGGAAAACTAGGACAAAAGGATGGGCATGTTGTGGTCGGAAATTACGGAGTGCATCGATCACTTGCTCAAACAGTCACAAGAAAGGAAAAGAAACAAAGGAACAAAGTACTTCGCTACCATGACTACACAGTAAACACATCTACATCTGTACCAAAAGTAGAATACATAGAATAACTCCTGCCAATCGCCAACTCCCTGGGCTAAGGACACTATTTAGCAGCTCTGTCCTCTCTCTAAACACCAAGCTGGCTTTGTACAAGACGTTGATCATCCCAGTTCAAGCTATTGATCCTGTCGCGAGAAAGTTTTAGCGTGCGATCATTGGTGCTGAGCTGTGTTTCGAAGAGATGAAGAAAACCACGAGCTTTACGTTCTGTAAAGTAACATGAGTCTAGTAGCTAGGCGTTGGTTAAACAATGTAAAGGGCAGACAACTTGAGTCCGGTCTGAGGAGTCTTTGATCATCACCCTAGAGGACGCCGATCTTAAGGTGGGACAACGTTTTGGTAACCCTTTTCAAAACAATCAAACGTTGTTGCACTGCCACTGTAGGCCGAAAGAGAACAGCAAACTCACTTCATTTGGCCACCGGAAGATCGATAAATTAAATGTCTTCTAATTGGATTCAAATTCCTGGACTGGACTAGAATCTAGAAAATTGAGGCCCAAGGTATGGGGATTCTTGCTAAATCGACAGCCTTCTAGACTATTCAAATCTAATCATCCGACGGAACTATTCGATGCGATAGAAAATTGAGTGATTTGGTTAGTGGCTGTATTTTCGATCATAGTTGCATTGGCGGTGGTGTATGTGTAGGAAATTTTTTAAAAAAGATAATATGACGGCCAACCGGCGAATATCGCACAAGACTCAATTTCCTGAGCAGCGAACGACATTGAACTGAATGAACTAGAAGAACGAACTAGTTCAAGAAACAGGCTTGAACTAAACTTATCGCTCTCTGAACTGAACGAAAATGCACAAGACTACTCCTTACTCGACATATTTACCCGCAAACTGGACGATAAGCAGCAGAGGTAATTTTTGGTGCTCTCGAGTGAGTTGCAAAAATTGATCGACTGCACTGGTGTAATGTTCGCTTGCCTACTTGGTGCCGAGTGTTGGCATTATTTTAAAGGCTATTCCAATCCGATTATTGGATTGGCTAAAGAGCCGAAATGAAAGTCAAAACATGTCAGCGCGTTATGCTCGATCAGAATCGACTTCTCCTTATTTTCGAGTTCTCATTCTATTTTTACAAAATTCTTAAATGCTTACAGCTTATGCTTATAACTTACAAAAGTGTCAAAATGTCGAGTAATCAAAAATAAAATTGAATCACAAGTGTGGAGAGTAAACTTAAATAATTGCACGCGAGTCAAAAATAAATCAAATACAGTGTGGATGAACTTCTGCCGCAACGTGTCTGTATTCGATACTGAGGTGTGCATGTTGCCGGAGTGGTGTGTCCTATGCGGGCACACAGTGCAGCGCTTGCTGTGTTTTTTATTATCTGTTGTGACATACATGTAATGTGGCATTGGCCCTGCCACATCGAGCGCTTGGATACCAATTCTCCAGCCAAGGGAGTCTTTGAAAACCATCTGTTTCGGCAAAAAGGAGAAGACTACCGAACGTGCGGCGATTTCAAAGATCAAGTCATAGCGGAACAATGCCATCTTGGTCGGTAGACAATGGAAGGCAGGCACAGGCTCAGAGCGTCTATGGGCCATTGGTCTGAGTAGCCCAGTCTGAGTAGAAAGTACAGCCGCACAATTTGTATGGTTGCCTTAATAATTCCCAATGCATTTTTGTGCAGAAAAGAATGGCGAAAGAAAGTCCGCCGAGAAGAATGAAAAGTGCACTCTTAATGGTGCGCCTTTTAAAAAGAGTCTCATTTGCGTTTCGTTTTGAAATTGTCAACAACTTCCAGTGTCGTCCCTCACATCACTGGTTGCTGCAACCTACCCCCGCCACAGGATAAAGCTCATTTAAGTTTCTCCAAAATACCCCCAGCAACACCCATTTCATTGCACATTAAGTTAAGACCTGAACATCTTCGAAACATTTCAGAAAACAGTTTCACAGTTAATTTCCATTACCCGAAACTACCCGCAGAAGCTGTTTGATAAGTTTACGACAACCAGTTGCACCAGTTGTCATTAGCAGCAGCGGGCCAGCTCTCCGGCGGAGCCGCATTTAACAGCCAAAAGGTGTACATTTTATTTGCACAGATCATAAAAGCTTGGTTCCCCTTCTGTTGTCAAAGCGGGTCCCCTTCAGCAATTATGTCAAATTATGCCAGCCAGTCGGCCCCCAAGCTCGCCCAGCCACCGCAAAACTGCTGTTTAATTACTTCCCCCTCCGGTTTTGCAAAACAGCAACAGCTGATGTTCATTTCGGTCGTTTCGTCAAAACGCTGCATTATCCGCGTCTTTAAATTCAACTGAGCAAGCTGTGGGTGGCGGAGGGTGGATGGTGGATGGTAGATGGTGGGTGGACGCGGCCATGTGCATTTGTTGCGAAGATCAGCATTCGGCTTGGAACACTATTAAATGCACGATGTTGCACTCTGTGGGGCAATAAAATCTCAAGACCACCAGTTGAGCAGGGCGCACACTGATGGAAGACAACGCGGCGCAGCGTCCCACCGCCCACACCGCACGTACGGCTCGAAATGAACAATCGTGCAAAGTCCATTTCGAACAGTAGTGCACTTCGAGGGATCAGAACAGTGCCAGACCAATCCGTAATAATGATTCTGCGGATGGGCCCATAAAACCCCCGGCCAGGTCTTTCGTCCTCATGGTCCGGTGCGGACCGTGCACACAACAGTGCACTGGAGTCGTTGTGCATCTGGCGAGCGAGAGTGCATGGCTACCACGTCCGCAAGCAGGGCTGCAGCAGAACGAATTTGATGGTGAAAGGTCGACAATTAATTTCGGGCTTGTGTACTCGCTGCAAGGACATTAAATCTCTCCAATTGCCTAGGTGTACGAGTGCGGATTGTGCCGGTGCTGGCAGAGAGAGAGGAGAGGAGTGCAATTTAAAGCACACCACACGGTGGCATCGTAAACTTCCAACACACACCCACTACCATCCACCCACCAGCAGGTACTGGTTTGAACTCATAAATTTCACACAACACCAATTAAGTGAACCCCATTCTGGGGGGTGGGGGGTCTAGGTCTGGTGCTGTGCCGTGGCAGGTCTTGAAGGGTAAAGGTTTGAGCAGGGTTGAGTGGAGTTCATTTTATTATTCTTGCCGTTGTTCGGGGGCAGTTGTTTTTCGCTTCTTTTTTTTTTTTTTCGTTTGTTGCCATCCACTCCACTCTGGGCGGAGCGTCCCGAGAAGGCTAGTGCCTGTGTGTAAAGTAATGACCGTAACTAAATAACGCTTCACTTGGCACGCATTTAATTGGGGTGGAAATTGTTTCGGTACGGAACGGACGAGGCCTGATGGAAGTACTGGCGTGTAACAAGTGACAGATCCAATCATGCCCCCTCATGGCATCTGACAGGGCACTGCCGGGGCGGGCGGGTGTGGGTGGCTGCTATTCGAAAGTTATTGTGCTTAATATGCGTGTGGAAAATTGATATTGTTTGAATGGTGTTGAGCACATGTACGGCAGCGCTGTGGGACGAGGAAATTAGAGGGAAATGTCGAATATCTGGTTATTTCCTCGTTCACTTGTTCGGCTTGTGCGATAATTATTTTCTATGGACGACCGGGGCTGGATGAAATGTGTGACAGGTGAATATCTGTTTTTGGTTATCCAGGAGAATGGTCAGCTTGATGCTGATTTGTGTGCGTCCCATCATGAGAATCGGCAGATGGATGGGCAGTGTCGTTCATGCTCAGGCTTCCAGAAGCCTCGATGATTGTGGATGTTGGCGTGCAAAAATGAAGACTGAGTGATGGAATAACCTGATGTCTGCCAGAAGTGGTTGGGATGTCTCCTTCAGCTCGGACTGAAATTGGTTTCGGTGGCCAACTGGAGGAAATTGAATTCGCCTTTGATGCATGGAAATTGTGGAACGTTGATAATTTGTTAACTTCGCCTCAGTCTTGCGAACTGAATTGGCATTCATTAATAGTGTAGCACGTCTGCGGACTGTGTTATCATTCAATTTGGCACAGAGTTGCGGACTAATTTGAGTGCGGATGGTCTTCAGACATCACATTGCTGTCGAATGTGATTGACGACAAACTGCTCTGCATGTTCAGTGTTCTACATATGGGGCCATTCCACATGATGTGTACCATATGAGCCAACGGTGAAAATGTTCCGAAAAAGAACGGATCGATCTTGGCCGCCTGTTGTCCTGACATTATTTTTCAAACACTGAACCACAGATCAAGAGGGGAAGTTACATTGTCGACAAACAAGTGCGAATGATGAAACCTTTGAATCCAAAGGAGTGTTCACTTGTGGCAACAGCACGCGCTTTGTCATAGTTAACATGGCCATGACCATCCCACTCGAGGCTATGTTCACTGCCGCGTGCGGTAAGTGATCAGTCAACAGGGATGTACGCCAATGAGACGCCAATTTCCCCGAAAACATGGCCACCATCCATAAGGGAATGCACGCAACTGGACTCACTCACAGTCAATTCCCTCGAACTCGCCTCTAAATTTACATCGGGACGTAAGCCTACATCAGTAGAAAATTCGCCTGAAAAGCTGGAGGGAAACTATCACAGACATCGCAGCAGTTGGCAGCGGACATCGGTTGTAGTACCAATTTTTGGATGAAGAGTCATGTCATGTGAGTGCGAGGTCCACCAAGTGGTAATGCGTTCCCTGTTTGGTGTGGAACGCCTTGAGCAGGTGTAGCCCACCAGAGGCATCATCTGTCCGTAGTTGTCCTAAAGCAGGTATCAGTTCGCCATCACCCTCAACGGAGACCGCTGCCAAATATCTTGTGGCCCAAATTAGATGATATGGATATTTGGTTGGTGGTGGGCCCGTGGCGTTGTGGGTATGTGCGTCGACCTACATGTCTAGGTTCGATTCCTGGTACGACAGGAAATACTTTTCACCGCCCCACCTCTTTCGAGTCACTGACTATGCTCAAAGAGTACAGAACTGTCTAGAAAAAGCTTCTCAAACTAGGCCGTTCGGAGTCGGCATAAAACTGTAGGTCCTTTTCACTCGTGATAGAACAATAGCATGCACAACATGAGTGGTAGCTGAGAAGGTAGGCCCTGGCCCTCTACGGGCTGTAGCGCCACCCATATTATTATTTGGTCTCAACAGGGTGGCACTACATGCCGTCGGTATGACTGATTTGAGAGCATGATTGCCCTACGCGGAGACGACTAGTCTATGCCAATACGCCGCAAGTCAACATGCGCCATCGCTCAAATCGGGCAAAATCTATCGCCCAAAGTAATGAATAATTGGACCGAATACAGGGATGAAAGTGCGCCACCTTGAGAAATTATTTGAATGATGTCCCATTTCACTCGTTATGTTATTGATAAACCTTTCAAATAAGCACACAACTTGCTTCATTGTGATTTGCCACTTTGCTGAACCCATTTGGACAGTAAAATGGTCGGATGCCTAGAAGTCTGAATTTAGCGGTTGGATACGATGGATTTCAATGCGGATTTGTCCATCAACTATCAAATGGGACCAGGTCCAGTCGGAAGTGAAGAGCTGTGACAAAATGTGGTCGAAGGAATGGAGTCACTGGTTTCGTAAAATTCTAGTCAATGTGAGCTTCCAACTGCGCTCTCATGCTTTGATACTTGACGATAGACTTAATTTTGTTGGCATAGGACATGCTTCTTCCATAAATGTGCGTCCATATCAAGCATTCAATAAGCTTATTTTCAAAGGCACTATCCACGTATAAATTGGAATGGGAAATTATTGAAACGGCGCCTCGTCATCGCTCAGGGATTGGCGCTCACAACAATGGTATTTTCGTATTTTTCGTTTTGGTAGATTTCGTATGATTTCTTTGCTCAATTGGTCGTATTTTTATCGCACATCCGCTTTTGCCTGTCGCCCAATGCCTGGACGTGGCCTAAAAAGGACTTGCATATCCTACCCTTACTTCAGGCGAAGGCGCAGTCATCTTAAGAAACATGGGCATTGAAGTTCGGTCGATTTTACAAGCCTCAGTAGGTTATGCCGCGTTCTGACAGTCATTTTTTCAATTTATTTTTATTAACAGAAATTCATAACAGACTAGTTGAACGAACAGTGTTACTACTTCTAACTTACTGGTCCTGGTTCTGACAGTGTCTACCTAATTGCTGCATGTGTGACAGATGTCTTCAAAATTAGTTTTATTAGCTTTTTATGTGTGGTTCAACATCTTCTGTAACACCACAAGGAGATCCACCTTTTCTGCCGATTGCAACAGCCTACCATCTTTTTAGGTCAGTGGGTAGATGTGCAAGCCACGTCTCACTTAAGTCCCCCTGGACATTGTGATGTCCAAAGGGGGAAAAAAGTAATGAGGAGTGTCCTCTTTTTCGCATTCATCATCACTGCCTCTGCATATGAAGTCATTTTGTTTTATGGTACTTCAAATGATTGTAGCTAGTTAGCGCTCCAACTACCATCCGTAGCGTGGTTAAAGGGTTCCACCGTTCATTTGCCAGCACTATGATTTTGTCATCCACTTTCTTCCCGACATCTGCAAGAGCTGGTTGAATACACACGATTGCCTGGGATGGGTCAATTTTCCTTTCCCCTTTTCTGGCAAGTTCATTCGCTGCCAGATATACTGTAATCGAGTACTGCGTGCTGAGAACCTTAAGCTCTTCGCGGCAGCATGCGACAAGTGTAAGAGTAGTCACTCAGCGTGATCCCACAATGGGCCTATTTTGGCCTAAGTGTGACAGCCTTCTGCAGTCAGACACTCCAACCATATCTAACCTCACCTCACCTCACAAAGAACACATCGCAATCGAATGCATACCACCAACAACTTTGTCAAAATGGCACGTACTTCTTTCCCGGAATAAATCTTGCTGGTCCCCTGATTTCAGAGCTTATGACTTAATTGCACAATAGAGTCTCTTCTCGTTAAACTTCTACTGAAGTCCCTGATCTTCCCAGTGAGGAGGCGTGAGTAATTTTGAAAGAAGTGAGTCCATTAACTTGGGCTAAGATCCAACCACAATCGATTTGTAGCAGACAGACTTACAGACATCTTTGCTTCAACGCCGAATTAGTCCATCAACACGACCGGACGCACGGAGACCGATTCAGACCGAAAGTGTCACAGCTAACATGAAAGAGCGCGAAAGAGTTTATTACAGTCTTTACGTTACTGAATTACAGGTTAATCAGAGCGTCATTCCATTTCCATTTCAAAACACCATTTTTCAAGCCGTCATCCATCATCGAACGGGCGTAAAAAACACGTCTAATGGCCACAGTCACAGAACAGCGATCACTGGACGCGCATCTCCTCGTTGTGCACTGTTGATTCAAATCAAACTAACAAAGCAAATCGAACTCGTAGTCTTTCCAATTTACGCACAACAACAGTCAACTCTGACCAACTCAGCACAACCTCAATTGCGATGGAAACAACCACAACTCGAACCGAAACCCAACTCGGCACTCATGCATTATAATCAAATAATGCGTTAAGGGATGCATGATAAAAATTAATCAACGCAATGCCAAGTGGATGTAACCACTCATTTGCACATGAAATGCAACATAAACACGCTGTGGCATGTGCATGATGAGATGGGGGGGGGGGGGGGAGGGGGGGTTGATAGGATGCAGGGGTTGCTCATCACAAAAGTTCACCATCACTCATCATCCTGGGGCCCTCATCTAGGATTTTCAAGAGCAAAGCAAACACGCTCAGTATCAACTACTGCTGCCGTTGCTGTTGCTTCTCTATTCGTTAATATTTATTTATGAGCAAGCGAGCGGGCTTGGAGCAACAATGTAATAACAACAACAACAACAACGACACACAGTAAACAAAAGCAACAGTAGCAGCAGCAACATGGAAGCGGGGACCAGAACTAGGAGCAAACAGAACAACTCTTCATGGGCGAAGCATCAATTTGCTGTCAGTTGAGAGTTCGTTGAGATGGATGGGTGGTGGATGGGTGGGTGAGGCGAATCCGAATGAGAATGAAAATGTGAATGTGAACGATAATACCCCACCTCATTGGCCACATCGCACACATTCATCATGACGACACATACGAGTGCGCCTCACTCCGCTGGGGGTGAAACCCAGTGAGCGCGCAGATAATGTATGACAAATTGCACAATGAAATAGGATTCTTGCAAGGATTATTTGATGCGCGCCACAGCAACAGCAAGGGAAAGTAACACACTCCTCCGCAGCGGTATAAGCGACATGCGGGTGCGGAAGTACAGTCGCATGTGTGCGAAAGTAATCCGCCCGAGCAGCTGCTGTACTCTGCCGCATCAATCTTTCTCGCCGCGCACACAGCGAATGATGGTTTGATGGCACCCCCGACCGACCCCCTTTCAACCAGGCACAGATACATCATTTCGTCGCTCATCATGGCGGCCGGAGCAGCTTTGTGCCATTGTTTCAGTGTCGGTTTCTGTGTTTTTTTTTGCACTCTTTTGGCTGGCGCCCGAACATCAGAAATGAAGATAAATATTTATTTCTGTGGAAAATATTTGCAGATGAATTTTTCAAAAGTAAACACTCACATGGGCGTGGGCTGGCTGGCTGCCTAGTTTCGCATGTTTAAAGGGTTCAGTTCGGCAGCGACTTTGCTCAAAGTTTGTGCAATGTGCACACTCTGGCGGGGGTTGGGGGGCGAGCAGAGCACGGCAGCAGAGCATTACTGGCCATGTGGAGGCTTACACAGAATTGATTGCATAGCATCCGAAAGCGGAGCACTTTGGCAAATATTTGGCCTCTACGCTCATCACAGATATTGGACGGATTATCTCTATCCGATGGCCTGCTCGTGTGGCTCCTCGTATATTAGAAAAAAAAAATGTTCGGATACGGTCCGATGACTGTGTTCATCGCAAATAGAAGGCCCACCGAGTGGCCAATAAGAGAGAGAGTTACGGTTCGGCCGCATGGCATGGTCCACAGATTTGATCGTAATCGGTTGATTGACGGAGGGTGTGCACTGGGGCCTTATTCATTTCTCTATTTCGCAAACCAATATTGCCCGGATATGGAGTTTGATCTCGAATAGCCACCAAACTATGTAAATTATCTGCTGGTGCGATATTAATTTCGACTTATCCCACGTTATTTGCAATTAAGCTTATGAAGGTCCATCCGTGACTCATTTGCATGAACATTCGGCACTTTTTGGCAAAAGAAGCCTTGTTTAATTGTGCTAAAAACGACAGTTGGCCGCGGAATGACAAGTGCTACTTTAAGACTACTGACACTTGGTTACGAAAAGGTGCAGAAGTAAGGTACACAATGCGTCCGAGGAGACTTAAGTGAGGTTCTGTCAGTTTCATATAATCTAAGCTAATCTAGAGTCTATGTCTTGTCCTTGCAACTATCAGACGCTGAGTAAGACTCTTTTGAAACCTACACTGTGCCGTGGCGCAATCGGTAGGGGCTTCGATTAATATGCTGGGATTTGGAGGTTCAAACTCGGAAGTTACCAACTTTCATCATTCACTGCTGCACCTCTTTCGAGTGACTGACGTGGCTCAAAGAATATTGGTTAGGGTAGGTTGAAGTGGCTGACTGCTGGTAGACAACAGTCCAACTTAGGCCAGTGTAGGTTCGTCGTATTAATAATAATAATAATAATATGGGTGACCTACAGTTTTATGCCGACTCCGAACGGCCAAGTTTGAGAAGCTTTTTCTAGACAGTTCTGTACTCTTTGAGCATTGTCAGTGACTCGAAAGAGGTGGGGCGGTGAAAAGTATTTCCTGTCGTACCAGGAATCGAACCTAGACAGGTATGTCCAAGTGCGTAGGAGTCGACGCACATACCCACAACGCCACGGGCCACCACGTCGTATTAACACGCGAGTCAATTTGAGCCTATTCCGCAAATCAGTTAGTGATTTCGACAAAGCCTTGGGGATGACAGACACTGACGCAACACAGTTCAGCCAGGTTACTCCTTCTTCGGGAGAAGAGAGCACTGCAATTAGAGAGTAGATGTGCTCCTCGTCTCTGCAGCTTCTGAAAAAGTCGTTAAAGGGAAGTCCTAACCAAGAGGCGTGAGCTCCAATGGCGCATGGCCCATTTATAAAGTCGATCCATTTTCTGATCTTCGCCCTTTTTATTCTGATCAGGCTGAGTGAGCGTTTAGGCTCCAGAGTAGGACATAATTGTTCAGTGATGAGGCATCCTGTGTCGGTCGACCATCTACGATTTGCTTGTGCAAGCGTTTCAAGATGTTTTTCAGCGGAGATTGGCATGGTTGGCAGATTTCCATCCGAGAAGAGTACAGAGAGTGTGCCCTTTCTGACGAGTTCGTCCGCTTCACAATTCTCTGGAATGTCACAGTGTCTCGGCACCCACAAGATTTGGATGCCAAAATAATTGGCCATCTGGTGGACTGCACTCAGAGATTTCATCGCTGTCTGACTATCAGAACAGATGACGATATCTATACTCTGTACTAGTCAAAGAATATACTTGGCTAGGCTAGCAAAACCTGGCCAAACGCAGTCGTTCGGAGTCGGCATCAAACTATAGGTCCCCTTCACTAGTCAGGGAAGCCCGAGCGGTTTCTGCAGAAGCTAGGCCCAGGTCCAACTCGGACTGTAGTGCCACCCATGATATTATTATTGCCCAGGCAATTTTAAATATATGTACATATAGTGCCGAAGAACGCTTCCATCTCTCTGAGACAGCAACCAATTGCGGATGCCATTCCCGAAATCCTTCTCTACTGAATTCAGAAGTCAGGGAAACATGATGGCCATTTCAACTCACCTTCAGTGGCCCGCATAATCCACTAAAAAGGTCGCGGGGGCAAAGGACACACGACAGATCTCCAGACCCATCGACTCCAACTCATCAGCAGTTATGCCCAAGCACAACCAGGCGAGTGTTTGTACTTGATCCAACTACCTCGCTTTGATCTAAGAAACGGAGTCGCATTCAAGGCACTCGCAAGTCGCAAGTCGCAAGTCGTGACATTCGTGTAAAGTAACCATCGAAGCATAGCCGTTTCCGTCCGAAGTAGCCCTTTCGATGATGATTCATCACCAAAAGTTAAATGTGAGCATAGAAAATCAAAAAGGGTCGGCACGCGAACATGTTTGCGATTTATGACTTGTTGAAGCCAAAAAAAAATTTTTTCTATGATCGCTTGTCCCAAGCCATTCGCTTGCTTGAGTTGCCTTACAAGCAAATTGGAAAAAGGTGGTAGATGAAGGAGAATTGGAAGACGTATTATTGAACAGATGCCGATGAGATGAGTCCTCCCGAGTGCTACATATTCTGTATTCAAATCACTTTCTAACGTTCACTGTGACTGTAGGCTGGTTGGAGAGGTCTGAGGAAATCATCGCATTTGGCAGCATCCGCCATTTTGAGACCTGAATGGTCTGAGAATGACGGAGTCTGTGGCCGACTATGCTTCTTTTCGGCTGAAGACAGTCGAAGAATGTCGATGACACACCCTCTGTCAAGAAGGACACCTTCGGTGTGTTATCAAGTGATCGTATACAAATGCTGCCATGAGAATCCATTGCTCCTTCTGGACTGCAGTCACTACACTTGCCACCATTTCCCCAGAGACCGAGTCGAAACTTTTCCCTATTAGGAGCTCCAAACAATCTCATTACTCTCATCTTTCGCAATGACATTTTCATTTAAGTGGAATTCCTATTACCACTCAAATTAAAAGTTCTCCCTTCCACTATCTGCAGCTTTTCGTAATTACCGCCAAGCACAACTGTTTAGTGTGTCGTTATCCTTGCTAAGATCAACAAAAGGTTTTCCACTAGATGCGAAACAACACAAAGCTGAGCTGAAGAGAATGAAAAAAATCGAAAAAAAATGCTACAAACTTGGCATTTGCACCTCCCGGGTTATCTCTCAATGCCCATCTAAGTGGAATTGGCTTAGACCGGATTGGTCTGAGGAAAAAGTTTCACCACTCTGTCTCTGAGTGAGTGAATGGGTGAATGGGGCGGAATGGCGAAAAGAAATATCTGCCAAAGTTGAATTCCTTACTTTTATCCGTAACTAACTTTTCCACTCGTATTTGGGACGACAAAGCGAAACCAGACAACAAAACAAAACTTGCGATCCATTCACCCCCCGCCGACCTCAGCGCGAGGAATTCAATTCCAGACATAATAAGTACACAAAGGCACTCGACTACAAAAGGACACTAATGCTTGCATGTGCGACAGGTTTGGGTGGTGGGACGCAGAAGACGTACTCCGAGTGCGAGTATCTCAGCGTATCCATCTCGTCGCATTATAAGTACTCAACTACTGTGTAATTACTTCGAGATTAGTTCAGAAGTTTGCAGATAACCACTACCAGCTTCACAATTAACCTAATTGATCTTCCGACATGGCGCGAGTGTTTCTTTTTTTTTTGCGACTTGGTAGGTGGAGGACCGTGTGTAACAGATTTGACACTGGCAAGATGTCTTCGACTCTTCGTCCCGTGGGCCAGATAAGGTTGTGTGTGTTCCCTGACTCACTGTGTGTGTGTTCGTCAGTCGCGCTGACAACTTTTCCCATAATTTCCCGCCCGCGCTTCGTCACAGCCAAACAGTTGCCACTGGCGATTGCAAAAACAACAAAAAAGACTCGCCTCCCCCCCCCCCCCCCCCCCTCCCAGCGTCGACCCACCGAATTCGTCGTGTTTGTTTTGAAAGCGAACAAAAAGTTTGTTTTTATCTTTTCGTTTCTTTATTCGTGGGGGGTTTTTTTTTTTTTTGTTGCGCCCTATCCCTTCGTTTTACGCTAATATCCTTTTGTTTTGTTTCAATTTTTATTGCATCCCTCCCCGAGCATCCCCCGGGGGGCTGGGTTGCCACCTCAACCATCACCATTCCGGGGACTGAATGGCGACGGATGGACGAGGCAGCACAAAAACAAACACGAACTGCCTTGCTTTCACTTCTTCCCTTTTTTTTTTTCGTTCGTCCTGATGGCTGGTTGTTGTTTCCTCTTTTTTTATGTTCGCGAGATTCGCCATGAATTTTTATCACTTAAAATTGGTTGAGGGGGGAGGCTTGCTCTGCATGCGGGCGGGCGGGGTTTGTGCTGCTCAAGTTCGAGTTCGAAAATGGGTTGTTTTAATAGAAAGGGATATAACTTTCGATCGAGAGTTTAATGGGGGAAATTTCTTGCCAGCGCCAAAGGGATTCATTTGTATCTTTTCTTTTATTTTTTTTTATCTCTCCGCGCGTTCATCCCCGGAACGACGCCCGTGCCCTTGCAACTCGGTCTCGCTTTCGCTTTTTCGTGGCACATTTTTGACGGGAACCAAAGTAATTAAACCAGCGAGAGAGAGAGTTGGTTGAACATTTTATTTCCCAGGGATACACATTTAGCAAAACGAGCTGTGTACAAACAAGGGATGAAACCGAATTTCGTTATGCAACGCAAACAGCACAATTGTGATCCACTTAGGAATGGCGTTGTTTTCTTTTTTTTTCTCCTTGAGGGGGGCTTTGGGGGTGGGGCGGCTTTGAAAGGGTTGTCTGCTTTGACCCAAATTATTTGGTTAAGCAGGGAATAATTGAGGAGGAGGACCGACCACTCCTAATTGAAGTCAGCTGAGGCAATGAATATTTGATGGAACAAACTCCATTAGGGTCATTGCCAAATCATAACTCAATAAAATTTCTTTATGTTTTTGTTCCTTTGAACTCGATGTCTTTTGAAACTGTTCGACTGGCAATCGGAAAGCAAGGGCGGACGAAGGAATTGCAACATTCATTGGTTTCTGATTACAGAGCGCTTTCAAAGGAAGGGCATAGATCAAAGGATGGAGAGGATTCGTTTGCAGGCCGTGGACACAGTCGGCGAGTGATGGACTTCTGTAATGAGGGTCGGACTTATTTATCGAGTGGCAAGCAATTTTTTTGCTTTGCCCGTCATGACTTGTTCGTGATTCTGCATCAATTTGCACTCAATTTGTAGCTTCTGATGGAAGCGTTGGATATTTTTGGGACACAGAGGGACAACGTTGTATTTCGGACGAACTTTGGACGGTCTGAGTCTATCCTACAAGGCTAACGTGCTTTAATTTAAATTAGGCTTCTAATTTTTCTCGATTCAGGACTGAGGGATTCAAGGGCATTCATGGCCCCCGCATTACAGGCAAAGCTCATCAACTCACTACACCGTAAAGTATTTTTTTCGAAATTATGTTTTCGAATGACAGGATCGAGTAATCAACGTGAAGGTGTCCACAATAAGCCGTCTTTCTCATTATGCACGTTTTGGGCACACATACCAGGGCTGATGAGAAAATGCACATTCTCTTCAAGCACCTCTTGGATCAACATCATTTGATTGGAGAACTGGCCACGGCTTCGAAAGCTCTTCGATTCGGTTTAGAACTCTCGAGCGACGAGTATATTTCTATCTCGATATCCCGTCATTTATTAACGCATTCAAAGGCAACGATGGAGACAACAAAAAGAAGGACCGAACTCGATGCACACTCAAGCAAGCTTGCATCTCAGAGAAGATCCGGCGTAACTAAGCCAATGGCCACGCAGTAAGCGATGAGTGATTGGGCGACAAGCGATTGAACGACGAGTCAAGTTACCATCGTCTAAGCGATTCGTAAGCTACATTTTTCATCGCTAAGGGACAATGAGGCGACGACAATTTTTTTTCCATTTTATTCCCTTTGTATTGATTGCTTATTTCGCTTTCAATTGTTCTGCCGGTCTGACGGCGTGGACTTAAAGCTGATGTAAGATCTTCAACAAATCTGTTTAAATTGTTTGAATATGCTGATGACATATGTAGCTCCATCAGAAGGACACTGCGGGCTAGCTTTATGATGTATTCTTGTGATGTCTCGAGGAAAGGCTACAATTTTGTGGCATAAGCTCTCAGCATATCTATGCTCTGCTCACTGCTGTCAATTGAGCCAACCAAATGTCCCGAGTTCAGAGCAGAACCAATTATTCCCACTTGCCCATCGCCGTACATTTGGTCTTAGAAGTCAGTAAAGTCTAAGACCCTAAGTTGTCCCCAGCTAAAACGTCAGTCGTTAGAATCAACGCCAACCGAGGAGGTTCAAGAAACTACTTGTAAGAGCTGTACAGCGGGATGCACGAGGTCTAACAAATTCAATTCTTCCGTCGCATGGGCCTGGAAAGCCCACCAGTCTAAGCCTTATTAACCACTCTGAAAGACCCTGCTAGCCGACATACACAAAGTTAGTCCAGCATTTTTTCCTCTTGTGATGACTCTACAAGCAGTAATATGAATGGCGCTGCGGCTCGTAGAGGGCCCGGTCTGAATTCAAATGAACCATTCAAAAAGTGTTTCATGGTGTCAATGCTTAAAGGCTGCCGATGTTAAACAAAAGCATCTCGAGATCTTGAATCGAAGGTTATACATACTTATTCATACTTCACACAGAATTTCATCAAATCATTTCTAAGTAGCCTCTGTCAGTGTAAAAGGAACTCCGGTTCAAAAATCCATGTTTCAAGTTTCAGTGGTCGTACGTCAGTCCGAGCGAAGTCAAATGATCTAGGTATGAGGGTCTTCCAAACCTCCTCGATGGAGAAATAGATGAAGAAGACCGACCACATGATCGCTAACGTCCAACACTTTGGTCTTCACAATTGGAAGCAGATTGCTCGGGACCGTCAAGAGTGGAAAGCAGTCATAGCCTGGACCTTTCCTGGAAGGAATTAAAGAGGAAGTAGAAGATTGTCGGACAAAGCACATCTATGCCCCAACGTGAATGAAGAATGCCGTCATTAATCGCATACCTGACGTTTTCCGCACAATTATTCACAACAGAACCAACTCTTTTCAATGCGACACTTGACCACGGTTCGCTGACTCCGATCGGAGGAAACCTTTCGACCAGGATGCCATTCACTGATCCGGATGATGATGATAAAATAGGCACTTCGAGTGGAGGATGCATACATGGGGTGACGCCTCAGATAAAGAAACCTTAATCATGGCGTTCTGGTTAAGAATTAGCAGTTCAAGTAAAAATCGTTAAAAACAACTCAATTTTAGATATGTTTGAACATCTTTCATCTCAACTCAATTTTCGATATGTTTGAACATCTTTGAGGAAGAGCCACTTCCACTGCATCCAAAAAGAAACGAGACTACTTCCAGTTAAGTGGAGCAACAGAATACAGTTCGAGGAAGCTGTTGAAAGTCCACAAAGGCAGAGAACTCCTCTACGAACTGGTCACCAACTCCGCTCTAGTCTCACCAGATTTAATGAGAAAAAATAAGTTACCGCCAAGTAACACTGGCTAATCAAGAATTCCCCTTCATTCCTTTGAAGGACTCGCATCTGCCCCTCAACTGTCGCATGATTCCTTTGACCGAATATCCTCAGTTTCTAATTTTCCTGGCGCAGATGAAAGGGAAGTCATGTCATGCTCGGACTGTGCCACAAATAGGAAATCTCACAAAGCGACCTCGTCTCGTTGTTATGAATTCCAACAATTAGTTGACAAGCTTTCATTTGCCCTGGCCTGTGTTCTTCACCCCATTAGCAGTTCGGATCATAAATAAATACACTCCTCACAGCAAGGAAGACGGAAAAACAGAAGAAAAGTGCTGAATTTCCGCCCAAAAATGTACTGACTGATGGAAAGAGACGCTGTGAGTTGGTAACGATGTGACTGATGGCCCGAGAGCAATCAATAATTAAGGTCGAGATCTATTTAACTCGCGCATGTCATTCCAAGGCAACTCATCTTCATCTGGTATTCGTCCTGCATGATAAATATATAAGGTACCACCTCCACCACCATCACGGCCACACGTGTGTTCTCAGAGAGATACTCGGGCAGAACATACAATTAGGCAGTGATAGGCAACGACACTGCGTGCAGTACGGAGGCGAGAGGGATGGATGATGCTGAATAAATTATAAGGTCGTGTCCTATTTCCGTTTGGCCCGGTCGGGGAGGGCGGTTGGCTGCACACCATGACTCGTACTAAATCAAAAATCCATTTTTATCCCGCACCGAAAAAGCTCATTTCGAGTTTTGAAACCTCCCCAGTCGCTCGGTCCAACTCAGTCCAGGCCCAGCGGCGGTTCTATAATTGTAATGAAATCAGATACGCCAAAGGATTCGCCAGAAAGCAAAACACGTCATCGGTGCCGCTCGAATCCTTTCATTTCCTACGGCTGTCCCAATTTTCGCGTTCGCCTTCCTCCGGCCGTTCCGTGTTGACCTTTTAATTTTAAAATTTAATTACGAGATCGTTTGCTTTTCACGAGAAACGAAACAAAATGAAACGGATATGCAGCCAAACGTAAAATGCTCACAAAGCAAACAAGTGGTGGCTGCGACCATGGGCGGGGTGGGATGCCACTGCTGGCGAGAGTTAATCGGGTCACCCCCAACGTCATCATCATCGTCTTCGTTAGCATCGTCATTCCGTCGCCGTCGTCGTCGACGTTGTCTCAGGTTCCATTAAATGATTGAGGAAGACCGAGTTTAACGTCTGTATTTGCATTTTGAATATCAAACACGAAGAGGTGCTGCGAGGGAGCGAGGAGGGTATGTTTGGTTCGTTCAATCTGCGCGGATGAGGTGTCTGATGGATTTGCAGATAGAAGTGAGGTAACCGTAATCTCATGTATTATGTGGGAAAAAAGGAGAGAAGCAAAAAAATCTGTGATGCAAACAGATCTACTTACGAAATTAAAAAATCTGTATCCACACAGTGAATGCATTGGATGTGGGTGAAAGGAGTGCTTTTTGGACTAACGTGCATACCTCTTTTGTCCTGGGCGAGAATGGCGACATCCCAAAGCTGCAGCTGTAACATCTGAAAGAGAAGAACGTCATCTTGTTAGTCGAATGGTTACGTGAAAGTGTTTATCGCATTTAAAATTTAAATCTCATTGGGAGCGGTGGGATTTTGGGGATTTTTCAGCGTCTGTGGGGGGCTTAAGGAGAATGCGCTGAATGTTCAGAATTGAACTAGATTGTAATTAGGAATCCAGTTCGGAGACGGGGACAGAAGAGTATGAAGGAGAAAGGTTGGCAGGACTTATGTAAGACTTATTATAAGTTGGAATGAATGTGAATCTTGTGTCTAGGAGCGCTGACTAAGCATAGACTTGGTGCTGTTCTTCCTGGAAGGAAGGACTCAACACTCACTCGGTAAATCGTTCAAGCACATTTGTTTGGTATTCAATTCAAATGGAACAACACTCTTTCAACGCATTGGACTACACACAAAATCTCAAAAAATATTTTGTGCGGTTCCGTAGAGGGCGCCACTTTCACGGACTTTTCGTATTTTAATAGTGGCCGCTGTGGCGTAGTGAGTGGAAGCGTCGGCTGCCACTCTGAAGGTTCTGAATTCAGTTTCCGACATGAGCAACATTTTGCGGCTGCATCTATTTCGAGTCACTGAGAATGGCCTGGAAAAAGCTTCTCAAACTTCGTCCTTCTGAGTAGGCGTTATCCTGAAGCTCGCATTCATTGCTGGCAGAACAATTGCACGCACAACGCGACCAGCGAGGGCATGACCCACCACGGACTGTAGCACAAACCATTCATCCAATTTTTTTTAATGATGTCTTTTTCAGCGTTGCGCTTTGAATAACTTCATCTTAATTCCAATTCAGACCGTTTCCTACAAACAGGCAGTTCATTCAACAACTTGGAGAAATTAAGTTGAAAATGTATTCTGCAGACTTGATAGGGCTCAAGGTGCTTTGTCACAATTTGTCAGCAGAAACGAGTAGTCCCCTGTCTCAGATCTTTGATACCCTCATCTCATGTCTTAAGGGTTCCACCATGACGTCCATTCACGCAAGGGGTCCAGAGACAGCTAACCAACATTTTGAGCTCGGCACTCAAATATCACATGAGTTCATGTTTGATGAACAGTGAAGAGGCTGTTCTGTAGCATCTTCTCGTTCTGTGGGTCGCAGCACTTCGTTATCGTGCAACTTTACACTGATTTGTACCATGCTACCATTGACGTCTCAAACAGGTCCCGAATAGGACTTGGGATACTTGGCAGATATGAACGCCCTGACATACCGGCATTAATCCCAAACCCAACGTGATTGGAATTAAATTACAGCCCCAACGACATTCACACGGCGTCCAAACTGGACGGAGCTCCTGAGGGGTGGTCAGACTCAGTGCTAGATGATAGCTTCGGATGAAGTCTCACGTTTGAATGATTATTTCGCAGTTTTTCGTTCCACAATCATAGTCAAATAAAATACATTTTTCAACGAACTTTTGAGTCATTCAAAGAAATGGGCATTGGATCAAGATCGAGCACTGCAAAGAGCAGTCGCACTTAGGCCCTCTATGTGGACCATTTTGCAACTAAATCCTACTCCGAGTACCATTTTGTGACCGAAAGGGTCGACGAACAGTGTGTTATTTTCGTCGCCACGTCTACATTGCTTATCTCGCCATATTCGTCGAAGAATTGAGTTCCTAAGTGTGGACGGGAGAGGTCGATGCAACTTTTACAGGGATGCGCCATCTAGCCAATGGCTAGAGTTCTGAAAAGAAGCCGATCTATAAAGGATTCTATTTCGTCTTTTCTTCTAATAATGAATGTTTGTGAAGGTCTTCCTACTAAACGGCTGATCGGACTTAAATGAAATTGGGTAGATATCATGTCTATGCCTTGGATTATGATTTAAGCCGCAGTATGTCAGAACAAGCGAAGCGCAAGTACATGAAAAAACTCAATACCTCTTCTGAGACAATCTCCAATCATGAGGCAGACGCAGAGGCGTTCTCTGCAGCCGTCCAGTTTGTCACTTATTATATTTGGCTCAAAAGTAAGTCGAACTTGTACCCAACCATGGATAAGATGAAGTTATTGATCATTTCCATGATGTAGTTTGAAAATTTGGCCAACTGACACTGACAACGTGCGTACAGTTGGACAATATCGACAATCCTTGGCTTCGGGAGGTGATAATAGTCCGCGAAGGATTCTAGTACTAGTGACCTGCAGTGAATCAACATTCAAATGCTTCCTTGGTCTGATTGAGTGGTTTGACATCCGCATACCGATTCTAATGTAGGGCAACTGGCGTCGTGAAGCACAAATTCTGTTGAAGGACTCAGTCATGAAACAGCACGAGATTCACTTTTGGTTCAACTTTTCACTTTTCAGTCCTGAAAGAGAGGGTTCTGGGAAAGTGAAGCCAACAAGGCAAAGATGAGTGCGACGCTATTCAATAGAAGCCTTTTGTGAGATATGTTAGCTTAAGGGCACTGCCAACCTTTAGGGTTTATGCACAATTGAGGACATTCTAAAGCTCGTGAAGATAATTTAATTCAACACCGAAAATACAAAATTCCATTGACTCCAAAGCGAATGTCTTTCCCTCCACAAGTTGAACCTTGGCTCAACACCCCAAAGCGTTGCGCATTTCATTTATCATTCCCCGCCGACGGTCGTAACTAATTAAACTCCAGTCTCCAGGTACACAACCCGCCGGGAAATTGAAGGAAGCCCTCCATTCCCTCTCAGCACCAAGATGTGCCCCACTTTCATGTTATTCATTGTAATCCGCATTCGCAACCATTCATCAAGGCGGCCAAAATCCGGCTTTTCTCTATTCTTCCGCAAGATAATCAGATACCCTGGATTCATTTCGTTTTTTGTGCGTTTTCTTTTTTCTTCTTTCGTTTCCTTTCCATCGAGTGATTTACTTTCGCTCCGACATCCCAATAATATCATCGAGGATTATTCATTTCATTTTTCTCTGTCATTTCTGCCGTCTTTTACTATGCAACAGCTCTGCTCTGCCTGGAGCGGGAAAAAACTCGCATCACCCCATCCCCATCAGACCATCAATCCCCAGAGGTGAAAAGAATGAGACGCCTAAACCTAAAGTAATTTTTACCAAAAAATGCGATAATCATGACACAAGGTCCTGTAGTCCATCATGGGCCTACGACGGCCATTGTGGCGTAATGCAGTGCACGGCAAGGTAAGACAGTTTACGCCTCCTCCACCCACGCCACGCACCCCCACTAACTGTGATTAAGTGTCTTGAAGATATTTTCATAAGAAAAAAAGAAAGAAAGATGAAATCCCCTGGAGCTTGTTAAGTGAGTTGCCAAATAGACGAGGATGACTGGTGGGAGGCAGCACCACCACCAGCACCGTTGCCGCAAACAGAAGGTAACAAGCAACAGAACAGTGACTGCTTGTTGTTGCTCCTTCCGCTAAATGATTGCTTGAAGCATACACAAGGGATAAGAAGGGAAGCATGTCATATAAATGATTGCTAACTTGGCAACAGTAGCCGAGGACGATGGGGCACATTTCGTTTCTCCCCGTAATCCTTGGCGTTGCAGAACGACATTCAATAGGAACGTCGGTCGACTGGCCTAGGGCTAATCAATCATCTTTAACCTTATGTTCTGAGATAAGGCTGTTACACGAGCATAAGGGATGCAGGCAGGGCCCAGGAGAGAAAAGAAATTTAAAGTAAAAAAAAAAATAACGCCCACAATTTTCACAACACGCCTCCTGGTTGAATGGGGTGGGGAGGGGGTGAAGTTTTCAGTTCTTCTCGCACGTCTGCACCCCACATACATATACCCGAATCGCAGATTCATTACTTTCTCGGATAAAATAATATATTTCCACTCGAGCATCAGAAAGGATCCAATCAGATACAAGTCCTCCAGATTGCTGCAATCTCTGCGGGTGAAGGAGACAAAAAAAAAATGATTAATTGTCTGCAGATGGTGCAGGCGGACGACGAGGACAACGAGAACGAACGACGAAGGCAGATGGATGACATATGGGGACACTACATCGGGAGATGTCCTCTCCACTGGGTGCTGCCTGCGATGTCACATCATCATTGGATGCATCATCATCATCATCATCATCATAGTCAACATCATCTTGGCATTTATATAAATTAATCGATTTGTATCGTCCTGGGAATCAGAATGCCATAAAATTGGATTCGGTGTGAAATTGATGAAATTTGTCGGCCATGAAATTACACGTATGCCATCGCTCCTCTCGAGAGGGTTCACTCTGCTCTGCCGTGTGCTGTGGGATTTGCGAAGCACAGCACTGGACGTGAGCGTGTACTATAAATTGTTCTTATGAAGAGTTTACGAAAGCTTCCATCACTAATTGGACAATTTATGTGCAAAAGAAACGAACATCGAAAAACGTAAAAAAAAGTTAAGAATGAATTGTTGTCTCGGTCGGTGGCACAGCCTGTGTGATAAATTGAAGCAGATGTGGTCGAGGATATTAACCCTTATGATCTGTGACACTCGGTGAGCAGTTGTGGGGTGTGGGAGAAATGCGAAACGACAGCAGTGTGGGGATGGATGTGTCAGGGAGTTTTATAAATGAAAGGACTATCCACCGTGGAAGGGTATTTATTTTACGTGGATTTCTACAAGACCCCTTGATTTTCATGATTGGAAGCAGTGCAACCGGAAGCGGCTTTACTTTAGGCTCACATCATCGAAAGGTCTGAGTAAGTGTACCTGTGTCTTCAGAAAACTCACTGATCCCCTGCATTGTTCCCAATCCGTTGACACTTGCTGGGTATAAATAAGCACGGAACTGGACAAGACAAGGTGGCAACGTTAGGGTGAACTTCCGACGAGTTTGTGTCAGCCTTTACCCAAGCGGCTTTCGAGGTGGGATCGAGCTAGTTTTTTTTTCCAAAAAGTCGCTTTGGACAGGTTTGTCGTAACTGACGTCATTGTGTCATGTTATTCTTATTCAGTATTGTTTGGCAAATCATCATGGCAAGACATCAACAAGGTTTCCCAGTTCTTCAGCTTCTTCTTCTTCTTCTTCTTCTAGTGGCACTACAGTCCGGGGTGGACCTGGGCCTCAGTCAACTAGCTTCTCCAGCTGGCACGATCTGTAGTCAGCTGCGCACCAATTTGGTTGAGGTCGTTCTCCACTTGTTGGCGCCATCGGTTTCGTGGGCGTCCTCTATTACGTTGTCCCACTGGTTCGGAGTCGAAGACTCTTCGGGCTGGAGCAGTTCCTGCACTCTACATGGCCTAGCCATCTTAGGCGCTGAATCCCTAGACGCCTCACAAGGCTCATGTCGCTCTACAGACCGTAAAGTTCATGGTTGTATCTTCATCTCCAGAAACCATCAACGCAAGCGGGACCAAAGATGGAACGCAGAACTTTTCTCTCGAAAATACCAAGGACTTCTTCATCTGCTCTTGAGACTGTCCAGGCTTCTGCGCCATAGAGCAGGACATGGATGATGAGGGTCTTATATAGTGTTAGCTTGGTCCTTCGAGAGAGAGCTCTACTACTCAATTGCCTCTTGAGCCCAAGGAAACAGCGGTTGGCAAGAGTTATTCTGCGTTTAATCTCGGTACTGATGTTGTTTGTACTGTTCACCTGGGAGCCGAGGTAGACGAAGTCCTTAACTACCTCGAAGTTAAAGCTGCCTACGGTGACGTTCTGGCCGAGACGTCGATGTTGTGCCTCCTTTCTCGATGACAGCATGTACTTCGTTTTGCCCTCATTCACTGTTAAACACATTTTGCAGCCTTTGTTTCAATACCAGCAAACGCTTCATTGACGGCTCGCTGTGTTCGGCCAATCACGTCAATGTCGTCCGCGTATGCTAGCAATTGTACGGACTTCTGGAAGATCGTGCCTCTAGTTTTGGCGTTTGAGTTTCGCACGATTTTCTCCAGGATGATGTTAAAGATGTCACATGACAGCGCGTCGCCTTGTCTAAAACCTTTTTTGACACTGAAGGTCTCGGTGAGTTAGTTACCGACCTTGATGGAGCAGCGAGAGTTCTCCATCGTCATCCTGCACAACCTGACGAGTTTGGCAGGAATGTCGAAACTAGACATGGCGCTGTATAGATCGACTCTATGCACGCTGTCATATGCGGCCTTGAAATCGACGAATAGGTGGTTGGTGTCGATCTGCATCTCTTGAGTCTTTTCCAGGATCTGCCGTAGTAGTCGATAGAGGATTTTCCCGGCCTGAAACCGCAGTGATAAGCACCTATCAGGTTATCCACGAATGGTTTTAGGCGCTCGCACAAAACGACAGAGAAGATCCTGTAGGCGATGTTCAGGAGACTTATCCCTCGGTAGTGCGCATTTGAAGGGGTCTCCTTTTTCTTGTGGATCAGTTATTCAACGACGACCTCACCATTTTTGCCCTTACCAACCGAAAATTCGAGGCTATTATTTGAAGTCGCCGAAATGCAGTTAGGATCCAGGACTTGAAAGCCAACATTACTTGTGTACTTGCGCAAATAAAAGCTGTAAAGCTTGAAGCTGTGATCCATATTTGGTCCTGCAGAATGGACCTTGTACAGCGTATTCGCGGGCAACATTTACACGAAATTGTATTCAAAATGTAAATGTCGGACACTGCTCTCTCTGGCCATAATACAGTTAACACCATTCAAGCTGATTGTATGAGTCTTATTTGAAGTTAAAAAAAAATGCCTCAATTACCCAATTTTTTAATTTGTTAATTTTATACCTTTCGAGCCACAGCCTGCCTTTAAGTTAAGTCTCATCCTCTTCAGACGTCGATTCGTATTCAAAATGTCAGCACCTTCCCTTGCCACCGCATCCAGTCACCCCTCGATGTTTAATCAATCGATGCCCGGATGCGATGAGCACCACGAGCACATCCTGCTCACGCACCAAGCACCAACTCAAGCCCTGCTTGCCAGTACTCACATTAACAACCTCATTCGATCAGAAAGACATTCACCCGAATCGGTTATGCTAATTGCACAATTTTAAATTCGCATGCAACCTCAAACGTTGATCTGTGTCTGATTGCCACGCAATTGCATGCATAATTTCTTCGCCGGGTTTCCGTTCCCTTTAATTTCGTTCGGGTGTAAATGGAATTTCCGTGGGAAATTACCATTTTTTTTTTACTTCAATTATTTTTTTTGCAATTAACCCACTCTCAGCTGAAGCACTTACTCGGCACAGGTGCTGCAGCTGTCTGCAACTTGTCCCACGCCCTCGAAGGTAAATCGACTAAATTTCGGGCAGAGGAAGTGGCTCAAACGCCGCTGGCTGAGTACAAAATGCTAATCCATAATGGCTGTTGTTCTAAGCGATCCATTTTCGTTTCATCAGACCGATGGAGCAACCCCCTCCCGCGCCCCCTTCTTCTTCCACTCTCACAGCACTCAGTCATCTAGAAACAAAAAAAAATGAACTGAACAAAAAAAACAAAGAGATTTCACGAAGAGTGGGTGTGGTGCGGAAAAAAGAAAATTGTATCCAGCAAATACCATCATTGGCTCATATTTGTGTAACCTGTTTTCATGAAAAATTCACAACTAGGGCATAAAATTGCAGATGGTGCACACACCGCAAATTTATTGCCTGTGGGCGGAATGAGGCTACTGATGCGATGAGAGCGCTGAAAGCACAGAAGGCATCCGTTGATGAAGGATGTGGCAAAGGCAACAGCACAACAGCAAGGACTGCCGCACTCATAGCCAGTGTACACAGCATCGGGCGAGAGAGAGAGAGATACTGGTTAGCTGGTGGTGAGTTCACCGAGCCTTAAAGGCAGTATGGATGAGCTGAGCACATAAAAAAGGCAAAGGCAAAAAGCAATCTTCCCCTACCACACACAAGATGGGCATGGGGATGAATCATTACGGCCAGGGCCACTGTCAGCTCTATCCTCGCGCGCATCATTATCCAAGGATTCCATCCAAGCCATATCCGGACCGGTGGGTGCAATTATCTCCACTTTAAAGGGGATTATTGGCAGAAGCAAACACGCCGTGTAACAGAACAAAAAAGAAATGAAAACAAAAACACTCACACAGATAGCCACCGCCATCATTGGCAGCTGCAATGGGCTCCAGTCCGTCCTCAGCCGAACCCATTTCAATAAAATTATGTGCGAGGAGCATCTGGCCTTAAGTGCCATCGGGTTTCGATATATCAATGAGAGTCCACTCGCACCCTCATTCACCCTGGCACTTGGTCCTGCGATAGCTCCTTCGCACAGACCCACTCCTTCCGCTCTGTGGAGCCGCACTTGGCTACACCCTGTGCCATGAATGACCTCCTGGGGTAGTTGACAATTATTACCGTTATTATTATTATTTTCATTAAATCTTTCCTCGCAGCCCCCTCCTCGGAACGAGCCAAAGCACTTGATAAGGACCACATCCAAGCGGGAATGTACTGTCTGCTGCGCTGTTGCTGCTTTCGGGGCAGAATAATTTTCCTTATCACTTAACTTCTCAATCTTTCTCTCTGTCCCTCTACCCCCTGAGTCCGTTTTGACGATGTGACAGGGGTAAAGTGGGTGGGAAATTAGCATACTGCAAATATCATTGGAATTGCTAACGAGGTCCTTAAGCAAATAAATATTATGACAACCAATGGTCCGGGTACCACCACCGGTCGTTGTCTCTTTCCTGTGGCCTGGTATCAGATTCTCCGCAATTGGAGTGAGCCACTGAGATATAAATGACACAAGAGCAGTGACGGAGTGACGGCGCAGGGTAGGTGAGTGCCTTGACAGAAGTGATTTTCTATTCCATTTTGTTCAAAGTAAATTTAAATTGGTCATGTCGTTACTAGCGCTCCTGGTGGCGTCCTCGGTCGCCCTCGGTCATTGTGGACATTGAGCAATAGCTTAAGATAAGGACCCATTACGAGGGAGGCTATGACTTTAAGTGATGGATGGTGATTTATCTGGCTTAATGATGGGGCTGATTGCGGGGGCTGGTAGTTAATTTGTTTGTGCTAATATCAATCAGCTGGCGAATGATGAAGATTAAGAGCGAATTGAGGCGTCTCGAGATGAATGGGATGTTCACGACACTTCCAACTGTCTTTCAATTTGATTGCCTAGCAGGGACAATTCGAATTTGAATCCTTATTGAGACAAATGTCTGCTGGCATTCGGTACAGTTCATCGGATAAGTATCGAATTGATGGCTGCCCCATGCATCAGGCTTGTTAATTAATGTGGATCTCGAGACGTTTGCTCAGTACTCATAGACTTCCTGGCAGATGTTCGAGACAAGCGAGTTAATTCTGACAAAGAGGGGGCTATTCGTCTGAAGCAGGACTCACACTGATCCCTGTCTTGGATACGGGCTTTGTGAGAAACTGCTTTCGGCAGTAATGCACTGGAATTAGGAGTAATGACAACTGAAGGGGTTGCCATTCAAAGCTGTCAGTATATTCGAAGCAGAGAGTGGAAACATTCAAATTTGCTTGGATTCAAACCATCAATTCCTCTTCCACGCCTCTACAGTTGGTGGAGAACTCAGAGATCCCAAGGTGCGCAATTCCTCTAGACCTAATGATACTTCCCAAACTCGACTAAGGAGGTGTTCTTCCAACCAGGCAAGACAGCGCCGCAAGATTTCTGACCTCTTTCTGACTCCAATCTCTTCCGAATCGAAATAAAACCAACTCATAGCAATAACGTCGCTTGTTTCGCAGGTTAGGCCAAGACTCATAAATGTCACCACCCAGCAAAAATCCTGTGCAATTATATCGCATAGATGTTGATATAGAATTCCACAGTCATTATTTGAGAGTATTTAAACAATTTCCCCCATTTTTACGCACAATTGCTAACCTCGTCGACTTGTGCTGTGATGTCATAGCTACTAAACTTGCTCTCATATTTCACTGGAACTTGAAAGGCTTCTAGTTCTTCTGTTGAAAAAGTGTGCTTTTGATATTACCTGTCTCAGGTTTTAACAAATAAACGTTGGTGTTCCTCAAGGGTTCATTATGTCACCGCCACCGTTTCTCATTTTCAAAGGCTGTAACTTTTAACCTAATTCTTCATCAGAATCCATCACTTCGCCGGTGACAGCACTTATAGGTCCCCACATTCGATGCAACACAAACGCCCCTTATCTTCGGTTGTAGCAATAGAATAGACCTTGCCCGAAAAACACTAAGTTCCGACATCGAAATCATAATTAAATGAGGTGTGACGAGCCTCAAAAACCCAAAGATGACTACTGTGTCAAGGAAAAATGTGAATAATCAACTTCCGCCCATGTTTCTGTGTCATACATGGAAGCATGGACATTGAAGATGCTAGTCGGTACAATCACCCAGAATGATAAGATTTGTTGGCAAAGAATCGTTTGAGGTGATCTTCAGCTTATCTGCCTCATCTTATTCGATTCTGTGTTCCATTCATCATCTCTGAGTAGTCAATTTTTTCGTTACCGTAAGAACAAAATTAGCGTCAATGGCGCCGAAATGGCTATCGTTCAATGATTTCAAACTTTTTTTGCGCAAAATGCACGAGCTGAACATGATCGATATGTGGTTCCACCAAGAAGGAGGTGCATGCCACACTGTATGCGTATTATTTCCATGCAAAAATACGTCATGTGACGAACGGAAGGTATAATCTTTGTGTTGTAAAATTAAACACTAAACTGTAGTTTTAAGACTTGTATCGTCTAAAGGTAGCCCTAAACGACGAACATGCTCGCGGAAGCCAACGAACACGCAAAGCTTGACATTTTTCACCAACAGCCAACACGAACTCGGTGAGCATGATCGTAGTTTAGGGCTACCTTAATGCTAACACTCAAGTACCTACTCGTACATCTTTATTGCTGATTGTGCTTGAAAGACTTATTTTTCGTGACAGTCACGATCCCTGAATCTGTTGTCAGTGACTCAAGCGGGATGTTGCCGCGAATAAATGAAATAATGCCCGGAATCGAACCCAGACTAAGCTTCTACGCTCCGGTCGATGAAAAACAGTCACCTCCTGTTTTTCATCGACCGGCATGGGCATGGGCTACTTGTCGCGAGCAAGAAGAGCCACACACTCCGTGTAATTGACGTGAGTGTTAAATGGTGGCGAAACTTGTTCGTTTACGACGCCGAACTGTAGTGCCAAGCAACGGCGTCCGCATCATAAAGAAAATCCAAATCTCGCATTTATCAACGTACAAACAGTCGTTCCTTTGAAAATTTAAATTCCATTGAAGAAGCTTCTACAAAAAACTAACGAATATTCAGAGCATTTGAGAGTGCTTTACAAGAGCCGGAGACAGTGCCAATCTGCCAAGTCTGGTCTGTATAAGCCAGCAAGCAAAGACTGTGATACCCAGCTGAACAGTAGTAGTCCTTGTCCACCGACGAATTTGACAGGAAAGTGCGATTTTTGTGATGTTTAAATGATGTAGTGCTAATCTAATTATGAGCGTTCGTATGCTCTCCTAATTTGATTAAATTAAATCTTCTTAAATTCATCCTTGCGCCGTAAAAAAAAGCTGTTAAGGAGCAAAATACGCCTGTTTTGAATTTCAGACATATTGGGCCTTCAGCCTGATACCTTTCAGCGAGCTTATTCCAGCAAATCGATTGATAACAACTCACAATCCACAATCCAGTGCGTGCAAACCACTTGTAAATGCCTACATCTCTCACATTAGTGAAGAATAAAACCGAAAAACTCAATAAATTCGTGTGTTCCCTCAAAACCATTCCCATTCAGCTTTAAGTTCAATTTCAGGCCATCAAATCCCAATCAGCGCCATCGCCCAATGCACACACAGGAAGCTGGATTGAAGCAGGCACAATGCCCGCGCACACACAAGCGGCACATGAAATCCCATAAACAAAAGGGATATCACCAAAATTAAACCTGATAAATCCCTGTGACAGAGAAAAACCAAAACAAGTACCCAACAGATTCCACAGTCGCGATTAGATTGGTTGTCATAATTCAGCGCTCTAGGCAATCCCCTGGCGACCGCTTTATATTCTCACTGCGTAAACCGCGCATAAAATTCACCCTGCATCCCTGCAAAAAAAAAATATCTGAGTTCTGAATCCCTAATCGCGAGATATTCAGCATTAAACACAAAATGAAAATCCCTAATAACCACGGGCATGATATAGGGATCCGCCATATCCACCACACAAGATTGGTCGCAGCGTTGTCGGTTGTTTACAGGCTTTTTTATGGGTTCAAACGTACACGCACACGTTTGGTTTTTGGTGGTTTTTCTTTTCACATTTTTTTCATGTCGTCCTGCGTATGTATTCCCCAATTACCGACCGTCGACTGGGTGGATGCAAGAGCAAACAAACTGCCCACGAAGCCAGTGAAAGCAATTTTCCGTTTGACAAGCTTTACGACCCTTAACTTCGTTTGGACGACACACCACACCTCACTCCAGTCGGGTGCGTGTTTGTTGGACTTTTTTTGTTTTAATTTCTGCGCACTGATCCGTTGGATTTTTTCGTGTTTGGTTGGCTCTTGCCAATTTTTACACGAGTGTTAAGCGAAAGTCAACACCTTGTTCACGGAAGCGGATTGCATCGGTTCGCTGCTGTGCCGTGGCTAATTTACAAACAAGAAGAGGGCAGATGGATTTTCCGCTCGATATAACTCAATCGTGTAAAATCTCATTATCGCCATTCATCGTCAGATGGCTGCTGCGTATCCCCCATTCACGGTCAGGATCCACTCGATGGATGGTTGGTGGCAAGTGATAATGGACAGCGGTGGAGAAAAGGCACTGCTAAAGTGGCTTCATGCGGATGCGCCTCTTTAAAATTTTCTTCAAGCTCTCATCCCCCAAACCCCCCCACCCGCCCATTCACCCATCGACCACTGTACCCAAAATGGGAAGGCCTTGCAGTGAAATGTGGAACCAATCGCTTGTTGTAGTGTAGACACTTACGTGTGCTGGCGTGTTCGTCTGTTAAGCCGAGAATGCAAAGTGCCTCTCTATCTCATCGATTATGAGCGCCCTTAAGCTCCTTATGTGCTTGTAGGTGGAGTACCACACCCACCCTCACAGCACTCACCGCCACCCAGCTGGGATAAAATAATATTTCTCTTAAACTTCAACTTTTCTCGACGGTCTGTGCCGGGTGGGTGGATGCTTGAGGAGATGTCTCCATTTTTTCCACTTATCAGCACACATCGTTACGTCTCTTGCATACAAAATAATGTGCTTCCACCTCATCCCATGTCCCGTTTGTTTCTGAAAGAATGAAGGACCAAGGCCCGTCATCCCACGTTAGGTGGCCAGGGTGGGCTTCTGTATGCGCGTGTGTGTGTGTGTGTGTGCCTGGGATGAACTCATCTTTTATGACTAACGTGCAGCAACTTGTCAAGTAGAATGTCTAATTTATGAAAATTCAATATTAAAACGTATTAAATGAATCATAAAAACCAACAGGGCTGATAGAATGACAGCCTAGACCCGGGGTGGGTGCAACGTGCGATGACGCTGAGTTGAAGCGACCTCTTGACGGGAGGCAGGAAGGACATTGTCAACTCGTGGAAGTGGCAATGGGATCGTTAAACTGTAACAGCATACAGCGACACCGACACACTCGCGGGGGGAGCGGTGGTGTTTTTGTTGTCATAGGGGAATTGAAGTGTTCCGTAACAGTTGAAAATTATTGGTTTTGGTTTCCGTGCGGCAGGAGAGGAAAAAGAAAAAACAGCGTCAAATCGAGTGCATCAAACAGGCAGGAATGAATGCTAAACACAGGATATGCATAAAAGCAGGATGTTGCTGGCGTTTATGACCGAGTCCCCGGGGGCTATTTGGTATTTGCAGATATTTATGAGCGGAAGTAGGTGAGCATAAACATGCAGTGCCAACGGAAGGCTCCGTTACTGTGCGATAATCGAGGACTGCGTGGGAGTTGATAGGGCATCAATGTTTTTTTTTCATAACTCATAGCTGCCGCTTTATTAGCCTCCAACCCTTGATTGGTGCGAAGTTATATTGTTGAGTCGATTTATGAGCTGTCACCTTTTTGAGGGCATTATTGACATATACCCCGAGTGCAGAAATGTATCATGAGCGACTAGAACCGAGAGAATAGTACACCCTTGTGTGTATCATTTACTTTATTACGAAGTCTTCATTTGCAGCGGAAACAGACGTCATTGAAGTATGCCCAATTGTATGGAAGACTTGATCCAGAGCTCAGTTGACGTAATTGCTAACGTAAGAAAACTGAGAGGACTGGTGATGACTCACACTTTGCCAGATGATGATGGAAGATATTGACGCGGGCAAAACGATGCACGTCAATAATGTGGTAAAAATGTGTAACCCTCGATTCTATCGATTTTAAAGGGTTCCGTACTTTTTACAATTTCTCAAATAGAGAATTCTGAATATCAAGCAATAAATTCACATTATCTCATGTGAATTTACTTAGAACATCAAATAAAGGGTGTTTTTTTTTAGAGGCGGAGAAGTTTAAATTGGCAACATTGATGCCTGTGATATTTGATTTGACAGTTCTCAGTTGTTTTGAGGTAAGTTTGAATATGAATATACTCACGCCAGGGTAACGATTACAAATTCTTTAAATTTAGTCTGGAAACTCAAAAAAGAATTTCATATTCACAGTATGATGAACTTTATCGGTCGGCGGAGCCATTGGTCATCATTGTATGCGGCATAAGTGTCCACCCATGTATACGTCCCTGGCTAATTAGGGGACATTAAGGCCTACGTCAATTCTCTCTTTGAGAGACAAAGATAGAGAGAGAGATAGAGAGAGACACACAGAGAGAGAGAGAGAGACACAGAGAGAGAGACACACAGAGAGAGAGAGATGGTAGTGTCTAATGAACTCATCTCAGCGCTAGACTGCAAAGAAGCCCTTGCATTCCTTGAACGGATTACGAGTTAGTCCCCTGATCCATTTTCCTCGCAAGCGGATTTGAAAGCTCATCAGCGCCCAACTAATCACCACGCAACACCACCCAAAGGTAACGCAGAACATGCAATTAATTCCGCTTCGAAACCGCACAGTGTAGGTTCCCCGCTATGGAATATTGAATGGAAGCGTCAAGCTTTTGAAGGGCTCACTACAACACAGGCACTGCACGGAGAATTTCACCTGAAAGCAAATCCTCGGATTGGAATTACTCAGCCAGACCGCAACACTTAATCCCTCTCTGAGATCCACTTCGTTCGCTGTTTCTTAATTAAACCGACATTGACGTTAAATATGATTCTCCAAATAGAGAGAGACAGCAGCGAGCAAACCCTTCGCCGCGCAGTTGAACAAAGTCCACGTCCACGAGAAGACGGAATAAGTCGGGCGGCCCTATAGAGGAACTGTCAAAGAAACTTTTTTAATAAGACGAGAATGGACAAACTTTCGCCCCCAATGCTGGAGCTGGCGGAATCCACTTCCGCCACTAAATCAGCCATCAAACAACTGCCAACAATAGCCAGAGGATGACTATCAGGACGAAGGGACGATGAGGAGGATGCCCTCATCCAAAAGAAATAAAAAAAAAAGAAGAGAAAACACGAAAAAATAGATCAGAATGAGGCTAACCATCCGAGCATCAATTGAAAATAAGTTTTCCCCTCCCCCTCCCCCTCCCCACTCCTCCCACGACCATCTACGACTAAGCAACTGATGGCAAGGAGCATCTTATATTGATGCCGTAACCACAGTTTGACGACGACAACGACGATGATGACGACGATAACGATGCTGTACAACATACTTCATACGTAGTTGGTCCTTTGGACACACACAAACAGACAGCCACACTCACTCCACCCCGCGCGGCGGTGGCTCCATTCATCCGTCCGCATCCGCCATAAAGCAGATGATTCGTTTGGAAAACTATAAATATCCCGGAGATTTGCCCAGTGTCAAGAACCAATATAACTCAGATGATTGCCGCAGTGGCAGCAGAAGGAGCAACAAGACCCGGTCCAAGGATTATTGAATCCGAAGACAAAGCGGCGGTGCGGCGTCGATGGCAGATGATAAAAAGGCGTCTGTCTTGCCTCCTGCTTCGGCAGCTGTGGGTCGGGTGGGGTTCCTCATTTTTTTTTTTAATATTTACACCGAGCCAGCCACCACTCTCACACATGTGCTCGACCATGAGTACGTACAGCCAGCCACACACAAGGTCTAAGGAAGCATCGGTTATGTCCTTAATATTAAATAATGACGACGGAGACAGAATGTTGCTCCAAAAGGACGTGCGAGTGTGTGTCTGGTGACGGTGGAGGTTGCTGCTTCAGTGCCTTCGGATCTGCCTGCTGGGAGGTGTGTGTGCTTGTGTTTGTTTGTCATGAGGGTATATTTAGTTGGCTGCTCATAATGGTCGATGGGGATCATTAAGGACGTTGCCGATGGTACCCCCACCAGCCTGGCCGCAGGAGAGGGGGACATATATCATTTAAGTTTTGACAGCCAACACGCTGTACCACGTCACACTTTCTGACAGTCTTAATTGATTAAAAATTATACAAGTTGGAATATATAGGTTGAACTTTGCTGTGGATGGTGCAGGAACGGGTGGGTGTAGCAACTGCTGCGAGGAGTGTGTGTTAAATGGCGGTCGTTACGGTCGCCCAGTGTGAAGTAAATGAGATTGATTAACTTTGTATTGAGTACCTTCAGTGTTTCGAACATCTTGTGGTCGTTTCTGTCGATTTAACTTGTGTCTGCACGTGTGTATGTGTGAAAGGGGAGAGCAGTAATAATTACTTTGAAGTTACAATTGGAACGCTGCGCTGTTGTGATTTGTGGAGGTAAGGGTTGGCAGCTTAAAGGGAGCACCAGACAGAATGAAGACGAACTACCACACGTCATGTCATAAAGTTTTGTCAGCTTTTCAATCCTCGGTTACAGAATTCTAAAGAAGTTTGAGAAGACTTGTTGGTATCCTTAGGTGCAGTGATATGCTGAAACTGTGGACATCAACTCCAAAGTTGAAGGAAAGGACGAAGAGGTAGCAACTCCTCGCAGAGGTTTGTGCGAAATGAGGATAGTGCCAGAAGATGGCCGAGAAATAGCTATTCGGCACTGATGAGCTGAATAGGGTAGGGCTGGAGAGCCAAGCTGGTTTGGGCCAATAACCGCCGACGCAGGATTTGAAGCCGGACGAACGTAGACAATACTGGGAGTTCGCCAATTGGGCAGAGATCTGGATTTTGGACAAAAACTCATCTTCTTGACTCTCTACTCGAAGCGAACGCAAACCACAAAGTGATGCGGTTTACAGGACGGCGGCATCATCGGGCCTAATCTTCTTCCCACAGGAGACACCACTTTGTGTTCAGAGCTCGGCAAGATCGATATATCCGGACGGAGGTTCCAACAAGATGGCGTCACATGTCATACAAGCGACGCAACTCTTGAGAGAGTTAATTGTGCGAGTCACGACAAGCGTTTATCAGTTAGCCACGGGGATCATAAGACTTGGGACCACTCGATTATCCTTTCCTGCAGCTTTGTCAAGTCCTTAGGCTCCCTGCATCTTTGTCAAGTCCCTACTTTAGACGAACTCGAGCCGGCTATTCGATGCATGGAAATTGGACCGCTGTTGAGCAGCTATGGAGCTATGGAGTGATCTGTGAGCATACAAGGGCCACCTCAGGCAAGAATTAACACTCCCTGTCCTTCCCTATCCTTTCGGCAACGACTTAGGTCCTAGAGATGAACTTGGGCCTAGTCTTCATAGCGGCCCTTTTGTTGCGCGCACTCTCGATCTTCAGCAAGCGGAGCTCCTCATTTACATCACGACATTGTGTACGAAAAGTGTGGCTCTTGCCTCGCTGCATAACAACATCTGATTGTAGCTGCATTAAGAGAGGAGGTAATGTGCAAATTAACCCGCGTGGTATGAACTCAACTAGTAAGGTTACAAGTGTGCCGCGCTGGTTTTGTTTCAGTGACTTCCCGTCACCGAGAAGTATGCAAACAAGTCTCCTTGATTGAACAATTGAACAAATTGATTGGGACCTGCTATAGGGCGGTCGTGTGTCTGTACAAAAGGGGTGCAGAAGATGAAGTCCCGAATGACAAGAGATGACTGATTTTCAAATGATCGTAAAGAATCCATTGCCAACATGACAATGACTGTCGAAAGGATTCACGTCGAAATCAATTTCCGATGCAAACTAGACCAGCTTCAGCATAACCCTCTTCTTGAATTTCCCAATTTGAATTTCACACCAATTGCATCATGAACCTTTTGAATTATTTCTCATCACGGCCGCTTTCCGTAATAAATGCTTAAAGCGCCCCCAACCCTCCCCCCCCAAATACACTAGGCCCCAGCTAGAGAAGCGCAGCTGACCCAAAAACAAGGAAAATTCCATCGGAGAATTTATTCACCGAAGTGAAATGCTCACCAAATATCCACTACATAATGTGCTGACTGCCGGATCGAAGCCAGAGCCCCATTCATTCTTCATCCTCCAGCAACGGACCGGAACGCAATCCAATTGCATAGTTTGAATCAAATTGATTGGAAAATTCTAAATTCCAAACTCTCGTCGTTTTTCCTTTCATTTTCTTCGGGATTTTGTGTTTATTTTTTTTATTTTTTTTTTTTAATTCTTTATTCATTCATTCGGTCCATGATGGATGATGAGGACGACGATGGGGCGCGGTGGATCTCGGTCTGCACAGTGCCCGAACACGCCGCCGAGGGGTTGGCGCCGTTCACTTTCCTATAAGCGTCAGTTCCGGAAATTCGCATTCAGAGAGTTTTGTGTATTGAATCACGTTCCTGCCGGAATACGAGTATATCTCATGGCAATGGACACAAATCCTTACAGCAGCGAATCGAAATCAAATGAGGACCGACGGGCAAACGAAAAACAATGCATGAATTTAACGGTTGACTTCCAGCAGGCAAGTGATATATGAGGCCAACTGGAGGGGCTCTCGGAATGTGAATGCGAGTGTTGGGCAGATTCTATTGTGTTTTTGGCTTGTCTTTAGCTGGCGTAGGCCTGGACCGTGTGTGATGAATTTGACGGCCAGTTTAGATACTTTGGATTGTGCATGCGAATGTGGAATTTATGGGATGTCACTGGCAGACTGGCTTGACTTACCTCGTTCTGGGCCGAGTGCTGATTAAGGGCATTCTGAAAAGAAAGAGAAGAGAAGTCGTTTAGTTTGGGGCTCGTGGTATGCTGGGGTATTGTAAGTAAAATGCTTTCAAAATTCAGTCTCTCTTGCTTGACTGGTCGAAAATAAACAAAATCCAAACAAAAAAAACTACAATTCATTTAGAATTGCTTTTTTTAATCTATATGTCACCTCTCGCAGATCACGCGTAACTGACATCATGGTGACGTGTTGTACTCTTCAGTCTTATTTGGCAAATCATCGTGGAAGGACTCACACCTCAGCAACGTTTCAGCTGTATTGCGAAAGTCAGGATTCTGTGAAAAATGATTTTCGAGCAGCATATGCTGTGCTGTGACCTTCCGAGTCGGTTATTGACTTAACCACCAGCAAACTCGAGTCTCAGTATACGTTATTGGATACCAAACCGAGGGAAATATTGCGGCTGTATCGGCGATTGTGGCTGCAGACCACTTGCTCACGGTCTGCAACCGCAATGGCCGCTACAGCCGTGGTCCAAATGCAAGTACTGTTCGCAACGTTGTAAGCAGTGGCACAAGATTGGACCTTCAGAATAGACCTTGTACGGCATAGTTAATAATGTCAGTTCTTTCAGGCCATAACCAAGTTCCCACCATCCAAGCCGAATCGAAGCTTCACCAACAACTAACTTTTCCCCACATAGTCCCCCAGCTCTTTACAGTGGCAACCACAGTGCAGCGCATAATCTCTGCAAAATTATCTTCCTTTCGCGACATCATATCCCTCAGATCTCATTAAAAAGTCCCCAGCATAATCCTGGAAGCCTTGCTTAACAGCAAATCCCATACACGGTCCTTGTAAGCACTTGTTCAATTACAAAACACTTTGCACAGCCTCCGCCTCGCGGAATCCCCTCAAAAGATCCACCCACCCACTAGCAATCCCACCTAATTGGATCGAATCCATAAATGAATTTTTATTTGCACAAAAATAGCGAGGAGAACCGAACAAAAAAGAAACTCATCAAACGAAAATCCAATCAGCTTTATAGTCATTATCCACTCCAACATGGCAGCCAATAATTTAAATCAAATTGCTTCATTACGTGGCGCTTGTGTGACTTATCCCCCAGCGACGACGATCCAAATGCCGCATTACAGGCACCGTCGGTGGTCCTTATCTCGGCACCATTGACCGTAAAATGTTGCGCCATGTTTTGCACATCAAACTTCATTACAAAGTTATTCTAAGCTGATTATGCTTGATTTCCTGAGTGGAGGGATTGTAACTATGTGAATGGAAATTCTATCATAAATCACCGGGATGTGGATGAGTCAACAAGCCCGGCAACTGAGGCCCACCCTGCTGTGTGACTCGTTCGAATTCCATTGGAAATTATTCACAATCTCCGAAACCAAGACCGAACCCAAAGTTATTTGGTTTGCTCTCCGGAAAGGGGGGAGGGGGGGGGTGCTTGATTCTCAACAACTTTGCCGAGGTATGCTCAAATTGATTCGAAGCCTGGTCATTGATCTTTCTCGAAGGACAAAATTAAAGTTTTTCAATGCAAACGATGACGGCGCAGGGCTGGACGTCTATGGAGGTGCTTGCATTGCAGGTGACAGTGTGAACTACAAGAAAGGAATATTTCACAATTTTTGATTGCGGGAACAAATGCCGTGGGAATATGGTTGTTGGTTGTCAGTGGAATTGAAAAAGGGGTCAAATGGGAAAAGGATATGCTTAGGAGTCCGAGAGAAAAACTCGGTCTATTGTACTAACCTAGTTTAGCTTACTTGGAATTCCGGAGAAAGGCCAGCAGGCGCTTCTGTGATGAGGAGCCGACATCATCAGCTCTCACCTCATCAGCGCAGAATGGTGCAGATAACGGTATGGTGGTGAAATGGTGGCATAACGCCGAGTGAAATAACGAAACACGGCTTTATTTCACGGCACCGCACAAACTAATTGCCCTGACCCGAGCAAAGCCGGGACAGTGGCAGAGGAAATGCTCTGCAGTGTCGTCGTCTTCTCCACATCGCAGAGGGTTTCATCGTTTAGTCCAAGCATATCTAGGTGTTTGGCGAAAGTGTAGTGGCCCGTAAGTCGCCTGCAATCTTTTCTGTCATGAGATAACAAGAATGTCGCGGATTTCTTACAGACGTTCGGCGACATGCGCTTGGTCTGTCTGCATCCTGAAAACCCATGTCACCGCCTTTTGTGCTCTCGAGATGTCCATCGATGGAAACCCCAACGATAATGGCTTAAATGACGATATATAAATGTTGTCGTGTGGATAAGTGGGTAGTGAAGATATACACTTAGTCCTGACCAGGTTATTGTTCTACCTCTCCAATCAATTGGATTTAATAATTTGACGACTGGAAGCAGCGTACTTGCGAACTTGAACGATGGGCCATCCACAGATCGCTGGCATATAAGTTAAGTAAGTTACCTTTTAACCACTGCTAGAGAACCTACTGGGCACTGCTCTTAAGTTTCTTTACATAAGCCGCTGCGAAAGTGAGCTCTCGGGAGCCAGGCTAGAATAAAGGAGGAATGGTTGGTCACCATTTTCACGTGGTGGCACCTAGTCTACAACCAATCAATAAAGCCAAATTCTTTTCTGGATAAAACGAGGGACCATGTGGTATATGTTATCTATGAGACCCACGAGCAAACATCGTAAAGCGTGGCCAGCTGCAATTGGTTTCTCAAGTGGGTTAAACGGAATTAAACTCAAACCATAATTGACTTAAATAAACTCTAGGTTATGTCAGAAGTGCATAAATCGTATCCAGATGCTTTGGAATCTTACGCACAATGTCAACCTCCAGTGTGCTTCTTGTACGTATAGAGCTACGCTTTCATTTCCACTAAGGTAAGTGAAAGTGAACGAAACTTAACGAAACTGAGTGAATTGGATTACGATTATGGTCATATCGGCGTGTCCCCTCAATTTTGTTAACTTGACTTAAGTCTTCTTATGTCGATTATGATTCGGCATGGGTATAAGCATTTAATATGACTTCAAGCAGTATTTCTACTTGCGCCGCCAATACAGGCGTCCCATTCAACATTTCGGTGGGAACAGTTTTACCCACAGTAAGACCACAGGCCACAAAAGGATTGCGATTAAGTTGAGAGTCATTTCGCATTCGAACTCCCACTCTCGCCACTAGGTTCACAGCTTGTAGGATCCCTCACTCATCTAAAAAAAAAGTCCTGCTTACGATCTCATCAAGAGCTACAGATAATTATGGATATTGTTTTGTTTTTAATTTAATAAAGTTCCCTTGTCGATATCCAATCCTCTCACGTCAAGTCTCAAGAAATCCTGCCGTTTCAGCGTTCAATCATAAATTTCCGAGACTGGACACCAGCACTATAGACAATGCGCTGTTCTCCTGCCTGCAATACAAGCTGTATCCTTGTTTCCAAAAAATGTTTGCAATAAATGCCATCATACTTCAACGAGAACAAGTTATCAACACAATCCAATGCCAGTCCCTGGCGCCAGCTCCAGAACCTGACTGGCGTCCAAAAAGTAACGATGCACACCGCAGACCCAATCCGCCCAGCAGACTGAATTTCCAATTCATCGAGAAGCGGTGGTTGGACGTACATTTCTTTTTGTTTGTTCTCCTCTCGATTCTTTGGCATGGGGCCTGCATCTGCATACTGATGAAAGGATGAAGTGCAGTCGATTGGAGCCACCTGGTCTGTTATCATCACCTGCAATTTTAATCAAGAAATCATCTCCCGCCTCGTTCTGTGTGTGCACTCTCGATATCCCCACCCTGGGGGTGTCACAGCATGGTGAACGTGCAGACTTTTAATCAACTTCCAGGACGAGGACCAACGATGGTGGAGGGCGGGGTGGGGATGTAGAGAAGCCCTAAAGATGTGAAAGAAACTGCACCGTATCGTCGTCGATGTGGTGAGGGGCACGGTTCCGCTTCTCCTTTCTTCGTGTTGGCATCGAACTTTAAAGTTGTAATTTCTGCTGCCGCGTCTCCATCTATCCCTCTGGCTTGTGCTGGGAAAAAAAAAACAATAAATTTCCCGTGCCAGGCGAGGGCGGGTGGGAGAAGCGAGAGCACTGGGAGAAAAAATGGGAAACCTATCGTTGATGCGGGTTACGTGAAATATGCTTCGGTGATAGTGTTCTGCTGCCACTAGCACACAACGTCGCGTCGTGCCAGTAAAAAGTTGTTGCACTGGCTTCCTTCTGGTCTCGTGTTTATCTGCTGCTGTTGGCGGCGGTGACGCCGAGGCGGTGGGGGGAAAGAAACGTGCTAGCAGATAATTTATAGCTTCGACCATGGAACAGAAGAATCCACCATTCGGAGTCTAGTTTGCAGCCAGCACACATTCGACTGCCACCGCAATCCACTCCGATGCCAAATCGAATAAGGCTCTTGTGATGTAGCGCAGACATTTCCATTATTTTGTGATATTTCTTTGTTGTATCGCACATGCACACCCACACACACACACAGACGTACGATGGCGAAGTGGGAAGGATATTGATTTGTGAACATACGCATATCGAAACGGATCCACTAAATCCACCGTCGGAATGTGAGCCGGCGGGCATTCGGCTCCTCTGTGTGTAAATTCAAACGGATCACTGTTAGAATCGGCATTCGGCAGCTCTTTAAGGACGAGCTCCCAAACGAACGAACGAACGCTCCTCGTGTGTGCGTGTGTGTGTCGGCTGTGTATTCGCTTCAGTACATTTGAATGGACGGCACATTAAGGGACGTGCATATTTTTGCTTTTCGTTTCGATTTTGTTCTCCTTTTTTGTTAGCTTTGCTGCTCCGTTTATTTTTGCCAAGGATATCTGCTCGCGGTGTGGTATGTGACTTTTGTGATACCGCGTTAATTTACGACGCGAAAAATGTTCGCCCCTCTCGGTCGCCGCTGTGGTGGTTTTTCTCTCGTATTTTTTTGCGCCTTTCCGCGGCGATAGGGACGAATTTTGGCTGGTTTTGTTTCTGCGTACACATCTATCTGGCGTGTGGTGGTGAATAATTGAGAATTTCATTCGAAATTTGCCTGCAATTAATGGAGCTTTTATGCGGGTGCACACAGCTTTGTTCGGCCTGCAGTGCTTTGCAGTGCATCCAGTCGCACGGTGGAGGGGCGCGGCACAATTATTCTGCATTCGCATGAGAAATCCATTTAATTGAAGTCACAGAAGACCCAGGCACACCCCGGCTGACACAGTTGATAATGTTGTAAATGTTATTTATTGGAAAAAAAATCGGTATTTTTTCGGTCATTGAGGTTGCACACTGGGTCGTATGTGGAATTTATTTTTATCTCTCGTCGAAATTCTTGTTGTTTTTACATTTAAATGCGTTTCGCATATTTTTTTAAACTTCATTATTTATTTGCCGTGTGTACTTACGGCGATAATTGCTTTCATAATTATTGGGCGTGCATCCTTTGCATTGTGCCGTGAGTGGACTGTGAATTACTGTCGCATATCGGGGTCACCTTTTAACGGTCACTGACATCGGCATAAGCGATTGGAGAGTTCTTTTTTAAAATGCTTGTCTGTGATGTCATGGAGTTGACAGATGTCACATGTGTTCAAACAACTCAAAGGCGGGGTTATCATCGCAACGTCTATCAGATTAAAATGCATTTTTGGTTCCATATTTGCATTTTGACGCGGATACGTACTGAGTAGGTGCGTCTTGACCTGAGACAGAGTCACAGATCCTGACAATCAGTCTGGATCTATGAATGCACTGAATTCTGGAATGAGTGCTTCAAATTGAAAATAGTCCGAGACGATACCTTCAATGAAGGTCCATGGTTCGATCACGGACACAGTTACTGACAATGCTCAATATATCTCTTCAGACACATTCGATCTCATCGGCATAGAACTGGGGTCTACAGTTCCACTTCAGATTAAAATGCATTTTTGGGCTGTGATCATTTGCAGGTACAACAGGAAAGGTGTATCTAGAAGCTAGGCCCAAACCCACGAGAAGAAGAGTGTCTGGTGTGCCTTCTGGCAAGGTACAAAGACAGTTAATCTGCAAAAATCTTAGTGAAATGAAAGATACTTCATACCATGGTCGATGTCGATGTTGTGACCATAAATGTCGCGGCTTGGTGCGGTTCAATAATCACCAAACCAGTCTTTTTTTTCTTTTTAAAGAACCTGGTTCTTGTCAAAGCCGCACATTTGCACAGAAACTGGTCAAAGGCAACTGCATAGTTGATCTTACCGTGCAGAATTACAGACGTATGTGGTGCTATGCGAGAGCTTGAAGTGTGTCAAATGAAATGCCAATGTCAGCCGTTTGGCTTTTGAGAGCCGATTTCCTGATACTCATCCTAGCGATTTCAGTTTCACTTAACAGGATAAGATAGACAACCGGTTTGCAAAATTCGCAACGGAGATCGTAAAGTCGACTAAGTACAACTTAAACTCAGACTAAGACATTATGTTGTACTTTAATACGGAGAGTGACATACAAATCGTCAAAAGAATGCATCGACGATTGGCCAGAACGTCACCGTAGGCAGCTCTCACGTTGAGGTAGTGAAAGAATTCGTCTATCTCGGCTCCGCGGTAAACAGTATAAACACCATCAGTACCGAGATCAAACGCAGAATAACTCTTGCCAACCCTTTCTATGGGCTCAAGAGGCAATTGAGTAGCAGAGCTCTGTCTCGGAAGACCAAATTGAGGATGAGTGCGAAAACCTAGTATTAGCTCGGTACTGGAACGTTAAGTGTTTTTAATTGTAAACATATGGCAATGATGCAATGCATCGCGTTCTAAAATGTCATATGAAAGCAGCCATTGTGCAAACGAAAGCAATCAGCGCATCACAGATTATAGCCATACATCGCAGTGATGCTTACGTGATGCGCATTTTTTTGACGTTTACGAACTCAGCCTGACTCTCCCGACATGGACTATATGCAAAGCGGTTGAAGACGTTCTTGGTCTTTTCGGGAGAAAAGTTCTGCGCGCCATCTTTGGTCCGGTTCGCTTGGTGATGGCATTTTGGAGAAGAAGGTTCAACCACGTATGGGCTATACCGCGACATGAGTCTAGCCAGGTGTCTACGGATCTAACGCCTAAGATGGCTAGGCCATGTGGAGCGTATGGACAACTTAGCCCTTCTTCTACTCTGAGCCTGTGAGACAACGCAACTGTGGGCGTCAATGCACAAGGTGGCGCATACAAGACACGCGAAACTGAAGACGGGTGGTGGGAGATCGTGTTGGCTGGAGAGCCATGTTGAGTGATGCATGTTTGATTTGAAGATGATGAGGAAGTGATAGAAACTTAAGAAGTTGGAGTCTACAACAGAATTGAATATTTTTATAGGTTTGACGAATTTTCGTTTTATAAACGTTTTCGACAAGCAATCATGGTTGTGCTTGATGTCCTTGATTACATATGATAGATTTAGAATGTCCTTTCAACAAGAACAAAAACAGTTCCAAAATTCAATTAACTGCTTGCCACATTAAGGTTTTACATGACTGGAACTTATTTGGGGACCATTGCTGATTTCGGAGGAATACACGCTTCGGCAGGTGGCGTCCTTTTAAAGCGAAGATAGCTTCGATTCCATTTGTTATTGGCACCATCCATGGAACCCACACTAACGTCCACTCGTTAAAAATAACCAACGTGGTAGCAAGGTTAAGTTCGACTAAGCATTTACGAGCAACGAAAGTAGATAAAGTTTTGATAGATTTGAGAGTGGTATCAGCAAACGGCCTTGAAGGGGTCTCTGCGTAGAAATGTCAGCACTTTAATAGAGGTTCAGTGGGCTTATCGGTTTGTTCCAAATCTAGTCTCTACCAACTGATGTGTGATGCTGGGCATGCTGGCATGCATGAATATGCGATCAGCGTTAAAGTAAATGACACGTCTTTGAGTCTTAAATGTCCCATCAATTCGGGGGACTTGACGGCACGTTTGGACGACGATCGTTCACTTTGATGTTCAATCTGGTAGAAGTAGTGACATTGTTGTCTATTTCTCCATTAACTTAGTACATATTCGGAACATATTCTACACCAGGTAATGCAGAAGAACACTGCTGTTAACCGCACGAAAACGACTAGAGACTGGTACCGCCAGAGGGGCGTTTAGGGCTGATGCTCTCTTCGTTGCATATGAGTACTTTCAACTACCTCCCCCATTGGATGACTGATTCGACCATGAAATTATCGATGTGACACTTTAAGTGCCACGAGTTGAAATACGAAAAATACGACTTTCAAAATAAATTGTCACAATTTGGTTGATGGCCAATCAAACTGAAAGTCTATCGGATGTCAGCTGGCATTTTTCTGGCCGCTGTAAAAGTGCTTCCAACAAAATGGATGCATTTGAGCAGTCAATACACGCCATGACACGTCTTCTTAAGGACTTTGAATGCGCACTGATTGCACACGTCAAAAGGACTGGCACGTCTTAATGATGATCCATCAACTGAACAGAATTCATGATAGTGGCTCATCTCAATTTCGCTCAAAAGGACTTTCTGAAAGATCTTGATGCGATGCGATTACCTAGATGTCTTCTCGTTAGACGTTCTTCAATTGCATTTCAACATCTCATTCCATCTTGTCGATGCATAATCCCTAAGTCATCTCTCGCGCTCGCTCTCTGAAAAAAAACACTCGACCAATTAGATGACAAAAAGGAAATGAAAAAAAAATCCTACTCCGACCTCTGATTACCACTTGCACACGATGATTGCAATTTAATCCTTTTAAGTGCGTCCTGCGTCAGAGCTTGACTCAAGCGTGGTATGAAATTGCAAGAGTGTGACTAATGTAATGCGCCCATCTTGTCTGCGGTCCGCAACATTTGTCAAGGATCCTGTCGCCACTCGAGGAATAACTTCAAGTAAAGCGCGCATTTACCGATGCATTGACTGCAAGAGCGAACTCGGGGCGAGGCGGCAGGTAGAAAGTGATGAAAGGACTTGAAGTCTGTTTATGTATTTTTTTTTCTCTTCCGCTCAACTGTGAGCACAACTAACCGCGTTAAGATATTCAGCGAATTCAAGTCAAGTCCCCTCTCTCCCTCATCCTCCCCCATCCGCAATTCAAAGGACCAAAGCAGAAGGACTCGACTGAGAGAGACGCTTTTTCTATATTTTTCCACACCACCGGTCGCTCGGTTGTTATTATTGAATTTTCCGGTCGTGATCCTTTGGCCGAGGATTCCTTGCCCATCTGCGCTATCATGTCGGTGGCTAAAGCGAGGAATTTTCCATTTTACTTCGGCACTTTTCTCTGCAAAGAAACTGCATTGGAAAATTGCAGCAACAATTCCTGACTGGAATGCCTGATTGCGACCCGAACCCACAAGCCACGACCCTCGCTCCCACCCACCCACTCTGACTGAGAGATGAAAGACGGATGAAAGACGGATACACTTGAATGCTACGCCCTTGGATATACACGAACCTTGGCAGGCATCTATATCAATTTCACTCCGAAATTCCTTTTTGCATCATCTCCTCTCTCTCTCCCCCCCTCCCACACTCAACCGCCTACCGTCCGCATGAACTTAGCACCGCTTTGAAGTTCCCCGTCAGCAGTTTCTTCTCATCGGTGGCTATGGCATGGCATCTCTAAGATTGTTGACAGCTCGCTGGGTGCTGACGTGAGATGGTGGCTCGTCGTTCGTCGTTCGTCGTTCGTCATCTGTGTCTACAATGTCCCCTGGTGCTGTGCTGGCTGAGCTGGATGGGATGGGATGGGTGGGCGTATGGCAGGGGGATTGGGTGTCAATGTGTCATGTTCTCGAAATGACATAACCCTAGAAAATATCTTGCATTTCAAGCTTCCCAGATACTTTTATCCTTCGCCTCGTCTCATCTTCTCTCGATTTACATTAAAATGTCTTCGGTTGTATCTATCATCGTCGCTTCGTATCCTCGAACATGTCAAACGAGATGGCTGAAGCCACGCGGAGCGGTGGTGGGGAGCAGCAGTGACAGAAGGATGCTGCTCCCTTTTGCCATTCATTATTCATGGTGGCAAAGTTTTCCACCCACTCACTGGGTTTTCTTGTTGCACAGACACATGGCCACCGCGCTGCACAGGCGTCGACATCTGTGTACTTGTCGGCGTAATGCTTAATTAAATTTTACGATCTACAAAATATCTGACAATCGAGCCATGGGGATGGGGCACTTTTTTCGGTTTCTATTCGAGTGGTAATTCGTAGATGGTAATGCGGTGTTCGTGTTGAACGGCATTCGCTGTTCGTGTCGACAATTATGGGCGTTTTGTACTGCTCCACTGGTGTTCAATTAAATTCGGCTACAATTTATGTGACGTGGTCAGGTCTGGAACCGTGCTTTGGTTGCCCGTCTGCTGGCTGGCTGGAGGCTGCGATTGAACGACGAAAGACATTCGGCTGTCAATGATTGCGCAATTAACGTTTAATTTGAGCATAAAATGTAATTTCTTTATCGGTTCCTGTTGATCGCTTTCTCTCGATTTTGAGGACTTTGCCGTATTTACAAGCCTTAATGGGGAATGGGGGGGGGGGGGGGGGTGCTCAATGATTTTATGCATCCTTAAAGGCGCTGTTGATGGTGGCTGTGTTAAGTGGATATCAACCATGCAACATCTGCGGCACATGCGGCTCATCAAAGGGTCCTGGCGAAACTCAATCAGAGGGAAGGGAGATTTATGCGTTTCGATTGTAATTTTTCGCTCCAATTTGCTTAAGACGCACATCTTCTGTTCCCTTTTTTGGAGGCGAAGACAAATGTGACGTTAAGAGACCACGTTTAGAGCACATACTGACTCAGGGTACACATCAGTGTTCAAAAACGTATAAATTGCCATGGCGATAGACGAGACTGAACGCATATTTTTGGTACAGTCGAAGAAAGTGTTGCAAAATCCCGATTAGGCCGCCACTTTCACAGAGATAGCCCGTTCCTTGGATCAATCGGATAGCGTTTTGCACACCAAATGCAACTCGCAATGACAAATGCGCTCGCAATGCTAAAATAAATCAGACAATCGTGCATGGCGCAGCAGGTCGAGGTGGACTAGAACCTAACTTCTACAGCAACGTCTTATTTTTCTTTAACGAGAGCCCTTCCACCCTAAACTTGTATGATGACTCGGTAGGAATGGGAGTGCAGTCATACTCTAAACATTGTCAGTGTCTCGACTGAGGTGGAGCCGTCTGTAAAGAAGGTAATTCTTGTCGGAATTTAGACCTTATCTATCTAGTCGACGCACATACCCACTGCTCCTCGGCGGACAAATAGTCCGAGATGTAGCCACTCGAAAGTGCCTACGAGCAATTCTTAATGACTCGACTTTTTTTTAGTAGGCGCACGGTGATGACGGAAGGCAGTACTAACAGCACGAAGCATGTTCATCACATTTCAAGTCAAGTCCCACCTCTAGGGCATGGTATGCGACTGCAAATCGATCTGAATTTAATAACCTCCTCGTCGCTACTCGTTAAAAGTCGAAACAAAGACTATTGCTTCTTGACAGTTTGGCCATGGCAACCATTTGAAAATGACACTTCTAGTTGAACGGCCCGTTGGTTGCATCGAATGAATTTTTGAGAAATTATGTACGGTTCCTAGAATGACTCCTCTTTCTTAATCGAAGACAGCATTGAGCAGGAGAGCGAGTATGTCCAAGACAATGAAGCGAATACACATATGCCCTGCCCTGCCTATTATTGAAGCCAATGACGGAGCATGGAACAACCAGTTCACTTTTGATAAACACCAGCTTGATGTGATCCTTCGAAAAGGTATAACAGGGCTGTGTCGCACATTATGATTGACAGACAACCCCAAACTGCAACTTTGCTTTAAAAGAAGACAGGACAATTGTTTGGAAGCCCAATTATCTTCCGCGTCATTTCACTGCTATGGAAACCACTGTTGCCTTAACCACCCTGTTCCTTCCACTACACCTGTCAAATCATTCCCAACACTGATAAGCAAATGTCCCTACACCGCCTCATATTCAAATCCACTCATTTCTCAATGATGTGCGCAACCCTTGGTAGCCGAACTTGAAAAAGGATTCCAATCACAAATTACGATCCGAATCATGGGATTATATTCGTTGCCAAAAGAAAATCCACATCGTTCACATTTGGCACTCAGCCGCTTACCCCCAATCGCCCAGGCAACCCTCGCCCAACCACTCGACTCTCGTCAAATGAATTTTTCATTAATCCCTGCTGTCCCTCCGAGTAACAATCAATCTCTTATCGGTTCCAATTTACGTCGGATTGTTGTGAAAATCGAAAGAAGAAAAATCGTTCGCTCAAAAAAATTGACGTAATCCTTACACTGCCTAATCCTTTATGTAATCGTATCCTTACTCGTACACACGGCCAAACAAAAGGTGAAAACTAACAGCTCAATCATCCTGACAACGGGTCACTGGGTCCGCTCTCCTTTCCCGGTAAAGCCACCACCAACCCATCCACAGACCGAAGCACCCCAAAGGAATGATCACACTTGTGACTTTGGACACGGGATAAATCAATATTCGACTCCTTACCGCACAGCACCACTGTGTTCCATTCCGCATGCAATATCCTTCGTCCAGACGTCGTGTGTGTTTGCATGTGTGCGTCAAGGTATTAGCTTAACCCATGTCACTCTGGTTATTCTGTGACCAGCCAATGTTTGCTCAATGCACTCTCGATCACAATACAGGATGTAAGACATATCAATCAAAATCAACAAGGCAAGCCGGCCAATTTTGTTAAAACCCCAAAATCCCTGCCCCCCCCTTTGGGGAGGGGAGAGAATTTTATTGGCATTGGCATACCTGCTGGTTTCTTGCCGTCGTCGATTTGTTGTACTGCCAAGATAAGGGACTTTGTCTTGAAAGGATGTCGAAGGTGTAGCCATTAATTCCAGAAAACTGCCACATGATGACGGATTGAAAAGTACATATATTCGATTCAAATTGAATTTCGCCAGCGCCGCTCAGAGGCGGAAACGAGTCACTGGGACGCCTCACACACACACACACCCGTACAAATGGGAAAATCAAGGAAAAGTGGAAATTTCTTTGCAACGACATCAGCTACAGGATGTGGTATTGAATCTTGGTCGGATTGCGTGTTATTGACATTATCCTTCGTCATTTGAAGTGAGAAACTTTAAGAGGGAGGGCCAAAGGGGAAACTGTAGCCAAATTGACCTCATGTGCTCTCGGCAGCTTTATAGCTTCTGACAAGGATCCGATTCCTGGGAGCCGGAACAAAAATACGAAACTCTCACACAGGAGGACGTTGAGAGGTCGCTCGGTTGGCTGGTCGTAATCAATAAACCACTTCCTGAAGAGGATGCCAGACGATGTGAAAGAAGAAAGGATTTGTCTTCCGGAGTTTGGCAAATTAATTTAAAATATTTGCAGACGGATAACGCTTGCGGAGTGGGACCATAGATGAATGGATGTTGTTGCATACACCTTAAGGTCCTGCGGCAACAACCTTTTGATCCTGTTTCTGGAGATGAATAGTGAAAGGATTACAATAATGCAGGAGGAGATAGCCTGTCACACGTAAATAAGCCCTAAACAGGGCTTAACATGAACTCAATTTCCTGCCATCCTTTATAGTGAATGCGGACTGAGAACGTGGTGGGAAAGTCCATTGAATTGAGGAGAAGTAAGCACAAATGAGACAAAGGCCATATGCATGCATATCGGTAGACATTAATTTAATTAAAGTATGCGTTGCAAAGGTATGAGAGTGTCAAGGGGATGTTGAGAGCTGTCAACTTCGAAGTCGGGGAGCTTAAATTAATTTGCCTTCCGATTGAGACTCTACACGACGTCTTAATTCTCCTTGTGGATTTCTGATGTAGAGGAAGAGCAAGGGATACTCCGGAATCTGGAAAACTTGACCACTAAGTTAGAGAAAAGTAATGGTTTTGTGCAATTTTATGAAAGACGGAATGCTCATTTCAGTCATTTGAAACCGGAGCTTAAAATATGTAATTTGTAACCAAAAAAAGGATGCATTTTGAAGTTCCTTATGAGCCCGGCGCCGCCGAGAGGTAGTAGGTAGCTCGCTGGGATGTATCCCGACACAAGCAGCTTCTATAATTCATTGCCCAACTCTTTCGGGTCTGTCTACTGTCTAGAAAGAGTTTCTCAGACTTCGCTGTTAGGCTTAGTCTCTTCCACTTGAGTACGAATAAAAAGAGCGCCTGCAGTCTGAAGAGCCATTCATATTAAATTGAACTCTCTCATAAGCGGACACTTATGGTACTAAGAAATTTATCCGGTTATGAGAAGTGTCCGCTTATGAGGGGTGTCCGTTAGAAGACCACTGTATTATTATTCTTACAGGGAACCTGTTCGAGTGTGAATTCTACGAACTGTGTCAAGATGTGGATTTGCAGGCCACATCGAGCGCATGGACAACTATGCTCGAACAAAGAGAGTCTTCGAGTCAGAGGCTCCTGGTTGGAGAAGGAGAAGAAGACGAAATTAAGACTAAGTCATCGTGGTGGCCAGACAGCTTGGTTTTGAGGTTTGGAAGCATCGTGCCCCCGAAGCCTAAACCCTTAATGCGAAGCCGGCCTGAGAGGTAAGTATAGGGAGCCTGTTACTGGTTTGGCAAAGGTGCATCCCCATATTGCGTCATCTGTCGGACACTTAAATCAAGAGCGACGAAAATTAGCTTGATGTTTGAACTGAACAGGCAGATGCTTGCTTACACGAAGTGCAGGGCAAAGTCGCTTCAGTAAAGGCAGTGATCAATAGTCGCTTTTGTTACGATGCCAAGACCCCAATACATCGGTACGTTCCTAAGAAGTATGGTCAATTAAAAACGTTGTGCTGTCAAAAACATTAAGACAATTTACGGAAACTGTTGCAAATAAGTGAAAATGACTTCACTTCTCGTCTTGCAATCAATTTGAAGTCAGCAAAGATAAATAACGAAAATCAAAACTAGCGTCGAATTGAATGATAGACAGACGTTTGGATGAATTTATGGGTGAAAGGAGGTAATTGTGAATATTCTCATGATTCCAACAGAAGGTGTCACTTCAAATGTCGCATCTTTGCCAAAAACGATGGGGTTGCTAAGTCCGTATAGTTAAACATTCACACGAACTGTTGAGTCTGTGGGAATATAGGGGATTATCACATAAGATGCGTATTGTCCTGGTAATGTTCGCCCTTTAACACCACTGCGCCGAATATCTAGATCCACGTACAGGCTTCAGTTTCGGTATGTAGACGGTGTTCTCAGGTCGAAGAGTCACTCTATACACCCAGTCTGACGATATGGTCGAATTGTGATGGATAATTGTTCGCCGAGGTATCAATTGACTTCTCTAGACGATGTTCTGGACTAAACTGCTGAGATAACGTCTGGTTCATTATGTTTCTTTTTGCGATCATATCAATTTCGAGATGATCACAAGAAGGGAGGCTAAGCGCAACCACTTGGTCTTGGACTATGTTACTTATCAGGCCAGCGATGCACAGGGAAGGTTTGAGTGCGAGCTGAAGCTGTCTTCGAGTTAGTTTTATATCCGATGTTCGATCTTCTCGAATCAGAAAGATCGCATTCAGAGATCGCTTTAGGTGAGGCATTCGTTTTCAAGCTACTCACAAGTGGTAGAACCCATATAGTCGGAGGATTCTTGCTGCAGCTACAAACGCAAAATTGTACAGCTCGTTCGCTACTATTACGGACAGGCCCAATTATCATCCGCAACATTTCTGTTTCGAAGGTTCTGCTTGACGTCTGGCATTCGTCTTCATTTAAAAGGTCTGGAAGAATAAGATGAGATGAGAATGATTTTCGTCCTTCGTGTTGTAGGGAGTGTTGACCTAAAATGCTTCGAAATCAACAGTAGCCTAAGCTACTTGTGCGTCGCATGATGTAGACACATTCAACAGCTCGCGAGACGAATGGTGAGCAAGCATTCATTCAGTGGTTCGAAAGTTCAACAAGCTTAGAGTTATAACGAGTCTTGTGTCGGCACTAAAAAAAAACCACTGCCGTTCCAAATTATTTACGACCTCTCACCACTCAAGTGCAAACAGATCCGCAAACAGAAGTCCTTCTAATTAACCCTCTTCACCCAATTTGACAAATCTCGACACCACCCCCAGCGAGGTGTTAAGTAAATCCAGCCCTCAAGCCCGTCCAATCAGCGCTAATCGATATCATTCATGATATCTGCCAACCAACCCCACCCCAACCGACGGCCCCAAGGCGCTTTAATTTTCAACCTAAGTAATTTGTGTATTTTTGATCCCCATTTGGCTGGTAATAAACGACAAATAACCAGGAGACCCTGTGTGTATTCAGCCAAGCAATTAACCAACAAAAATGTTTATTTACATTACGTGCCCGTGCCCGTGGGATTGTCCCCCCGAACAGCCTGCGGCGAGGCGAACAAAATAATATCGGTTGGCTGTGAGCTAAAAACGGAAGCGACAAACACAGACGAAAGGTAGAAAAGAATACGGGAGGCACAAAACGAACCCAAAAAAAAAAAAAAAGAAACGGAAATAAAAATGAAAACACAGAGTTGTCAGAAGAATTGTGCCGCCGCCACCCAAATGGCGCCCCGCTGGGACATGATAAAAATATCAAAAGGACAGAGCAGCACCAGATATGCCACGGCCAGAGGGAATTTCTACTCCAGATTGGCTCAGTCAGGGGTTGTTTAATTATCAAAGTTGCGATTGCAAATATGCCAGCCGTCATACTTCAAAAAAATAAATGAGAGCAACATTTTATGATTTTTTTTAAGGCGTGCTGCAATGACATCTGCCCCCCGGAGGCAATTTTTTCCCGATAATTTCGCTGTGTAACTTCCGTCGAGTTTTGGGGAAAAATGTTCACGCGTTTGACAGTTTGTTTTCACCGGCTTTCGGTGGTTTTTATGTGCTGCAGTGCCGTGCCGATGGCCGATATTGAAAAGTTTGTATCAAATTGCTGAAATTTAATTGTTAATAATTTAGGGCTTCGCGGGGATTTGGACATGTGCCGCGAGACAGCAATGGAATGCAGCAGCATTTTTGTCGTGTGTCGGAAAACGTGACATGGACGCGAGGACAATGTCACACACGCGACTTCGTTCGTGTAGCTCGGAGGTGAATGTCAATTGATGCGCACTGGGGCTTGTGTTTTTTGATAAGGTCCTTGTTGATAGGTTGCGTTCGTTAAGTGCTCTGCTGTGGGCTTTCGTGGATATGACATGATTGAGGGCCTGGCTTTAAAAGAGATTTTGACGACGCCTCAAAAAGCAATTAGGCGGCACATTGATGAAAGACTATGTTGATGACATTCTATTTCGTGTTGAATTTGGAACTAAATACTTCGAGTTGAGCAAGGGAGACTACTTGGTCCCACTTTTTTTTCTGCACTAGGGGCATTCTCCAAATGGCAGGCACTTCCTAAAACGGAGAACTCAACCGAGTCAGGAAATGAAGAGGCTCAGCCATTTAAACTAGGTGTGCGACTGGGCAGAAGTTCTGCTGGCTGACTACGTGGAAGGTATGTTGAAAAGATGTAACGAACTCATTTTGCGCAAGCAAGCGCTGAAGCCAATATGGACACTCGGTATTCAACGCCAAGACGCTTCAAATGCAAGGAACACAGAATCAATGCAATGAGTCTGGGCGATATTCAAATGGAAAGCAACCATGGACGACGAAATAAAAAAAATTTGCTCGTAAGATGAGTTCGCTTTGATGGTCAATGTAATCATCCTATGCGCCACTTCCTTGACATAAAAGAACGAAACGCTCTGATTTGATAAGAGGCACCCGTATTGGACGACGGTTTCAAATCGAGCGGACTGGTGTTCACGTCATTCATCATTCTACAAAGAACTTGAGCCATTTGATAGCTGTGCTTGGTTCATCGCAAGCAATTTCGTCAAAGACAGACTCAAGTACCAAATTCATGGCTTTAGGGATATGTGCTACCCAGTACGCAGTGGCATTTTCGCTGATCTATCCGACGTCAGTACTCGGTCGCAACGTCATGATGTGATAGTAAGAAGATGAAGGAACTTGTGTTTGCTACTCGAGTGAAGTTAAGTGAAACCGGAAGTTCAAGTTTCAGTCTCCAAAGAAAAGAAATCATCGACTCTCCCGGAAGGACAAATATAATGTTTTTCATTCCATACGCACTGAAGTTGGGCAGGTAACCTAATGAACTAGGTTTTGAATACTTAATTACTACAAATGTTATTTTGGTACTTACCATAAATGGAGCATTCTTCGCAAGTTTAGACAACAATCTGCAAAACAAAAATAGAGAAGTTGGTGTTACCAATTTTGCTAAAGGAGTCTACGGATATCCTGTGGAAGAGAATTGTAATTCAAATGACTTGCTTTCGGATCAGTTATTATTAAAAATCGTATGATGTTCCGAGTCGTCGTCAGTCCTTGAAGCGGAAGCGTCTATAATCGACATAAGCGCTGAATAAGGGCAGAACATGTGAATAAGTATAACCGACTTGACCAGAACGTAACAATTAGCAGCGGCAACTTCAAGGTATTCAGGGGTTTCGTGTGCCTGTCTCTGCAGTGAACAGTAACAATCAGTGCCGAGGTGAGCCTTAACTCTTATTAAACGCCGTCTTTTTGCCCCCTCTCTGAATAGAAGATCGCAGTCGTATTATAACACAAATGTAGGCAATAAAAAAAGCAGATGAGGAAAATATTGGACTTTTCGGGAAAAAAAAAAGGTCTTGGGTACGACCTTTGGTCCTGCTTGCCGTTGTTGTCGATTGTAGGCGAGTACAACAGTAGAAGCCGCAAACAGAAATGGATCAGCGGATCCATTCCATAAGTTGCACATGCCATGAGGAGCTTATCAACGTCTTGACTTACGAGTCGAACCAAAAAGTCGCTGTGAAGCAATTTAGAAAAGGAGCCCGAAGTTACGTTTCTCCGCAGAAATAGAAAATGACTGTATGATGACTTGAAAGACTTTCCAAGTAACACTTTCAGTACGAACTGTTTAAGAGACTTTGCGGTTTCCACAAACCCAGCACAAGATGGAGATTATTGTGAAATGGTGCCAGCAAAATTCCTTACGAATCCCAGCCCTCTAAACTGGGTCTGCATAAGAGGCCACATGTACAGTCTGTGAAGGGAAAGGGATAACCACTGGCAATGGACTGGACTGTTTCCTTGGGATAGGAAGAACCACCAGATGCTACGTCCAGTCCTTAGCAGCTGAGCTGAAGTAAGCTTTTGGAGTGTCCTGTGGCATACAGACTCGAGCTGTAGCGCCTGAATTTCTTGAGGCAACACAGCCTGACGCAGTTGTAGGCCACGTTATGGGGAAAGTAGGACAAGGCTCCACAGAATCCAGTTGAGAAGCTGAATGCAAGCATCAATCAAAAGTTGCGTTTTGCTATGCTAGGTTCAACTCGAAAAATCTTCGTCATTTCATTAAATTGCACGCACCACCCACAACATATGTATGTGAAGCAAGATTTGTCGAATTTTTTTTCCTGATTCACTGTAGATTGATGTACAGTGATCCATAGTTCACGTCTTCAGGGTCAACGATGCAAAATGAAGGAGTAACTAAAATTTAAATCCACACCATCATGAAGTTGGCAGCGTCTCTCACTCTGTGGCAACGAAGATGAACTGTCGAAGCTTAGACGTCGAATGCCACAGGCGACATCATCTATCACAGGCCCTAAAATGTTGCTACCTAGAGTAGTACGCACAGCGGAGAGATAAGTTGAGCAAGGTAAACTGCTCAGAGTGGCAAACTCAGAAGAAGCAAAAGAATTTTGAAATTGAGCGAGATTAGCTAGTCCCCCTGAGTCCACATCCCACCGACGCACTACATTCCCTGTGTGCACGTCACCTGAATCAACAAAACTACATCTGGTGCAGGAAAGTTGCAAGACAAGCAGCCGAAGTTTCCTGACAAAACACGCAGATTAGTGGCATTATCCAGCAATCAAACCAAAATTGCCCGTCCTCAGCCAGATTGCCATGGATTCACTGTTCAAAGTTTGCCGCAAAAACATTACACCGCCCGCACTCGATCAAACACCGGCACCGACGACACCGTTGAACTTTACACCGCACCAGTCAGACGCAGGCGGGGGCCAAACTTTCGAACAGTATCACTCCACGTAACGTCGTGTATGCGATTAAATAATATTTAAATATCTGCTAGTAACACCTGCAACGGGGCTTCATCTATTCCACGGGTCCCCATCCGGGACAAGGACAGAGCCGAAGACTCGACGGGAAGACAACTCTGCCAGGTGGAAACTTCAACATGTGTGCGAGTGTGTACAATGAATTTGCAGCGCAGCCATATGTGACATTGGCACGGCGGCAGCGGCGAGGACGCCAGAGAAGACGTTACGGTTGGCAACTTTATAATTAAATTACATCGGGCCAACGCCCAAGCCGGCTGCAGTTCAACACATGCACCCGCACACGCCCCACTCGACCCGATGAGTCCGTCGCATCTGCGAAGATACAATTTAACACGCTCTCCGTCCATTCGTGTCTGCATGCATCAGCGACACTCCAAGGGCTCCAAGGGAGGTTGGTGAAGGGTCGCGTGTGAAGTTTCATACGCGACAAGAAATTGGATCCTTATTTATGGCTGCTTGATGCTTGCACTCGAAAGCCACTGAGGTGCCCCCCGCCAGGTGATCATACACCGAGGCACGAAGACGGGCAAAGTTTTCCTGTCTCCGCCCCCACCCGCCACTTATGACATTGTGCAAACAATTAAACAGATTACAACAAACATTTGGCGAACATTCGAGAGCGAGAGCGAGTGTATTGGCGCTTTATTGGGTGTTTGCTCGGCAATTGAGGTACATCAGGAGCTGCGTACAGCATCATCCACGTCAACGCCCCACAATAGAGCTCGTCGTGTCCTCTCGAGCCGTGCATTTGCATTTGTGTGAATTAATTTGCGGGAGTGTACTCGCTGGCGGAACGAACACAAACAACATGGAACATGGGGAGGCTGTGCCGCAGACTCGCCCACTGAACCCCTTTTTGTAATGAAATTCAATCGCATCCCATCAAGTTGCCACCAAAGTGGATTGTAAATATTATATCGAACGGTTTTCGGTAACCAATCTGGAGAATCAATTAATCTAATAGATTTGTGTGCGAATGCCTCCTGTGTGATTTGGTTATCCTTGGTTTGTTTGCTTTTTTTCTGACAGGATCTCCATTTCAATTAGAGCAGTCTTTTGATGGGCCGCTTCGACTGGGCTGGGGTGCGTACTGTTTGCCAATTAAATCGAATTAACAAAAAGGCACTGGCAGCAAATGAAGAGGTATTACACGTAATTGCTGCTTGGTGGTGGCGGGCGTTACTTTCGCAACATAAACAAGGGGCTTCTCTAATTAGGATCTGGTTGCGGAGAAAACAAACAAGCGCCGCTCTGAATTGTGGGCGACTTTTAATAGAATTGCTGGCGCTGAGAAATCGACTTCCCATCGATTTTAGGGACAATTAACAATTTCTCAACTGTTCGATTCTCAGTATTTGTTGCACTTGGCGGAAGCACAGTCCTGGTGTCTCCGCTTTAGAGATTGTCTATCCCTCTGCACGACCACTTAGGCACTGGAAATGTTGCCTCTAATTGATTGAAATTCATCGCGCACCTGATGAGATGGCCGAACACGACTGTGTTAGGTGCCACGAATCAGCGAAGTTGAGCGAACAAAATCGAATCTAAATCTATACGGATTCCCTTCTTCCTTCAATTAAGGCCAACTCATTAATGCACGAAGAACAGAGGGCGATGTGCCTAATATCCAAAGGGACAGGCCCAAACTGAACCACTGCTGTTGAGTTGCCATTCCTCGACGGACCTAATAAGAGTGTACTACTTGACGTCCTGGACCAGGGACCAGGGAAAGTATAATCCAACTAGCTATCGGATTATCTCTGAGACATAGATTCTTCAGCAGTCCCAACGACATCAGCTCCAACTGGTTGGTAATTGCAGAGTAGACTAGTTTGACAGTACAGCGGACCATACCAGGCAAAAGCTCGTTAAGCCACTGCAATACGAGTTCTGACACTCCGTTCAGCATGTTATCTCCCTCCATCGAGCCATACCATCAACGATCATTCTACCTTAGGACGACTCAAATGCTTGTAAGCTTAAGGAATATCCTAAATCGGTGAGGTTAGACTTCACTGATATTACGTAACAGCAGCTTCATTTGTAATTTGATGGTATTGTTTCTTCTCCAACACTTGCACTATCTTGATAAAAGCGAGATCTACACTGAGATGACACTGAAGTGCGTTGACACCTATGCTTGGGACTATAGGTTCAACCCCCGAATTTTGAACCTGTTTTGAGTCCACTGACAGTACTTAAAGAGTAATCCTGCCGAGAAAAAATCTTCTCAAACTTCGCATGGTTGCAAACGAATGGTTGCTGTGGACGCTGGTCCACCTAGGACAGTGTTGTATGACGTCCAGTATTTCCCAATTAACCCCTGGTGTTCCTCAAGGTAGGATCATGTGACCCACACTTTTTCTCATAATTTTGTGCTTGCAACTTCTAATCCACTTCATTCGCAGCACTCGAAGCTTCTCATATTCACCTGATGGTTCATGCTGTGGCACTAAAATTTGATTAACAAATCGACACAGCCTACTGAGCCATGTCCACTCATCGGCAACATCTCGGGATCTCGAGCCTTTTCAACCTCACCAAAGAATGCATCATCACGACAGAACGCACATTTAGGTTCCTTAGCGCAGCTAATCAACTTATTCCTAGAACTGCACTATATGCGAATGAATACATTTTTGTAAGAGGCCAGCTGTCGCGATATAAAAGGAGACATTGTGAAACCAGATGCAAGAAGCTCGGACCACGGAAGATCTGGTATAGAGACCCATCCTGATCAAATGGAAGCAGGGGAAGTCATCTACCCAGTTCTCTTGAGACCCACAGACCCAGAGCCCTCGCTCCTGACTGGGGGGGGGGGACGAGAATCCTTGAAGGCTTATAAAAAGTGTCTCCCAATAAGGACATTATATGCTTTGGCGACCGTCTGACAGACTTTAAATGTTCGTAGCAAATTTTAATACTCTCCAAACGTTGCTCATGAGCTTTATAATTGTAAGCCTTGACAGACACTCTGGCATTGGCGTATCATAAAACAAGACAAGCGCTACGTTTATACCAAAGTTCAAAATGTATAGTCTTCGTCAACAATTGAACAGCAATTCAACTTCCAACCACTTGAGCATTCAACTAGTTAGAAATGCTCGTCTCTTAACACGGGAACGGACCTCCAGCTAACAAGAAATTTCGAATTCGAAACATACCCCATATATGCCACGGAATTTCAAAAGGCTGCTCCCCCAAGCAGAGACTTAATCGCCCACACCCCTGTTCTAATCCTTCCCACCATCTAATCCGACTACAACTCCAGGCCACCACCTCGAGAGCACCATCTAAATCCGATTTCTGCTAAAGTTTTGACTTCCGTCGAGAACTCATCCCACTCAGAGGGGAAAATTATGGTCACATCGCAATTCAAGAAACCCCCACACCTCCATCTCAGTTTTGTTTCCGTCACCCGATCTGATCCAAGATACGTAATCTCATCTCTGTCCCGCCCCTCCCACTCCCCTAACCTCACGAGGATTACACATGCCTCCGCACTGTTGATATGATTTATTTGAAATTTGCTCCCATAAATTCACTCAATTACTCCCGTTTCGTGAACCCAACACCCGGCAGCCAGACTCCACCCTCATCCCCCCCGGCAAAAGGACCGCATTGCGAACCTATTGTATTTCAGTTATCACAAGGCATTAATTCTGATTATCACTCCACCGATGGGATGAGTGTGTGAAAGTGTGTGTGTGTGAGCGTTCGTTATTTTTTTTTTCAAAGGAACAGATAGCACACCCAGTGGATACATCTTATAATGGAGGCATAATGTAATCCGATTATAGGCACCTGTCTTCCAGTTTCTGTTCCCCTATTGATGGCAAATGCTCTGTAGTGTTGGGCTGCCGCTGGGCGGTACTGCGTGGTGGGTGGGTGGTTGCTTCTATTCAGAATAACCGACTTGAAGTAATCTGCTCTTTAAGATCTTCAGGCGGTTTAAGCAATGGGCCGGATCACAGGGGACAGGACCAGTTATCTTGTCATGAGGACGACATTGATGGGTTCGGTAAGGCATTTCCTTCAAGTAGATCTAATCAGTCACTGATTCATGCCGAACACAATGCCGGAACAGTTGATGAGATGCTTTATCTATTTAAGGAATAATTGAGTGCGATAGGGCGGGGGGGGGGGGGGGATTCGTTGAATTTCGAGTGACAATGAAATGCTAAAACACTGCAGATAGACATTTGAAAGGTTGACGGCCGCTTCTCTCCTATTTACAGAGGAATTTACGAAGGCACTTAAGATGACTCAACTGGTTGTCTTTTTTGGAATTTAAAGAAGGCGCTGAATAAAGTGAGCGGCGCTCAAAAAAAGATTTGGGACAGAAATGATGCGGTCAACCATGTGTTGACCATCTCTTGTAATGCTTGTGAAGTCTTTTTGCCGTTTGTGGCAATGCTTCGGCAACTACGCTACTACACAGCTATCGTGCCACTGGGAATACTCCAAGGCGGAGACTGTTGAGGACAGCAGCTTCTGTTGGTGTAAAACTGCTCGTTTCCACCACACGAGAGCATCTACGACAAGAGTCGTTTCCCCAGAAGCCATGAAAGATAGCCATAGACATGCATGAAGCGATTTACTTACAAAACAGCAGTTTTCACTGAAATTGCTTTAAAAAGATGTTCAGTGTAAGGCTGAAAAGTGAAGTTAGGCACAATTGCTTGTTCACAGAACTCCGATTAGTTTGAAAACGACTTTAAGTCATTTTTTGTGAATGACCACTGGTGTGGATCTTATGAGGAGTGCCATCGCCTTTACTAGAGAAGCAGAAACGTTCTCCTTCTCCGGCTAGGCTCAACGAAAGCCACTCTTGGCTGAATTTTTGAGTTTCAAATAACAAATGAGGGCTCTGTCAGAAAACTTTGTACATCTAAATTCACTGGATGCTAAAAATTGACCATCAAGAAACCACGTTAAAAAATTAATCGTCTGAACTGTAACTCGGTTTTATTTGCGACCACCTAGTCCTCAGAATGATGCTGTCATGATGTCACAAGTCTTGTGCCAGAGTGGTTTACCCCAGTTGAAGCAACTCTTTCGATTGACTGTGGTGTTGGCGTCAAGACAACCTGTTTAGTGAACCCGCTTTATGACAACAAAATTCAGCCACCACCCACTCAACCGCACACACATGCCCAAAACAATGGCAGTCCTAATGCAACACATTACGTTTACCTACTTGCTTTCACGATTCACCACGAACCACGAAAATTGAATGCCGTAGGCCGGAATGTCTGCGATATTTTTACATCAGCCTTGACCTCATTTCAGGCCGCCTTCCACTTCATTACCGCGCTTCTTTTGTGTTCAATCTCTCGAAATGTTCTTTCAACCCTTTCACGAACAGACGCCCGCGTCATTCGCCCTTGAATGCGCTCATTATACACTTGAAAGTATTTGATTTCAGAGATTCATCTCTTGATTCAAGGATACTCAAACGGATACACATCGTGAAGTCATTTAGATCCCCTCTCTGAATTGGTTTCAAGAATATAATTGTCCACGGTGAAGGAGTCATGACACTAATTGCGTCCTTGAAGATGCCATCATTGATTTGGCAGCCCCACCCCCCCACATAGTTTGGCAGACGATTGCGTGCTCGGAAATCATGCCACCCGCGGCAGGTGAGGTCAGAGGGCTTAAGTCAGAGCAACTCATCGTGCGAAACCACGAATCGGCTCCGCCTATTGCGAATAAAATATTTTTTTTCCCGTAGCCGAGGATAGCGTGTCTACCAACCTGACGGTGACATAACTTCCTGCGACTGGCGGCGCACAAGGTCACGAATACGGCGTATAAATAGGTTTTCGGGTCTTCAAAGGAGCTTATGTTCTTAAAGTAGTTCTTGGCTACATTTTGAGACTTTGTGGCAACTGTTTGCGATTGAATAACACGCGAGAGTCCCTGCTGGCATGCGAGGTGTATGAAGGGCTGAGGTGTGGCGGACAAGAGCGTCTGTGATTTGGAGACCACCGCGAGATGGGCGAGGAACTGATGTTGGTTTTCGTTATATTTTCCAAACTAAGCAAAGATAGGCTTTCCTTGTAAAGGCCCGATGTTGAATGTGAACCACACCTAAACGTCAAGTTTTTTTTCTGCATTTCATTTGACATTTCTCAATTTCAAACTAACTCAATTCGAACCATGGAAAGATACACAATCGAGCAACGCGTTAAAGTTATTCAGGTTTATTATGAAAATGGGCGTACAAATCAAAATGCAATTTACAATCACAGCGAAAACTACCAGAGAGAGGAATCGATTTTGAGTGTTTATGAGTGTCTTTAACGACAAATCTCGAGTTTGTTCGACAGGTCGTTTTCTCGTGTGTTCCTACAAGGCAGTTCGGAAGGGTCGTAGGTAGTAGTGGCTTTAAAATCCACTTAGAGCAGGTAAGGCATAGATTTGGCGGTGCAGCGAAGAGGACAATTTATAGCCACGTCACTTACACCAGTCATCATGCAGTGGTCTTCGTTTTACTAGAGTCTGGCAGGTGCATAGAGGGACGTTTTCAATTTCCACCTCGTCAAGGTAACTTCTACAAAAGCCATTGCAGTGAACTTTAAGTCTTCTTGCATGCTCGCTGATTAGGCACTGATCCAGCCAAGTTGCTAAGCTGAGGTCCCTTCCCACGTGTCTCTCAAACTCAGCGATGCTTATTTAGTAAACAGCGGCGTTGCTTCAGTAGGTGTTCGCTTTCAATTGTTCCGCCATCCATCAAAGACTGAGAATACCCCGCAAAACATGTTCAATTTCATCTTCCCGTGCGCATTGACAGCACTGTTCTCAGACCAAAGCCTCTACGCTGTGTAATGCGCCATTATGAAAGAAGACCCTTTCAAGTCATCAAAGCAAGCAGAGTGCTTTGTGCAAACTGAGCACGACGTCAGAATGCGATTCAGCCGCAATGTGGTTTCATACTGCCATTTACACACAACGAAACAGACGCTTCGCTTGGCAAAAGTGAAAAGTTTCAGTTTCCCCGAAATAAGAACGAACGTCGAAAAGTTATCCATTTTTTAATGCACCTTCACATTTTACAAGAATAACCAGAAAATTAATATCCTCAATTACCATAATAGCACAGATACCTAGCCTCTGGGAAGGAGTTAATTAACTGCCACGTGGAGTTGAAGGCCGGTGAATGAATCCTTTTTTTTAAATTAAAAATGTTTTCTTGGAATACACGTTTTATTTTAAAAATATTCTGAATATTGATTTCTTCCAGGACACATCGAGATACGATGAATTGCTTGAAGGTGATTTGGATTCAAAAGGGAACAGTTGGAGAATTTGAGACTTCTGATAATCCTTAGCAAGGACTACAGTGTTTTGCATGTTTTCTGAGAATGCAGAGAGCTTTTTGTATGAAATTCAGTGAATTCATTTCATTTTCTACGGCCTCGAGTGGAGAAGGATGACAATTAAGCTCAGATGAGTTCTAAGAACTTCAGAAAAGCATCATTATGATACCACAGGGCGTCTGAGAAGGATGTTACCTTGAAATTCGCTGAAGTGCTGTAGACAAAGTGTGGAGACAGACAGATCCTGACATTCATCATGTCAAGTTGATGAAGATTCCTGTGCTCAGTATAAATCAACTTTTCACTGCCCAACGTGGCACACTTCTTCGTGATGCGTTAATACCATTTGTATACACTTTTGGTGGTGGCCGTGACGTTGTGGGTATGTGCATCGACTCCTACGCACTTGAACCTCGGTGTCGGGGTTTCCAAAATTGACCGTTCGGAGTCGGCATACTAAATGTAGGTCCCTTCCACTCGTTATAGAACAATAGCACGCACAACATGAAAAGCTAGGCCCTGGTCCTCTACGGGCTGTAGCGCCGGATTGTTTGAAAATGGAGTTGTTTGGATGTTTGCAGAGCTCGAGCTCCTAAACGTTTTGCCGGATTTGGATGAATTTTTGTTAACAGATTGCTTATGTTCAGGACAACACGCCAGTTGCAGGAACCCTTAAGAGAGAGGGAACGAATTCTAATGGCTAAAGTATCTTTTGAAGTCACTGTAGAGTGTTACACGGCGACAATGAGCTTGTCTCCCTGAACATGACAGACACTGACGTCAAATAAAGCTGCTGCAAGCAGAATATTAGCTGAAACCTTTAAGACGTCTCGAAATGATCTCACTGAAGCCAGATCGTCGGAGAAAGACATTCCAGTTGACTTGGCATAGACTGAAGTGACACCAATTTGCCTATCATATCCGATGAGTGGAGTCTAAGTACTCAGTCGGCGATCCAAGTTCTTGACTGAAGTCACTGTCTTCTCTTAAGAAGCTACTCGTCTCCATAAAAAAGCTATATCCTCGTCTGTGTGGTTTGCTTCAGTCTTTAACACATTTTCTGGAACCGCAGAAATGCCGATTGAACAGGACATAGTGCCGCAAACGTTCATGTATATGTACCAAATCCCACATCGAAAGTCTGGGTTCGACACCAGACACACCAACTCTCACTTTCACTGCACCACCTCTCTCAAGTCATTGCTGTTTTCGGCAAGGTTAACTATCGCTTGAGGTAACAATAGCACGCGCATGCTATAGAGGCGGCTAAGCTGAAGTCTACTTCAGACACCAGCCGAAGAACAAGAATTATTGTCGCTTTGAATACACTTCAAAGCGACAATAATTCTTGTTCTTCGGCTGGTGTCTGATCCCATCTCTTCTTGAGCCAGCGAAATAGTCTCCAAGAACTGCAGTACAGTGGAATTATGATGAGAATTAAAAAAGGGGGATCTAAGTGACTACCATGGGGGACGCCTTATCTGCGTTGTAAGATTACTGCAAAAAATTCGCCCCAACAGTTGGCAAGAGCTTATATATGTGACTTCTGTGCTCGTACTGAGCCGATATAAGACGCTTACATTCGCCCCGCCGCCCCCCACGTATGCTGGCACCTGCACCGACTTAAGTATAATTCCATGTGCTAGTCCACTCGCATCATCAATTAAAGCGAACTCGTATCGAGTGTGTCGCACGTTTTTACGAGCAAATCCCTTCCATTATCTGAAAGGCGAGTGAAAGTGCTAAAGACGGCACTCGTCCGCTCCACTTCGTTATCCACTGCAACACAGAGGACCACATGCAACCACCACCATTCCCTGCAGCTGATGCAGCACAACAGGAGAGGTGTGTAAGATAACAATATCCTTATTGTTCGTGTGACACTTTTAAGGGCTTTACTTTGAACTTCACTGGTGGAGTCGGTTAAGTACTTTCACGAGAGTAGGACGAGAGCACAAAAACTGCATTTTACGAGAAACATCCCCGATGCCACTGGCTGCTGTTGCTTCCATGTGTATGGTGAGGCTTTTACGAGGATATTCACGTCCATTCCCTTTACTTTTTCAGCTGTTCTTGTTTGATTCCTTTCTCTGTGCGATGCTGATGTTGTTTTGGTTGTATATCATGGGCGATTTAGTACAATGAATGCAATAAAATCCTCCTTCACCGACCACCACCACCGCGTAGAGGCACAGCTCCACAAATATAAAACAATAAACTACTTTATGTGTTTTGTTCTTTAGCCCAAATTGCTGTCATTTAATAACATTTAAGGGGACAATGACATTTACTGCAACACTTTCGAGTTTCATTGTGCTTCCGCTTTTACGAGTGATGTGCACTCATAAAAGATTTATAGAAAGTTTTACTCCGATATGGGGCGGCAGTGCAGAGCGCACTTAAACAGGCCTGGCATGGCCCATTCGGAGCGCTTAATTCTGATGTTTTAAGATCAACAAATTGATTTAAACAAAAAAAAAAATTGATGAAATGAAACAGCAGCGACATTCAAATGTATACGGCTTCTACTTATGAGGGTTTAATCTTTACACAGATGATGGCTGGCTGCGAATGGGCTGAATTCATGCCCGTTGACAAATGGATGGATCCTTTGAGATTTATTGACAATGCCATTAGTGTTAAGCTGTTTCACTGGATTTGGGGTGAAGTGGGTTGCGAGTGGCGTTCAAGGGGATAACTTGACTGAAATGATGGTTTAATGGTGGCGTAGCGACGCTGATGGAGTTGTAGGCTCGTGAGAGAAGCACTTTGAAGTGATGGAGTTCAATTCGGTAAACTGGAGGATTATTTTCGGCAAACCTGATTGGCGATAGTGGAATGTGACAGAGTTGCATCGAACTTTTTGTAGAGGCACATGATTTTGAATGAGTGCCCACTGTAGTGCCAACTTTTATGGGGTGCGTCGTAATATTTGTGGTTTGTCTACAGAATTGCCTACCTTAACTACAACAAAGACGACGTTGAGTCAAAGAAGAAGAGCTGTAGTACGTGTTACGGATGGGATCAGGAAGAATTGAAACAGTAACTTTCACGTTTAACAGCTCTTCTTTATTGTGTCTTGTCGGGCCAACAGCTCTCAAGCAACTGACTGCCTTCATGAAAGGGGTGCACATGCACATCAATGTGCGGACTCCACGCACACACGACCGACGAGAAGGGACATGTTTACATACGTAAGTCAACAATACTAATTTCAGAGCTTGCAGCTTTAAGAGCCACAATTCAATTACACACTGCTGGCTTAAGTTCGGCTGTGCACAGTGGGAGCTCTGTTTACGTTTCAATAATGCATGGAAATGGGTATACTCATTTGAATTTTTTCACTGCATTCTCGGCTAATATATAATGACAATAATAATATGGGTGGCGCTACAGCCCGTAGAGGGCCGGGGCCTAGCTTCTCAGCAACCACTCGTGTTGTCCGCGCTATTGTTCTATCACGAGTGGAAGGGACCTACAGTTTTATGCCGACTCCGAATGGCCAGGTTTGAGAAGCTTTTTCTGGACAGTTCTACTCTTGAGCATTGTCAGTGATTCGAAAGAGGTGGGGCTGTGAAAAGTATTTCTTGTCGTACCAGGAATCGAACCTAGACAGATTGGTCCAAGAGCGTAGGAGTCGACGCACATACCCACAACGCCACGGCCCACCACCTCATATCCAGCACCTCATTCTCGGCTGATGTTCACGGTCAAAACCTTAAGCTGGCGGAACCCGAACACTTAGGTTGGCACGTAGTGCGACCAGACAGTGAGTACGGCTTAGATTGTGCACATGAATGTCAGCCTGGATCACTCTTTGACAGAATTCCATGCGGATGCCCACGGCATCGAATTGAGTGTCTCCAATAAAATGCGATTATGATTTGCTCCAATAGAAGATAGGGTTCCTCAACTCCAAAGAAATAAGATACAGAATAGTGTGGAACTGCGAACCCTTCTATTCTCAAGCGAAATCACATTCAATTGGATTCAATGAGTAATGGAGCAATTGATACGCGGTCATTACAACAATAATTTTTCACAGGAACTCTATGGAGCCGCTTGCCAAGAGTAGCTTATCAATTTTCACTGTCTACGGTTGGTACGCTGAGTTCATGTAAAACCTAAATAGTAACGTCACACGAAGAAGAGTTCTGCGAAACTCAAATCCGATGTGGATCAAATTGTGACAGACTCCAAGGGAGGATAGAAGGAGGCCCAGTAAAAAAAGGCTGAACGAGTCAATTCAAGGACCATCTCACATTGACTGCACTGGCAACCACATTTGATAACAAGCAATGCTTCTCTGGGTGCCGTGGCTGTCGAATATGTACGGTAGGCAGGTGCGTATAATAGTTTCTAAAGGCTAACTTCGTTCACTGTCCAAATTTGGTTGCACTCCATAAGAACATATTCTTCATTTTATATACATTTAATTTCACACTTGTATATACAAATATTCTCCAACGTTTAATTGATCATTTTAAAGTGATCTACTAGAACTAATAAGCAAACAGTATTTTTTATCTGCATGTATTAACTGGCGTTCGAAATTACAATCAAAAATAAAGGGGAACTTTTTTACGTTTGGTTCACGTTTTCTTAGCCTTTCTCCACTGAGTTGTTGTCGCCCAGTGAAACATACCTAAAATTGGGCTGGCAAAAATTCGGCTGTATAAAAATATTGAATCAACATTTTTCACCGCCACGCCCACATAACGAAACGAAGGTTTCTCGTCTACCGTCTGTTCGTGGCTGTGTTCATGACATATGGAACGCATTCGATGCGAATTCATGTGTTCACAAGATTCCCTTCACCGTCGACGAAGACTGCTCAACATATTCTCTATTCACTGTTTCAGGGAACCAAATCCATTTTAGAACAGATGGATGGAGTGGGTATAGCAGCGAGTCCTTTTAAAGAAGATTACTGAGTATTCTGGTTAAGTTTAAAGCTTCTTGAGAAAATGCAATTGACTCAATCGTAGCCGCAATAGAAGCACATCTGAATGGAGTGAAGACTAGCAACGTTCTCAGTGCATCATGTCTGATCTAATTGCTGGGAGGAATATCAAGCGGATGCCTTAATCAGGGACAACATCTTCAAACCAAATTCAACACTGTAGTCGATCACTTTTGGGGTAGTTGACAAGCATCATTTGCATTTGACGGCAGTTAACCACAGATTCGGCTTAAATTGCTTAGAAATCAGAACTCAACTGATGAGTGGAATCTGGTGTGGGAATTCCATGATCTCCTTGTATCTCGCTTGTTGAAAATGTTATCTCAAGGAGACATCATCTGATATCAACAGCGAACTGCTACCGAAGCAGGACCTCTGCTTGCTAAAAAATCCTGTCGTTGATTGTAACGTCCAGAAAGAAGTAATGGAATAATTTTTCAGACAGAGAGACAGACACTCCTTAAATGAGTGGGCTATAATTGGGTTTACAAAATCGGTATTTCATTCTTTTTGCCAAGGATCTTACAACCACAACAATACACAATAGGTCTGTGTTACTTGCACAGCTTGCCATCCAAGTAGTCTTCTTGCGTAGAGACCGATTTAGAGACCAGATTCGGCAAATGTTGTATGGTTGGTTTGGAGGTTCGTGTATACAGTGAACCAAGGAAATACTGGGGCAGTTGTCATGCCTAAGTTTATGTTGAAGTACCTCACTTCTTTTAATGGCCGAAAGAATAAAATTTTGCTTAAACAAGCTGTCGGGAGGAGATTTCTTCGTGAGATTGTAGGAGTAACTCGCCGTGATAGGGTGAGAAACAGGGCAGTACGCGAGGAGCTCAATGCTGAGCAGTTCATTCTTCGAACGGAAATGGCTAAGGCGTGCTTTGAATTCGATTGCATCAAGTAGGCGACCACTTGGCAGACCCAGGACGAGGTGGTTGGCTCAAGTCCAAAAACTTGGCCATAACTCCTGATGAGTAAGAATCGATGGCGACTGACTCAATCAGCCTAGAGATCTCTAGTGCTTGCTCTACCCCTCGACTCTTATATTGGAACACGCGGGCCTCTAAAGATGGTGACGATGATACGTCTGTCATTTTGTGAGATATTCAAATGACATGAATTGGATATTAGCCAACTTGTTGTTACATTTTGAGGGTGTACCTCCATTTGATTAATCTTGAACACTTTTTCCACCGTCAAAGTCTACCTACTCTGTCTTCATTATCTTAACTAACTACTGTTCTGACAAGTTTTTCACAATCGACAAATCGTTGATGTTATCAAGCATCACTACGAAAAGATGGTACGTTAACGCAAAACAAGCTTTAAGGCCTTAATCATTTTATTTCTACGAAAAAAAATGCAACATTCATGTTCACTAAATCCAAGTAAACAAGATTTGTGCATTGTAGCAGTTTGTCAAAAACAATGGCTTACTTCGTCGTGAAGTAAAGGGCCTTCAAAAACGTTGAACAGCTCAAACGAAACGAATGATACTACGAACAGTGAACGGAAACTCGAAATGATCACCGCTTGAGATAGCCAACACTTTCAAACGAGGCAAAATTGTCGAAGTTTTGATATCGTTTGTGAATTTATACGAAATGTTCAGCATGTGGAAGGTTTCAAGGAAAGCAACTTAGTTTTTCGGAAGAGCCTGGCATGTGCCAAGGAATTTGCACAACTGAGGAGTTCTGGAACCCAGCCATAGGAGCCATTACTGGAAATCTGGTCAATACCACCACATTTTTATGTTATCACCTCATTCGGGACCAATTTTTGACACACTTCTTTAGGCTTCATCGCAATTTAATTTCCTTTAAGAAAAAAAAAAAGTGATTGAATTGGGAATTTATGAATCATGCTCGTATTGTGTGGAAAATGTGACACTTTGAAGTGAAAGTTTGAAGAAGTTGTAATGGGCGAGGAGGTTACGGAAAATAAATCAAAAAATGTATTGATTTCCATTGACACCAAAAATTGGGCAACATCAAGCATAGTTTCGTCAACTCCTTGTTTTCCTTACGCCATGTTCGTCACGTGAACTTTAGCAAATTATTGCAAAAAATCTTACTTATTTGCCATTCTTCACAGCAAACACTCACATCTTAGGAAATTTACTCTCAGAAAATATAAGCTACCGGAGCACATCATGAGGACTTCTGTATTTTGGTAAATTTGTGATGTTTAATCAGGCGTGCTGAGATTTTGAAGAGCAGCAGGCACATGAATTACTTCTCTTCTTTCAATACGTTTCAGTGATGTTGCTGCACTCGACAGTAAGCATTCCTAAGAATGGTGAAGCAAAAGTCGATCTCTGCATTAAAGAGACTGTGCCTGAACTAACCATTGATTTAGCTTCCACTTCTGAAGCAGACAAAGCAGCTTGAAGAGATCATTGTGATTTATGAACAGAGTTGGAATATTGATTTCCCACAAATCGAAAATGAAATGTTACAGGAGAATTTCTATTAGCAAGAAAAATTGCAGCAAAAGTAAAAGATTGAGATTGAGATTGAATGCATGAGAAAACGACTAGAAACGTACATAGATCCAATTCTGGGCTTGCGACAGTAAGAGCAGGTGTTTCTGAGGACTTCTCTGCTTCGATATTCATCGGAAATGATGATGCGATGGCATAGCCACTAATAACATCAAAACCTTCTAAGAAAGTCGACTTTGTATGACTCTTAGCAAAACCATGTTCCCATTGAAGGCAACTGTTCGAAAGTGCGTACGAGCAAATACTTTTTGGCTGCGATGCGAAGCACGGTTGATTCCTCTGAAAAGCTGTTATGGAATTTAGTCCTGCAAAATTTTTTGCTGAAGTTGTAGAAGCTGGGCTCAATGGACCGCTGTTTAGAATCACCAGGCTACTTCGTTTCGAATTGGACTCTCAGTTGCATTGGTCATCACTTAATTGACACGAATAAACATTGTTTTTTTTTGACCTAGCCAATCTAGTTGCCTCGAATCGGGGTATTATCGGCAGACGGCTTTGCCATGCTTTGATGCACATTTGTATAAAAAAAATTAGCCTGAATAGGGGCAGATCAGATTTATGTTAGAAATGAAGATACGCTGGATTGTCCTACAAAAACGGAGCCTCAGATTTTTTGCCCCTCAACTTCAACTCTGGTTAGTCGTTAAAATGGCTGAAATTCAAGTGATGTTGAAAGGATTCTGAGGCAAGTTTCGGAGTAAGTTCAGGCTGAACAGATTAAAGAATCAGAAGGTTTTTGAAAACCTTTTACCAAGAAGTTGGACCGATTACAGAACTTAAGGGTTCTTCTCTGTGGATTCTCCCATAGTTAGAATGCTTTAGTCTCAACCAACGAGCTATTCACTTACTTGATATGGAAAGCGTTGAATACATTGCAAATATAGGTCCAATTTTGTCTCTTATATGCGAGACCGCCGAAGCTCCTCTCCCTACAGCGATTTCGCTTGGACTTAACTTAAACCAAACTTGAATTCTAATGAGTCTGAGTTCCATGAAAAGGAAAATCTTTGAAGGACTCACTCAATATTTAACAAGCCCAAGGCGAAAAAGGCCACCTCGAAAGCATTCATCACACATTTCCGAGGAAGGTGTTGCCAAAAATTCACAATCATCAGCGTAAAGAAAAAAAAAAAAGAAATCAGAAGCTCTTCGTCTCCCTATTCCACTCGGAAATTCTTTGCTTTCATCGCAGCACGTGTTTCCGGACTGAAATTCAATTCCACCCACACGTCAGACATTTTGCATTCATTCCGAGTCACCCTCTGTGCAATCATTCTCCACTTAATTGGACATTTTCGACGACACAGATGCGACGACATGGATTCAATTTAGAAACGGATGCTGCCTCCCTCTTGTGCCGAGCTCAAATATCTGCAATGCATATTTTCAAAATCATCACCACACTCTGGGGAGTCAATTCTCCGGTGGGACTAAAACCACCTTGAATTCGTGCATTGTGAGGGCAAATTGATGATGTCCTGGATGAGCGTCTGGTGTGCATCGAAAATATCTTTGAAAGGCGCTATCTGGCAAACTAATTGGTCTGCCGTTGGGGGATCGGTTCGAGTTGCTGGTGAAAGTCGAAAGGATTCGTCCTCGCCGTGGCTTAAGTCTAATTGGCAAATTTTCGATGGAGAGGGGATTTGCGATTGCATTAAAAATGATAATCGCCAACGAAACCTGTTGTCGGGCTAATTGGAGCTGGAGAATCATTATTTTGGAAAATAAAAAAACACAGAAAAAAGTGCCTTTTCCAATTATCACTTCGTTGCCACGAATCATTTTCCCCCGAGGCCTGTAATCACCAATTAATCATTAATGCGCTATTGTGTTGAGAATATCTCAAACAATTCAACCGCCCCTTGGCGCACTCCAAAAGAGTGGGAAAAAAAAATAAAAAACCCCCGAAGTGGGAGTAATTTAACACCACCGCTCGTGATGGTTTTAAATAATTGAATAAAAACCCAAACTCCACGGCCATTGAATGGCCTGAAAATGCGGAAATAACGGACACCCCGCGAACATGATCGGATGCATATTGCATGTCAAAACCTATTCAAACGAAGATAAAATTATGTATTTTAAAAAAAATAAAAGGGAAACAAAATATGCATGATTGGAAAAAAAAGTACTCACCACATCGCTTCATGAATATTAATTTGTTAACATTTCACAGACGAGTTCTCTTTAATTGGCCGCCAATTTTTCATTTGGTTTTCACTTGGGAATGGGGTCGGGAACGGGGTTTTTTAAAGCCTCTTAAAGGTGAGCGAATCTTTCGCGAAACTTATTGAACTGAAGGAAAAGGCAAAGTTTCACTTGACTTAAGTTTTCTGCTCGAAAATATCTCAGCTTGAAGTATCTTTATCACTTTTCACATTTTCTGCTTTTTTTTTCGTTTCATAGAGAGTCAACTTAAATTTTTGTTGCACCTTTAAGACCGGACATTTAATGCCGATGGGGATTAATACCCAACAACAACGACGAAAAACGCTCGTTTCACACAAAAAAAAATTCACACCCGCCACCAAAGGGCGAGGTAACAAAAACGAAGAGCAACGACAAAAAAAAAGAAAAAACAAAAACCAACAAGAACAGAACAACACTTATTTAATATCTATGACGTCGCAGTAACTTGAGAACCTACCACCACCACCACTACCGTACGACTACTAACCGGACTCCTTATCGACTGAAATCAAAGTCAGTAGCTCCTTCGTTGCGTGATGTAGCAGGCGCCGATGGAAGTTGAACACTGGCTGGCAGGCAGGCTAGCTGGCAGCCAGGCAATGAGTGGTGTGATGGTGGAGTAGTGTTTGGAGTCAGGGGGTCAACCCCGAGAGTGGAGCAGCACTAAATTTTTGTGGAGAGCAGGCAAGAGCCAACCACCATCCAGCCAGTCAGTCTGGTGCGACACTACTGGACTATTTTTAGTTCACGAGAATATTTTTCCCGAAAAATCCGTTTCAATGAAAAGTCGATCTGGGACTAAACGCCCTGAAATTTTGCACTGTTAGCCCCCCCGAAAAAATGAAATAAACACACAAGTGTATACACCCATACAAGAGCAGCCCCAGCAGAAGTAGTAGTCTTTAACATCCTTCCCCCTCCCTACCACGACCCGGCAATACACAAACACTAAACAGAAACCAATACTCACGCCCACACGCACACAGCCAAACGCCAGTGCGGAGAGTAGAGTACCGCTCAGAGTCAAATCCGAGAGGAATGCTCCACCACCAGCAGCTGTAGCAGAACCACGGTAACTGTGTAGCCCCAACAGCATCAGCAGCAGCAGGAGCGAAGCCTGGTAGCACAGGCAATCACCAGAATCAACGACAATGAACCGACATTACCGAGAGAAGAAAAACCCAGAAGAGAACCGAACACGAGACTCCTTGTGGAGCGCATGAGAAGGGAGGACAAAACTCATCCCGTGTACCACGACAAGGATACGAAACTTTCCCGAATTGGAGTTTCACCAAAAGAAAATCGGAGATGAACGAAGACAAAAAAAAAAAACAGAAGAAATAATGCCCGAAAAGATGGCAAAGAACACACCGTTTCGGAGAGAAGATGATGACGAAACACGAAAACACGAATCTTGCTCCAGAAAACATGCTCAGTACCGTTGCCACCCTTTGCCCTCCCACCCTAGCAGCAGCAGCAGCAGCAGCAGAAGAAGATGTGTATCTGTGTGAGGATGAGCCTGATGATCATTATCTCACCGAATAAACAACTGAGTCGATGTCCTGAAACTGTTGAACTTTACTCGCTCTCACTCGCTCGCTCGCTCTCCCCTGTGCCCCGGGGGTTGGGTGGGTGAGTGGTGCTGTGTGTGCTGACTTATTTTCCTGTTTGGATTGCTCCGAGAGAAGAAGTTTATTCAGTTACTGCTGCAGGGGGATTTTTTCCTTTCATTGTGTAATCGCTTCTCCCTCAGGGTGATGCGTAGTGGGTGGATGCTGTAGCCTGTAAACCGTCACTTGCTCTCGTTCTCCACTCGTGAACCACGACTCTCTGAGCAGAATCCCTCGTCGTTTGTATTGGTGGATGTGTAAGAGACGCTCTCCATATCCTTGTGACGTCCTGTGTGAAGGAATGCGGCAGCGCAGTCGATAACACAGCCAAACAAATGAAATGCCCTCAACAACAGCAGAAGTCTCTTTTTCTCCTACGTCACTCTGAAGCATCTGAGAGGGACACTGCCACTGTGGTGAATTTGGTGAATATCAACCGGTCGCACACACACAGTCACCGGGTACATGCACAACTCTAGGAGGGACATTTAGGCCATTGGCAAACAAAAAGCGCCCTCAGAAGATGGGCATTAGAGCATTGGGACTTTATCCCATCGTAACCTTTGCTATTGAAGTGAAGAGCGGCCATCGTAGGGGTGGAGCACTTTGAGCATTGTTCAAATTTCAAAGTCCTTGCCGCTTTTCGAAATGGTTAACATGCAGACCCGACCAGGAAATGAGAACATTGAGCGCTTAAATGTTGGGTCACTAGTCTGCTGTGTGCGCCTTTGAATTTCATTTTCAAACATTTTTGAGAGCTACATATTTGCGAAAGGTTGCCTCTAGGCGGGTCTTTTTTGAAAGTGTGCAATGGAGGAGGAAATAACCTTAATAGTTGGCCGGAGTGTTTTTGGTAAACAATTTTGAGGATTGCGGATGCCATTCAGAGGAGCTATTGGTAAAGTTGACATTTCCTCGAGATGTTCTTGGATTGCGGTGTGATGAGGGTGGTTTGGAAGTAGGGTTGGAGTGTCTAAGCCCGACGCCGAACAGCATATTACCGTGTCCCTGTGAATCCTTCAGTCTCCCAGTCAACATCTGGGATTCGTGGTCTTCACTGGTTTTGGTTTACGGATCACATTTCGATGCCTGCACTATGTTCAATAAATGGGTCATTTGTTGGATGTCGTTTAGAGGTACGTTTGCGAAAGTCGCAACGCTGAAATATACTGCGTTGCGTTTCTAAAGAGACTCTGATGGCCTTGATTGTAGCGACATTTTCAATTCGTTGTAATTTTAGAATTTGCTCAAACCATGAGAATATGTAGATTAAGCATGGGAATGATGGGGTCAAACTATTTGGCGACCATTTACTCGAATATAAGTAGGTATCACGCTAATGTTCAAATTCAGACCAAGCTGACTGTCAAACTAAGGACGAGGCTTTTTAGCTCTGATGTATAATCGGTGCCGTTTCTTGATGTGTGTGAAAGCCGATTGCACCGCATCCGAGTTTGCCTTTGAGTACGAGGATGAACTTGCCAGGAAAGGGTCCGAAACCGACCCATCCAACGCAATCCTATTTATCAACCCACCTCTTGGGGATGTCGAAAAAAATGTAAATGACACGATCATAAACGAAGCTAATAAAAAGAGACCACCCACCACTCTGGCATAAGATAAAAAATGCAAAAACCGAAAAGCCTTGAATGCAAGCAAGAGTTGCTAGCGATGGTCGTTGGAGCACTAACAGCCTGTGATCATCCGAAGTACCGTGAAATGAAAATGGGACTAACCAACAATTGTATACGCAGAAGCTTCGGTGACGTGGAGGAAAAACAGAACACTAGTGACGTGCCAAAGCGAAACTTTCTTCAACCGAGTTAGCTCAAGTTATTATTGAAGTGAACCGAGTTACAGTTAACTAACCCGGCTTATTATTTGATTTATTGATTGATACTCTGCTCGGGTTATAAAATAATATAATTTACCCTAACTGAATGTATATTCTCTGTATCATACTACACACTTGGTTTGAGACACCATCGAAGAAAACAGCACAATGACAAGACAGCCCAACATGCATGTGTGCTAAAAGAAGCAACGAGATAAGACCAAGTAGACCACGTCCTGGGACCGTACACCTTCAGAATTGGAGACACAACCGCGAACAACAAACACATTCATGGGCGCATCGTGACCCAGTTGAACATACTGTAGTTTGTAGATTTCAAGACATTGGGTGCACAGATCGCTAAATACGGGAAGGGCTTCCAAAAGAAACTCGTAGATATCAAGTACGAACTGCTGAAGAACTTTCGAATGGTCGGAGTAATGCCTGAAACACAATAGTGCGTTGCTGCGTTCGACTTCAATGTTACGGACTGATGCGATGACGCACTGCGGTAATCAGCTGTTCACTCTCTCTCTCTCTCTCAAATAGTAGATGAAAAATATTGTGTCAGCTTCCTTGGTCCGAATTCAAATTGATTTTGTCGTTAAAATGTAGTCAGCTGTTTATCATCGCACCAATCTGTCAAAAAATGTCCAACATGTTCGATAATGACATGCGATGGTCTTACGTTTTACGATCCTCTCATCTCTCTCATTTTGTACTTACGTAGGTCGCCGCAGTATTCTGTTGTTGTTGAATTGTGTGCGTTGAAAGACGACGCAACGCAGTAATGCACTATTGTGTTTCAGGCATAAGAGAACACTCGTCATTCCCGATATGGACTTATTTGAAAAGTCGATTAGGGCTGGTCCGGTGTGTACTGTTTCTACTTTCCTTTCTGATGGCCTAATACCCAACAAATCTAGTTTGACACCTAGAAAATCGATGGCATTTATCTCTTCTGAGTCCTAATCAAAATGGAAAAGTAGGTACTTCTTGTAAATGGCAGGCGAGTTCATCTTTTGATTTTACTGTACAATCATTTCGTCTTAGTTTCGGCAACTCGATTTGACATAAACCTAACCCGGTTCTAATCGGTTTGGATGTAACCCGGTTTGATTTATAAACTCGAGTTGGTCCATCACTACTCCTCACAACCTCTGTCAGTGTCCCAGTCTCTGCCAATGAAGACATATAAAAACTGGTGCTTGGTAGAACATTTCGTCTAAAACCTGCAGGATCTAACAAATATCCCACAATCTCTGTTCCGATGTATTACGATATCAGGATGGCTGATCAACACATCAACACCAACATGAAATGGAACTAAGTAGGAGCAAAGACGTTACATTTCCCCAATGGACATCACAATGGGCCCAAGTGGGTCTGAATGAGACCTCGCTTGCTACACATACCTAGTCTAACCCCACCTATGATCGATGATTTGCTTTCATAGTGTAGGGTAATGGATTTTAAGCCTCTGGTCCAAGCGTTGATGTTAATGCGGTTGAGCGTTGCTGGTCGAGCATCGTATGGATACATCCTTTGTATTTGCATCTTTGAACAATTCCTGTTCATACGCTTTTTTCCAATAAATTCTGCGAGTAATTCTAGACTGCCTGGCGTTAAGGTAATATGGTTCGATTCGGGACACATTTTACCTTTCACACATTTTTATATTCACAGCGTTACCTGTCTCAAGGCGATAACGATGCTCATAGAGTAGAACTATCGAGAAGGGCACTCAAATGTTGATATTCGACACCTACTACAAACGTTTGAAGTTCACGCCGAACTGAGGCAAAGACCCAAAGGTGAACTGAGTTCGAAATGATAGCTCGTTTCTTATTAAACTGTCCGAATATTCTGAGTACTCAGTGTAGTGTGACCATTCTATTCGACTACACTGAACTAAATGTTTGGTTATCGTACAGGTGGCGCAGTTGGTTGAGTGCCTGCCCTTGGTTAGAGGGGGCCCCCGTTCGAATCCCAGTAAAAGCAACGCTTATATCCGGTTTTCAAACCTGGTCACGTCACCAGTTGCAGTTGGGATAACATTAATGGCACTATCACTGGAGTGGTAGTAGTCTGACCATAGGTATCACAAGTGTACTGGTGATTTCGCTGACAGCCCACTTACCTGGGTTACTGCTGGCAGTACAATGGACCAGTTTTGAGTCTAAGTGCTCCAGTCTGGCGTTAAAAAACACCAAAGACAAAAACAAAATGTATTCCCTCAGCAATCATTTAATGTCGAGATTAAAGACACTCATGGCAGACGTCCACTTTTCAATTTCTCTTGCGAATTAATCTCGCGGCCTCTTGTGGAGCAGCTGTCAATCGAAGTACTGAACCAATGCGACATCGTAAGTATTAAAGCGTTGAGAACGAATACGTATTGTTAGCCCATTTAAGGGAGACACAATTCGATTATTGATTACACAGGACCCGGGTGTCTTATAGCCACTAAATTACACGAAATTCAAAAATTTAATTTTGCTGTGGCCTGCCGTTGCTGCAAATGTTAAGACGGCTTGGCAAACAAAGTGTTAAGTCGATTGTCCCCTTGGTTCCCATGACAAAATACCAACCTGTAATGCACTAGCAAAGTGGTTGACTCGTGGCACTGTGGATATGTGCGTCGACTCCTACGCCGTGTCTAGGTTAAATTCCTAGTACGACCACGGCTCCACCTCTTTCGAGTCACTGACAATGCTCAAAGAGTATAACTCTCTCTAGAAAAAGCTTCTCAAACTTGTCCGTTCGGAGTCGGCATTAAACTGTAGGTGCCTTCAACTCATGAGAGAACAATAGCACGCAAAACACAAGTGGTTGCTGAGAAGCTAGGCGCTAACCCTCACGGGCTGTAGCGTCACCCATATTATTATTATTATAATACACTAGCAAAATGGTAAAGCACATGCCTAGACTTACTGACTGCCGATTGGGTAGGCAGTAAAGATGTTGAATTCAAGCATTTTTTTTTAATTTTAAGAAGAGTTGACCGAATGGTAGCCTTTTGAATGACAGTCCTTGCTCATGTTTAGACCAGAAATCAAGTCCTTCAACAAATATGGGCGACTTATTCAGTGATTTTTGAAGGATACTCGCGAAATCATGCAATCGCCGTTCTCTGATTGGGCCTGGTTGGTTCGTGAAAATGATGTAATAAACGCTGTCCATGCAATTTAAGTGGTAAGAGAGGAAGAGGTCGGCTTTTCTTATAATACTTGACTTATGGCTTAGACCACCCGTGAGAAATTGGTCCCGTGAATGACGTATGACCATTTTCATAGTCCATTGAAGTGCATTGAAGATATCGGGGTGTGTCACAGAAGACACTAGTACTGCGACCATGTATCCCCTTATTTTGTTCAAGGACTTACGTGCTGTCTTCAAAAATAATGCAACTTCCTAGATTTGAGGTCGCCAAAAATGCTGCGAAATGTTTAGGTTTCCTTAATCGATGCAAGAAATATTTCACCCCCTCTGATTTGGCTTTCATTTATAAGGCGCATATCCGCCCCAAGCTTGAGTACAACGCTCATATCTGGTCTGGTGCCCCAAAGACCACCCTGCACCTACTAGATAGAATCCAAAAGCGAGCGATAAAACTTATAGGAGACAACAATGTCGCAAAGTCATTAGACTCGCTCGAACATCGACGTACCGTTTCTTCTTTGTCCGTATTTTATCGCTATTTCAACAAACGATGCTCAAGTGAGCTAGCCAACTGCATTCTCCATGAATTCACCCGCAATACTCGTCTCGCCAGGAATGCTCATCAGTTTACCCTTAAGCCTACTTTCGGACGCACAGTTAAATTTAGAGACTCGTTCTTCAGCCGTACTACGCGAATTTGGAATGCTCTTCCCAGCCCTATATTTTCCACAGGCTACAACCCGCAGATATTTAAGACCAATGTGCACAGGTACCTCCTCTCCCTTTCTCCCTCTATACCTTCGGCCCGTGCTGTGTCTTGACCCCGGACACTTAAGGGTACTAGCAATCCCTTGAGAGCGCGCCCAAATTATAAAAAAAAAAAAAAAGATGGGATGTCTTTACTGTCTTACTGTCTAACTCTTATGGATGCTCAGCTTATTGTTCCTTATTGTATGCTTATTGTCTTATTGTCCGTCAGTATGTGATTCATAGATTCCTTAGCCTAGCCAAAATGCCTACAGATTTCTGTATTTTCTGTATTATTTCACAGACCATGCCTTAGATGTTTATAAACTAAGGACTCATGCTGATTAGAGTCTGCTAATTTTTGAACTTCAAATTAAAGTGGAATTCAGACATGCCAGACCTTAATCGGACCCATTAGGCAGAGAAACATTTATTTTATGTCAGTTTACGATAGAATAGGATAGGAATGTGGTCACTTAGGTCCGTGTGGACCCATTGTGTTGCCCATAGGAGGAAAAGTTCCTCCTTGTACCCTAATCACACTCATCGAGACGTTGTATTCGTTGTTGACCTTTCGTCGTCGAGCCAGCCCGACATCCTAATGAACCTGAGAAAGGTTAGATAGCCGGCTGTTATGGATTTCATTCAGGTCATGGAAGAAGAATTCTCCCATGGTCCTGTATCGCAGTTGGCTGAATCTTGGGCAGTAGCACAGATAGTGAGGAGTGTCCTCTCGTCAGTTTACGATGAAATTCCCTGTCTCGATTCGTTTCTATAAACACGAGTCCGGCTTTAGCGTGCCATTAAAACGCTCATCGAGTGGCTCCACCACAAATGTTGCGTTGACTTTTACGTGAAATTTCATCAAAATCAAGAATATCCCCCGAAAGAGTAAAACAAATGTTTCGCAACACATGTCCCGATACAGACGATGCCAGCCGACAAAGCTTTTGCATCCCCAACCAATAGCTTTTCACCACCAGCAAGCAAACTCCACTGCCCTCTGTTGCCTTCTCCTCTCGTCTCTACTCAGAAGCAGTATCCACATGAAGCGAAACCTTTATCGGCATTCAGCCACCATACTTGTCTCTGCCTGCCGCCTTCGTGTGTATTACACCGATGATGGGTCGAATACAGGAGCTCCGGCATCCTGGGGAATTCTGACTGTCAAAAAACGAACGAGACAACCACACCGAGAGATATTTTGCCAGATACACTGTATTTTCTTTGGTAATTTAATTTAACGTCGTTCGGTCTCCGACTTCAAAGGACATTCAATGCATTGTGTTGCCAGTGATTCTTGGAATCGGTTTAGATTCCTGACAACGTTCCGTCCAATGACACAATTTGGCACAATTTAATTGTTCTCTGTGTTTGCTTTAATTTGTCTTTGATGAATATTTTGGCCCAATCATATGGGCTGGGTTTAAGTTGTGACAAATTGGTGCGTTCAGTGGATTGAAGTCATTTAGGGACATTGAATAGCAGTCCTATTACAACTGGCATGAAAGGGGAATAAGAGGTGACACGGGTGTTTTCTGGAATTTTCGGTTAAACCCTCATTACTATCAACTGTCGGACAAGGTGGCTAGATTAGAAGTCATGGTTAAATTTTAAGTTCTTGTTTGTCAATGAAATGGTTAACGTTTTGAAGCCGTGCCTAGATTCGAATAAGTCCGCCCACCGGGATTGCGGAACTTCTGACCTATCCTACGCACTCTGATTGTATTGACTTCCTTTAAGTTAGTAAGATAGGTGGGTAAGATATCTTGGGATAACAAGATAAATTACAAAACAAAATTTTGAATAAATTGCCAATTGAAAGGGGCTTAGACCAAAATTATGTCATTATTCCACCACCACATTAACTGTGGTTAGTTGAGTTATTGGCTTGTGGGAACCATTTGGACAACATTTAGACATCTACTGAGGTTCACTTTAGGTCTAAAATTGGAAAAATCTTATCAAATTCAGGCTAATGCTCGTGAAATTCGTGCTCTTGCAAGGGCATGTTTAATATAATTAAGGTCCTGGTTCAATTCCAAACGTGCCAAGATTCGTGCATAGTTCTCTTCTTGGATAATATTTCTAATAAATTCCTGTCAACTTCGCCTAGTGAGTGAGATCAAATGTTTGTTGAATTCTAATCTACGTGCTGCTCATCTTTGTCATACGCTTTCACGCCGTTCGACCCAATCGATTGGCACTTCATTTTCTGGCGTTCGATGGAATAAATGGGGATAATTTGAAAATTTATACATTTCTCGGACAAATTTCTTGCCGAGATATTTAGAACATTTCCGAGATATTTCGGACAAATTTCTTTCCGAGATATTTCGGACATTTCCGAGATATTTCGGACAAATTTCTTTCCGAGATATTTCGGACATTTCCGAGATATTTCGGACAAATTTCTTTCCGAGATATTTCGGACATTTCCGAGATATTTCGGACATTTCCGAGATATTTCGGACAAATTTCTTTCCGAGATATTTCGGACATTTCCGAGATATTTCGGACAAATTTCTTTCCGAGATATTTCGGACATTTCCGAGATATTTCGGACATTTCCGAGATATTTCGGACAAATTTCTTTCCGAGATATTTCGGACATTTCCGAGATATTTCGGACAAATTTCTTTCCGAGATATTTAGAACATTTCCGAGATATTTCGGACAAATTTCTTTCCGAGATATTTAGAACATTTCCGAGATATTTCGGACAAATTTCTTTCCGAGATATTTAGAACATTTCCGATATATTTCGGACAAATTTCTTTCCGAGATATTTAGAACATTTCCGAGATATTTGCGACAAATTTTTTTCCGAGATATTTAGAACATTTCCGAGATATTTAGAACATTTCCGAGATATTTGCGACAAATTTCTTTCCGAGATATTTAGAACATTTCCGAGATATTTAGAACATTTCCGATATATTTGGGACAAATTTCCTTCCGAGATATATAGAACATTTCTCAGATATTTTGGACATGAAAAAAATTAGGCAGTTCTAAGGGACACGCTGCAATGCCCAGGAAGTCTGTTGGTAACTCTTTTTGCCTTCTGCTCAAAACTATGAAAACTGTGCAAATTTTTGAAACCACATAATCTCTACAGACGGATTCTACGAACTGTAGTTTGTGCTGAATCGTAACCAAAGGCATTCACGGGAGTGTCGCGTTCACTCAATTGAGAACATTGCAGCTGTGTATGCCCACACTTGAAAACCTCAACGAGAAAATTAGTCGCATCAGCCAAAGGACAACATCGCATAAAGATCATGGAGTATTCTTTTGGTCATGGTCACCTCCTTCGTTATTACTTCTCAGAAGAAGAGTTCCAAATTTGATGACAATTGATGAGGTGCCCTTTTGTCTCAGTAGCGACAAGCCGAATGGACTCCGGAAATCCACAAATTAACAGTTTAACAGATTTGACTACGTTGATAGAGCTTTGTGCAGCGCTGCTAGAATCTATCGATGTGAGAATAGAGCCATCTGTTCGTCAAATAGCAAGCGAAATCATCGAACGTGCTTTTGTGTAGACCCTATATTTAACCATTGTTTTTCTCCACTTCAGCCAGGAGACTTGGAATCGAAGAAGCTGATCGAAGCTGGAGCATGAATGATGAAGCATTCGATGACCATATCGAAAGACCAGCGTGTGTCCCACGTAGACCCTCGGGTGAAGTGCGGTAAATGGATCGCAGGCAGTTGAGGAATGTAACGAGGACAATTGGCGTTATACAATAGAAAGTGTATTCTTCATCTCCGAGAGATAACAAGCCTCTCGAGCTGGAACGATTTATATCCAGCTGCCTTCAATTTCGTACTCCATGTTGGTTGAGGTACTTCTCCACTTGTGTGCGCCCAATTACGTTGTCCCATAGGTTGGGAGTCATAGATTCTTCGAGATCGAGCAGTGTTGTCGCTGCGCTTTACATTTCTCAACGAACACGACTCATGTCGCTGTACAGCTCGTTAAGTTCGTGGTTCTTTTCTTTTCCAAATACCATTATAAATACAAAGAGCTTCTTCATATGCTCTTGGGATTGTCCATGTACACAATAGCGACCAGCTCAAGCTTATCGGATGCAGCGAAGTAGCAATGATGGCTAGAGACGATTGGCACCTTTCTGTTGTTCTAAGTGAGTCGCGGCAGTAAGCCACACCTAAGATGTTGGGAGCACGCGAAGATGAGTTCTTCATCTGGTCAGCCCAGCAGCAGGACCCATTTACGGAAAACTGCACTCTGTTCCCAACTGCGAGCCACACTATCACCCCTAGTACCAGATTGAAGAAGTCTTTCGACAGTTACGAAATCCGCCGGAAGGCAAAAACTGTCCGTGTCTAAATAACGTTCAATTTAAAATGACACCACCAGACGATTCACTCTTTACAAAGTCCACCACATTCTTCGATGATTCTTACTTCGTGTAGTCAGGAGCGGGTGACCCTGGCCATTGCAGCGTCAGATGTCCCACAAACGAAGTTGTTCCACCAAGATGACGAACCAGCCCCGAAAATGGTTTAAAAATTCCGGAATTACACAACGAATTTGTAATCTTGCCGCAATATCTTGGCAATTCAGATCCTTCTGAAATATGCCCAATAAACCTTTCCTTCGGAAAGCAAAACCGTCTCTTGGTTAAAAATAACCATCCATCCAATCGAAAACGTACTCGTTACCATATTTGGCTCAAGACAATCGTTTCCCAAGTGTTTCAACATTACAACGACGCGCGGTCGCCTGCAAGTCTGTCTCGTGTAACAGTCCACAATTACAGGGTACCTTTATGAGAGTTACATTTTTGGAAGCAGTCTCGTTAAATTAGTACCCACCTCCAGAATTGTTTGCCAATTTTTGTTCCTTAATTGCTTTATGACTTACTTGCCAAGAAATAGCGAACAATTTCCACGGGGACATAAAAATCTCGTCGCCACCAATGACGTTGTTGGACACAAAGGCAACGATGAAACAAAATTTGCATAATACCCGCCAGTCATACGTACATGTGTGCCTGGTGACTCGAACCCCCAGGACGGGGCTGAGAGTCGAAACACGAGAGCAACGGCGGCGACGCCTTGAAGGTGAACTTCATTCCTCATATTCCGTGGGCTATTCACGTCTACAAGTTATAGTCGTCTGCTCGTGCCGGCCTTCGAGCACACTTGTAAAGCGAGTTTGTGAGACTCTCACAAGGGAGCTCCCACCGGGCAAGTTGATTGCAGCCAAGAAGCGGGTCGATGTAATTTATTTCGCACACCACCTCTTACATCGGGGAAATTACTTCCTTAAGGACTTTGGAGGAGTTGTTTTCAAATTCCTGTGAATTTCATGGAAGCCTCGCCTAGACAGCGGACTGGCCGTTGTTGGGCTTGGCAGCAGCATAATGGACATGTAAAAGCTAAGTGGTTGGGTGGTTTCTGCTGTGGGACGGGAACAGGTGCTGATTACTGCGAGCAGATAAGAAATTCTAATTGCGTAGGAAATTGTGAACATTATTCGCGAACCAAATTGAAGTCCGGTCAAGAGCTTGGGTAATCCGGAGTATCCGCTGAGGAACGGGAGTGCCCACAGTGGCTGTGGATCTGGCAGGAGATTTATGCCGATTGAGACTAAGTCTGAATCTGTGAAGGAAGACTTTTGGTAGGGTTGGGTTCAGGGCTTCTGTTTGTCACAGGATATGACCAATTTAGACACCGAGTCATTTGAAGCTACATTCATGCCATTTTGTACGGAATAGCACATCATTCAAATGGCCTTCTCGGCTCTGCTGGCAGTAATTCAAATTCATCTGTCGATGATGTCGAGCTTTGGCCACAGGAAGTCGGTTAACATCGTTCTACAACTGAGACGAAAAGTTAACGTAGCTACTGAGCCAAAAACGGACATAGTGTGAGAAACTATTTCAACTGAAAACACTGACTATTACTCGTGATATCGAACGTGGTTCGAACTATAGACGGTACCAAAGTGACCGAAAATGACTCACAGACCCTTATTTTCGACATTCTCATTTCTGGATGTAAACAATCGATCTACTAAATCCTTGTAGGACACAAACTTCCACAATTGCCACACAAAAACACACAAATCACTTCACCGTTGTCAATCGAAGCCAAAGTCGTGGACAAGTGAAATAAATGAGTGGCTTATTTTATTCTGCCCGAAATGTCCCAGTGCCTGGTGCAATGAGATCATCCTGAAGCTCTCCCCGTTCGCAGTCAGTCCATTCTACCCTTATCCACGACAGAAACACGTCGGCTGCTTGTTCACGATCAAAGGACCCTACTTCAGCAAGCGACCTCATTTCCCGACTTCCTTACGGATTCACTTAAAGTTGAAAGCACTTGACACCCAATAAGGACCAGACTCACCACTGCAACGACGATAAATTTGTAATTCAATAAATCCTTGCTCGGAAAATGAATAAAAATAATTTCTAATTACCCACCGAACACTGTCCGCCTGCTGATTACTGCCAGCCACCGTAGCCAGGTCCTGGGACCAGCGTAACGAGTGTAAAATAATGAAATTAACGCTTCGCCCAACCGAACCACAGCAGCCAGACACCCCACCGAAATCCAGCAGCGATGAATTCAAATTTATTTGTTCCACTGAATTGATAACAACTTTCTTCGGGTTTCCGCGTCGTTAGCTCCCTATGCAGTGTACAAAGTTTCGTGTTTCAGCAGAATCATCTCGCTGCCGTTAGCGCATCGTCCATTCACCAGCCATCGTCCTCCAGCGAGTGCTGGCTATCAACAATTCTTCAAGGCCGCTAATGCCACCACCAGGACCATGGCCATCGTCCCTGCTTCAGTTCGAATCCGTGGCGGTGCGGGAAGGGTGGAATCAGCCAGCCGCATCGATTCCGGAGAGTGCTCGGAAGAAAGTCATAAATTAAGGGACAACAGCAAGGATACGGAGCCCGAGCTGTGCGGATCTGCGGTGATGCGCCCGGCCTCTGGCAGGCGATGCTACGATGCTCTCGGTCGCTCCATGTCGAGTGCGACTTACTGCCGCGAAGAGGATGGCTTAAGTACTTGATGCACTTGGTGTGATGTTGTTTTGGCATTTCTCCGTATTCGTTCGAGTGGGTAAGGATCGTTGCCAATTCGAGTACTGGGTCTTACCTTCGGCTGGAGGGGATAAGCACTTCGAGCACAATAATTTATTTGCGTTCTGTCACCTCCGAGAGGCCTGCTGAGTTGTGAGTTGTGACCCAGCATGGAGGCGGTTGTTTCTGGAGTCCCATCCAAACAACAACAGCACGTCGTCGGGTGAAAGTTTGCCTCTGAGACGAATCATTTGCGATACTTTATCGTTCGTGTACGTGTCGACTCCTCGAGATGTGCACCACTTTTCGGGAAAACTTGGGATAACGAGTTGCTGCATGTGATTTTTCATTTCGTTTCATTTCAATAAATCAAACTGGAGGACGGACGAATTGCTGACCTGTCAGTGCCCGGCGGCGCCTAAAGATTTGGGCTTCCAAAGGGGGTGCTGATCGAAGGGCTACAGCTGCACGTTTTGCGCCGTGAGTCGTCGAAGGTCACATTCGATGAAGGACTTTGTGGACGGAGGAGTGGACGGGTTCAATTCTCGGTGCGCCATAAGGATGGGTTCCAGTGTCTAATAAAAGCCTTCACCCTCTACAAATGCCTAATTTCTGCATGCAATTACGCAGACAATCAATTCGAAAAGCGTTCAAGTATCGTAATCATTTCACACGGGAGACACAAGACCCCCTCGGGAGCCATACCAATCAAGGATCAAATATTTAAATTCAATTAATACCCATTCGCGGGACGAAAACATCGCTTCAACTCAACCTCAAATTGATGACTCTGCAATCATCTCGGAGGACTCTCGGAGGCAACATCCTTCTGCGCCCCTGCTCATGAATCTTGCCCATAATTGCTGTCACCAATTTGCCGCGCACACATGATGGCGTGACGACCTCCATTAAAGCGTAACAGTACGCGGTTAACCCTCCTCCGCAACCGATGCAGCAGCGGGCTTCCGTGTTGGGGTGAACGTCCACCGCATACACAATGCTTTATTAATTGGAAATTAATTACAACAAGCTTAAGGCGGATCGTGCGTTCCTCTCCACACACCATTATGCGCCGGGACACCGCATTGTTCGGGGTGGCACTTTGTTCTTTCGATTCTTTGTATTTTTTTTTTTTCATTGCGACTCTCATCGACTTCTGCTGCGGAATGCTGTGAAAATATAAAGTGTTAACCGCAGCCTTTAACATGAAGGGGTTGCATGTGAAGGGATTCCTTGCGTATATCGGCTGCGGTGCGGCGGATGTACCGTGAGGCTCTTAAGGGCGATTTATTACCGAATAGTGAACTCAGAATGAGATTGTGTGGGTCAGACGGTGGGCTTTTAAAGGCGCAACTGAGTGGTAATCGACATCGCGAACCTCAAAAAGTCACTAAAGTGAATTTAAAATGTAGTCAAAGGCTGATGGTGGCCTATAAAAGGGTTCTCGAAACTTTCTAATTGAAGTCTTAGAGGCAGGAGTCGGAAGACGCAAACGTGTGTGTTTGCTTGTTCCGATTACACGTGGTTTGAGTGTGTGCACGGCGAAAAAGTCACACCGATGGAATCTGGCTCCTGGACTACTATTCCAAATGACGCGATTGGATGATGCGGCCAGGATCCTTTTTTTTTTGTTGCGTCCAAGAATGTGGTAATCTTCTAAAGATACTAATATCATGGACGATTCGCAAACCTGTCTGCTCTACTCCTGCACTCTTCTACCACTCTCCCAGCGGAACTGCTTTTAGGTATTGTTTTGCGGGGCTGGTTGGATATCACGCTATGTGCTCCATATTTGCCGATTCGGTTTTCCTTTCTCTTTCGAGCCTGCTTAGCTCATTGTGCACGCTCGTTATAAGGGAGCAAATCTGCAAACATTTTTCAGCTGACCCTGTCATATGGCTGACTAGGAACTCGGGAGCTAGTAGACTTGTTCTTGACCCAGCAAAGCGCATGCAAGGATCTGCTCCCTTCGAAGCACATTCTTCGTTAAATGTGTGATAAGTCATTATTAACTATTCCTTCTTCCATCTGTCTCTTCTGTCACCGTCCCTCAACAACCTCTTTCGGACTCGATCTCCGAGAAGGGTTGGCCCTAGTCAACAATACCTTCAGCTGTCAGTGATTTCTATCAACACTGGTATTCGTAGATGCAAACTGTGGCCTCTGTCAACTGAAATCTGGCTCTATGCAAGTCACAACTTAAGCCTATTCCATATCGTGACGAGCTCTAGAGATGAGCATTTATAAAAAGTAGGTGATTTAAGTGAAATTTCGAATATGGTCGTCTGACCAGAAATCAGCCCCATCGATGAAAAAGTGTGATGAAATAGTGAACTTAGAGCAAGCTAGTTTCATGGCTTACTTATCGAGATTATAAGGGCGTTCAGATACGCTTTACTCACCAGCTACACAGCAACAGGGCAAGAAGCACTAGGCTGTCTGATACCTAGATCTGCAGGGCGGTCAATAGGAATGCACCACAAGGCGTAATTTGAAGCTCCATGACAGCGCTAAGTTCTTGCCTCTAATCATTGGCACTAATGACTTGTCAGAAGCTTTATGTGGTTGCCGGAAGAAGGCAATAGGCCGCAAATGGGGACTACAGCCATTCAGTAGTTAGACCCACACGACTCACCTAGGAGTTGCGACACAGTTGAATGTCAGCCACTTTTTCTTAACGTATCTAGCAACTAAAGGGTGACCAGATGGCGATGATAGTTGTTCCAATTCTTATGTTTCGATCATAGGCCGTAGGAAAAGCACCCAGGCTCTCCGAAATTGTGAGGATTATCTTGCAACTGACCATAGAATAGTGAATGTATTTAAGCTTCAGGACCAGGGAAGAGTGGATGTATTTAACCTTCACTTCCCACAGCTGCTTAACGGGCCTAACCTGGACAGAGTGCTACGGAATCATGAAATCCCAACACCAGTCCACGAGGTAGTCCTACCACCTAGCAAGAAGTCGGCATACACATTAAAAAGCTGAAGAACAACGAAACCGCATGCTCAGATGGTCTACCATCAGATCTCTTCAAGTCCGGTGGCAATGATCTGGTAAGAAGTATGCACCAGATCTTTTGCATAATTTGCTAAGACGAAAGCATGTCCGACGACTGATATATCAGCTCCATGTGCCCAATCCAGAAAAAAAAAAAACGATCCTACCTCTTGCAACAACCATATAGGTTGCTACATAGATATACCTGCTCAACGTTGCCCACAAGATCCTATCCAGCGTACTGTGTGAACGCATAAGCACCGCACTAATCAGCGCGTACCAATCCGTTTCGGGCCAGCAAATCGACTATAAACCACTTATACACACTGAAACAAATCCTGGTGAAGACTAGTGCGTTTCGATGTAATTCGTGATCCCGGGAAAGCTGATCCGCTTGTGTCGCATCACGGTTCGGCTGAAGGTCCTCTGAGTCGCTCAAAACCTGCACGGATTTCGACAAGGAGATGCGCTGTCGAGTGATTTCTTCAATCCGGTACAAGATAGTGCGGAGGGCAGCTGTAGGCACTATCTTCTACAAATCCATCCAACAGTTGACTTACGCAGATAACTACAACATAGTCGCGGGTTCCTAAGGCGGCGTAGTGGAAGCTTTTACCGCGATTGAAGAACGGGCGAAACGAGACCCATTTAAGGTGAATGAGGACAAAACAAAATATATGTTGTCCAGCAAGATTCATTCCGTCACACACCCTGGCAGTCAGCACAATCGGCAACTTCAATTTTGAGGTAGTCAAGGGATTTGCCTACCTCGGCGAAAACGTGAGCTCCCCAAATGACATCTGAGTGCACATCCGACGTAGGATCGGCCTTGGCAACCAATGGTACTTCGAGTTGTCGAAACTACTGGGCTCAAGACGCCTGACTCGAAGGACTGAAATCATGTTCTACAAGAGTCCTCTTTTCCAGTCCGGCTAAATGGAGCCGAAATTTGCGAACGATAAGCAAAACAGCAGAGCTTATTCTTGGTTCCTTCGAAAGAAAAATTCCACATCGGATGTATGGTCGCCCTGCGAGGAAGGTTAATGGAGGCGAAGGTCTACGAGCTGTGGATGTAGTCCGGAAGGCAAAAATCCGTAGGGATATAGACACCAATGCTTGGGGGTCTTCAAATGCAAGCCCCCTGGTTCGAGAAGAAGAGAAAGACTGAACCTCCGGGATAAAGACAAAGTAGTCGCAGACGCAAGACAGCTTCGTATTGGCGACGAGAAGCAGCATACCCAGTATCGTTATTCATCAGCAGGCGCCCTAAGGTATTGTTTTACGTGATTTAGGATTACGAACGCTAAGTCTAATTAAAACCCTGAATATAGCTTATTGAAGTCCGATGTTTGTGCGTCCACCTCAGGGTTCACCAGCAAACTGAGAAAACTAATGACCGGCTCAGCCACCAGCAGCGGTGGCAATGAAGAATAATACCAAATATTGACACCAACGATGGAACAGCTTATAACTTTGCACACATCGAACAAAAAAGTCACGGAATGCGCAGAATAAAAGTTCCGCGTTCAAATTGTGGCTTCAACTTTCGAACAATCTAACAATGCCAGCGTTGAGCAACGCGGCGTGCCTAGCAAAACTTAAACTAAGGGTCTCACTAGATACTAGAGATACTACGTTATTCAGAATGAGTCTCCCATCCCAACTGAAGCAATTACAACCAATTTCGTTCACCCGCTTCTGTTCAGACCAAGTTATTAAGAGCGTAAAAAGATCACCCCTATCGATGCAACCCAATAAGAAACTAGGTCACGTCGTCTGTGACAGCGAGAGCCCCAGGAAACTGCTCACCCTCCAGCCGTAGTCTCAATCAGTGCTTAACACACCTCGGTTGCCACGGCAAACTGCAAGCACAATAATCATTCATTGTGTGTCATAATCTCTAGCTGTCACCGAGCGAGTTGATTAGAACCAATTTCCTCTCGCTAATGCGAATCCCCAGCCAACCCATTCCCACTTGAAATTGATTATGTTCTGCGCCAAATCCAAGAGGAAGCAACCCAACCCCACCCCCTGACACGGAAAAAGGTGTTTCCTTCCACCGGCACCCTTTCTCATTTCCTCTCCTACGCACAGTCAGTCAGTCCGCCTCACAGTTTACGACTTTAATTGCGACTGTTTGTCTGCTTCATTAGTCGAGACACGCCACTTGGCCGAAGCGGAGAGGACCCAAATGAAAAATTCATACAAAAAAAAAAAAAAAAAAACGAACAAGACGACACAGAGAAAATATGCCAACAAAGCGGGACAATAATGAAAACAAGGCAACCTAGCCCCAACCACAGCCAGCCACGAGCCACCAGCAACCAGCAACCAGCAACCAGCCGCCCCTTGGCAGGCTGTCAATTGTGATGGAGCGGTTTACCCGTTTTAATCTCGTCCTCCATACATGACTTCAGCCTTGCCATATGATTCACCTCTTGTCTCGGTCTGAGTTCCCACTGCTGGTGTATGTGTCGGGGAGCACAATGCAGCCGACTTCACCTCAATGCGCACAACCGGCACAGCCCGGTGCGGGGGGCACAAAGCAGAGATGTGCGCCTAGCGCCTACCCTCTACACGTGTGTGCCGAGATTGCTTCAACTTTATTCGGATCAAGGTAAAAGTTTAGTGCGTGACTAAAAGTATTTAATGCCTCCGGAAGCTCCTTCAATCTATGTTAACCCCATGTGGCATTTTGCTAGACCCGAGACCCGAGACTGCCGCTGAAGACGGTGGGTGGCGGCAGAGCTTGTCATTTTTTTTTTTCTTCGCCTCTTCGCCTCTCTCCATTGGTTTTGCTATCATGCTGCGGCGTATAGTGTCCCCAGCAAGAAGGGAAGGGTTGGCCCGAATGGAAACTTCGGCGGCTCGAAAGTATTTGTTTCGTTGAATAATTTATTAAGTCTGGGAGTGTCGCTGAAGGAATTGACGGGAGTCTTTATGGAGACGGCCGTGCTTGGGAGATTTGTGATTATATTAAAACCGGCAGAGGGGAGTGGGGACGCATGCTTCTGGCCTTCGAGTGGGCTTGTTCGTTTGATGGCTTTATGATGCGACTGTCGTCAGACATCTTAATTAACTCTGACGTCGACTACTGGAAGTAATTGACGCCGATTTTGAAGGACAGTCACGGAAACACGGATCCTGTGTGCAAACACTAACCCCTGTGGAAATTGTGTCAAATACGCAACTATTCTGATAATCAAAGGAGCGAGGATATTTTTTTTTTGTTCGAGAGTTGAAGCCTTCGTAACTAGAATTTATAGTACCCGCGTATTCTGTAACATTTAAACGGCGTGTATGTCGATGGTCGATTTTGACAGTTCATGGCGACCACGTGTTTTTTATCCTTTTTTCACTTCCCTCCTTTTTTCTAACAATAAGACGGACTGTACGTCTCGGTGTCTGGGTTCGATTCCCAATACGACAAAAAATAATTTTCATGGCCCTACCTCTTTCGAGTCACTGACAATGCTAATAGTATAACCGTCTAGAAAAAGCTTCTCAAACTTGGCCGTTCGGAGTCGGCATAAAACTGTGGGTCTCTTCCACTGGTGAGAGAACTATAGCACGCACAACACGAGTGGTTGCTGAGAAGCTAGGCCCTGGCAATCTACGGGCTGTAGCGCCACCCATATCATATTATTATTCAGTGGCGACAGTACAGTAGGTGGTACTTGCGTCTTCTCCTTCACTGGGTGCCTAGAAACGTAGAAACGGACACGAAAAGCATTCATTATTCACGTCTCTAGTCACGACTAATGCTCAGAGAACTTATATGTCTCGAAAATGTGGAGTTGGCTTTTGAGGGTTTACATCGGCCACCCAATGTTCGGTGGCCAAATTCGAGTCGACCGGTTCAGCGAACAATCAGTCAACACCTGTACGTCAACGAAACATAAGTTCTGAGTGAGCAGGAGAACTCCAGCCACTCTGTCGCAGGGTCGCGCACAGGAGCTCAGCCTCTCGCAGATATCAACTTGGCGAATATAGCTTCGGGACTGGGACCTTCCTGTACATCTGTAAAAATTCAGCTGACCCATGAGCTGAAAGAAAGTGACTGTAGGCAACGCCGAGTGTTTGCTGACGGGGTTTGTCAGCCTGTTGTCATTTTCGCTTCATTTTCAGCTCCGGGGCCACTTTTGATATGTTGATATGTGTATTGTTTGGACAACAAGCAACATTTGCCGACTTGAACGATGGCAATCCACACGGGTTCTACCAAGTCGGCAATGCATCCGCAAATGGTCACAGTGTGATGTTGAATTGTGCCTAGCACTTTTTTGAAAACGTCGATGGATCATAATCGATCACCAATTTTGGACCAACATGATCAACGTGAACACGACGCAGATACGTGCAAACAACTGATGGCACAATGGATATTCTGAATGATTTGTAATTTCATGCCACTTCATGTAAAAAGGGAGGCCTAGGTGTGCCAATAAACTGCAAATAATCCGTGCCCTCAAAGTCACCATATGGTTCGTATTATCGCTCATATTCAGACTAATGCATCAGAATCTAAATTGGACCTCTTAGCTGATCGTGATAGGAAGAAGAAAGAAGTCAATAAGAAGAAAGTCATATTAAATTTTTTTCAATTTCAACCATGAATCGTCTTACAAACGAACAAAGCTTGCAAATTATTGAATTTTATTATCAAAATGCGTGCTCTGTTAAGAAAGTTCATCGCGTGCGTCTTCCATTTGATGGTCAGCTCATTTTGGGCTCAATGGGTACGTAAATAAGTAGAATTGTCGATTTTGGAGTGAATATCAGCCAGAAGCATTGCAAGAGCTACTAATGCATCCAAAAAAGTCACAGTTTGGTGCGGTTTATGGGCTGGTGGCGTCATTGGACCGTACTTCTTCAATGATGATGCGAATCGTAACGTAACTGTGAATGGTGAGCGCAACCGTGAGATGATATCCAACATTTTTTTTGCCCAAAATACCAGAGCTTGACTTGCATGACATGTGGTTTCAACAAGACGGTGCCACATGCCACACAGCACGCGCAACAATGGACTTATTGAGGGGCGAGTTCGGTGAACATTTTATTTCACGTTCGGGACCGGTCAATTGACCGCCTAGATCGGGCGATTGAACGCCTTTAGACTATTTTTTTGGGGGCTATGTTAAAGCTGATGTCTATACAGACAAGCCCGCTTCTATTGACGCATTCGAAGACAACATTGAAGCATTTATTCTTGAGATACCGGCCGAAATGTTGGAAAGAGTATGCCAAAATTGGACTAAGCGGATGGACCATTTGAGGCGCAGTCAAGGTCAACATTTGCATGAAATAATCTTCAAACATTAAATTATATGGACCGTACTATCGATTCAAATAAAGATTTCATGCATTTTTCTGAATTTTGTGTGTCTTTTTTTGAAAAAAACTTTCCTATAGCTTTTAAAAAATCACCCTTTAAAACAAACAAAAATGCACCTCCCACGAAACTGGTTTTATTTAATTTTAAACACCTAACTGTTCCTGGAAAAGCCGCTTATTGCGGGACATCATTATGAGGGGAGAGCGAGCATTTACAACAAAGGCTAATCAAGTTTCAAATGCCAAATGTCATTTTACTATGAGACCTTCTGCTTGTAGAGTAAAGTCTCATCCAACAAGGTGACATTTCTAAAATCTCGCCTTGGGTCAATTGCCCACAACAGTCATGAAAATGTCACTAAAAGATAGAAATAAGTGACAAATAGCGAATGTGCCTTAAAGCTGATTTTCCCCGACAAATAATGCCTAACGACGAATAATAATACAATTTTTGACGATTACATTTGATTCCAAAATCATTTGGAAGATAAATACGGAGGACCGTATACAGGAGTGTATATGTCTTCTGGAAAATATGAGGCCTTAAACCACTGACTAAATGCCATGATAGTAAGACCCATCTGGGCATAGGATTATCTGGCCTTGTGGAAAGCTTTTTTAGAAGAAATGTCTCCGAAGGCAGCCTACAAACATACAAAAATCGGCGTACATAGGAATAACAAGTTGTGTTTGAACGGCACTGACGACAGCACTCAAGGCTATCCTGTCATCACTCTCCTCGATCTATTCTGTGCAGCCTTGTCGGCTCTGACGCCATGAAGGTTGGACAGCAGTACAGTACAACAATCAAACGGACTACATACCGCCAACATTAGCCCCAGAGAAAAACCTCAGACCCGAAACAATAGCAAGAACAACTGGTGGTAGTAGAATTGGAATTATCTCTGTACACTGACGGCTAAAGAACGACGCCTTCTGTAACCAATTCGAAAAATGCCTGACGCTGCAGCGTTATCCAAGCTGAAGTGGCTGCTATACGCGAGCCAGCACTTGCGCTAAGAGAACACAGCACAACCAACAAATCGATCGCCATCTTTTGCGATAGCCAAGGAAACGAAAAAGCAAACGAGCTTGCAAAAAATGGATCTAAGTTGGGAGAAAGCCCAGGCAATCGCTTATGCACTCACGCCGCTTAGGAAAAAAATAGAAAACGAAGTCATGGACTGATCCAGAACTCTATGGCTTGGTCTGAAAATTGGAGCAAAAGCGAGGACGTTGAACATGAGTGAGAGATCAACATCACTGATCAGAAGTTCGTTCGCAAGGAAGGGCGAATTTTCATATCATAATAGAAGTCCTTACTGGAAACTGTGCCATTGGCACGCATGCATCGCAATTGGACATACCGCACAACGACTCTTGCAAGATCTTCTGAATTTCGGTCTGTCCATTCACATGTGTGTCACACGTGTACAGCTCCTACATAATGGCCAACACATAATCTCAAGCGGTCACTCCATCTACTCAGACTAAAAAGGCCAACACTCGGGACTCTCATCGCCGGAAGGCTCTTCGGGGAAGAGTAGATGACACATCCGACTTCTCTGATCTTGCAGTGCTCTGGCTAATCGTATGTACTAACATCTAGTGCTCACTTACAGTCCAGGATGAACTTGTGTCTAGAGTCTGCAGCAACCAGTCCTGCCGTGCATGCTATTGTTCCTTCACGGTCCCTACCCTATTCAAACTCTCTGAAATGAATTCGTCCGCAGCGCGAAATCAAGTCGGGTTGGCTCGCGCACACTGAATGGCCAACATTGTGCTTCAGCGGGATCATTGGCATGAGGCTGCACTCGTTCCTTGAAAGTTTCAATTTTAATCTTATGTCAACCGTCAAGTGTAGTAGTTTCGAGTGTTAATTTTTCATTTCATTCCTCTTGCTGACGTTCATACCCGTGCTACGACCCTGATGCAATGCTCTAGTAGGCGCACGTAGCGTCATTGAATTGTAAACACCTCGAAGAGATATCGAGACTTAACAGGATTTGGACTGACGTCCTAGCAGTGGATTTCAGACGCAATTATCTTCGTTTTGGAATGTTTTCATACCTTCTCTACCTCAACCCGACGACGATGTGGATCCACATTCCAAATTCACCGCAAACATCCTCCAGTGCCTGGTAAAACATATAAAGCCTCTCATTAGCATGCTTCTAAGGAAATGCTGCCACAAATAAATGCCAACCCCACTCAGCTTCGCCTGCACTTGCTGCACAGACTGTTTCACTTTTGCACCTGTCAATTTCCTCCAAGACACCTCTCCACCACTGCGAGGGAACACGATAAACACGACGACCTGGAGGAGAAGCAAACACTGCAAAAAAAAAAAAAGAAGAAGACCAGAATAAAGGCAAAAACGAAGCGAGTGCCGTATCCTTCTCGGGATCAACGGAAAGTTGCATATTTGGGTTGGAAAGCAATTTTCCTCAGAGTGCATAACAATGTTCTTTCGCTATCTGAGTGTGGGTGTGTGTGGATGTCTCGGAAAGGTGTCAAAAGATTTCGCCTTGAAACTTTGCAGACCACCCCTCACCCGCTGTGAGCTGAAACTGGTTATGATTTGATGGAAAATTGCCATAGGGGCACACCCATTGCCGCCGGAGAAGAAGCAGCACAAGGACAGTGGAGGCAGGAGGCAAACACACCGTCCCACCCACGCAGTGAAGCAATTAACGATCCTTAATCATTCCCGACAGTCGGTGGCGCGCATAGCGTCGAGCAAACCCACGAAATGACGAATGAAATCGAACCCATAAATCACGAGAAATCAATTTCCGATAACGAGTTTAATTTCCGATTGCAATAATTATTCTCTGTCATCGATAATGCACAGAGCCGACTTGCCCCGCTCGCCTGTCGACCGAGAACCGACGGCAGTTCGGGCGGTCGGCCCAGACTCTCTCTCTCTCTCTGTTGAAGGCGATGGATTAGTTCGGAACGACTACGGTCAGGGCGGCAACGACGACCGCGCGGCCCAACGACTGAGTGGCGATTAAAATTCATCGACAAACCCTTTTCCCAAGGACCATAGATCGGGCGAGTCCTTTAATTTCGCTTCGCCTATTATTTTAACGAAACCAGCCACGGTAGACAAAGCAAACCTGACCGCAGGGCCAAACGCAGGGCAGGGAGAGTAAATCAAAGTCCCTGATTGCGTCCTTATTTGAGGAGGTTCCCCGGACGGAGGAGGGGGAGTGTGATTTAAATGTGACGCATGCGGTGCACCAACAAAATTGACTATGCTGCCTCCACTCAAATGGAATTCGAAAATAGTCGCTCGGTTGGTTGCTAACCAACCAGTCATCCAATAATCACACCACCAGGACCAGCCCCGTCACAGTGCGGGGGCGACCGAGCCATGGCGGAATGTGGATGTGTGTCCGTGCAGTAGCGTCGGCAATATCAATGCTGCTAGCAGTTAATTAAGATTTACCCAGTGTACAGCGTCTGTGCCTGCGTACATGGAATGCTGTCCGTGTGTGTGTGCACAAACCGGCACAGCCGGCACACACCTGCAACGTGCGGTGGGTTTCTTAATGAATGCAATTAGCCAAATCATTTATGAAGCCTGCTCCCGGCCCATGGAGCCCGGAGTGCTCGGACAACTGCGATCCAAAACGAGCGAGAGGTGGCTAATTGGGTCAGCCGCATTTAGATCGGCCGCTCGTTACGTTTTACCACCCGCCCGTCGCTCGTACATTAGCTTATAATTAATATCCTCTGGACCACTGATGCCTGGGCAAGAGAAAGGCGCGTTCACTTTGGGAAACATTCAAGCGGCTTAAGTTGGGGAAACTTTTCCATTAAGCACTGCCAACCGGCTTATGGCTGCTCTTACGAGTGGCGACGACTTCAAAATCACTTAATCGACTTCAACTTCAAGATTCCGAGAACTATTTCAAATTGAATCTCGAAAGGTTACTTACCCCCGAAAATGTGTTTTAACTTCTCAAAGGCTCCCTGTTCCCTGCTCGACGGTGGCCTGGTGTGTCTTCCGTCGCTCCTCATCGGTTGGCATCTTCAGCGTGTGCTCGTCTAACGACTTAAGTATCTTAAATGCATTCAATGTGCTCGATAGTAAATTGCATTTGTAACGTATTTTCAGCAGCAACTTCTGGGCACACGACGACACACGGCACCAGCATGCAACAAAGTGTACGAACGGATCCTCAAAGTGAAATGCTTCGCACTCATTTGCAATTCGAGAAGAGTTGCGTTGTTTGTGCGCCACACACACACACCCGTGCACACATGCGAGAGCTTCAAAGATCCTTGTATCGTTTAAAATTTAAATGAGATTCTTAAGTTTTTCAATTAAGTTTCAGTTTGTGACTGCGTTTGGATGGATGTGCCCTGATGTGGAATCAACGGGATACATTGCATCGATTGACGATGCTGCTGCATTCGAATCGAATTGAGGAGGAAAACCGGCACTTGAGGGCAGACTGAGGCCAAGGATTCGAGGACGATGTGTTCAGAAACTCCGGGGGACTGGGGTCAGATGAAAGGGGGTGGAGGACACTCAGGAGTGGATTTGGTTGCAATTGACTTGGCATTGATGATCGTGATGGTGTCTGGGTACTTTCCTTGGCTAACATCGGAAAATCTTTAGATGACGACCCATTTCTAGCATAAATTATAGTTTTTTCCTGGATGAGACTGATTGTAGTGGACGAGAGGAATTGCCTCACACACTGATGGCTCAACAACGACCGCAGGAGCAGGTGCGTTTTCTGTGCAGCAACTACCAGCCGAGATGTGATTTTCTTAACATCATAATTGAGAAGGTCGTGCAAAACTCACTCGCCAACACAAGAGGCACGACCTTCCAAAAGTCCGTACAGTTGCTAGCATACACGGATGACATTTACGTGATTAGTCGAGCACAGCAAGCCGTCAAAGAAGCGTTTGCTGGTAGCGAAACGGAGGCGGCGCAAGTGGATCTGGCGGTGAATGAGGGCAAAATGAAGTGTATCCTGTCATCGATAAAGGACGCACAACATCGCAGACTCAACCAGAACGTCACTACGAGGTAGTTAAGGACTTGGTATACCCCGGCTCACGAATAAACATCAGTACTCAGATTAAACGCAGAATAACTCTCGTCAATCGCTGTTTCATTGGGCTCAAGAGGTAATTGAGTAGTAGAGCCATCTCTCGAAGGACCCTGCTAACATGATAGAAGTCCTAGATCATCCCAGGCTTGCTCTATGGCACGGAGGCCTGGACAATCTCATGAGCAGATGAAGAAGTTCTTATATCTGCGTTCAATCTTTGGTCCTGTTTACGTTTGTTGGTTTTTGGAGAAGAAGATTCACAAAAGAGGTGTACAGCGACAGGATTCAACGCTTAAGATGGCCTAGCATGTAGAGCGCATGCACAACACTGCTCCAGCTCGAAGAGTCTTCGACTCCGAACCAGTGGGATAACGCAACAGAGGACGCAAACGGAACCAATTTCGCACACAAGTGGAGAAGTACCTCAACCAACTTGGCGTGCGAAATTGGAGGCAGCGTCCTAAGAATCGCGCGAGCTGGAGAGGCTCTTTGGTTGAGGCCCAACAACCAGAAGAGATCCTTGTTTTTCCTAGTTTATCTTCCAACTACCACAGCGGCCCAACTGGAAGTGCTTTGACTTCTGCACAACTGTGGCTATGTGCTCCTACATGTACTATTCGAATCCGATACCCTGGAGTGCATCTGGCGACATTGAAGTTTCCGCCTGGATCTAGGAGGACGGTGCTACCGTATAAGCGACAGCTTCACAGGCGATTTCCATGAACTCGCAACTGTCCCTAACCTCTTTCCGGGATACCTTGTAAAGTCCTTGTAGTGTGCCAAGTACGAATCAAGATCAACAACCACTTGAGTGACAATGACATTCAACACTCATCTACAAAAAGAAAACATCCGGAAAGGGTCGAGAAAAACTGCCTAATCACAAAACTGAAGTTGTAGTTGATTGGTTTGGGAGTGCCTGTCAAAGGGTGAGCAGCCTACGCAAGCCACGACAAAATACTCTCTCTCTCCATCTCCTCCCAGTATGACACACTTACCAGCCACTGAATGACGTGCAAAATATCCTCATCAGCCACATCGGCCACCCCGGTCCAACCATTAAATGCACATCCTCGAACATCAACCATCCCAAAAGACCTGCCCACCCCCTCGCCCCTGACCGAGTAATGGGGGAGAGGGCAGAAAAAAAAACACAGAAACTGTTCTCCTTCCTCAATGCGGCACCGAATAAGTCATTAATATGGCTGACTGTGCAATAAAATACCCCGTGTCCCTAATGGTCTGCACCGCACGCTGCCACACGAAAATAACTCGGGTGATCCAGATCGAAGGACGAGTGGGCACAAAAAACACAAGCAGCCTAGCAGCCTTCGCAACGATTTTTCCACGTCAAATCAAAGTGAAATTATGGCCTGTGGTTCGATCTCTCCTCATCACCCGCCGCCCACCGAAGGGTCATGCCCTCCCCCCAAGACAGGTCCCATCCCACCACTCGGTACATCCCAGCGCATGAAAAAGTATCGACGGAGTTATAGATGGCATGTCGTTAATCATAATCGAGGAATAACTAATTTATTTGGAAATAGCTTAATTTCTTCCGCTTCAGCCCACCAACAAGCAGCAGCACGGTGAACGGGGAGGCGGAGGACATCCGCAAGGACAACGAACGAATGGACCACAACGGCGATGCCACACCGACACTCTGGGGATGGCAATCGCTTTCGCTGATTTATGTCCTAATTTTCCATTTTCGTTTTAGGAGCAGAATGAGATGCTGTCAGAGTTCCGGCACCGGCAATAGATGTCGGCCCGAAATTAGACAGGGTGTCAGGGGTCACACGTCTGCCAGTCCCCAGGCACTCTTGCAGTGGCCGGCAATGGTGTGTGTTGCTGGTGTTTCTGGGTTATGACGATTTATTTTGTTGGCACACCGAACGGGTGTACTGTTGCTGCAGTGCGTCGTCCTTTTTTGCTGGTCGACTCGCCGGTTGTTTGTCTGGATTTTGGCTTCCAGGTGAATTTGCTGATAAATGTCCGGGACAGCACGAAAGGTGAATTAATTGAGTAAGATTTGTCAGTGACAAGAGATTGCGAATATTTAAGTAACCTCCCTCGCTCCGGGGTTGGGTGAAGGTTGTTGTTTTTTGTTTCCTCGTTTTGCCACTGCGGACTGACTGGCGGAAGGGATAAGGAATATCCATTGAAAAACTGGTCGACATTAACGGGAGGTGTCTTGCAGTGAGCACAAGGGGGGGGGGGGGGGGGGGGGGGGGGGGGGGGGGGGATATTTACGAGTGAATCAGTTTCGGGAACGACACGGCTTGTTGGCTGTCATTTTTCTTTGAAATTAAAGATTCCTCGGAGATAAGGCCAGGCCGTGGATTGCTTTTTTTGCCGCCTGACTTGCAGTGTTTATCGGCACTCGTAAGACTGAGGCAAACAAGGACAGCCGCTGGTGAATTCTGATCGAAATTCTTTTCATCGCAGCTGACCGAACGTAAGTGGCCGGCAGTGGCAGGGTTTCTCGTGTGGATTTGGAGAGCTAAGATAAATTCTGCTAAGTCCTTGAAAGCGTTTAATTAATTGCGAACACCTTGAGTAATTAGGTGTCCGCAGATAACTGGTTGAGGAAAAGAAGAAACTGGAAAGCAGGGAAGGAAAGGCAATTGTAGAAGTGTTACGTTGGTACAATGGCCCGTTTTGTAATCCTTCCCTAAAAATGATGGCAACATAAGCTACGGCGTTAAGGCACACAGACGCATAGCACGCATTAGAAAGTTCAGACAGAGTGACGTGCATTAAGCCCCGTCGGCTTCAAAGCAAATTGAGGCCACATTCTTAGTTCTTTGCTAACATTTTCGGTTTCATTACTTAATTTTTACACAAAGTCAAGCTCAGGCTAGTTGACTTTTTTTAATTTTCACACTTTAAATGCAAATTTGATGCACATTAGTATAGAACTGAACGTTTTTTTTAGTAAACTGTGTCATTTTGTTTGTGTTTGAGAGCCGCTGAAAGCAGACAACCTCGTGTGTTTTAACGAAAATGGAAACAGGTGAATTTCAGGAAAATTCGTGTGCGATTAGGAATTATCTTTTGCCTTCCACGGAAACCAGGGAAGAGCTTGATGAATATAAGGACAATGAACCATCAATTTTAATGGTTAAGAAGTGATTTATTGGCTTCCGTTGTGGTCGCACCAGCAAAACTGACACCGTTAAGAGGTCGTCACGCCGGAAATCCTCCATAAAATCCGTGCAATTATGTTAGACGATTGGATAACGTGAGGAGGCTGGTCTAGGAAGCCATAAAAAAAACTGACAAAAATCTATAAATTGGACCCCACCATCCGGTACATTGTTCAGGCTCAGCTTTCAACGAATATTTACCGCTTCCGAACCTCAAGAAAACGTGTGATGAAGAAGTCATCACTGACAAATGCCTGTTTTGAGTGTCCCATTATTTAAAGCGAATAAAAAAAATGGAAACACGCTTAACAGAGACAATTTTGAAAAATGAAACATTTATTTGCTGAGAAAAAAGACGATTCAATCGACTATCGACACTCGCAATCGCCATAATGTATCAAACGAGCTTCATCCAAAAAGACGGCAATGATTTGTGCCGGAAATGAAGGAGATTTGAGCCCAAGATTCATTCCGAAACACGATGGCTTCAGCTGGGCTTTATAGAACAGAACTTTCAACAGTTTCACATGTTTCCCATTCGCATTCATTCAATTCATAGATTTTTTTTATAATTTTGACGTACGTACGTTCATGCCACAGCTACAATTATGAGGTAGTGAAGGAGTCCGTCTACCTCGGGGCAAACGTGAACTCCACAAATGATATCTTAGTGGAGATCCGACGTAGAATAGCCCTTAGTAACCGATGCCACTTCGGTTTGTCGAAACCGAAATCCTGACTCGGCGGACCAACATCCGCCCTAAAAACACTTACTTTGTCAGTCATGCTATATGTAGCCAAAAGTTGGACTATAAACAAAATCGCAAACTTGTTGGCACTCTTGGTGCATTCGATTAAAAAATGCTGCGGCGCTGTACGAGCTGAATGTAGTCCGGAAGGCAAAAATCTGTCAACTTCACTGACTCGGCCACATTGAGCATAAGACAACAACTTCGACTCCGATCCTCGTGGTTCGAGGAGGAGAAGAAGGAGACCGAACCTCCGGCAAGTCATCGCGGACGAAAGACAGCTTGGTCATGACGATTGGAAGGAGCGTGCCCAGGACCTTCTGTGATGGAAGGCAGCTATTGCTCAGGCTGAGACCCTCCATGAGTCGTCGACCTGAGAACTGAGTAAGTAAAACGTTCATGCAACTTCATGAGGGTACCACAATGACATACTAAAGTGAGTTGACAGCTTATACAGGACGACCGGATAAGAACAATAGAAAAATAAATATGAATACAACAATAAAGGTGTAAAATTGATTTTAGCTTTATGATGAAGCTACATTTCTGCCATTATGTATAGAGTAGCACATTGCCAGGGCATCGGTGGCACAGTGGTTCAAGCGGTAGGCTCAAATTTTGCCTCGAATGCTGTAAAGGAGTTCGTCCAAATTGACTGGCTTGTTGGTGTAGACTCTGATGCAGCCCCAGAGAATGCATGATCGCAGTGGCCAATTGACGAACGCTCCCTGGGAGATGATCCTGTAGCTCAATTTCTCCTTCACAACTTCGAGCTTTGCCTCGCTTGCATGGCATGTACCGCCTCCTTTTTGGAAATACAGCTCGGATATATAGATGTTGTCGAGCACTGGTAAAAAGAAGTCGGTTAACATCGCTGTATCTCCGAGACCCTTGAAGGTAACCTTCATCATTTCGAAAGAAACAATGTCCGACGATGTCGCCATGTCAGAAACTGCAAACAGTCAATCTTGGTGGTTGCGTTGATGCTTTGTCGAATACTTGTGGATTGTGTTCGTTTTAATAAACGCCATTTTTCTTGTTGACATAGCAGCTTATTGGCCAAAATCCGGACCTCTAGCAGCGTTCCTAGATCATTACGAAAGTATCCCATTATGAATTTTGGGATAGCTTACAATTAGGTCTCGTTTATTTTTTCTCAAGACTAGTCAAGCGCCTTAGGCGTCAGCTTCAATGCTTGATTGTCGTTGTACCTGTTGTTCCTTACTTGTTTTTTATTTTTTTATAATTTTTTAAACAATAAAGGAACCTTTTAAACAATTTTTTAACGATTTCCAGTAGGCTTTTGTTTTTTTAGTGTATTTATTGTGGTACCCTCCCTCGAAATGTTGCCTTCCGCGAGTTGCCATAGGTATCGAACGACACGTTCTGGACTCTGGTCACTGAGTTACGACTTATTCGACTGACTCTAAAAACACTCGCAGATGTGATGACAGCCGCCTTAGACTCAAACATGCTTATAAAGGGTGATTTTTTAACTATTATCTTTTTGGCAACACTGGTTTAAACAGCTGACGCACGTTTCGTGTTTTGTTTCACTGTCAAACTTCTTCAGTTTGGTCTATAATTTAACAACAAAGGAACAACGCTTGCAAATTATTGAATTTTATGAATGTGAATGGGCTCTTGGAAAGTTGGCCGAAGATCCACTTTTTTACCGAAAAATTGTGTTCAGCGACGAAGCTCATTTTTGGCTCAATGGGTACGTAAATAAGCAGAATTGTCGATTTTGGAGTGAATATAAGCCAGAAGCATTGCAAGAGCTACCAATGCATCTAGAAAAAGTCACAGTTTGGTGCGGTTTATGGGCTGGTGGCATCATTGGACCGTACTTCTTCAAAGATGATGCGAATCGTAACGAAACTGTGAATGGTGTGCGCTACCGTGAGATGATATCGAACTTTTTTTTTCCCAAAATGCCAGAGCTTGACTTGCATGACATGTGGTTTCAACAAGACGGTGCCACATGCCACACAGCACGCGCAACAATGGACTTATTGAGGGGCGAGTTCGGTGAACATTTTATTTCACGTTCGGGACCGGTCAATTGGCCGCCTAGATCGGGCGATTGCACGCCTTTAGACTATTTTTTTGGGGGCTATGTTAAAGCTCATGTCTATACAGGCAAGCCCGCTTCAATTGACACATTGGAGGACAACATTGAAGCATTTATTCGTGAGATACCGGCCGAAATGTTGGAAAGAGTATGCCAAAATTGGACTAGAGGATGGACCATTTGAGGCGCAGTCAAGGTCAACATTTGCATGAAATAATCTTCAAACATTAAATTATATGGACCGTACTATCGATTCAAATAAAGATATCAAGCATTTTTCTGAATTTTGTGTTTTTTTTGAAAAACTTTCCTATAGCTTTAAAAAAATCACCTTATATATATATATTCCCTTTGTGATGTGATATCCACATTCCACACCTTACCGGAATTTGCCACAAACTGCGACACTCGACCACGCGTCAGAATGTTCTTTTTCCATATTGTCCTGCCACACATTCAATAGGGAACCTCGCAGAATATGAATACAAATAAGCAGTGTTGATCCATTGCTTTCTCAGATTATCTATGTGTACGTCTGACTGATTATATGACGTTGTTTTTCGCATTTTGTTTTGTGGTGAACATCACTTCAAAACTGTCACCGGCACAGCCACAGTATGAGGCCCATTTTCATTTGTTGTTCAGCTTCTGCGAGCTTCGGTCCGTTTGCAGCGCTACATCACACTACTTAATCATCATTCTTCAGTGCTCAGGAATATCTTCGAACAACTTCAACCGACTATCCTTGACACAAAAGGATGACTCTTAGAGAGACGTTGCCAACGAGAGGCGTCTGTTCTCATTAGACAAACAAAATCATTAGGCACTTGCGCCGGCGAGGCGGCACTGTGGAGCCTAGTAAGTAATTTGTTATCCTTCTCTCCTTCCCCCTCAGGAGCTCTCATATATGTATATACAAAAACACAAGGTCAAGTCTGAATTGTACATCTCATCTTTCCGGCTGCACATTCAAACAGCGATTCCAGCCGAGAACATGCTTCTGTGCGGATCTTATCGGATATTACCCTCAATTACCACCATTCGCAATTAACCACTTCACTCAACGAGTGCTTAAAATCCAACCTCTTCCCTCGGTTAAACTCTGTTAATGACAATTCACTCAGACGACATCCTCTAAATCTGCCACATTCAGCGAGAAACGGAGAGAATGAGGAGGGAGACCCCATTTAGGACCGCCCCTCAAATAGACACTCTCCGACAAAACTGAATTAAGTAATAACCCTAAATTTCTATTATCCAATTTAAGAATTTAAGCTCAACGAGTAACCTCACTGCTCCTCCTCGGGAGCGCCCACCTCCTCCGCCCGTCGCACAACGATGTTAACCACAAGGGCAGGAGTAGGAGCTGGAGCTGGAGCCGGAGCCGTAGCAGGAGCAGGAGCCGGAGCAGAAGCAAGAAAAAATAATAAAAAATACGACTGGGAAAAAAAAAGAATGAAAATGAGTAGAAATGTATGTATGGCGAGTACATAAGATGGCACAAACAAGAAATCCGCTCTTCGTGGCTAGAACACAAGGCACCATGATGATTTTTCTCGACAAAATCCTTTTCCTTCGTTTGCCCTTCCATGCGCTTCGCCTCTGTGATTCGGTGACATCCTTTTGAGTGAAAAACTCATCTCATCATCGCGTCATATCCGTCCAATTTGTTCGACTACTTGTCTGCTATTTTGTCTTCTTGTTTCCTATTTTCGTCTATTTAACTGTGTATTTGCATTGTTGTCAATCCGTAAAACTTAGTGACTGAGGCGGGTGGGGTTTGGGAAATATTAAGCTTAAACCACCATCACCGCCATCACCAGCAGCGCCACCCAACCACCCCGCAGTGGGTTTTGCCGGGAGTGTGTTTTGCTGCTAAAAATGATTTATTTGTTGTTGCCAAGTGGAGTACATGCACGTTGTACGAGTATTTTGTATTTGACTTTTGTCGGTTTGGGGGTGGTTGCCAGTGGAATGGTGTGTACATCTCGGCGATGAGATTAAATTATGTGGAATCCATGGGGCACACACAACGGCACGAATCCACAACAGGGAGGAGATGGTGAAGTTGATCCTGAAATATGATTGTGAACTGAAACTAGTCCTTCGGATGTGAAAAACAGGGCGCGGCCATGACAATCGGTTTTTGCCGTTTGCCTTTTGCCCCACAGCCAGTCTTACAGAGATGCAGAGAGCTATCGTTCTGCTGCGACTGGGCGACCGGTGGCTGGGTTGTATCCTGTATCCATGAGGTGGTGGTGTTGTTTTCAACATGAAAAACCGATTTTCGAAATGAGTATCAATATCAAACGTCACAGCCCGGCAGTCTTCGCCTCAAGCGTCTCTCTCTCTCTCTGTGTGTGTCTCTGGATCAGCGCTGGCGGGTCACAACAAGCTTAACCGGAGCATCGAAGTGGATTTTTGCCACCACCATTGTCGCCACCACCTCAAACTTCATCGCCCTATTTCAATCACGTGACATTGAGAAAAGGGATCGTGGTAAGCCTATGCGAAGGAGTTTACGACTTAAGTTCCTGCTTGTTGGCTGTTGACGTATGCCAATTGTTTGCTTGTTTGTTTGCCGCAAAGGGTACGGAGGGGTGGGCCGAGCAATTTTTATATCCAATCGATTTCGTTCGAATGTAACCGAGAATGTGAAACGGCGTCATAAACAACTCGAGGCGAATAATATTTTGCAACCTCAAACAGGATAACCAATTGGGGGGTTATTTTTTTTTTTTTGTTTGCTCATTCGCCGGCGTTGGCTTGTTCTTTGGCTGCTTGGCAGGCCATAAAAGCGCTTGGGGTAAATGAAAACATTTCGTTGTTTCATAAATTAATATTCGCGCGGATGATGAGGCGTTGCGAATTCGATTTGGAATGACGCATGAGACAGGTGGGAATTCGCTTTATGGCTCCTTAGATAGTAGGAAACGAGAATTGGTTTCCGGGGTGGTGTGAAAGGGGTGTCTCCTGCGCTTAAAGACGACATTAAATTGGGTGAATTTCGATTCTGTTAGGAAATGGAATTAAATTTCGAGAAATCCTCGAACTGGACAGTTGTGAGTGCAATGCGAGGAGACCTATTTGTGTACAGATCTCAAATTTGCTAGCAATTTCAGACCGTGTGCTCTGGCTTGAAATGTGCTGAAAATAAGGGAAGGAGATGAATTTAACAATTAGCTGGGATATCAGAAATCGCATACATTCACCTTGCACCCATGTCCTTGATGGGATGTTATTGTGAACCAGAAAATTTAAGCCAGTCTCGCGTTAGGCATTACGTTGAACAGTCTGAGTACTGTCGCCACCAGCAACTCGCTGGAGCTTTTGTTGCGAGACTTGAGTAGCCGAGCGTTGTACCAATTGACATCAGTGAAGGCTGATCAGTTTCTGATGGATTCTTCGAGATGAAATCAAGTATCTGGGCATCAAGGCCTGCAGTTTCCCCTTACTGTCATAAGCAACTTCTTCTGCATCTTACCATACAGGTCTTTTTCATCCCTTTAGAGTCTTGAGGCCTATATCAGCACAGCCTAGACTGGAGTCGCGTGCGGGCCAAAATGAAATTTAACAAGAACTGGCGGACCATCGAAAAAATATGCTAAAGGGTGTTTTTTTTTTAAATGTATAGAGCTTTATGATTCTGTTCGATTCTGTTCATGATTACTGACTTTTTCGTTCATCAATTTGACAACCATGATGTGAAGGAGCTGTGGTTTCAACAATACTGAGCAACATATCACACAGTTTGTGCCATAATTGTTTTATTGAAGGAAACCTTTGGTAACCGATATACGACCACAAATGTTGGAAAAAGTCATCGGAAATTTGAAGTCCAGATTAGACTACGTCCATATATCATATTTAAATTATAAGATTATCTTGCGAATAAAGTAAATTTTATTCCAAAGTATTTTCAAAGTCCTAAAGCTCTAAAAAAAACACCCTTTATTATTGTAATTTTTAGAAATCAAAATCATTAATATTATTTTATTTTTTGTTTATTTTGCTTAACATTGTTGTCGATGTCAACATCAATAGTCGTCGTTGCCAAGGGTTGCGTTAATAAATGACTTCCCGGACAATGAAGACCTGTATTGTAATTTAAATTCGCGGTTGAATAAGCGCTTTGACAAAGATATTTACTCCCCATCGTCCAGCAGACAGAGCATCAGACATCATCAGTCTTTCGTAAAGTCGGTGATCCTCAGCTGGGTACCGGAACATACTGGTACTCAAGGCAACGAGAATGCAGACAGCCTCGTGAAAGAGGTTGGAAGAATCTCTAGCCATCCCGTACGCTCATGCGCCACTCAGCTCCATCAGGAAGAAACTAGAAGACGAAGCCCTAGATAGAGCCAGAGCTCAATGGCTTAGTCTGAGTACGGGAGCAACAGCGAGGACTCTGTGGCTGACGCTGAGCAAAAAGAGAGCAACATTATTGATCGGTCTTAATAGAAATAATGTACACACTCTTATAGGAATTCTTACCGGACACCGTGCCATAGGCACACATGCTATTCGTCTGAACCTACCGCACAACGGCTGCAGAGATGAAGAAGAAATAGATTCTATGCAACATCAGCTCTGCGACTGTCCAGCCCTAGCAAAGAAAGGGAAGGAGCTCCTGGGTAAGTAGAGCTTCATAGAGCTAAAGGACTAAGTCGGTTTTGGACTGATAAAAGCTCCTAAGATTCATTTGTCCATCCAGGTGGTTTTGTAAGTAGGTCTCACGGTGGTGAACCACACCCAAACAAGGCATATTGGATCCAACAATGTGTGTGCCTAAGTATACCAAGGCCTAAATATCCTACCTATCCCGTCAACCAATTTTTCTAAACAAAATTCGCTAATTTCGATGGATGGTTACAGACTAAATAGATATCAGCTTTCTTCCGACACCACTTATGCAACACACTTCAATGAAACTCTATTCGCTTCATCCGATACTACCACACTGAGAGAAGAAGAATGTGTGTATGGTTTTGTTTTGGTGCGAAATATGATGTCGCAGTTGAAGTTCCCTTTCTAAGTCTTGGGGCGATATAAAAGCGGCTTGTTTTGAACAGCCCTACAGCCCTATCCTGTGGTCTCTCAGTCCTTTGACCGGTTTATTCTTTTGGACTTCAACCGCAAGATCGCTTGAATCAGCTCTGCTTTGTCACTGAGCTACTCGTACTAAATCCTCATGGGTGTCCTTCGATACGCTTTCTGTGACAACTTAGTAAATAAAAGTAGTGATTCTCTCCAAAGTACGTTTTGAGCATTACGAGCAAATATTAAAGATAATCGTCCACCGACCTAGACTACTCTTTCCTCGGGTAGTCAAACCCGTCACCGGGTTGCTATTAATACTGGTGAGAGAAGCTGACTCGCCCAAGCTAGGTTTATTACATTGAACAACGAAATGTGTCCCTATCCCTGAATCCACAAAAAGTGGCTGGTGATGTCACTGGTCCATACTTCGTCGAAAATAAAGGCTTTCGGCAGGCAATTCGCTAAAGATCGTGCCAGCTGAAGAGGCTCTGAGACTAAGGCCGACATCATCATAGTCTTAAGTGTTCCAGAACGCAAACGAAGGGCAAATGAGCAATGAAAATTTGATATCATGCTTCCTTCATGAACTTCGTGATCGAAGCTGAAAAAAATACCATCATTTTACCACCTCTCCAGAAAATCCAGACTAAATGACGACAGATTAAGGAATGAATGAAATTATGATGAACGATGTTCCACAATCAAGTCAAAAAAAACCATGAGCAGTCGGCAGCCCTTAAAGTCCTTTAAGTTCCATGAAAAACCACCCCCAGCACCGGGGAGCGTCCGAAAGACACTGAAACAATCGAAGTTCATGATGATTTCACTGCTTTGCTTCCAACGAAAATTGAACATCCTGTGTGCACAAGGCACATCCTCACGTTTACAATGGCCAGCCCAGGCACGGGATTAGTCCAACACAGACTGATTCCAAATTTTCAAATAAAAAAGGACAGAGGAGCATTTTCAACAATAAACGGCAATTGCCATTTTCTTGGCTCAGGTTGTATTGTAGGTCTAGGATACGAATCAGATGCACTGTGCATACAAAGCAGCCCCTCCAACCGTCACCGTTCATCCCTTTCGTGCAATTTGCTGGCACCGAAAGTTATCATCTTCAGCCAATGCTCAACAAAGGACGACAACTGGGATGAGATGATGATGATGACGATGATGACGACGGCGTCGACTCTGCGACAGCGATGATGACGACAGTGCTGATGATGATGATGCTGATGAGGGTGGTGGTGGTGGTGGTGGTGGAACTGATGGCGGTAAAGCTTTGTTTTGCTTTCCATCCCACCCGCCCCCCACCTCGCCCACTTTAATTGGCTGTATATGCATGCACTTGGTGAGGTCGATCCCATTGTTCCAACTTTCTTCCATCGCCAGACACAATGGCAGAGCAGAGAATTGCATTTCGATGTAGGCAAGTCGAGAGCAGTGTGAGGGGCTCCCCTGCGCCCGACTACCAAGTCCGACCCGGCACGCCCTCTTTTCCGAGTGTAATTGCCTTATGTTTTGTCATTTAACCCATTTTCCGAGTTTGAATCTCGTCGCAATAAAAAGGTGCACGTCTCGAGCATTCATATCGGGCCTTTGTAGGTTGATGTTCCCATTTCCGTTCGCAACGTGTGACTGCGAGTGAGCGAACGGTCGTGTGTATGTGTTCGTCCTTAGCCTTATAAATGAGTGATCTCATTAAGAAGGACGGCGCGGCGCGGAGACAGCGTTTCGGGCCTCAGGAGGGCCAGGCCGCGTTGTCTGTTGAGCAGGTTTTCGAATTTCAATGAAAAGATGTTTTAACTTTTTTACTCTCATTTGCCCCGCCCTTGGCTGAGTGTGGCTGTGTTTGTGTGTGGCTGGATTTCGAGGATTGTGGGAGGGTTGGGCTGGCATGTGTTGTGGCACACAGTGGGATATTAGGATAATTTATGACTTGGGGCTGTCGTCTTCTAGGTAATTCGACTTTTTGGCAATCTCGTGCCTTGGCTTAGAACCTTGGGATGTGGCCCGGGTGACTTTGATTTACTTCGCAAGGGTCTGGTTGGGTAGGGGGAGCAGGTGATTTAGGTCAGACGCATGCTTATGAAAGACTCAAGATTGTTTTGCTTTCTTCAAACTTTTAAATGGTTGTGCGGATATAAGTGAAAGGACATGAATGGAATGACCTTTGCTGGGAGTGGAGCCATTCACTTAACCGATAGCAGATGTTAGGTCTCCTGGAGGACATAAGCATAAGTTTGAGTGGGCAATGAAGTAGATTTTACCTCAAAGCCAATGCATGTGCAGAGGGAATTGTCTTGGCGATTCCTTTGAACACATTTCCCCTGAATTTTTTTTTTGTAAATCTTACTGCCATTTAAAGTCGTTTTTAAATAAGTGGTGCTAGAGGCTTTGGGCGGGTCTCATGATGATGGCAGAGTTACAATGTCTTCAGAAGAGGGAGCCTAATCACAATTGTATCGTAAGGCCGAAGCAGTTACGATGCGATGTATTTATTGATGCAAGAATCTTTCAATTTTGCTAAATTCAAGTGGTTCCCACTTATTAGATGTTAGCAGGTAGAATGGGTGTTTTTTTTAAGCTTTTAGATTTTAATCGTCAAAAAGGGCAAACGTGTATACAATTTATATGAGTGAGAGCGCATACATTCTGTATAACCCCTCACATAAATACTAAATAAAATTCAATAAAAATCAAAAGTTAATAATTAATTTGACAAGCTTTGGCAAGAATTAAATCAAACACCCTTTTTCCATTGAAATGAAGCTTTGTGAAAATATCGCTCTCGATTCTTGACCATTTCTCCCTGAGGGCTTGTTTAAATTGTATTACCGACACGTATGTCCTTCCGACGGTGTCCAGTCTTTCGACCAGGATTCCGCAAAAGTTGTCCATTGGATTAATTAAACTAAACTTCCACCAGTTTTTTTTTTGGATTCGAGCCTTGTCTTATAGCCGATATACGATTCTTGTCGATCGAATTGATCGCGGCACTTGGATATAGCCGATTGAAGTCATGAACTGCATGTCCAGGCAAACATTTGAACATATGGCGGCCACATCATGTCCGAACCGCCAACAAAATTCCGCTTTTGGAAATATTGAGGTTCCTTCGTTCAAAAGTCACGCCAATAAGGAGAAAATCGG